>OZ012632.1:9917500-11117500 GCA_963942485.1 Pediacus dermestoides | reverse complement strand
TAACTAGTCAAATATTTACAGACGTCGTTTAATTATTTGTTGTATTGCACGAGATCTAATTCGAAAAACTAAACCTGCAACAGGAAAAAAGTTCTGGTATAAAAATTTATAAATTATATAAGTAAGTTTTTCCTTTATGAATCCCAGCCATATAAATTCAATCGACCATTGTGATGTTATAATAATCAGTATGTGTTCTACATGTTAAATTTCTACTTGTTGCCCGTTTTGTTTAACTTAATGATCATAAAACACATAAGTAAATAAAGTAGAATAATTAGCAATGAATAATTTATTAACAATTATGACGTTTTGTTTTATATTATGAATTGTGCCAAGCAATAAACTGTTTGTTTATTAAATTAATACAACAATTATTGTCTTTTGTGTGCTGTGAGAGCCATTTCCAACCAGGATTTCGTATATTTGTTTATTGTTTTTGATAATTTGCGTAGGTGGTTCGTTGAGGAGGAGCCAAAAAGTGTTTTATTTGTCTCCAGAAACAGATTAAAAAATCTTGTAGACTAAGATAGTTAAATAATCCTCTTCAGATCAGAAGATATTTTTGTCACATGACGGCTTTTCGGTTGGTCTTTTCCATGTGACTTTTAATCGCGAATCTGTAATCACTCTTAAGAAGTCCATTGTTCGTTAATCCTTTCCAAGTAATCCAAAGTTTGATTAGTTGCTATTAATCATGATTAAATCACGGTGAGATATTGTTATTATTATTATTTTAACTCGGGTGATGATTTGAACAGATTTGGGATTTGAAGAGGACTTTATAAGTTAATCTGTAGATAAAATTTGTGAAATTTCCTGATATCTTTTTTTAAAATTGGATTTTAATTGATAGGCTAAGCCTATAACGTTATACTAGCAACAGGAAACTCAAGTTTGGCCCCTTCATAAAATCTCGTTATAATTGAATTAGCTTTGTAATCAGAAATAATGATAAACACAATAAAAAATTATTAGAGGGATGTACTACCTATGTACAGGGTGTCCCATTTTCGACACTTTTAGGGGGTATTGGCGTTATTATCAAAGATAGAGTGTTGCGCTTTTCACATTCCTGTCCTACTTTTTTACGAAACTAAAGATTCCGGGGTCAAATTTGTCATGGCTCTGTTAGTTTTTAATCTACAGAGTGATTCTGAAAATCTTTGCTTTTTAGACACTCCTCGTATTTTCGTTATGCGTCTACTTATCAAAAAGGTGAAAACTGATCTTGATAGAGTTTTTTACGTAGAATTCAGTGGCGTAGACAGTTTTTGTGTAAAAGGTTTAGTTTTTGAGATATTGCCCAAACTTATGTTTTTTTAAATGGGACACCCTATATATTATTTTTTATATTGATTAAGCAAAATTTGGGCTTTCCAAAAATATACAATACTTAATATTTATTTTGAAAAACAAGCTCAAAATTCGATATTTTTAATAATTTTCTTTATTTATAACAGTAGGCCATGGCTAGTTTATTAGGAACAAATGCAAAATTTGACAGATTTGTCAGATGTCCATTCTTGATGAAATATTTTTGTTACGTAGGTGTTTTTATTTTACTTTTAATTTTTTATTGCAATGGCCGTTTATGATAATTATGAGAAGTATTATATTGTTGGTATGTTTTATACAATGCATTAAAATTATCTTTTGAAGTGTTTAGCTTTAGAATAATTACGCATTGTGAAAATATTGCATTTGTTTCTAAAAAATTAGCCATGGCCTACTGTTATAAATAAAGAAAATTATTAAAAATATCGAATTTTGAGCTTGTTTTTCAAAATAAATATTAAGTATTATATATTTTTGGAATGCCCAAATTTAGCTTAATCAATATAAAAGATAATATATATAGTGTCCCATTTAAAAAAACATAAGTTTGGGCAATATCTCAAAAACTAAACCTTTTACACAAAAACTGCCTACGCCACTGAATTCTACGTAAAAAACTCTATCAAGATCAGTTTTCACCTTTTTGATAAGTAGACGCATAACGAAAATACGAGGAGTGTCTAAAAAACAAGGATTTTAAGAATCGCTCTGTAGATTAAAAACTAAGAGAGCTATGACAAATTTAACCCCGGAATCTTTCATTTCGTAAAAAAGTAGGACAGGAATGTGAAAACCGCAACACTCTATCTTTGATAATAACGCCAATACCCTCTAAAAGTGCCGAAAATGGGACACCCTGTACAGATTGGATGTAATATATGAAAAGTAGAATAAATATCTGATGACTTTCTTATACGATGCGATATAGTACTGATCTTTGAAAAATACTGAAGTAGTACCCAATAATCATTAGCTGTCCACATCTAAATCTGACAACCTAGATAGATTAGTGACGTTGGGACTTGGCTGCCAAACGGAAAGTCGCGGGTTCGAATCCCAGAAGGGCCATTATTTTTTTTGTATTTTACTGGTTTCTATGGTACCGAAAACATTAATAATAAATAAATAAATGTGATTTAATGTTAATAACGTATTGAATGTCGACTGCATGTGATTATTGGCTACCCATTCAATATTTTCGAAAGATTAAAACTGTATCACGGCAATGTATAAGAAAGTCATGTGCTAGACTGGACACATCAGATATTTTCATATATTTTTATTAAACCATATGGGAATTAAGTTAAATTTCTCATAAAAAACGTGTTTAAATTTTGAGCGTTTTTCAGTAATTTTCAATTATAGTTTTTGAATGTCTCTCTCGCACTTATTACAATAGCCATAAGTCTGTCCTTGTCACACTCGTTACATCTACATTTTTGAACAAAAAAATATTTGAATATAAGGTGCATGTCACGGCTCCGCTGCAGCAGTGCGAGTGAAATGACAGACAGATCTGATGTTTCGCCCTTCCTTGGGCTCATCATTTATTTTCTTACTATCAAAAAAATATTTTGCCTGTATTTCTTTGTATAAGAGAGTGATTATTAAATTGTATACTGTATTACAGGGATGTAAAAATTGGTAATTGGATAAATAAAGGTGAAAGGTGTGCCTAACATTATGATGTTGAATTTCTCTTATTGGTAAAATAAATAAAAAGTTTCTGGCAGTTTTGCTACTGCTAAAACTGTTTATTTTTCAACGGTTCGAAGTGTCAGGGAAAATTTCCCTTTTCTTCCTAGATGCCAAAGTGTTATTTAAATTATTGTTACTGGTTCCTAATGTCTCCATTAATTATTAAGAATTTAAACTGCTCGTGTGTGAACCTTTAAATTTATCTAAGTTTTGATCGATTTGAGACGAGCGAGCCACTGTGGTCTAATCTAAGGGGCCCAAGCAGTTTAAATGGCCCCAACGCGATTGCTCGATTGCTACGTCACTGTGTTAATTACTATCACCAACAATCTGTTAATTTAACACTTCTTTTTCTTTTCTGAAATAGGAAAAGAATACAGACGATTTTATGGCTTTGTCTTAAAAAGGGTCTAATGTCTGTCTCGTAACTCATATAAAGTTGCATTTGCTGCAGTTAATAATTACTATTTTAGAATGTACGTAAGTACGTCCTGGTGAGGCCTGGTAAAGGTAGGTATATTTGTTTGATGCCTACAAAATAAAATTTTCGAGAATTTTTTTTGTTTGGAATAATTAATTTATAATGTAACCCTAAATGGATTAATAATATGGAGGCTAAAACTTTTTCGGTAAAATTCACTTGATTTCCTAAATTTTACATCCAGATTTTGATCCAGTCTTGAAGGTCAAATTAGCTCAAATTGTATTATAATAAAAATAGGTATATTAAAATAAATGTATTGACACCTACTTTTTAATTTACCACTAGGAAAGTTTTAATCAGTTTTAATTTTATGTACAGGGTGGTTCTTTTATCTGGGGAAAGGCGTTTTTCTCGTAAACGGCTGAAGGGAATGAAATTTTTAAAATAGTGTTATACAGGGTGGCTGAAATTCCGTTTCCAGCATGGGGATCTCGCTTATTATAATAGATAGACCATAGATTTAAATTTGGCAAAGTTACCAAATTTAGAGCTCAGTAATAATCCTAAGCAAATTTGAATTATCTTGAATGGTCTTCTGATAAAGTGAAAAAAACTGAAAATTACAATTTTTGAAAATCGCCCATAACTTTTTTTTTTCTGAATATTTTTCAAATCTGTAAAAACATTCTCAAAGCAACTTTTTATGCTCTATCAATCAGTGATCGTCGTTTCTTTAAACATCGATTCGTTTTTGTTTTTTAAACGCCAACTTTCGTTTTTCTTATGGACGTACTTTCTACTTTATACATCGTTGGATAGTATATTTTTTTCCAAATTCATCGATGTGCTACACATGGTATTTAGATTTAATTTTAATTGTTAAAATTTAAAAAATGTGTCCAATACAGCAATCATCTCAAATCAAGCTGCCTAAACTCGCTTAGTTTGTGTTGTTACCATGGTAATTTATAAACAATTTAAAATTTTAAAATTTGAGGTTTCTCACAAACATAGATGTCACAAGCGACAAATTACAATAATTACAAAATTAAACTAGATTTTTGAATAATAAAAAGTGTGATATGATGCGTATTTATTATTTATCACATAGAAATTCTATCCTAACGACACAACGATACGCAGAAACATATCCTGAAAGAAGACAACCATCTTCTAGATTATTTTCTATACTGGACAACAATTTAATGAAATTTGGGTCCTTTGAAAAACCCAAAACAAAATATGGAAGCCGAATTACAAAAGAAAACAAAGAAAATATTTTAGCCGCGGTAAATATCTAAACACTGGCTTTGATAGAATTATGCAATTTCAACCATTTAGGTGAACGAGAATCCTGATATCTCGACAAGAGAACTGAGTCATAATTTGGAATTACCTCGATATTAGATTCAAACAGTTCTAAAGGAGGAAGGATTTAAACCATTTAAAATCCATGTGACACAGACGAAGTTCACAGACTCCAATTTTGCGAGTGGCTTCTTGATAAATACCAAAGTAACGAGGATTTTCTGAAAAATATTATTTGGACGGATGAATGTTCATTCACCAACTTGGGCATGTTTAATCGTCATAATGAACATTATTATACCAGAGAAAATCCCCGTACCTATAGAGAAGCAAGACCACAGCACCGATTTGGTATCAATGTCTGGGTAGGTTTATGGGGGGAAAGGGTTATTGGTCCTCATATTTTCGAAGGGACTCTAACCGCTCAACGTTACATTGACTTTATAAACCAAGATTTGATGGAATATTTGGAGAATGTCCCACTGAATCAACTACGGCAAATATGGTGGCATCAGGATGGGGCTACAGCGCATAATGCGCAGATTATTAGAGAACGCTTTAATGAACTATTCCCTGAACAATGGATCGGAATCCATGGGCACGTCCATTGGCCAGCTAGATCACCTGACCTGAACCCCTTAGATTTTTTTCTTTGGGGAACGCCAAAAATAAAATTTTTAAAAACACTTATAACAATGTCGTAGAGCTGAGGAATGCCGTTTTGGGAGTGATGCGTAATATTCCACGTAGAACGATAGCGCGAAGTTTATGCAGTGGAGTGCGGAATCGTTTGTGGTTGTGTATTAGAGAAGACGGGCATTTATTTGAACATCTACTTTAAATTTAATTTGATATAGCATATTGCCTATTGCCATATGTTATTTGGCTTTCATATTTGTTTAGATTTCTTAAAGGCTCCAAATTCCATTAAATTGTTGTCCAGTGTAGAAAATAATCTCGAAGATTTTTGTCTTCATTCAGAATAAGTTTCGGCGTAGCACTGTGTTTTTAGGAGAGAGTTTTTATGTTATGAATAAAAAATACACGCATAATATCAGTCTTTTCATTATTCGAAAACATAATTTTAGTTCACAGATTATGATTAATAATAATTATTGCAATTTGTCACTTGTGCCAGACCTCAAATTTCTTAAATTTTGAAATTGTTTATAAATTACCATGGTAACAATACAAACTAAGCGAGTTTGGGCTGCTTGATTTGAGATGATTGCTGTATTGGATACATTTTTTAAATTTTTACAATTAAAATTAAATCTGAATACCATGTGTAGCACATCGATGAATTTGGAAAAAAATGTACTATCCGACGATGTGAAAAGTAGAAAGTGCGCCCATAAGAAAAACTGAAGTAGGCGTTCAAAAAACAAAAACGAATCGATGTTTAAAGAAACGACGATCACTGATCGATAGAGCATAAAAAGTTGCTTTGAGAATGTTTTTACAGATTAGAAAAATGTCCAGAAATAAAAAAGTTATGGGCGATTTTCAAAAATTGTAATTTTCAGTTTTTTTCACTTTTTCAGAAGACCGTTCAAGATAATTCAAATTTGTCTTAGGATTATTACTGAGCACTAAATTTAGCAACTTTGCCAGATTTAAACCTATGGTCTATCTACTATAATAAGGGAGATCCCCATGCTGGAAACGGAATTTCAGTCACCCTGTATACCTACTGGCTGTCACTCAAAATTAGGATAGAAATATAGACTTTAATATGCTAGTCGCTAGGCGTCGCGACGCTTAAATCTTTTTTATTCTTATTTTTTAAAAAGTTATGATCCAATTTAAATTATTTCTGTTCTAACTAAATTTTGAAATATTTTTAACAGTAGGCCGAGTTTTCCCTCAAATACTAAAGTAAATCTTATTATATAAAATAAAGTAGGCTTAGAAAAAACAAAACCTGTTATTTGTCAACATATTACAACAACAAAAAACTTATTAATACCTAAAATTTTATTTTTTTTGACCTATTACTCACTTAAAAAAATCTCCTGGTATAAAATCACATTTATTTATTCATCATTATTGTTTTCGGTACCATAGAAACCAGTAAAATTTAAAAAAAATAATGGTTCTTCTGGGATTCGAACCCGCGACCTTCCGTTGCAGGAATACTAATTCATTAGGATTTTTTCGTGTATATAAGATAACATAGCATGGTTCTGAACAGTACAAACGTATGCACCGAGCGCCACGGCGGATTGTTCGGTTGCTTACTATTATTATTAGTTATGGGAAATCCTCTTTGTTTTATAAAATAAATTATTTTCATCATGTGCAAGACTCAAAAATTTCATAATATCTACAAAAGTTTGTTTATGACTACCTACTTATTAAAAATTCAGACAATTCATTCTCTACAACGTAAAATGTTCTCTCTGAAAAAAATCAAGTTTTCACTATTTGAGTAATATTTAACAAGGATATAAAAATATCCAAATATCTCGCAAACTGTTAGGTTTAGGTATAGAGAATACTTGATGAAGAAGATATAGAATTTAATTCTCTCCAAGATACCATAGAAATATACAGAAAGTTTCATTTGAAAAAATAAAGTTATCGAAGTTTTTATTTTCTAAAAATGAACAATCAATTTATTTTAAATATTAGATAGTTTTACTGAAGTATTTTTAAATATTCCAGAAATTTTTCCTCTTTTATTAGTAGGTAATTTATTTTTTCTAAATTGATAAGTTATTGCTATGATATTAACTTTTTTCGAGAACTACAATCTACAATTTTTTTACATAAATGGAAAAAATTCTAATACAGAACTTCAAGATGGCATATATGTATAAGGTACTTCATTTAAAATAATAATTGTATATGAATTTCTTATAAGTGCATACATACTTTTCTAGTACTTGATCAGGCTTTCAAATAAAGTTACATTATTAAAATTAAAACATCTTTATTTACATTCTACATATAATCTACTTTTTTCGTATGAGGTTGCATACGATTTATTGTATAAGTAAACAAATTTAAATCCTGCATGAGTTGCGTCAACCGCCGGAAATGTCTCTCGGTATAGGGCAAAGCAGCGTCAAGTGTAGCCCCCAAACCAATCGGTCGAAACTCCCCATTCTTCATTTCATTAATCAGTACATTCATCACCAATTGTGCCGCATGACAATTTCTACTGTTCATATTCCAAGTAGTGGCACATTTCAGTAAACTTTCTTTTTGATCTTCCCTTAACTCCTTAATAGCATCAGCTAAACCTCCATCGCCCTTTTTAATAACCCCTTGGATAATCCTCAGAACTTTGAAGGGTTTGTTTAACCTTAAAGCTAGCTTCAATGCTTTAAGTAACTCATCATTGTGAAGGTAATTGTTGAGTTGTTGTTCTTGAATTGCTTGCTCCTCGGCTTCTTTTTGCCTTTCAAGCTTTTTCTCTTCGGTTAAGTCACGCCATTTGATTAAGAAGGAATCGCTTCCACCGGACACTACAATTTGCTCGTCTTTTTGCACTGCTAAGGCCCAGATGCGGTCTTGATGCTGATCCAAAGTACTAACACATTCCGAGGTTTTAATATTGAAAAGCTTCAGTAACCCGTCAGCTCCAGCGCTGATTATTTGAAGACCATTCGACAAGAAATCAGCACGTAGGACGCTAGATTCATGCCCTTCTAAGGTTTTAAGACAACTAAACTCCACCGCTGACCAGAGTTTAATAGTACAGTCTGCGGAGGAAGTTAACACGACTTGATCTGCAGGGGAGAATTTAACGCACCAAACACCACGTTTATGTCCTCGTAAAACCCCGACTAACGCCAGGGAGTCAGTCCAAAGTTTAGCTGTTTTATCTTGAGAGGCACTGGCGATGAGTCGATCATTCGGCGCCACTGTAACACAGTTTATGTCTTTGTCATGTGCAACTTGCGTGTTAGTGCAACTGAGATAAATCGAGGTTTCTTCGAAGAGGTTCTTTGGAATTTCCCAAGTTTTCAAGCTGGCGTCTTGACTAGCGCTTACAGCGAACTTTAAGCTGTGACTAAAGGCTACCGATCCAACTGAACTAGTGTGTCTTAAACCGACAGCCTTACAAACCATCTGGTTGTCCTTTAACAAACACCATAAACGTACTGTATTATCCTTGCCAGAAGATAACATTAAATTAGGATTGCTTTTACTTGTGGACAAAGCTAGGACAATATCAGTGTGGCCTTTGAGCAACTGACAGCTCATATTTGCGTTTTCATATAATTTAATATCGTTCGAATTAGTAGCAACCGCCAAGTGGCTGTTGTTTTCTCCCACGAAAGCTAAATCGAGGATTTCATCAGAAAAACCAATGAACTGTTTAAGACACACAAATGATTTTAAATTGTGGATTATTATGTTTTGGTCCACTGTGACCACAGCTAGAGCCTTAGAAGTCTCGTCGAATAGAATATTGCTTATGGCTAAACCACCCTCTTCTTGTGCCTTGTTCACAAGGCTGTCGCTTTGTACGTAAACTTCCTTGGCTGCTGAGACGTTCCAAATTTTTACGACACCAGTTTCTCCTGCTGAAGCCACGTGGATACTTCCATCGGATTTATAGCCTGGTACTTTAAACTTCAGCGGTAAGCTCACAATAACTTCTATCGCTTCGTATGTGGGAATGGTCCTGATTGCAGTTGGTTTACCAACTTCCCATAAAATTATAACTTTGTCTCGTCCAACTGTAACAAAGTGTTTAGGATCGTTTGCGAAAACTATCGAAGTGACTTTGCTGTAATGTGCACTGTAGGCAATCGCTGGTGCATCTTTCTTATCCAATCGCCAGGAGAGAACTTTACCATCGTCTCCTGAAGCAAAAAGTAACTCCTCTGTAGGGTGAAGGCATACAACGTTAACAACGCCTTGCGCTCCTTTAAAACTCAACAAACAAGCTTGATAAACCAAATCCCAAAATCGCACGATTCCATCGGAACCACCACTGACTAATTTATTGTCCTTAATCACTAGCTTTGCTATTGGACCCTTGTGGATGTATTTCCATATTTTCTCGAGCTCTCCATTGATGTTCCACATTTTCAATAAGCCACTTTTGTGAGAGGAAACCAATCGGGTGCCGTCTGTGGTGAAGGTTTGGATAAAGTCAGCTTCTTCACTGTCGTCTTCGCCCACTACTTTGGAGACAATTCCATCGTCGATGTTTAGGAAGGAGATGTTTGACCTGGTTTGGCAGAAGAGGGTGTTTTCGTGCCACATTACGTTGCCGCCGGTGTAGAAGGCGCCATGTTTGGATTCTACCCCAAAACTGGAAAGAAAACAGGAGAAAATGTTTAAAGAAAATACTAAAAAAGCATCTTTAAACTCATACATTTTTTGGTCTTATAGAAAGTTATACTTACACAAAAAGAGACAAATTCAGAATTTTTCATTTTAATACAGGGTGTATCGTTAATATTGTGAAAAAATTCAAAGTTAAATTCCTTGGATGAAAATAAGAAAAAAATTCTATAAACCTTTTTCCAAAAACGCTTCGATTCTGAGATACGGTGTTGAAATTTAGGAAAAAAATCAATTGTTCGGTAATATATTGAACATCCTTTTTCCGGTTTAATTCAAATTTCAGATTTTTGTTAGTAATAATAATGGACATTAGTCCTTCAGCTGGGGCTCAAAAGGTAGGAAGTAAAAGCGGGACGACGCAGTGTTTTCTAATGGTTTTTTGGTCGCTGAATCCGAATCCGTGCGTCATTTTTCAATAAAGTGGTGCAAACAAAAGTTATTAACAATTTATTGTTTAAATTGGAATAATTTCAAAAGTATACATTTTACCGAGCATTTTACCAAAAAATATTTCAAACAAAAGTTGTGCAAAATAAACAGACTCTCCGAAATGGTTTTATGGTATTTTGTTATAAAGTCGCACTGATAAAAGTTATTAACAATTTATTGTATAAAACGCAATAACATCGAAAAAGGTTCAAACAAAAATTGTGCAAAATAAAAATATTCTCCAAGAAGGTCTTATGGTATTTTGTCATAAAAAATAAATAAATAAACTGCCATAAATCCTTATATAAAGCAAGCAGCAAACCGTAATGAATTCATATCGATCAACTAAAACGTGTTAAATCCAACATATTTTTTTGAATAACATCAAAATGGCTTTATGTAAATTTACTAGAATATGGTTCTTAAAATTGCTTCACATTGTCCTCAGTACAGTTTAATCAGTTCCTTAAAATTTGGAAGGGTTCTAAAGTGACAACATTTTTGCGATTTACTCCAATTTGTCAAAAATGGATTTAAACGTTTTACATGTTTGCTCCATAACTATCGTAAATTATTTATTTTGATTACCGTATTCTACAAACTTTAATTTTCTACTATGTTGATCGATTCTAAATGCAATGGTCAGCCACGAAAATTCAACGGAATCTAAACAATTGCGTGCAGTTTCCAATATTCCAATGTTCTCTCCGATTAGTAGGTACAGAGAGACTCTGACACATTTCGGCACGCTTAGAACAAAACAAAATTGTATTTTAAACAATACATTGTTAATAACTTTTATTAGAGCGACTTTATGACAAAATACGATAAGACCTTTTCGAAGAGTCTTTTTTTTTATCATTATCATCAAACATGACATGACATGTCAATAGAAAAATATTTCTTAAATAAAGTACAAACAGGCCACAATCAACCACAATTTACAACAGATTAAAAATCAATATACATCAAAACTTTGAGACACAACACATCAAAATCAAAATTCACAGTCATAAGACAACTAAAAATTTACAACAATTTAAAAATTTAAAAAACTGATTCAACAGCACATCAAAAAACAAAACTCAAAACTCACAACAATGATCTCAAAACAATTCATTCAGATAAAGTTTGTTCACAAAACATGATCTAAAATAGTTACATCTTCAAAGCAAAAAAATCATTTATACAGTATATACTGTTTTCAGTTAACATTTTTTTAACAACGACTTTAAACCGGTTGGTATTTAATTTTCACACTTTTTGGTAGGTGATTGTACAGTTTAGGGCCCCAATAATCAACGCTCTTCTGGGTTTTATTCAACCTGTGCTGGGGGATCTGTAAATCATGTCTATTTCTTGTTTCGTACTCGTATTTTACACAGTTTCGCTGAAATTCACCCTGACGTTCGTGCACATATGAAACACATTGCATTATATAGACACTAGGCAAGGTAAGTATTTTCTTCTCTTTGAATGTATTTTTGCAACTCTCCCGGTAGTTCAAATCATACAAAACTCTCACAGCACTTTTTTGTAGGACGAAAACCCTGGAAGCCTCCGACGAGTTACCCCAAAGGAGTATTCCATAGGTGGCAACACTATGAAAATGAGCAAAATAAACAAGTCTTGCTGTCTCACCTGTAGCTAGTTGTTTCACTCGCCTTATGCTGAACACTGCCGATGATAGTTTCTTGCATAATCCAGCTATATGTACAGCCCAATTCAGGTTGGAGTCGATTTGGAGTCCCAGCAAGTTGACTGATTCACCTTTCCCGTGCTCACTTTTAGTTGTAAATACCATTCTCCGCGTTTTCTCCGGGTTCAGTTTCAATCGGTTTGTGTCGAACCAAGTTTTTGCACTTTCCAGAGCAGACCTCGTTTTAGTTTCCACTTCTTCCAAAGTCTTTCCATTTGAAACAAGAGTGGTGTTGTCTGCATACATGCAGGCGCCGTAAGTATCCAGATTCTCCAGTAGGTCGTTAGTGTATATGATAAATAATATGGGCCCCAAGACTGAGCCTTGTGGTACCCCATATTCGATTTTTTGTTTGTTGGAGTGAGTATTCTTCCAAGCTACCATTTGCGTTCGGTCACCAAGATACGATTTCAGCAAATTTCAGGGACATTCCCCTTACTCCATAACATTCCAGTTTCAAAAGTAGGTCTCTATGCGGCACTGTGTCGAAGGCTTTGCTTAGGTCGCATAAAGCCATTTCAACACTCTCCTTGTTGTCATATGCTTCATATATTTTGTTAAATATTTTAACGATCGCTGTAGAAGTGGATTTGCACTTTCTGAAACCATGCTGTTCCTCATTGAGGATCTTTTCAAAGAAACTTACCAATCTGCTCTTAATGGCTGTTTCAAAAATCTTGGAAATAACAGGCAGCACAGATATAGGCCGATAGTTGTTACTGATATTAATGTTGCCATTTTTGTGCACAGGTATTACTATCGCAGATTTTAATTCATATGGAAACCGTCCTTCTTCTATACATTGGTTTACTATACTTGTTAGAGGATCCATTATTTCATTTGCAATACTTTTGATGATTCCTGGAGTTAAACCATATATGTCTTTTGTTCCCGTATTTTTCATATTCCTGATTATGTTTCCCAATTCAATGTTGTCTACTGGAGCAAGAAAACATGACCCTGTATTGTTTATGCTATTTGCTCTTAATAAACTTATTGGTGTTTTACCTGTTTTGTCAATCTGCCCTGTAATTATTCTTCCTATATTACAGAAGAAATTATTTAATTCTTCGGCTTCTAAAGAACTATCAACCGCATCCAGACTCTTCTTGCGCCCCTGGTGCTGGTTTATAAGTTTCCATTTTGCACAACTTTTATTTGAAACTTTTTTGGTAAAATGCTTGGTAAAATGTATACTTTCGACATTATTGCAATTTAAACAATAAATTGTTAATAACTTTGGTCAGTGTGACTTTATGACAAAATACCATAAGACCTTTTCGGAGAGTCTATTTATTTTGCACAATTTTGTTTGAAACTTTTTTTGGTAAAATGTATACTTTTCGAGTTATTGCGTTTTAAACAATAAATTGATATGTTTTGTCCGTGCGACTTTATGACAAAATACCATAAAACCTTTTCGGAGAGTCTGATTATTTTGCACAACTTTTGTTTGAAACTTTTTTTTGGTAAAATGTGTACTTTTCGCGTTATTGCATTTTAAACAATAAATTGTTAATAACTTTTATCAGTGCGACTTTATGACAAAATACCTACTATATAAGACTTTTTCGGAGTCTTTTTATTTTGCACAACTTTTGTTTGAAACTTTTTTTGGTAAAATGCTCGGTAAAATGTATACCTTTGAAATTATTGCAATTTAAACAATAAATTGTTAATAACTTTTGTTTGAACCACTTTATTGAAAAATGACGCACGGATTCAGATTCAGCGACCAAAAAACTTTAGGAAACACTGCGTCGTCTCATCCCGCTTTTACTTCCTACCTTTTGACTACATCTCATGCAATTAGACTTTATTTGTTCCATTGGCATCCTGGGGGGCACCTCATCGGATATTACATATTGAGAAAAAATATGGGACGCCAATAGTTTTTATTAGGTTTGATATTATGTTTTTCTAATAAGATTGCTAAAAATACAGCTATTGTTTTATCACGTTTTTCGTATGTCTCTTCTTTTTCGAGAAAATAATAATAACCGTTTACTACACGTAAACGAAAAAGCTCAAATTAGTTGAATTAAAATGATATCTACGCAACTAAGTAGGCACATTTTGGGACAAATTAAGAATAAGTGAATGAAAAATAAATCTGAAATTTGAATTAAATCGGAAAAAGGATGTTTAATAAATTACTGAAAAACTGATTTTTATCCTAAATTTCAATCTCGGAATCGAAGCGTTTTTGGAAAAAGGTTTATAAGATTTTTTTAAATTTTCATCCAAGGAATTCAACCTTGAATATTTTGTGAATTCAACCCTGAATTTTTTCGCAAGTACACCCTGTATTATTTCATCTTTTAATCATAAAATATACACGTGGTGGCTACTACCATATGATCAAAAATTATTTAGATAAAGGGTGGCCATGGTGAATAGATAATAATTAAAAAAAAAATTGAAAATAAACCCGTAGTTTAATAACTAAGTTTTATTTGACAAACTGATTAGCTTACAAAACTAAAAAATTTCAACTGCTGCCGATGAATCAAACATGCAAGGTAAATTCAGAATTCCAAAGCCACCCTTTATCTAAATAATTTTTGATCATATGGTATATTCTACATTGTAAATGATTACAACCTGATGATGTTAATTATCTAGAAAAAGATTAAACTGATTTTATCTGACACCCTGTATAGGGTGAAATTAGTTAACGCACGTCGCTTCTACGACCAATTGTATCAGTCGACCACATGTTTAAACTAACCTCAAATTACAACTTTTCTGAAAAACGATTGATCTGCAATTGTAACAAGGAATATAAAGGTACTTACGTTTCTTTCAATTTCACTGTAGTTGCCATATTAATATTTGATAATTTTCGTTGAAATTCACTGTATTCCGTGCTAATATTCTAGTACAAGTTCACAAAATATCTGCAGCGTTTTGACATTTGACAATTAGTTTATATTTTCTAGGAGATTTCAATTGGACTGGTGGTTCATAAATGACGTCGTAAACAGGACTACCAACATGAATGCAATTATTCGTAAAAGCACTAGTCGGTTATTATCTTTCAAAAATGCTAGACACTTAAGTGTGCTTAGTGGAAAAAGTAAGATCGAGTCTTCTAATACTAGTAGCAATGGAAAATTCAAACCGATTTACAAATTTCCTTATATAAGGATTTTTTCGTTGATTAATAGATTGAAAATGTACCAAACTGGCTTAACAGTCGTTTCAATACCTGGATCTGTGATTCTAAATCAAATGGAAGTGGTTAATAGTGGGGCAATTCTCTCGACAGCAGTTATAGGTTTGATTAAAAACCCTTCATAATGTCTCAATTAACTATTATTTTTTAGGAATTTCAACTTGTTTAGCTCTTTATACTACAGGATATTTATGCCAAAACTTCATTGGATTTGTGTACTACAACGAGGAAACTGATAGAGTAAAACTATCATATGCCAATTTTTGGGGGAATCGATGCGACGTTGAACTACCTGTAGACGATATTATTCCATTTTCCGAACAACCGATACGAGTTTACGATAAACTATTCCTAACAGTTGCAAGGTATTCCAGTAAGGAAAAGTGGAGAATCAACTTTGACTTAGGGATAGCTTTAGACAAAGAACTCCTAAAAAAAGTGTTTTAAACGAACGTTTAAGTTTATTTAAGTCTGTAGGAAAATAAATACATACAAAACGATAAAACTGGTTTAACTCCATCTGTAATGGGCGTAGGCTCGGTTTGCTTCGCACTGGCGATGCAAATCCTGCTTTTTCTTCACAACTCTTCCGGTGTCCTGAGCGGCATCGATTAGCTCCCTTGCAAGTTGTAAGTGGTATCTTGTTTTTCGGTCTTTGTCGTTAGCGGCGGCGATTAGCCATTTCATCGAGAGGAATTGGGCTTTTTGGTCTGTTAGCGGCATGGGAACCTGAAGAAGTATTATTTATTACACAAGGAAAAACAGCTACAAAGAAAACATCTGATGTAGCCAATACATGACTTTCTTTTACAAACATCACCTAATTTATTGTATGCGATGGTTGTAAACTGAGCCTCAAAATTAACGCACCATCCAAAATTCAGTAAAAGTTTGATGTCAATTTTTTTCTGAACCGTTTGTCCGATTTGTATGATTCTTTTTTTAAATTGTAGGTTGATCCTTCAGGAATGTAAATGTGCTACTTTATTTTTGGTTGAATACTGGGTGTATAAAAGATGTTGACTTTTTTTCCCAAAATTCGTAACACCCTGTGGAGTGCACCAGTAATAATCTCAAATTATAAACTAGAGCTAAGTGCAGCCTCATCTTTTCTTAACATTCTCCAATTTGATTCACTTCAATATCCCTGTTTTTAGAGGAGCTACACAGGTTTATCGTAAAAAAAACACGTTTTTATTGGCGAGTTTTATGAATACTCGTGCATTCTTTTACAAATTATTTAGAGAGTAACATAAGTAATAAAGTTTCAATAACGCGTTTTTCCGCCCCTACTTCTTACAACTGCTTGACAACGACAGTTCATACTCGAAATCAAACTTCTAATTTGATCCTGATCAATTTGATCCCATATTTCTACCAATGTTTGTTCAATTTCATTAAGAGAAACAGGTGGCGGTTGACGGTCTCTCAGCTTCCTACCAAGAATATCCCAAAGATGCTCGATGGGATTGAGATCCGGGCTACGCGCAGGTCAATTCATTGTTTCAATATTCACCTCGTGTAAGTAGTCATTCACAATGCGAGCGACGTGTGGCCTGGCGTTATCGTGCATTAATAAAAAATCATTTCCAATGTACGGAGCGAATGGAACAACATGATCGGATAAAATATTCGTAATGTACCGTGTACTGTTCAAAGAACCTCCACGTAAGGAAACAAGCTCTGTCCTGGCTGTTAGAGAAATTCCTCCCCAAACCATAACGGAACCTCTCCATTGAAGAGATGGGTCTGCCGAATATTACACTAAGCATAACGCTCATTTGGCCGTCGAACTACCCTCAGCCGCCTATCTGAGCTCTACAAACAATATCTAGACTCGTCCGTGAACAAAACACGTTCCCAGTCCTCTAAGTTCCAATCCAGATGTTCCCGAGCAAATTGCAGTCTGGCTCTGCGATGTTCAGCGTTTAAGGCGGGTTTTGTCGCTGGTATTTTTATGTGTAAATCCTTTTCTGTAAGACGCCTCCTTATGGTATCAACACTTGGTTGGATATTTTTTCTAATGAAAATTCGCCAATAAAAACATGTTTTTCGATAAACCTGTATATCTCCTCTAAAAATAGTGATATTGAAGTGAATCAAATTGGAGAATGTTAATAAAAGATAAGACTATTGTTAGCCCTAGTTTATAATTTGATATTATTATTGGTGCACTCCACAGGGTGTTACGAATTTTGGGAAAAAAAGTCAACATCATTTATACACCCAGTATTCAACCAAAATGAACTTTGACCAAAAATAAGTAGCACATTTACATTCCTGAAGGATCAAAATACAATTTAAAAAAAGAATCATACAAATCGGACAAACGGTTCAGAAAAAAATTGACATCAAACTTTTACTGAATTTTGGGTGGTGCGTTAATTTTGAGGCTCAGTTTATTTACCATAATCAGTTGTAAAATCTTTTATCCTACTTATGGTTGTGGAAATCAATTTATTTTTTTAAGGGTTGGTATTTAATGCACTTTAAAATAGACCAAAATAGCTTTAAAAAGGAATGAAAAAACATTTAAAAAATATTTCTAACTTTTATGAAAGGCAATACACTAAAAATAATATATGTCACACTTTAAAAAAATAATATTAACTCCATATTAAATCTGATAAAACATGAAAACAATAGCAATGACTTATTGTAAAAGTTTTCGACTAAAAAAAAATATTCCACTTTAAATATTTTAACACGCTCTCTAAATATATGGTTTGCACGAAAAAACGATACATCGCACTTTGAAACGTAACTAGAAGAAGAGGACGAGCAACTAAAACAAAAACGGCTCTAATAATTCAATAGCAATTTTTCTTTTACATTGTATATGTTTTGCCATTTCATATTATGTATAATATTCAGTAGTTATGTAACAATACTGAATTTTGTTAATAAAAAGATATACAATGAATTTTTTTTATGAGTCTCCATAGTGATTTACATGGTAAAATCTTTAACTCCTGTTAATGGTTTTTCCACTGCGAATGTCAAAATAATTTTTTGCACACTATTAGTTTGCATCTTTTTTTACATATTCTAGTAGTTTTTAAAATGTAAAAAGTGAAATTTTTTTATTTAAAAAGGAAAATAATTACACAATTTTAACTCGTTTTCACATTAAAATTTAATAAGTTAGGAGGCTTTGTCCACTGACAATTATTGTAGAATTTTAAAGGTATGGGTCTATTTGGATATTCCACCGCAAAATTATCATATCTCTCTACTTGAGACACCTTTAATATACGCCGTAATGAATTTTACTTTTTCTTCGATGGTGTACAAAGACATTTTCACGTTTTGAAAGTCTTTCAAACTTAATAAAAACATGCAAATAAAGTGACAGTTTTGAAATATTTATTTGCTTGTCAGTGGACAAAGCCTCCTAACTTAATAAATTTTAATGTGAAAACGAGCTAAAATTATGTAATTATTTTCCCGTTTAAATAAATAAATTTTACTTTTTACATTTTAAAAACTACTAGAACATGTAAAAAAAGATGCAAACTAATAGTGTGCCAAAAATCATTTTGAAATTCGCAGTAGAAAAACCGTTATCACGAGTTAAAGATTTTACCATGTAAATCCCTATGGAGACTCATAAAAAAAATTCACTGTAGAGGCAATATCAATTAATATATCTCTTAGGTCCGGTATTTCAGTGTCAGTTTAAACCAAATTTGGGTAAACTTCCTTTAGAATATACAAATTTAAAATGATAAAATTCACATTCTAATTGAAGTTTACCCAAATTTGGTTTAAACTGACACTGAAATACCGGACCTTAAACGAATAAAAGGTGCATTTCTCTTAAAGTTTAGTATCCAAAGTGCGATTTTATAGTAGGTAGGCCTAATGTTTAAGTGTACTCTATCCAAAGTACGATTGTACCATTTTATAGTGGGTAAGCTTAAAGTTAAAATTAACCTAATGAAAAGTTCTATTGTGCCATTTTATAGTTTGTTAGTACAAAGTTATACGAATTTTGTAAAGTGCAAATATATATACCCCTTTTTTTAATAACACGCTGTGAAGGACACTGACCTGATATCTAACACCTCCACGTTTGATAGGCGTGAGAAACACCACCGGTTTGCAATTAGCAACTGCTTTATGGAAAATCACTTTGGGATTCAATTCGATCTTTGATCTCTCTTCCTCCGACTGGCATTTATGGTATTTTTCCAACTGAATGCGTTTGATGTTCTCGAAAGTTTTTTCAATTAAACCTCTTGCAAGGATTTTCAACCCATCATGCATGGTATAATTAATTAATAAACTGTAATTAATAGAAAATTAGATTATTTCTAAGGGGCTTCTAAATGCAGCTCACTTTACTAGAGGATCATGAATCGGGGAACAAGTTTGATCATTTAGGGCAGCCCTAGTAGGTACGTGTACATATTTTTGAATATCCCCAGTTTCAACTAATTGCTCCTGTTGCTCCTTTGTGTAAAAGGGTTTAATGAAATATTTTGGATATTGGGACATGCCATGTTTCTGCACAACACTAGAAAAGAATACAACGCCTGTTAAGTATAGGATAAAATAGTGAGGTTATTTTTGACAATTATGATTTGATTCCAGACAATTTTTGCTAGTTTTTCAGACAAACTACCCTACGATAAACTCGGAAAGATAATCTGGATTAAATTTCTTACCTTGTTAACGGTGTTTTTAATTTAAAAATTGTGCATTTATTGAACACCGATTTTATCGTCGCCATTGTTCAACGCGCTTGCGCTCTTGCTCGTTTTGGTGTACCACATATTTTGATGTCAGTTTTGTCTAGTTTTTGTAGTTGTGATTTGTGAGTCCCAAATATTTACTTTTGCACAGCCAAATTAATTGAACTATGTTGGATTAATGTTGTGGAGCACGAAAAGGCAACGCCTGATTGTAATGTTGAATCTTTGAGTGTGTTCTTTGTGTTACAATAAAAAAACTGCAAATTATAGGCAGGCTTTAGTTGATTTTCGGCAAAATGGCAGATCAAATGGGCAACCAGTCTAGTCAAGGTATCCATGAAGTTTGTTTACAAAAAAAACAATAGAAGAAAAGTTTCTTTTAAAGATAACTTTCTTGTCGTATCATTGTTAAAACACCATGTACTATTTGTTTTATCTCTAAAAATAACTCGGTTGTTATCAGTTTTATTGCACTATTATTGCAACATAGGCATGTGTTTTGTTTCCCTAAATATTGTGAAATTTCAGTTAGAAGACCGGGTTTGAAGAAGCTGGAATTAACACAAGCAAACTTCACTCCATGTCCATTTCGTCCTTTACCTAGTCAATCAAACAATAGTAATAATAGTGAGAAAATAACACCACAAGGTATGAATCGGCCCAAGATGAGTTTACCAACTGCTACGAAACCTGTGGATCCAGCCCTCGATTTACGGTTAGTAAAAGCATCGCTTAATCCTCGGTCTATTCACTTTACTTTACCTAACGATTCTATATAATTACTCGCGAAAATCCGAAAATACAGTTTTGAATGAAACTGACCTTATATTATTGGATCAAAGATCATGATTACTTGGTTTAAAATCGTAGTTCATAGGACAACAAATCTAAATAAATACAAAGTGAATAGATCGGGCTTTAACCTCGAGTAAATCACAAGCTACTTGTGTAAAATCCAATAATCAACATAATTTACTAAGTAGTTGTATCTCTTTTAACATTTCACAGCTTTGCATCTACTGAACGAACCAAATCAAGGTAAATCCAACTCACCTGAAATACATAGTTTTCTTTTTGGTTTTCTGTTTGTTGCATGATTCTTGGCTTGAATTTTCCAATTTTCTTTTTATAACACTTCAACTATTTCAGGTTTAGAATATGCCATTCGATGCATTCAACTGGCAAACTTCAAATTGGTGGTACTGTATACGATTTTACATCGGATGATCTCCAGGATTTGGGCGAGATTGGCCGTGGTGGTTTTGGTACAGTCAACAAAATGATACATCGAAAATCCAGCACTGTTATAGCAGTGAAACGAATTCGATCAACAGTGGATGAAAAGGAACAAAAACAGCTTCTTATGGACTTGGATGTTGTGATGAAGAGCAATGAATGCAATTATATTGTACAGTTTTATGGAGCGCTTTTCAAAGAGGTACAAATTGTCTTTTCACACAAAGCTGTTTCATCTAACTGAGATTGTTTTTGTAGGGTGACTGCTGGATTTGTATGGAGCTTATGGACACGTCCCTAGATAAATTTTATAAGTTTATTTACGAGAAACTGAATAAGACTATTCCCGAACCGATTTTGGGGAAAATAGCGTTGGCTACAGTAAATGCCTTGAACTACCTAAAAGAAAAACTAAAAATTATTCATCGTGATGTAAAACCAAGCAATATTTTACTAGATAAAAAAGGAAATATTAAATTGTGTGATTTTGGAATATCTGGACAATTGGTGGACTCCATTGCTAAAACCAAGGATGCGGGTTGTCGACCTTACATGGCGGTATGTTAATTTATGATTTTTTTATATAAATGATAACTGGAGGGCGGATATCGCCTTTGACATGACCTAAAAATTGTTTAGAATTGTTCGGCCTTTGTGCATGAAAATTTACATTTTGTTCACAAATCTTGTAGTCCGGGAGCCAGCGACACTGATTTTTGCAAGATTTGTTTAAGATTAATTTAATTTTTTTTTGAGTCATATTAAAGCTATAGATACATGAAATCGACTCCTGCCGTTGCGACAGCGGGACACCGGCCGATGGCAGCATGGTAAATGTAAAAGTGTAAATGTTAGAAATGTTTAATAACATTTAATTAAACCTTAAAATGAAGGTATTATTATTCTGATGACGCCCGTGGTGCCTTCAACGTTTAATGTCCGAATGGTTTATTATTTTGGTCCGAAATCTTTTTAAGTAAAATTTGCTGTTTTACTAACAAGAATAATCTAATAGTTTTTAAATTCCGTTACTATGACACATTGAATCAACAAAGCTGTACCTACGGCTTGATAGCCAGTAGGGCATTGTTTGTCTTATAGTATAATTTATCAGTGTCATTAATATTATTAACATGTAGATGGTTAATCGTTGTCCCCCCAAAGAGGTGGCAGGAGTTCATTTTGTTGACAGGCTACATTATTACTATAAGAAAAAAGATAAACCATCCTTAAACAAATGTAGCAAGGAAAAGTGTCGCTGGCTCCCGGACTATTGTATTTTTAACTCATGTGGGTGGCTAAATCCGCTTTCTACTGATAATAAGAGCTCGCATTAAAAGTTAATCGTTGGTTAAAATTTAATTGTGGTTTTGGAATTGGGCGCAAGAATTTAAGTTCTAGAATATGCTCATTCAAAGACTTTCGTACTTATTTAGAAACACCCTGTATATGCAGATAAATTTGTATGAATAAATCCGGTTTAAACTGAAAATATGTTATTAAGTATCGTATTTAGTGCAAGTTTATCAATATTACATTATAATCGCATTTTATGATTGATATTACATTAGAATTAGAAATCGAAATCTAGTTTTTTACAACATTTGGAATTTATAATGTAGCTCTGACTCTGATATTTATATTTTTATCCATATTTACACAAAAACAATAAAGTGTATACAGGATGTGTCACGACGAGTTGACAGTATACATAGCTTTATTGCTATTATACAAAGTGATTTCTTCAATGAAATATTGGTAACTTTCTAGTAATTAGTTATACCGGAAAAAATATATAACCAAATGGCTGCATGTTAATTTTAAGAAAAATTCAGTACCCGTAAATTCCAAGAAAAATATGCAATTTTAGATTGTGAAATCGCTATCTACCTAAATAAAATGTTTATTTTAGAAATTATCAATTATTTAAATAAGGGGATTTACCGATTTAATAATAAATATATTTAAGCCCTTTTATAATACTTAATGAAATTTTATGGTTGCCTCGATGGATAATTAAAATACAGGGTTGGGCATATGTGTGGCAACCCCTAATTTCTGAATAAACGTTTTTATTATTATTTTTACTCTTAAAAGAAATATTTGTAGTGTTTTTATTCCATTCAGTGAAGTACTTTGTTGTTAAAACAGCTACCCTATTTTTTATTTAATTAATTATTATTTATTACTCTTTATTTTATTTTTGAATGATTTTATTTAATATTGAAAAAACCACAAGTCGCACACCAAACCTTATATCATTGTAATTGTTGAATATTGTCTATTTGAAAACTTAAAAATATACAGGGTGATCCATTAAAAAAAACTGCCGATCACTTAATATCTCGAAAAATCCAGTAGCTGCTGGAAAACAAAATACGTCACTCAATAGAGTAAACAAAGCTACAAATATTTCTTTTAAGACCATTAATGATAATACAAAAGTTTAGCCAGAAATCAGGTGTTCCCACACATATGCCCAACCCTGTATAACTCTCCTGGAGAGTGTTAAACAAACATCGCAGAATAATTTGTTAATTTAACAAAATAACAGCTACTTACTTAAATTAACAATATCACAAAAGCGAAAGTATAATAGAAACTTGAAATATTATTATATTCCTTAATGACATAATAATATTTCAGGGTGTGATTCCTCAGGTCATCTTATGAAGAAAAGTTCATGTGAACATATGTCCGAAATGGCTTAAATTTTTTGCTACATGGTGTTGAGGTTTGATTTTTTAGAGAATTATTTTTTATTCTCCCCGAAAGTACTTAAGATATTATTTTGGTATTTGTTAATAGAATATAAAACCACATATTTTAGTTAGAAAAGTTCTTCTATTGCTTCACCAGTGGCGCCCCTGCAAACATATACCCTGATATTTTTCACAAAAAAAGTGGACGCCACTGACATTTTTCCATGTGGATATTTTTTCTGATTAATCTGGTCAATTCTACATGCAAGCTGCGTCTTGCATTTTTCTCGTCAGACGGCACCATTCTTGATTAAAACAATTAAATTAAAACTCGAATTAAAATAATTGCTTCTTTAGCAGTGTTGAGGAATAATTTTCGAACACATAAATTGAGTTGGTTGAGCAATAGAAGAACGGTTCTAACTAAATATGTATGTGGTTTTATATTCCTTCTATTAACACATACCAAAATTAAAAATAATTTCTAAAGTACTTTCGGCGATTATAAAAAATAACCATTAAAAAAATTCAACACCCTGTATAGCAAAAAATTTAAGCCGTTGCGGACATATGTTCATATGAACTTTTCTTCATAAAATGACCTGAGGAATCACACCCTGAAATATTAGCATATAATTAAGGAACACCCTGTATATTGAGGCTATTGAGAAGCTTATTTCCTCACAATATGAGCACCGTAATTCTCATATTGTAACTGTTATTAAAAATTAAAATACGATTTTTCGCGTTAATTGTCATTTACAATTAAACGAATGATTATTTTATTCGACGAGAAACTGCTTATTAAGCCAAGAAACAATAGAGGATTAACATTTTTTTTTAGATTCCTGGTTTCGCATATTATTTCTATAATTTGAGTTGCCCTGAGTCCAAAAACAATTATTGTTCATTATTTTTCTTTTTTTTCAATATTTAACAAGCAATTGAAATTCCTACAAATTTGAAATAGCCGACGACGTGCCGAACACGCCCGAAAAAAAGCCGACCCTATGTGACGTCATTCCTGTGCATCTGTCATCTGATCAGATTTAAATTGTCAATCAAGAAGACTAGAAACTTGTCAATAATACTGACGGATCAATAATCTCTTAAATATATCGTTATCCAAATCGATCATGAATGTAAAAAGTGATAATCACCGTTCGTATAGGTGTTGCTTTGTGCCTAGTTGTCCAAATACATAAAAAAACGTCCAAAAAGTTGTTTTTGCACGTTCCGGAAAAATTAGAACGTCGAAATTTGTGGTTTGCCTAAAGCATCGATAAACCGTCAACAACTACAAATTATTATTGCTGTGAGGATCACTTTAATGTAAGTACAACAATAATTAGTAGTACATACCGGGGGTCTACTTTCAAACTCGCACATAGGGACTTAACATTAATTTTTAACATTATTGTGAATTCCTGCTCGCCAATTCGGCCTAGAGAAAATATTTTGGTACCAGTGGAATGAGAATCTTGTAGTTGTAGACCGTTTATCGATCCTTCGGGTTCGGGCAAGTATAAACCACAAATTTCGACGTTCGAAATTTTCCGGAACGTACAAAAACAAGTTTTTGGACGAATTTTTTAATGTATTTGGACAACTAGGCACAAAGCAACACCTATACGAACGGTGATTATCACTTTTTACATTCATAATCGATTTGGATAAAGATATATTTAAGAGATTATTGATCCGTCAGTATTATTATAATTGACAATTTAAATCTGATCAGATGACAGATGTACAGGAATGACGTCACATTTGCTTTGCTTTGTTCGGCATGTCGTCGGCATTTTCAAATTTGTTCGAATTTCAAACGCGTTTCAAAAATTTTCCAGCGCTCAAAAAATTCGGAGAAAAAAATTTTATACATAAAACTGGGTATGAATTATTGAAAAACATTTTTTTTGAAAAACATGTTAATCCTCTATTTTTCAGATTTTGTAAAAATTGAGACTTTTTCGTCTAATTTGACTGAAATTGTATTGTTCTGCTGTTATAATGGCTATTTTCATATACATATATGAAAATAGCCATTTTCTCACGACCTACTCTACATGAAAGTTCTATTTTCTCTGTCTAGTGAGAAAATAACTAATTTCAAATTTGCAAAGTATCAATCCAGTGAGTGATCTCCTTTAAAGTTTAACCTAAATCTAAGTCTATATGAGTTCACATGCATTTGCCTTAAATATCCAATCCTATCTGGGCCTTGTAATCAGGTCGGATACCAGCAGACGTTTCAGCCTACGCACTTCATTGACGTCCGACACATTTAATTGGGTGGCTAACGCATTAGGGTGCACTAACATTCTTTTACTGTATCTGGCACCAAATCGATGAATAGATTCTTTGACGCATTCCAAGGAAATGTCACGTTGGATGACTTCATTGGGGACATAGGAGGAAGCATGAACGATAGCTCGCAGTACTTTGCTCTCTGGAAACTTTGCAAGATCGAGATGTTGGAGAGTTACTGGCGGTGCCCCATAGTTAGATTCCGTACGTCACACAGGTTTTAGAATTACTTTGTATAACAATGCTTTGTTGTGTAATGAATGATAGCTTCGATCTAGGACCAATGAGCAAGTACATTTGGCTTAGCCGAGTTCCAGGTGCTTGCGTTTGGTGAATATATGTTTCCTCCAAGTCAGTTGGTGGTCCAAGTGCAAACATCTTCAACTTGCGGAAGTTGACAATTATTGGGTTTCGCGGGTGGATATTTAACTGCGTAAGGTGAAGGTCACATGGGTAGATTTCAGTTCGTTGGCTTTGATGCGCCATTTGTCGCTGCGGTAGTAAATCGTGTTGTTGGCAAATCTGCGGTATACAAGAGGTATAAGAATGGTCCAAGCACGTCTGAATGTATAGGGTTTAAGTCAGTGTATTCGTATTATTATTTTGAGTCCTTTGACATATATTTTCTCAAAAACTTTGGAAAACATGGTGGTTTATTCCCGGGTTTGAGGATCATAGTTATTTGGTCCACTTTCCTAGTGGTTTATGCGCATTGTTGCATTGAATATAATGGTTATTAGTTTTATGCGTTTTTCGAACAGTTCTTGCAGGATTTTGCCAGAGATTAGATCAAATCCGAGTGTTTTTTGATGTTGATTTCGTTCATTGTTGTTTGTTTTACATTTTTTATGGGGCAAATCCATTTGGAATGGCACATCCAGGCAGTCTGTGATTTCGTTATCTTCTTCTGTGGTTAATCAAATAAATAAAGAAGAAAAGGGTTTAAATAGGTTTTTAGGTGTTTGGAGAAAACTTCAGCTTTTTCTTTGTTGTTCCTAGCCCAAGTATTGTCATTGTTTTTGATGGGTGGGCTATTACAAAGATAAAAATCTTCGAAACATGAAATATAATTCTAATCTAAAGTTGTAAAGTTAATATTTTATAATCCGCACATAGTTCCGCAAAAAAATAATTTTATTTAAGTCTGTCTGGCTTTATGAATTTTTCAATATACCAAATTGTTTTTGGTCCAACAGCCGGAAAGAATAGATCCTCAGCTGGCAAAAGGCTACGATGTGCGTAGCGACGTTTGGTCCCTGGGTATCACTCTAATGGAAGTGGCCACCGGCGTCTTCCCCTACCGTAGATGGTCCAGCGTTTTCGAACAATTGCACGAAGTCGTCCATGGAGACCCACCTCGCCTTAGCAGCGCAAATGCAAACACATTCACCGCTGAATTTGTGAATTTCGTAAATACCTGGTAAACAACTCAAATAACCACAATTCCAAGCAAATTTACTGTTTTTCTTTTTCAGTTTAATAAAGAAGGAACACGAGCGGCCCAAGTACAATAAATTATTGCAAGATCCGTTCATAATGCGTGCGCAAAATGAACAGGTGGATGTGGCTGCTTATGTTACAGAAATCATGGACGAGATGGCCAATAATGGAATAAGTGCATTTACAACCAATCAACAGTAAAAGAATATTTGTATTGTTAATAATCATGGTTATTTAGTCTGAGTGACCTCATCAAGATTAGACTGGAGGAAAATTACACTATTAACTAACGGGTGCGTATGAATGATTGTAGGGATGCAGTTGCAGTTGGCTGTGATAATATTGTAAAACTCGTAGTTGGTTGTTTCATAGCTCACTGCATCTCCCTTCAATCATTTATACACTCTAAATATTAAGGTTTTTTGGAAGTTTTGCCGTTTTTTTGACAATAAAAAAAAACCGCGATTTAATCAATTTGAGGTACAGTTTCATTCTATTATGTTATTTCAATAGTTTAGATATTGAGTCAGAGACATCTCAGGTGATGTAAAATAGTTATTAACCATAATTATTAGAAAATAATTGCATTTATTTTTGTTAATCGTATGTTCGTTTTGAAAAC
Organism: Pediacus dermestoides; assembly: GCA_963942485.1. NCBI lineage: Eukaryota > Metazoa > Arthropoda > Insecta > Coleoptera > Cucujidae > Pediacus > Pediacus dermestoides. The sequence continues at coordinate 11,089,112 of OZ012632.1, read as the reverse complement.
TTTAGTCCACACTTTTTTCGATGGTTTACCTGAATTCAAAAACCAACGTATTATAATGAATTAGTAATATAATAGTAACATTATGTAAAATATATGTTACAAAGAACATAGTTGAGATATTAAAATGTACACCAACAAAAAAGTCCATTTTTGTACATAATAACGTAATGATTAATGATTTTATATTTTAAGATTAATTTGGATTTTTGTGATTTTTTTTACCAACGGTTGGAACATCTGAATGGCAGTGCGTAGTAGTTCCTTCAAAAAAAAACAGCTGATCAGATGTTAAATCGTTAGGTTTCTATTATTATTTTCGCAAGGTGCTTGTTAACCTTTTTTAATTTATTTTATATGAAAACAAAATCTATATTTTATAATAAATTAGATTGATTCACAATTTTTATACATTTTATTATTTTACTGTCATTCTTTGTCTAACTAAAAAATTGTTATTTGTTTATAACCAATAAAAAATTGCCTATTGTAATGTACCTTGTACGACTGTAAATAATACCGTGTATGTTGTTAATATTTAATTTTGTACTCAATTGTTTAAATAAACAAAAATATATTGTTTATTTACAAAAGCTATGTTGGGTATGTGAAAATAAAAACGTATTATACAAAATGCTAGTGTTTTTTAAAGCGAAATGTTTACATATTTCTCTAATCATATTATAAATATCACAATATATTATTTAATGTTAAATGAACTGCAACTACTCCCACTCCTTCATAATGTTGTCATACTCGTAATCTTCAATAAAAGGCTTGTCGATGTTTCTTATCATATTCTCACCACAATATAAACATTCCGATGCTACAATATTATCTATTTCCATTTTCACCAAGTCTCTAGGCGACACACCACTCGAACCGGTACTAATATTATCTACATTAGCTTGATTATTGAAAGTTCTAAGTTGTCGCTCTAACTCCGTAAGGCGATTTCGTTTGGCTGGACCTAAAAAAGCTAACTTGTATTCCGATTAAAACCACTTGATGTTCTAGATTAATACCTAAAAATGGATTTAGCTCCGCTACTAAACAATCCGTGTGAAACTTGTGCTGGCAGGGAAACATGTAGAAAGGCCTAACCATTAGAGTTTTGTTGCAAATTTCACATACTTCAGCACTGCTGATGAATGTGTACCGATTACGGAAAGATTGGATTTCTTCGCGTACTTGCTCAGCAGATTTTGTGGCTTCTTCCATTTCGTCTTTTAAATTTTGTATGTTTTCGTTGTAATCCTGTAACCGAGTCGAGGTTAAATTAAAAAAAAATACGCCGAACATATTTTAACCTTCAGAGAATTACAAATCGCATCTTTGAAGTGATCAATCGTTACGAAATCGGAAAAGAACGGAAGGATGTCTTCAATTTTAATTAGGTCGCACTGTTTTAGGAACTCCATGGCGTTTTTAATGTCGTTCTTTCCACTTACGACCTTTTCAGCTAGAAGTATAGTGAATTTAGTCGAATATCTTATTTCTAAGAAGTTTAGTGCAGATATAAAGTGTTCTCTTACCAATTTTGAGCCAAAGCTTCTTCCGCAACTCGACATCATTTTCCGGCGGCATATTAGCCATCTTCTTAGCCAAATCCAAGTCCACTGTCAATGCTAAATCAACAGCAATATCCCAAAGCCCCAACAATCCAGACAGTTGCACACAAGCTTCAGTAAGCTTATTTTCTTGGCACATCCTCAAAGCAAAATCTACATCGTAACTAACCTGGAAAAACACTGGTTTAGGTAAAACGTAACATACCACATACCACATCATTTACCAAGCTAATTTCAGGCCCCTGGGCATTCAAATACTCCATCAGTTTGGCCGGGTCATGTTTCGCATAGAGCGACAACAGGAAATTGTGGATGGCCCTATCGGTATTTTTAAGTTTGTCCACACAAAACTCTAAATATTTTATAACTTCCCTGGCATGTAAGTCTTTGTCGCAGTTTACCAAAGCTGGTAGTAATTTCAACGCAACTAACTTTCGACCTTTTTCCATTAGAGTTTTGACCATGAACTTTGGCACCTCCTGCATGAGAATTGGTGCAAACTGGTAGTACATATCAACGTTGTTTTGGCTCTTCAACACCTCTAAAGCCTCATGGAAATTATTCTTGTAAATGTGCTGTCGAATCAGCTAAAAACACAAAATCAAAGTCACGTTGTCATAAAAGCAAAACTGCTACATGACTCAAATGTATTGAGACCTGACTTTCACCGTGAATAAGACAAAATAAAAAAAAATGAAAAAAATTTATTGGAAAATTTGCTAATAGTCCAGTCAATCTGTCGAAATTTGTGGAAAAAATTACCCGGTAAACTTTCTCTTCATAAATCGTTAGGGGGTCATGTGGAAAGCTTAAATTCAAAAACTCGGGAAAAAACTCGGACCCATTTTTTGGGAAATCCAAGAAGTGTTTGGATTTGATTTTACGCCAGATCGGTGAGTTGCAGAAGAAAATTTTGTTAATAAATATTGTAGAGGGCAATATTTTCTACAATTTATCTCTAAGGATCGTTGCGCTACGACGAAAAATGCCGAAAGTAGAGGGCACCAAAATACCCAAAAATGAGTTTTTTCACTTTTTTACATCGAAAAATTTTTTTTATGCACAACTGTAAATTGTAGTGTTGACAAGCGAAGGAAAACACACCATTTTTATATAAACGTTTTTTCTCTACGATCCATCGTTTCGGAGATACAGCATGCAGAGTTTCGAGTAGTGTATTTCAATACACACACCATTGAAGGTATGAAGGAAAAGCACGTGAAATTTCAAAGTGGCGTTCTTTAAAGATTGTGGAAAGTAGTAGATTCGCTCGGGAGTGTTTCCATGGCTCGGTTTTTTCAAGTACGTTATACGTTCTGCACTTCCCAAAGTGGCAAGCAATACTAAAACGTCAATGTCTTCGTCAATTGTTGTAGTAGAGTCATACTCAGCAGATCTTTGGAGAGCTGTCTCGACTATTAGACGATCCGCATCCTCAAACGCCTGCTGAACCTCAAAGCCAACAGCCTGGAGGTCTGTTTGAAGAAAATTGATTAAATGATATTTGTTGTTGTCGTTAGACAATAGTATTGAGATCAGCACTCAGATATGCGACACCCTTGGCCGTTAGACGAACTATCCAAGATGGCGGCTAAGTTGGAATATTTAGCATTGGTAGCATAGGGAAAGAAGGGACTTATCGAATTTTTTTTAATTATAATTACATTCCACATGCATTCCACCGATAATTCGGTGACAACTATCATAAAGTCAAGTGTTTTCAATATTTTTCGACAAAGTGAAGATGAAATTTCCTCCTAAAAGTTTTTTAAGCTGTCGAAAAACAGTCCGGTGTTGTGCTCCCTTTTGTAAGAGCATGGTACATTGATCTACGGTTTCTGAATTACGCTTTAATCGAATCCCACGTTCGACAAAAATGTGTACGCGTAAAAATTTATTTCGAAATAATGAAGTGGTTAATCTACGTAGAGAGTAGTTCCAGTTGCTAAAGGTAAAGAATACGGACGTACACCCCAATTTTCAAACTTTTCACATATATCACTAATTTCCATGAGTAGATCACGAATCTGAAATTATTTTGTGTCGGACTCTTTTACTTTTCGAGATATAACTGTTTAAAGTTGTTACATTATTTTTAGCATTACTTTTTGACGTTTTAATTATGGTTTTCATGGTTACGAAAATTCTGTAAGAGGTCTAGAGAGAATTTACTTATTCAATTTAAGCTCGCTATGGTTACCTTCGTTTATTTTGTAATTTAATGAAAGTGAAACTTCACAAATTTATTATGTTAATAAATAGTAGAAGTATTAAATTTTAGGTAAATGTCTAGAATCGCAAACTGAATTGATGCGTCTAGCTCGTTTCTCAATTAAAAAATTGTATCCTCAAAATTTCTTATGTTTTGTTGTCGACGTTTGAAAAAAAATAGTAAGTACCTATATTTTATTCGGAGCCAAAGCGACTTTATGTTGCACGGCTGGATCTATCTGCCGAACGTAGCGAGGCAGTTAAACGTCCAGACTCTTCACATAAACATTTGCCTTTGGTCCTTTATAAAATAAAATACTATTACTTGCACTGTTTGTATAATACTATATATACGAACTTGCCGGCCATCTTGCATATGACGCCAGCGCCGCTGTGGTAAATCCTGATCTCAATATTTCATTAGGAGTCTGGAAATAAGGATTTTTCCGTGCGCGCGTGACAAATTCTTGTGGAAGGCGAAGCCGAACACGAAGTCATGCAAGCATGGAAAATCCATTTCTGGACGTGTAATGAACGAAATTTTTTTATTATACTTATCTGAAAACAACGCAAAAAAGATTAGATGTAAATTTAGATCATTTTATTTTCAAAGTAATAATAATACATCATCGTAAAAATAGTAGGCAAACACGATTAACATTTCCACTCTGCATGCTGTATCTACGAAAGGGTGGATCGTAGAGAAAAAACGTTTATATAAAAATTGTGTGTTTTTCTTCGCTTGTCAACATTTATATTTACAGTTGTGCGTAAAAAATTTTTTTTCGATGTAAAAAGTGAAAAAACTCATTTTTGGGTATTTTGGCGCCCTCTACTTTTGACATTTTTCGTCGTAGCGCATCGATCCTTTGAGATAAATTGTAGAAAATATTACCCTCTACAATATTTATTAACAAAATTTTCTACTGCAACTCACCGTTCTCACGTAAAATCAAATCTAAACACTTCTTGGATTTCCCAAAAAATGGGTTCGAGGATTTTCCCGAGTTTTTGAATTTAAGCTTTCCACATGACCCCCTAATGATTTATGAAGAGAAAGTTTACCGGGTAATTTTTTCCAAAAACGACCCTTTTCCCGAGGCGCAGCTTGTACGAGAGCAAAAGAAAACAACAGAACTTGAAAGGAAAGTACAAGCCGCTGAAAAGGCTGTAGAGAGACATAAAGAGGAGCTACTAAAGAAAATTGGGTTCAGAAAGGACATGGAGGAGAAATGGAACGAGAAGAAGGAAGAGCATAAGCAGCAAGTTAGTGAATTGATAGTTTTTGGGGAATCAGGTTTTGGATATTTTTTTTAGGTGGCGAAGCACGGAAGGTTATAATTAATTAGTTAACAATTGACATTTTTTCAATGTTTTTTTGGAATAATGGCTAATTTGAGTAGAGGTTTGTTTAAAAAAAAATTTCGCCTTATCTTCAATGGTAACTGAACAGACATTTCGCACATTTTTGTAAATAATAAGGAAACTTTTAAACAAAAAAATTAATACATACCATTAAAAAGATATTGCTTCATAACACTACAAAATTGTACATAAAACTAATAAGCTATTTCCGAAATATCACCATGTAAAGTTTAATATCATGAAAACAACTTAACGTAAGTTATCAAAATTTCTTTGATATATTTCGCCCCTCCATTTTTAAAATATTCGTGGTTAAAGTAAAAGCTCAAAACATTTGAATCGTATATAAACTAACCTGCTCGAAGTCTTTGTTCATTATCGTAAGCTTAATCAAGTTGTACTTATCTCCATGACTAGCCATTAACTCATAGATTGTGCTCTTGTTTTTCCGAATACAGTCACCGAGTTCCTTCATCGATAGAAACGATTCAAAATCCTTTTGAATCTCAGCGTACGCAGCGCTTTGCTCCAAACCCTCCAAGCGCTTTTCTTGCAACTTGTTTAAAAACAGCTCCACGACCCAAATCACTATCATGGTAATTTGGGTTTTATCTTGCGGATTTAAAGTACGAAGCTTGTTTAACAGGAAAATTTTCAAGGAATCAGGTTGGTTTACCTGAATAAATTTTAGACAAATCTCCTCGAAACTCCACTGAGTTTCTGCGTAAATTTGCGCACTTAGTTCGTATTGTTTCTTATTAAAAAGCATGTCAGCTTCTTTTATTAGAACTTGATTATAGCAAGCCTCGTTGCTGCGAGAGTATTTTTTCGCAAGATCAAATTGTTCGTTGTCGCAGAAGATTTGCCAGACGTTGCGCTCTTCTTTAGTGACTTTGAAGCGAAATACTGCGTTTTCTGTTATGGCCCATATTTCACCTAAGTTAAAGGAAATTTAATTGGTGAGTAAGCAATTTAATTTAAACTATTTTACCTGTCCTAGCATCCTTAATAATATTTATTAGTTTTCCAAAAGCTTCATTGTAGTTGTCTTCGTAAACTAGATCTTCATTTAAAAGACAAACTCCTTTAACAGTGTCAGTATAAGCGAGTAGTATATGAAACTCGGTTACAGCTATTCCTATAGGATACTTAGGAGAAACTGAATAATCCTCATAGAGCGGTTTAGGATATTTAACTAGTTTACATTTGTCTTTAATAGCTTTTATACTGTCATCATTAGTGGCATCAATCTATGAAATTACGAAGAAATTAAACAGAAATTAAAGAGTTTATCTTACTCACTTGTGCATAAGTAATTCCTTTTTCGGTGATCCAAGCAAAAGCATTAGGAGTGTGAAGATTGCTGGACCAAAATTGAAACTTGGAGTATCTGAGTTTGCTCTCGCATTCAATGTACGTTTCCACTTCCGCTATGTTTAAATATTTAGTAAAAACTTGCTGCAAAAGTGGTTTTTCGTCGAGCTCTGCTCGACCTATGAAATAATATAACCTGCTAGGTGTAGCAGCAAAAACAGCATATTTATCTGGGCCGTACACTTTATAATATTCCAAGCCAGTTATTGGTACGTTCTTTCCCTTTCCAATATCGAAAACCTAACAAAAAATGTAGGTAAGAAAATGTAGGAGAAAAAATTAAAGGGAGACTGTACCAAACCATCTACTTCTCTATTGCTGTACAAGGGCAAGTAATTAGGCAGCTTGCAAAGTAATATAAATTTGGTGACAATGGTTAGCAGATTATAGTAAAAGAAGCCATTTTTATGATAGCTCAGAACCATAACAAAAAATAGAGATTGCTTTTAGGTAGGATTGAATATTTAATAATAAGTCTGTATAATTTTATCCACTTGAGCTTTTTCCTATTTCCCAGTTTTCGAGAAAGAATGAATATCTACAATTGATGTTAAATCTCCAAATTTAAACATCAATTTTTACACTTTGAAATTAATGCATTGCGGGTTCATAGCCCAGTCATATTAGAATTTTTGTCGGGAAAAATTACCACCTGGCTGGATTTTTGTATACAGCTTCGCCTCGTCATTATAAACATTGGGTCAAAAGTCCCCAGAGCTTAGTTTTTTATTTGGTAATTAGTCTGCACATATACAGAGTGTTCGCGAGAAGTGGCTCACTATTGCTAACTAGTAGCATTTTTTCCGCTGATTACAATGGTGAAAACAAAAAAACAATTGTTTTCAAGATATTCAAAAAAATAACATTTTTTTAAATGGAACACCCTATATATTTTTGCAAAAATCGATGGTAAATTAAATTCTGAACAAAGAATGTTCTTATGCTTTTTTGACAATTATTTAAAATAAGGGAGTTATTTTGAAAAAAAGTTTTCAAAGTTTTAATATCAAGTAGCCATATAACGGAATAGTAAATTATTAAAACCAAACAATCATAATTTTGAATTTAAGCAAGTTGAAAAATACTTGAGAGAATTACGGAAATATTGAAAATTTACAAAATTATAATTTTCATGGATGGCTACTTGATATTAAAACTTTGAAAACTTTTTTTCAAAATAACTCCCTTATTTTAAATAATTGTCAAAAAAGCATAAGAACATTCTTTGTTCAGAATTTAATTTATCATCGATTTTTGCAAAAATATACAGGGTGTTCCATTTAAAAAATGTTATTTTTGTGAATATCTCGAAAACCAGATGGCCAATTGTTTTTCTGTTTTCACCGTTATAAACAGTGGAAAAAATGCTACTAATTTGCTAATTAAACCGACTTTGTAGCTCCAATAATAACAAAGTTAGCAATAGTGAACCACTTTGCGCAAACACCTGTATATTAAAAATATTAAATAAAATAGTAATATTTCCGGAATTCTTTCAAGTTTTTTTCTACTTGCTTAAATTCAAAATTATGATTGTTTGGTTTTAATAAATTACTATTCCGTTTTATGGCTACTTGATTTTAAAGAATTGCAAACTTTTTTTCAAAATAACTCGCTTATTTTAAATTATAATTAAAAAATATTAAGGACATTTTTTGTACATAATTTAATTTGTCATCGATTTCTGCAAAAATATATAGGGTGTTCCATTTAAAAAAATGTTATAGTGATGTAGCTTCACTGAAAATGAATGAATAAAAAAGTGACTATGTGAAATATCTGTTTGAACTCTACTTTAAATCTTGCAGTTGAAAAAAAATTTTTTTGCACCCTCGAAGTATGAAAATTAACGTAGTTAAAAAATTGTAATATCGAAAGATATAAAAAAAATCAGGAGTGATGAATAATTTTTTGTAATCCCATGTAAATTTACATCTAAGGGTATGTTTGAGGAATCCCATCGTGTTTATCGCAAAAGTCATTGCATGTTGCAAATAACCATGTTTAAACAATGTCATGCGCGCCTTAAATTAACAAAGCGCTAGCGCAAAAACCATTGCGATTTCGGAAAAAATTACGAGACGTTTTTTGTGGGGAATTTTATATTCTACATATGTTATAATAGGTCTTTTTGACATGACTGCAAATCTTACGGAGATATTCGCAAAAACCTATATATGTGCAGACTAATTACCAAATAAAAAATTAAGCTCTCGTCACACACATGAGGACTTTTGACCCAATGTTTATAATGACGAGGCGAAGCTGTACACAAAAATCCAGCCAGGTGGTAATTTTTCCCTACAAAACCCTTTTTTTTTTGTAATATGACTGGACTATCATTACACCGACAAAATAGAGTCAGCGCGATGTTGCAATTGTGCCAGTTTAATAAACATATTAATCAATTAATGGAACTTGCACTTTTGCACAACCCACTAATTTATTTCTATTAATTATGATTAGCTTGTAATAATTTTTTGTATATAAACTTGTAATTTTTTATAATAAAATATAGTCAAAAACTCAACTTTGTTCTATCACTACCTACTATTCCAAACCATAATAGTGGACCGTGAGGCTGCGGTCCAAGTAGTAAATAAACCAACAAACAAATCAATCAAACAACAGTACTATTCCATAAGCCCTTAGTCGTCAGTAGAGAGTGAGGCAGCTCTCTAGTATAGTCCAGGAAAAATAGACTTTAACATGGAAAAAAATTGTTACAGGCTGAATTTTTGCATGCACCTTAGTATTATAGCCCTCAATAATGTGTGAAAGTTCCCCATCGATTTGATGGCTGCTAACTGAGTTACTGAGGGCAAAGGTCGCGATAAACAGTTTTTTGCAAATATTTCGAGAACGGCTACCTTTATTGAAAAAAATATAAAGAGCTATTTTTTAGCTGAGGCAATTTCCTATAAAAACGTATTCAGAAGTTTTTTTGTAGGGGCAATCGTTCACGAGATATAGCGTTTCAAAAACTAAGAACGTAGAGGACTTACTTCACTACGAAGAGTAACGACTGATCTTAGGATATAAAAGTTGGATAATGAATTATTATTCAATATATATATTTATGGCGTTTTTTATTTATTTGTGCATTTATTGCCTTTATTTGGACATTTGTGATACAGTAATTAACTTTTCTTCAGTTTCGGAGAGCGATTGATCCGTCACCAAAGTTTGGACGAGGAAAGACGATGGATCGATGTCGTTATCGATCTCCTCGTTATCAATATTAAAATTTTCCATGTTCATACATATTTGGCCCTTACATTGGCTACAAACTACAGAACAGTTCAATTCTGCTTTCCGCCGACATCCACAAAAAAACTTCTTAATAACTTTTTATAGAAAATCGTTTCAGCTACTAATTAGCTCTCTATATTTTTTTCAATAAAGGTCGCCGTTCTCGACATTTTTGCAAAAAACTGTTTATCGCGACCTTTGACCTCAGTTAGCAGCCATCAAATCGATGGGGAACTTTCACATATTATTGAGGGCTATAATACTAAGGTGCATGCAAAAATTCAGCCTGTTACAATTTTTTTCCAACTCAGCCTTTTTTTTCGTCTATTTTTCCTGGACTAAGTAATACTGTACAAAAATCATACAAAACTTAAGAAATACAATCAGTTTCGTTCAGGGTGTGTCATAACGAGTTGACAGTAGACATAACTATATTACTGAATATAATTTAAATTTGAAAATTGGCACACGTCCATTATACAAAGCGATCTCCTTAATGAAAATATTGGAGACTTTCTAACAATTCATATCTGGTTAGTTCTTTAAGCAAATACAGCTCACAGACATCCTAAGTATATAAAGTGTAAAGAAGAAAATACCGCCCCAATTTCCTGTGCAGTTAAACTACCCAATAATACACAAAGCTTAGCTTATCTACCTGTTTCCAATACTGCTCTATTCCAGAGGAAAATCCCGACGTGAAAAATTTGTCCCCCTCCGAAACAATCTCAGTCTCAAAAATCAATCCTTTAGAAGTGCCTAAAAGTACCTCAACTTTATTCCACATGTCAAACAAAATACTCATCTCCTACCTAATAAAATTGGCCCTGTTGTACTTTCCGAATCATTCAGCACATTCCAAGCCACAGCCGTAAATTCATTACCCCGAAATTTGGGTGTAGTTTTTGGTTTATTGGACTTTCTGCTCAAGTATAATATTTCTGGTCCTCCTTCTTGTCCTTTGGGTGCAAAAGTAAGTAAAAGATGATTACCAGTGGGGTCCAAAAACAAATTCGTCAGTCTACTAGTCGCTGTGTACTTCGCCAAAGAGATTTCTAAAAATGTTGTGTTAGAACTGTTGAGAGAGTTAAACTCCATTTTACCATCGTTTTGTTGGGGATTTTGCAGGTTCATTCTGAAGAGCATGCTATTCGCCATGGCCATTACCATGTATTTGTTGGAAATTGCAACGTGGGTGATTTTATCTGAAGGGGTGAAGTCTTTTTTGGTTCGACTGAAAATTGGTACTTCTTGTTCGAGGGTCATGTTGATGTAGCCCAAAGCGCTCTAAAATAAACTCGGCGATATTAAGTAAGGGCAGGTGCAGAAAAACTGTGTTATTACCAGTTCCACTCGGTAAAGATTGTTGTTTTTACTTCGGGTGGAAGCTTGCTCGAATTGATCAAACATAGAAGTCATTGCGAGAAGTTTTTATCGATTATACCGAAAATATTTATACAATTATGTTGATAAAATCCTATGTAACAATAACAATCTGTTGAAGTAGTAGGTACAATAAGAAATGTTTGTTTACTTGTCACTTTCATTTACATAATACATATGTTCTATGCTTGTCACTTGCATTAACCAAAGGTAATACAGAGACAACTAGGTAATATGTATTACTGGATCATAGAATATCCGTGATATAACCTTAGATTTAGTAAACTGACATTTTTAATTGTGACAATCAGGTTTGCAAATCATACCACAAAAAAAATTCCTAATTTCGCAACTGTTTTAATACCAACAGATTCCGTCATTCCTGATCACGCTGTAAATCGCTAATCCGCTAACTTCACCGCACTAATCTCAAACACTTTTTGAAACCTGTCAGATTTTTTTTAGAACTGTCAAAGAGCCCCTCAACTCTCAATATTTTTCGAATGAGCAATTACAAATTTTTGCAAAGGCACATCTCCTCTGCATGATATCCCAATTACTATGTGATCATCGTTTCATCGTCATTGTAATCTAAACGCAGAATCATGAGTAAACACATGTACTCCACAGCGAATCTTACAGATAAAGAACTAAAAGAACAGGGCAATCGTATGTTTAATCTTCGTAAATACGATGATGCTATAAACTGCTACAGCAAAGCAATTGTAAGTGGTTACAACTCAAGGGATTCAACCAAACATTCAACAATAGTTTAAGGTTATGTTTACAGATGTCAAATTGATTGCATTTTCTTAGATTAAAAACCCGGACGTGGCCCATTACTTCACAAATCGAGCCCTATGCCACTTGAAATTATCCAGATGGGAACCGGCTTGCACAGATTGTCGCCGGGCGTTGGATATGGACCCCAACTTGGTCAAGGGGCACTTCTTCCTGGGACAGGCTCTTCTGGAAATGGAAAATTATGATGAAGCTATAAAACATTTACAGAGAGGTTTGTCCGGATGCCGGATTTGTGTAGCGCTTAAAGTTTTTAAACTAGTTTCTTGTAGCTTCGGATTTAGCTAAAGAACAAAAGATGAATTTTGGTGATGATGTTGCTTCCCAATTGCGCACAGCAAGGAAAAAACGATTTTCTATACAAGAGGAAAAGCGAATTTCGCAGGAAATTGAACTACAAGCGTATTTAAATAAGTTAATAAACGAGGACAAACAAGCACAAATTAGTAAAATTAAACAGCAAGAAGGTGACTCAGAGGCGAAGGATGATAAAATATTTGAAATAGAAGAGAAATGTGTAAGATTTTTCAATAGATTTTCTATTTTAGTAAATACTAAATTATTTAAAACACTGTTTTAGAATTCATACTCCAACGAATTAAACTCACTGTTTGCTAAAATAGATGACCGGAGAAGAGTAAGTAACATAAAAAACTAATAGAGTCGACTGTATTATAATATCAAATATTTTATAGAAGCGAGAAGTTCCCGATTATTTATGTGGTAAAATTAGTTTTGAAATACTACAAGAACCTGTAATAACACCCAGTGGTATAACCTATGACAAAAAAGACCTAGAGGAGCATTTACAGGTTTTTATTGAATTCTAATAGAGACCTCTAAACTTACTTTGAGTTATTCTAGCGCGTTGGCCACTTCGATCCAGTTACACGAGTTAAACTCACTCAAGATCAGTTGATTCCAAATTTTGCCATGAAGGAAGTTGTGGATGCGTTCCTAACTGATAACGAGTGGGCTATGGAGTATTAACTGCTTTTATTTTTTGTTGTCTTGGTAAAAACACTTTGTTATTTTAGCACTATTATTTAATGTTTGTTTTTAAGAGTACGTACTATTTTCACTTGGTTTATTTCAAATTATTTGTATTTTCTTTTGGTGTGACTTGTAAATAAATTTAATAAGACATACGTTTGGTAGGAAGATATTTTTTTGTGTTTCTGAATGATCTTGAGAAATACCCTCGAAAATACCTTTTTTTATTATTATTATTTAATATTGATATTAAAATCACAAATAATTTTAAAATGGTAAGTGATGCAATTGATCCAAATTTCATATTTAAAGGTAGGAACAAAATTGTGGGTCACACATTAAATCTTTTTTATGTAATACCACCTCAAATGGTACTTATCTGAAGACATTTTTAAGTTTTTTAAGATTATCTTGAAAGGGAAAGAATTTTTTATTTTCTTATCCGAAGTAATAAGAAAGTATAGTAATCTGATTTTCGACTTCGAGATTTGATGGATTTACAAGTTTTGAAGGCCCCTGAATCCATTTTGACCATTTTCGCCATTGTCTGTGTGTGTGTCTGTCTGTCTGTATCCACCATAACTGAAAAACAATTGCACCAACACAAGTGGCACTTACCTGAACACATTTTTAGATTTTTTAGGAATATCTCGAAAAATAAACAATTTATGAGATTTTTTTATTCTTTAACATTGATTTAGAATTAAATTTTGAACATATTTGGTTTGAAACTTTTTTTAAAATTCCGTCAAAAAAATGCCAAAAAAACGATACTTATACAGGGTGTCACGACGACTTGACAGTAGACATGACATAACTCTATTACTAAACACAAATTGGTTCTAAAAATTGGTACACTCCCATTATACAATGTGCTCTATTTAACGAAAATATTGCCACCTTTCTGGTACTTCCGGTATAACCGGAAGTAGACACGAACTTTGTTATTTTAAATGGCACACCCTGTATATTTTTGAATTTTTAGATTCTACACTTCATTTTAGACAAAAAGTATTAAGGTTGTATGGTCCTAACATTAACGATAGTATAATTATTTACACTTTTTCATTTTTTTTTACAAAAACATAGATGTAAATAAAAATTCGAATCTTGACAATGACACATTTTTTCCAAAGTTTTTTTCTTACGTTTGAAGTAGGAATATACAAGCAATAAGCTGATATAGTTTTGGAAACTTGCTTTATACAGGGTGTTGGTGGTTGTCCGTTCATTTTTAAAAACTTTAATCAATGATAACTTTATTTTTTTAAATGGGACACCCTATATATTTTTTAAGACCTTACAACCTGAATACTTTTATGTCTCGAATTAAGTGTAGAATTCGAAAATCTAGAAATATATAGGGTGTTCCATTTAAAAAAATTAAGTTATCATTGATTAAAGTTTTTAAAAATGAACGGACAACCACCAACACCCTGTATAAAGCAAGTTTTCCAAAACTACATCAGCTTATTACTTGTATATTCCTACCTCAAACACAAGAAAAAAATTTTGGAAAAAATGTGTCATTGTCAAGATTTGAATTTTTATTTACATCTATGTTTTTATAAAAAAAATGGAAAAGTGTAAATAATTATAATACTGTAAATGTTAGGATCATACAACCTTAATACTTTTATGTCTAAAATGAAGTGTAGTATCTAAAAATTTTAAAATATACAGGGTGTTCCATTTAAAATAACAAAGTTTGTGTCTACTTCCGCTATAACCGGAAGTACCAGAAAGGTGGCAATATTTTCATTAAATAGAGCACATTGTATAATGGGTGTGTACCAATTTTTAGAATCAAATTGTGTTTAGTAATAGAGTTATGTCTACTGTCAACTCGTCGTGACACACCCTGTATATTGGGACATAAAGCCGTGAGTAGAAATACATTAATATTAAAAGCTAAATTAAAGAAAGTAAGTGCTTTTTTAATGTTTTATTTTATTAAGTGTTTCATATTTGGCTTTGGTGAAAATAGGATAACAAATCAAAAAGTATTCTAAAAACACATTATTATTAAGTAGTTCATTGGAAGCTTCATTTCAATACGTCCCACTATGTAGCATAAGCAGCACAGTTGGTAGTCTAAGAATTTTAGCTCAATGGGTAAATTTACGTCATTCATTTCTCTAATTATATGAAGCTAGTTAAATTCTAAGGTTTTATGTAGAAAATTAGCTCAAAATAATGAAAAACATACATTAAAATGAAATATTTCTAATTACCATAAAAAAATTTTTACTTATAATTTGATACCACACTCTGGTTTTTGAAGAAATAGTAGAAGAATAGCCGAAAAATTAGGTTTATGGAAGAGCCGAGAAAATTTGTATTTACACTAGACCACAAAACCCAAAATGTAGACACTCAACTAAAGAAAAAATCAATTGTTCCACTATATACCGGTCTCTCCTACTTACACTTAAAAAAACAATTTTAACATTCAATAACGGAACAATCAATCAATTTACATTAAGTCTCAAAAAATTTTAAATTTCAAGGGTTGATGAATATAGAAGTTTCAACAAAATCTAATTTTGTATAACCACCTCCGACGTCCAGCAGAAGATCTCAAATTTGCAAAAAAATATTTGATTAGAGAATAAAATAAAATATCTGATATGTCCAACACACGACTTTCTTATGCAATCTGGAAGGCGAAATAACCATCAGTCAATGGAATAGAGAGTGTGCGATGCAAATTTCACAAAAATGTTGCCGCAAATACATTCGTAAATCTGGGCTGAGATTCTATATGGTCTCGATCATATAATATTATCATGTGAGTAGGGAATAAAAACATTTCGTTTTAATTAGGTTAAAGAAAAACCGCTTCTAATTCAAATCCAAAAATAAAGACGTTTAATTCGGGCAAAATCAAAGCTCTCTTCAACCTACGGAGACTGAAGCAAACAATATTTAACGGGTGAAGATCCAATTTTTGTAATTCGAAGTCAGGTTTTGTTCTAGCTAGTATCGAATAAGAGATGAAGGGATGTATTTGGGTATAATTCATATTCAATAACTTCGTATTAAAATGATTATTATTAAAAATAAAGTCATAACATTTTTTTTATTCTTTCATACAAATTAAAACTTTTCCAACATTTCGTCTCTCGCCCAATTCCTTAGTAGCCTCCACAATTTTCGACATAGGCCACTTGGAATGCACTTTAGGTTTGATTTTACCTTCTTGGAACATTTTGAAAATATCATTCAAAATGCGTTCAACTTTGTTTCGATCCTTTTCTAGTAGCAGTCCTAAATGAAAGCCACCCACAATCTGGTTATTACAAACTAGCGATTCGGGAGCTATGTTCTTTGTTCCCCACCAAGACTTCAACAGACTCCATTTTGACAATTTTTTGCCTTGGGTTAGAAAGTTATTTGCACCTAGATGAGAAAAATACACACAATTCCTTTAGATTTAGAAATATCAAAATTATAATCCTTATTTCACTTACCAATGATAACTAGTCTACCCAAAGGACGCAATAACTGTGAGAAATAATTGAGCATATGCCCCGACTGATTCGACACAATTAAATCGAATTTCTCGCCACGTGCCTCAATTTCCTTTTGAAAATTTTCGTTTGAAAAAAACACGTCTACTCCATTTTCTTTCGCCGGACTTTCCTTGGAAGCAGATGCTACTCCAAAAACTTGTACTCCAGAAGTTTCTTTGGTTAGTTGAGTGACAGCACAACCCACACCGCCTACCAATAAACAAAATTGAATCCTCGAAAAACACTCGCCTGCTCCTTCTTACCAGCACAAGATAAAATTAAGATTTTCTCGTTTGGTTTCAAATTCCCCAAATCATGTAAACTAAAATAAGCTGTTAGGTAATTGACGAATATTGTAACAGCTATTTCCGGGGTTATGTAGTCTGGTAGTGGAAAGCATTGTTCTTTGGGCACTCGTACTATGTCTCGGTACATTCCACCGTTAAAATCGTAGCAAAGAATTTTTTGACCTACCTACAGAAACAAAACTATGAAACTCTTCAGATAGCCGTGCAAGAGAGATAACTTAGAATTAAATAAGATAAAAAGAAACAGAAAATATATTGCAAAAGTGTACTTTTTGCTTACAAAATCGAACCTTAAGTAAGCTTACTTTTAAATCCGTTTCTTCTACACCGACTGCTTTTATGGTTCCAGCGCATTCAATGCCCAAAATAAATGGTAATTTTTTTTCAATTAGACCTTGCCTGGAGTACAAATCGGCGAAATTGAGTCCTGCATACTCTACTTCGACTTCAATGAGGCCTTCCAAAGGGGTCAAAGGGTAATCTTCCACCTGTTGAATCATATTATGGTACCAAATTAAAAAACAAAGCTGGTTTTGACGTAAATTTTTTTTTAAGGCTTATTAATTAGGGATAAAATTGACAACTTTTTTATTTTAGTGGAAATTGATAGAATACCAGGAATATAACATTAAATTTTGAAAAAATTCTTAAAGCAGAGAAAATGCGCAAAACATACAGGGTGTTTGACGAGTTGAGAGTAGGCATAAGGCCGTTCGTCTTTTAGATGCGTTTTCATCCGAATTGCCTCGTCAGAAATCGGACGAAGAAGTGCGAATGATCCCATTTCAATGAAACTTATTGAAGGTGTGTCCGAAATCATTCGTGCGAATTCGGCCGAAATAAATGGGATTTGTTCGCAGTTGTTCTGACGATAGTGACGATTTGTATGACATACCGAATAGAAATAATAATTGATGTTGAAAAACTATAAGTATAATTAATGAAAGAATGCCCTTGTGGGATATCAGCATCAAATCATATCAAATGAGTGACATGCAGAGAAAATTGTGGCAAGATTAAGAGACAGTTGAAATAATTCTTCTGGTGAAATGCTTTCACGGAAATTCGACATTTTTTCTATTGCTTTTCTTACGGCATCTATAAAATACATATACAGGGTGGGTGAAATTCCGTTGTCAGCATGCGGATCTCGCTTATTATAATAGGTAGACCATAGGTTTAAATTTGGCAAAGTTGCCAAATTTGGTGCTTAAAAATAATCCGAAAACAATTTTGAATTATTTTGAACGGTATGTTAGAAAACTGAAAAAAACTGAAAATTACGATTTTAGAATGTCGCCCATAACGTCGTTATTTCTGAACTTTTTTTAAATCTGTAAAAACATTCTCAAAGCAACTTTTTGTACTCTATCGATCAGCGATCATCGTTTCTTTAAACATCGATTCGTTTTTGTTTTTTTAACACCAACTTTAGTTTTTCTTATGGGCGCGCTTTCTACTTTTCACACCATCGGATAGTACTTTTTTTTTCAAATTTAGCGATGTGCTACACATGGTATTCAGATTTAATTTTAATTCTTAAAATTAAGGAAATGTATTCAACACACCAATTATTATCAGAAATCGAGTAGCTCAATCTCGTTTATTTTGTGTGGTTACCATGGTAACAAATTCAAAATTGAAGAACCTTGACTAGTGTTTCCAGTGCCAAATTACAATTCTTGTAAAATTATAATTTGGGATTTAATAGATGTTTATGCAACAAGGTAGGAAGGAGATGATTCTGACGAGTGTGAAAATTGGGCCCGAGCGAAGCGAGAGCGCAAGAACACGAGTCAGTATCACTTCCTCCCGTCTAACATACTCTATTTTTTCTCATACCTGAGACTTGACATGCACCTACTACGCATTTTGACGGGAATTTTAATCTGCCACAACATCATTCCATGCCTTGCATACATACCTTACCTCAACACTTGAAACTTTAAAATCGCATTATTTCAAAAACTTTCCTCTTCAACCTAATACTTTTTACACATTCTAACTCAGAAAAAAATCTAGTTTTAAAATCCAAAAGAAAAACTATAGTGTTTCATTTGAAAGTTGACGTCACTTCCGGTTAGACGGAAAACAGCCCAAAAATAAAAACACAGTGATTAGATGCAAAAAATGTTTCTAAGTATGCCTGCAAAATTTCAAAATTCTATCTTTATTAATAAGCAAGAAAAAGATGCTGTACCAACTAAAAAAATCACCCGGTATATTATACTACGACGCTATAATGAAAGCTATTATTCCTGAGGATGAAAATTACAACTCGAGCGAGCAAGTGTTGTAACATCCGAGGGAATAATAGCCATTATAGCGAGTTGTATACTATACTTTATCTACGACGTAAATTCATTTTCAACATTTTCCATTATAAAATGTCAGAACACGTACAACACTATCAGTATTTTGATAATTATTTATTTACAGTGACATTTTGTTTGTTATGGTTTCTATGGCTATTTTCAATTTCACAGAAATTGTGATTGTTATACTATTTTTTCAATGGTTTACAAGTATGGAATAATGGAATTTATATGGAATAATGAGATTCATTATATTGCACAAACCACAAATATAATACATATATTATACAGTGTGATTCAAATTCGATCCTCACCATTACGATCTCGTAAACCGTAAGAGATACAGGGTCGGTTAAGCGGGACAAAATTTGAGGGATTCGAAGTGTAAAATGAATCTGTCATCAAAACTGCGATATCTCTTTTCGTTCCTGAATTATTCTGAAAAAACTGAAAAAGTCGATTTTTTATTTTTCTGTCTAGTTCGGTTATTTCATAACCGATTTTAATTTAGTAAGAACATTATTAGAGCAACTTTTTATGGTCTACACGATTAGATAAAAAAAAAATTTTTTCGACGTTTCTTTTTTGTGAAACCATCATCAGTTTCATTTTTTCTTATGGGCGCCATATTTGATTTTGATGTCATATTTTAGCATATTTTTTGCTGATTTCAATGATGTATCACACTTCATGGATATCTTTGATTTTAGGATCAGTTTTTCAAAAAAAATGTTTAATTTACACAAAAAAATATATGAAGTAAATGAAATAGTACACACAACGAAATAAATCATTTTAAACAATTGAATATGATGTATCCACATCATCGTCAATCTTCCTAATTGAATTTGTGGGATTATCCTGGACAGACTGAATAATAACATTTTCTACATTTTGGCGATACTCGTAGTTTCTTCTAGGGGCACAAAATGATCCATGTTCTTTTAAATTTCTTTCTAACTCTTTAAATATGAGGGTGTCTTTTTTAGGGTATAAATTATGATATTCATAACAAGCATTAACTGTAATACGTCTTTATTTGATGCAAGTAAGTATTAATTTTGTCTTCGTTCTTATAAATTATATTCATGTTAATTACAATAACAATTGGCCACTACAATATCTACCCATGTTATTTGTTTAATTTTGTTATGCATAGCCTACGTTTCTTATTTTTCTTATTCTTATTACATACATTCCTTATTGTTTATAAACTATTACCTAATAATTTATGAAAGTATTAAAAATAATATAAAATTTGAAAAAAGATTTATTATTAATAAATTTCATAGTTGATGCTATGGTTCAAAATGATTTATTTCGTTATGTGTACTATTTTATTTCTTTCATAATTTTTTTTTTGCAAATTAAACATTTTTTTTGAAAAACTGATCTTAAAATCAAAGATATCCATGAAGTGCGATACATCATTGAAATCAGGAAAAAATATGCTAAAATATGACATCAAAATCAAATATGGCGCCCATAAGAAAAAATGAACCTGATTATGGTTTTACGAAAACGAAACGTCGGAAAAAAATTTTTTGTGTCTAATCGTGTAGACCATAAAAAGTTGCTCTAATAATGTTTTTACTAAATTAAAATCGGTTATGAAATAACCAAACTAGACAGAAAAATAAAAAATCGACTTTTTCAGTTTTTTCATAATAATTCAGGAACGAAAAGAGATATCGCAGTTTTGATGACAGATTCATTTTACACTTTGAATCCCTCAAATTTTGTCCCATTTAACCGACCCTGTATCTCTTACGGTTTACGAGATCGTAATGGTGGGGATCGAATTTGAATCACATTGTATATTAGTGGTAGATAAAATAATTTTATGCCCAGATATATTATAAATTGACAATTATAGACGAATTTCTTTGTCATAAATGTCTTTTGATAGCCCTTGGACCTCTTTATGCTCATGGGCTATAATGAAACGACAAATAAAAGTCAGAGCTGTTTTTTTTACTCACAGTAAGTTTCTTTGTAAATAAATTCTGAATGTCGACTGTATGTGATTATTGGCTACCGGGTCAGTATTTTCCAAAGATTAAAACTGTATCATGGCAATGTATAAGAAAGTCATGTGTTGGGCACATCAGATATTTTCCTTTAAATAATTAGCATAAATCGGTACCATAAATATATAATTCCGGCTGCCGGGATTACCCCTGGCCCTTCTTGCGTTGAGCAGATAGTGACCGTTCAGGGGCTAGCCTTGAGATATGTAATTCCTTCGTGTTTAATAATATACAGTGTGTTCCATTGAAAATATCAAAATTACTGTCTACTCCCGGTATAACCGAAAGTATTATAGAAAATCTCGAATATTTTTATTAACAAAGTAACAAAGATCAATTTCTTATTAATGAACGTGCGCCAATTTTCAGTTTTAAATTATATTTAGTCGTAGGTAATAGAGTTATGTGTGCTGTCAACTCAACACACCCTGTATCTTATCATACGATGACAACGTACAAAATTTGACCTTTTTATTTTTATCTAACAGTTACAACTTATAACAGTAATAATTACAATATTAATTGCAAATTAGGTAGGTAATCCACCTAATGCAAAGGAAAATAATAACATTCATTTTCAATCTTGACGAATTTATTATAAAAATAAGAAAGTAAAAAACTAGTGGACCTAAAATCGATCCTTGGGGTATACCTGATTTGATTAGGTTGCTTGATAGAAAATTTAGTAGCTAAATACGTAAATTTAGAGTATCTACGTAGGTAACTAGATAATTAAATAAAATGTAGAAAAAATTACAAAATACTTCTACTACAATCAAAACAAAAGAACTCAGACTCACCGATATCCCATCGTAGGACCCATACTTTTTTACAAGGACAGTTCGACATTTATCAGAATTCATTTTGTGCAAAATATGGTGCAAATCCTCAACCAAAACTGTTTTTTTTTGTTGCTAACTTCTGTGATTGAACTAAGGTAAAGAATACAAAATTCTGCTGACAATTAAATACCTAAATCATTAACTAAACACTGTTAAGCACATGTTGTACAAGAAGTAAGCATAATTATTTGTTTTCCTTGAACTTGCAGTGTTTGGAAAGATTTAATTCAAATGTAGCGCACGCGTCATGCACTTCAAGGTTAGTTTTGGGCACAGAACACTATTAATGTATTCTGTGGTTTGGGCATGCCCAGTTTATCTGTTATTATCAGATGATTCAGATCCATTATCCGGATTTATTAGAGAATAAACAAGTGTATTGAAACGTGGTGTTAAATTAAACCTGACAGAAAGTCGATTTATAGCGGATTTGTACAACTACAATACAATCATGCCTGTACCTAGTGGTGATGAAAAGGACAAGGAGGACGAGGAAGGTACATTAAACCTAACCTATACTAAAAAATAATTAGTAATTAAGTTGTGGTTTTTGATAATTTCATTTCATTCAGGTGCATGTTCCGTTGAACTTCCTTCACAATCAGCCCCGGCAGATGATGCCCCTCAACCAACAGTGAATGATATCATGATAATTGATCCGGAAACGTCGGAATTGGATTTGAATCATGGCCGGATAGCCAAGTTGCAAAATTTGGAGCCGCTAGTTTGTGTGGAACGTTTGTTTTTGCGTTGGAACCTCATTACAAAGATTGAAAACTTGGACACTTTGGTGACACTGCGGGAACTGGAATTGTATGATAATCAAATCACTAAGATTGAGAATCTTGGAACTTTAATCAATTTAGAGTAAGTTAAACTATTTTATAAGTCCGGGGCACATAATAAATAACACAAACTACTAAACTGAGCCTCAAATTTATTTTTGTACAAAATTTATTTTGGTTGAATACTGGGTGTATCAATGATGTATACTTTTTTCCCAAAATTCGTAACACAGCAGCCTCATCTTTTCTTAACATTCTCCGTTTTGATTCACTTCAATATCCCTGTTTTTAGAGGAGATATACAGGTTTATCGAAAAACATGTTTTTATTGGCGAGTTTTATGAATACTCGTGCATTCTTTTACAAATTATTTAGAGAGTAACATAAGTAATAAAGTTTCAATAACGCGTTTTTCCGCCCCTACTTGTTTAGCTCTTTATACTACAGGATATTTATGCCAAAACTTCATTGGATTTGTCTACTACAACGAGGAAACTGATAGAGTAAAACTATCATATGCCAATTTTTGGGGGAATCGATGCGACATTGAACTACCTGTAGACGATATTATTCCATTTTCCGAACAACCGATACGAGTTTACGATAAACTATACCTAACAGTTGCAAGGTATTCCAGTAAGGAAACGTGGAGAATCAACTTTGACTTAGGGATAGCTTTAGACAAAGAACTCTTAAAAAAAGTGTTTTAATACGAACGTTCAAGTTTATTTAAGTCTGTAGGAAAATAAATACATACAAAACGATAAAACTGGTTTAACTGCATCTGTAATGGGCGTAGGCTCGGTTTGCTTCGCACTGGCGATGCAAATCCTGCTTTTTCTTCACAACTCTTCCGGTGTCCTGAGCGGCATTGATTAGCTCCCTTGCAAGTTGTAAGTGGTATCTTGTTTTTCGGTCTTTGTCGTTAGCGGCGGCGATTAGCCATTTCATCGAGAGGAATTGGGCTTTTTGGTCTGTTAGCGGCATGGGAACCTGAAGAGGTATTATTTATTACACAAGGAAAAGCAGCTACAAAGAAAACATCTGATGTAGCCAATACAACTTTCTTTTACAAACATCACCTAATTTATTGTATGCGATGGTTGTAAACTGAGCCTCAAAATTAACACACCACCCAAAATTCAGTAAAAGTTTGATGTCAATTTTTTTCTGAACCGTTTGTCCGATTTGTACGATTCTTTTTTTAATTTGTAGGTTGATCCTTCAGGAATGTAAATGTGCTCCTTTATTTTTGATTGAATACTGGGTGTATAAATGATGTTGACTTTTTTTCCCAAAATTCGTAACACCCTGTGGAATGCACCAGTAATAATCTCAAATTATAAACTAGAGCTAAGTGCAGCCTCATCTTTTCTTAACATTCTCCAATTTGATTCACTTCAATATCCCTGTTTTTAGAGGAGATATACAGGTTTATCGTAAAAAAACATGTTTTTATTGGCGAGTTTTATGAATACTCGTGCATTCTTTTACAAATTATTTAGAGAGTAACATAAGTAATAAAGTTTCAATAACGCGTATTTCCGCCCCTACTTCTTACAACTGCTTGACAACGACGGTTCATACTCGAAATCAAACTTCTAATTTGATCCTGATCAATTTGATCCCATATTTCTACCAATGTTTGTTCAATTTCATTAAGAGAAACAGGTGGCGGTTGACGGTCTCTCAGCTTCCTACCAAGAATATCCCAAAGATGCTCGATGGGATTGAGATCCGGGCTACGCGCAGGTCAATTCATTGTTTCAATATTCACCTCGTGTAAGTAGTCATTCACAATGCGAGCGACGTGTGGCCTGGCGTTATCGTGCATTAATAAAAAATCATTTCCAATGTACGGAGCGAATGGAACAACATGATCGGATAAAATATTCGTAATGTACCGTGTAGTGTTCAAAGAACCTCCACGTAAGGAAACAAGCTCTGTCCTGGCTGTTAAAGAAATTCCTCCCCAAACCATAACGGAACCTCTCCATTGAAGAGATGGTTCTGCCGAATATTACACTGAGCATAACGCTCATTTGGCCGTCGAACTACCCTCAGCCGCCTATCTGAGCTATACAAACAATATCTAGACTCGTCCGTGAACAAAACACGTTCCCAGTCCTCTAAGTTCCAATCCAGATGTTCCCGAGCAAATTGCAGTCTGGCTCTGCGATGTTCAGCGTTTAAGGCGGGTTTTGTCGCTGGTATTTTTATGTGTAAATCCTGTTCTGTAAGACGCCTCCTTATGGTATCAACACTTGGTTGAATATTTTTTCTAATGAAAATTCGCCAATAAAAACATGTTTTTCGATAAACCTGTATATCTCCTCTAAAAACAGTGATATTGAAGTGAATCAAATTGGAGAATGTTAAGAAAAGATAAGACTATTGTTAGCCCTAGTTTATAATTTGATATTATTATTGGTGCACTCCACAGGGTGTTACGAATTTTGGGAAAAAAAGTCAACATCATTTATACACCCAGTATTCAACCAAAATGAATTTTGACCAAAAATAAGTAGCACATTTACATTCCTGAAGGATCAACCTACAATTAAAAAAAAGAATCATACAAATCGGACCAACGGTTCAGAAAAAAATTGACATCAAACTTTTACTGAATTTTGGGTGGTGCGTTAATTTTGAGGCTCAGTTTATATGATTTAAGTGTACTAAGCTACTAAGCCCTCACTTTAACCGATAATATTAAATAAATGTATTTATTAAAAATCATTCTGTGTAAGTATAACTTTCCATTTTCAGAATTTTGGACTTGTCCTTCAACCGCATCAGAGAAATCGAAGGCTTGGAAACCTTAACAAACCTCCAGAGACTGTTTCTAGCGTCGAATAAAATCAACAAAATCAAAAATGTCTCCCATTTGAAAAACCTAACGCTATTAGAGCTGGGCGACAACAAAATAAGGGAGATTGAAAACCTCGAGGGAATGTCCAGTTTAAACTACTTGTATTTGGGTAAAAACAAAATCAGTAAAATCCAAAACCTCGACGGATTAACTCATCTAACTTGCTTGAGTTTGCAATGCAATCGTTTGACTGATATTGAAAATTTAGACTGTTTAACTGAGCTGTCCGAGTTGTATTTGTCGGAAAATGGCATAACCGAGATTAAGAACTTGAATGGAAATAAACAGTTGGAGACGTTGGATTTGGCACAAAATCAAATAAAAACCATTGAGAATACAGGGCATTTGACAGAATTACAAGATATTTGGGTGAGTTTAGTCGTGTTTATTGTAAAAAATTACGCATAATTTGGTTGTTTTTGTGTAGTTGAATGACAACAAAGTAAACGACTGGACAAGCGTGGAAAGTCTGTCGGAGCACAAGAAATTATCGACTGTCTATTTGGAACGCAATCCCGTGGCTGATGATCCAATGTATAGAAGGAAATTGAAGATGATTGTGCCCTCACTCACACAAATTGATGCCACTTTATGTCGTTAATTATCAGATAATTTACATTTTTTAAATGGAATTTTTTTAATTTAAAATAAGTTATTGTTATACGAAACTAGTAACTTTATTATCAGAATTTTTTAATTTATTCTAAACAATATCTAATTATTGTAAATCATTGCTGTTGGTAGCTCTTGTAAATGTTTGTAATCCCATTAAAATATGTTTGTTGTATTTGAAATTTTTATTTGCAAATGTAGAGAATAATAAAGGGATTAATGAAAAAGTGTTGTTACTTTCTTATACGAAGTAATAAGGAAGTATAGTACATAATTATGATTTTTTCGATTTCGAGATTTTAATGAATTAACGTTTTTTTTTTGTCTAAAAATTCGGCTGTAATGAGTGGGACAAGGACAGACTATGCGTACTGCAATAAGTGCGAGGGAGACTTCCGAAAACTAATTGAAATTGCTTGAAAACGCTCAAAATTTAAAAACTGTTTTTACGGGAAATGTAACTTATTTTCCATTTGGTTTAATAAAAAATATACACAAGAATCTAAATACATCGATATTAGGAAAAGTAATTACCAATATTTTAAAGACCTTCTCTTTAATATTAATAAGAAATCGTAGGCAGCATGTGTGTATGTGTGTATTGGTTATGGGCTACAACTTTAGTAGGTACACTTCTGTTCAATTAAAAAGCATACAAGTCTTGAGAGCGATTTTTGCATTTTTTTAGTTGCGTAAATTTGTCTTACATCTGTTTCCATGTTTGCAAACCAGTTACTAGGAATGATTTACCTCCATTGATTACCTTTATTAATTATTATCAAGATTTGTTTAAAAAAAAAGACTTGTAATGAACACAATTTTATATTAACGATAGAAAAAATAAATTGGGATTACTGAACACAAAAAAACTGAAGAGATAAATTATTGCTAGTAGTTAATTCTAGCTCCATCCTTTTCAACCAACAGTGCCAATCTTCTTGGCATGGAGTGAATTAAATTCTGACAAATATTTTCGTTCAAATTCAGATTCTCTCATGCTGCTTCAATGTTGTCCCATAACTCTTCCTGATTCCTGGGACGAAAATTCCTTTTATACATTTTTACTTTCTTATACGTAGTATAAGGAAGTATTGTAATCGTGATTTTTTTCGACTTCGAGATTTTGATGGATTTACACGTTTTGAGGGCCCCTGAATCCATTTTGACCATTTTCGCCATGATGTCTGTTGGTGTGTGTGTGTCTGTCTGTCTGTATCCACCATAACTCAAAAACGACTTATCGGATTTGATTCAAATTTCATATTTAAGAGTTTGAACAAATTTGTGGGAGCCACATTCAATGTTTTTCATCTAGCACCAAAACAAGTGACAGTTACCTGAAGACATTTTCAGGTTTTTTAGGAATATCTTGAAAAATAAACAATTTATGAGATTTTTTTATTCTTTAACATTGATTTAGAATTGAATTTTGAACAAATTTTGTTTGAACATTTTTTTAAAATTCCGTCAAAAAAATTTCAAAAAAACTAGATATTCTTAAAACACTTTATATTTCTCATAGCGCGCGTTGATAGTTGAATTCGATGGTCGAGGTAGACCATGTGTTTCATTATATGGCTGCCAAACGGAAGGTCTCGGGTTCGAATCCCAGAAGGAACGGACCATTAGTTTTTTTTTATTTTACTGGTTTCTATGGCACCGAAAACAATAATAATGAATAAATAAATGTAATTTCATACCGGGAGATTTTTTTAAGTGAGTAATAGGTCAAAAATCTAAAATAAAACACATTTTCGTCGTAAAATTCGGTTATAATGAGTGGGACAAGGACAGATTTATGCGTATTGCTATAAGTGCGACAGAGACTATTTGAAAATTGCTGGAAACCTTCAAAATTTTTACAAGAAATTTAACTTAATTTATTTAGGAAAAGTAATTATTGTGATACTATCCGTAAGTATAAGAAAGTCATGTGTTGGGCACATCAGATATTTTTACTTAACCATGCCCATATATTTTCTATGGGATTTATGACTGGACTATTTGCGGGCCATGGTAAAGTTTCAGTATTGTTGTATGTAAACCACCGTTGAATTATTTGAGCCGTATGAACCGGACAGTTATCGTGTTGGTAAATGAAATTGTTTTCGGCATAAATTTGATTTACTGTTTACTGTCCGTAGCACAACATTATCCAAAATCTGACGATAAGTTGGCGAGTTAAACCTCGTACCAATTCTCCAGCAAACCCCAGGCCCGTTACTACTCATCCAAGCCCAAACATTTACTGAAAACCTTCCTTGCTTGTTAACTTCAGTTATATAATTTTCATCAAATCTGGAGTTTGGTGGTCTATAAACACGCAAACGTCCGTCATTACAGGATTGGAAGACTTTTTCATCTGTAAAGATAACTCGTTCCCAAAAGTCAAAATTGCGATGCAAGTGATTAAGCGCGAAGAGAACTCTAGATTGCTTACATTCAACTGAAAGTAATGCTTTTCTAGCACTTCAACAATTTTTTAATTCTGAGACTTTAATTCGTCTACAAACCGTAGGTCTAGAGCCGGGAAAGTTAGTTGCAACTGCAGTAGCAGCGGCGCATTCAAATGGATATTCTCTTAAAAAATTAAGCAATGCAGCATCTTGTGCGTTATTTGAAATTCTTCTCCTCCCAGACCCAATTTTTCGGCTTAAAGTATCTTGTTGTTCCCATCGCTTTTTGACTCTCAATACCGTGCTTGGATTAATTCCAAGATAAACAGCGAGTCTTCTTATTGACCAACTATCTTCTAATTTAGTAATAAGGATAGCCTTTTGGATTTCGCTTAATTGAAGGGGCATTGTAATGAACACTTCTGGAAAATCTTGAATATTAACTGAATGGATATTTCGATTGTTGTATGACAGTGACAGTGACATTAAAGTCAAGTTATACAAATAAAATGTAAGTGTATGCATTTTTATTGCACAGAAGTGTACATATTTTTCAAAGATTAGTACTATAATAATCGTATAAGAAAGTCATGTGTTGGACACATCAGATATCTAATATTTCAATACGTATAATAGATTCATATTTATGTAGACTAGGTTTGTATAAAAAGTCATGCTATACAGGGTGTTCGCGCGAAGTGGCTCACTATTGCTAACTTCGTTATTATTGGAGCTACCAAGTCGGTTAAATTAGCAAACTAGTAGCATTTTTTCCGCTGATTACAATGGTGAAAACAAAAAAACAATTGACCATCTGGTTTTCAAGATATTCAAAAAAATAACATTTTTTTAAATGGAACACCCTATATATTCTTGCAAAAATCGATGGAAAATTAAATTCTATACAAAAAATGTCCACATCTTTTTTTGATAATAATTTAAAATAAGCGAGTTATTTTGAAAAAAAGTTTGCAATTCTTTAAAATCAAGTAGCCATAAAACGGAATAGTAATTTATTAAAACCAAGCAATCATAATTTTGAATTTAAGAAAGTTGAAAAATGTTTGAAAGAATTACGGAAATATTGAAAATTTACAAAATTATAATTTTCATGGCTACTTGATATTAATACTTTGAAAACATTTTTTTCAAAATAACTCGCTTATTTTAAATAATTGTCAAAAAAGCATAAGAACATTCTTTGTTCTGAATTTAATTTATCATCGATTTTTGCAAAAATATACAGGGTGTTCCATTTAAAAAATGTTTTTTTTTGTGAATATCTCGAAAACCAGATGGCCAATTGTTTTTCTGTTTTCACCATTATAATCAGCGGAAAAAATGCTACTAGTTTACTAATTTAACCGACTTTGTAGCTCCGATAATAACAAAGTTAGCAATAGTGAACCACGTTGCGCAAACACCTGTATATTAAAAATATTAAATAAAATAGTAATATTTCCGTAATTCTTTCAAGTTTTTTTTAAATTTGCCTATATTCAAAATTATGATTGTTTGGTTTTAATAAATTACTATTCCGTTTTATGGCTACTTGATTTTAAAGAATTGCAAAGTTTTTTTCAAAATAACTCGCTGCTTTTAAATTATAATAAAAAAAAATTAAGGACATTTTTTGTATAGAATTTAATTTGTCATCGATTTCTTCAAAAATATATAGGGTGTTTCATTTAAAAAAATGTTATTTTTGTGAATATCTCGAAAACCAGATGCTCAATTGTTTTTCTGTTTTCACCATTGTAATAAGCGGAAAAAATGCTACTAGTTTGCTAATTTAACCGACTTTGTAGCTCCAATAATAACGAAGTTAGCAATAGTGAGCCACTTCGCGCGAACACCCTGTATATTATATTAAATATTTTTCTTTGTATTTTAACCGAAAAATGATACAACACATAATGAATTTTTAAAATAAATTGAACAGTTGCTTTACATGTACTTATTTATTTATACTATATTGATTTCAATTTAATTTAAATATTTAACATCTTGAGACATAATATTTATAAATACAAAATTGTTCAATCAGAAAATAGAAAACTAAAATAATATTTACCATTTAAAATCATATAAAGTAATTTTTTAAAGCTTAACATTCTAACTGTGACTTTCCGAACAATCAATTATTTCCTTTAAACATCGACCAAACTCTTCAAGAATTTGAGGTATGGTCAACTCGTCATCTTGCATATTAGACTCTGCGCTGTCGGAGACTGTCAACAAACATTGACAAGTAGCTTCAATAACTTCTTCGGTGACGTAGTTGAGGGGGTGTCTGAAAAGAGAAAAATTAGTTAAAATAAAATTAGATTTTATGGTTAAACTTACTTGTTCCCATCGCGTCGAAACCTAAAGTGTCCCATGTCTTTGTTGGGGTACATTTTTCCACCAGTCGCCGGACTATTTACTCCGTTATCAAAACTTGATACCCGCAAGTTTTTCTTCTCCAGAGAATCTTCAATGTTGCGACAACCTGCACATTTACAATTGCTGGAACATGCGATTTTTGCCTGTAAAAATTCCAATAATTAAATCCAATGTTATCTTCTATTAAAACAGTTGTTTTACCTCATAACACTCGCAATAATTTTTCAAACACCCAGACCTTTTACAATTACATCCTTTAGTGTGCTTCCGAATGGACAAATCCCCTTTAGCCTTTCCAATCTTCGGTCTAAATGCATTAGGATTCCGCTCCAAACAAGCTTTAATAGCACGATTTCTCTGTTCCTCATTTTCCAAATTATTTGAACAATTCATACAGTTACACATGTAACAGAATTCCCCATTAGCAAAACAGTCACAGTACAATTTAAGGCACCGTGATTTTGTACAATTACACGGTTTCCTCGGTCGGATTCCATTTGCATCTGCGGTAACTTCCAACGAGGAATTAGGCGACGTGTTGTCACTTGGAGCAAGAGCAGCTGTTTTCGGTGAGCTATTGTGCCGCATTGGAATGGCCACTTTTGAAATTTGTGGTTGAGAAATTGCTACTTTTGTTAATTGGGGTTTTACTGTTGTGTAATTGGAACCCAAGACTACCATTTGGGTACCGGAGACGCTCATTTGGTTTTGAAGGGGTTTGATGGGTTTCGGAGCGATGTTTGCTGTTGATGAAATTGGCTACACAAAGAAAAGTCCAGGTCAAAAATGATCAGTTAGCATAAACATCGATATTTTTTTAAGTTAATCCATCCTCCAGATATTAAACAAAAACAGCAAAAAGTAACTGTCTTAATTTTATATTTTGACTAACCATTAAAGCGTTATTACTTCTTTGACACTACTATGACCCCGAGGAAAGATTACCTTAATAATTTCGAAACATTCGCCACTGCCGATGTTTATAATTCTGAAAGAGTAAATTTTTCATATTTTACCTTTATTTCGGATAAAACCAGATTTCCAGATGAAGCATTTACTGACGTTTTTACTGTATTTATGGTAGTAGCTGTAGAGGAGTTTGTGTCTGCGTTGCTTGTAGTAACAAATTTGATGTACTGCATCTGTAATTGTAAAATAGTTTATTTATAAAAAAAGTTATGAATCAATTAGTTTTTCCATGATCTGGTAACTTTACAAGTTAATTTAAATATCATTAGAAGATAATGAAAATCTATCTATTCATTCATACGATTATTTTTATTTAAATTTCTGAAAAACGAAATCGAATCATTTTTTCAATTTTTTAAATTACACCACCCATAGGTTTTTAGTTTATCTCAGAGAAACAAGCTGAAAATAGCAAGAGTGAAAAATTTTTGTGCTTAATTCAGATGGCAGAAAGAGACTTTCAGTATCGAAAAAGAGGAAATTAGGAAATGACTGGCTGGCTTCTTAATTTATTGTATCCACGACGGCTGCACCCGCACAACCATATCAACAAACCTACAAGTGAAGGAACAGCTTGATTCGAACAAGGACATGCATATGGAAAATCTACAAATAGGGCAGCAGGAAGATAAATCCGAGGCGGATGCACATGACCCACCGGATGATTCAAATAGATTTTTGTCGACTACTTATTATGACAAAAATTTAAGCAAAAATAAAAAGTTCCTAGAACATGGCTAGTTCATTACAAGTCAAATAATTCTGTTTTTGTTACAAATTACTTAAAGTTTCTGATGATGTTTTTAACGATGATAAAGGTTGTACTGACTGGCGTACTGACGACACTTATCTCAAAATTTAGACAGTCACGGGAAAAGTAAGGGGCGTTTTGAGAGTGTT
Organism: Pediacus dermestoides; assembly: GCA_963942485.1. Classification (NCBI taxonomy): domain Eukaryota; kingdom Metazoa; phylum Arthropoda; class Insecta; order Coleoptera; family Cucujidae; genus Pediacus; species Pediacus dermestoides. Next base: position 11,056,236 of record OZ012632.1, on the reverse strand, counting down.
AAGAAATGGGTTGAGCTAAAAAAAACCGATTGAAAAGGGTACAAACTGTTGACTTAGTCAAACAAAATTTACTTCAGACTTCAGTTGAAAAAAAAGATGGACATCAATTATTGAAAGAATCATTTCTGTCCATTTCTGTCATTCAATATTTAGCTGGACAAAACCTAGCTTTTACAGGAAGAAATCGGAAACTTTTCGAAAAAGGTAATTTTTTTGAAACTAATTGAATCAATTGCAAAATTCGATAATATAATAACGGAACATGAATTCAAAAGATACCAATTATATGTCTCATTATTTAGGTGATAAAATCCAAAACGAATGAATTTGTCTAATAAGTCAAGTAAAATATAATCGAAACATTAAAATTATGTAAATATTATTTAATTATATTAGATTGTACACCTGATGTTAGTCACGAAGAACAAATAACTGTAGTTGTCAGATTCGTTTTCATTAATGATATTTCAAAGAATAGAGATCATTTTTAGAGTTCTGCCTAGTTACAAATAGATACAACTGGTGAAGGACTAACAGGCCTTTTTTGAATTATTTAAAAGAATTTTAAATATTGATATTAAGGATATGTGAGGGCAGGGACATGACAAAGTGCCAATATGAAAGGCAAACATAATGGGCTGCAAAAAATAATTCTTGATATTTATATCTTTTAGTAGGATGGTCTTTTATGACAATATACCAACGATAGATGGAGCCTGAAAACATTTTTTCTTGAATAATAGCCAAAAATTGTGTTACATCAAGCGAACTTTAGCATCATTTACAAGTAAAATAAAAAAAGGCTCTAGGATAAATCCGCGACTACCCTAAAAAGGCGAGTTTGTATCCGCATTTCACGCAAATAAAGTGGCCATTTTCGTATAGGTATGGGAAAAAAATTATTTTACAAGAAACTGTAAAAATGTTGAAAGAAATTCAAAATTTTTTCATTGAAATACGATCTGAAAGTAGTCTTACAGCTGTGCTTAATGAGGCAAATAAAATTGCTCAAGATATAGACTGAGAAACTGTTTTTTCATCTACAGGCTTGGTTAGACCGCGACATTTTTTTTATTATTATGAACATAGAGATGAACCAGCCGAATCACCAGAGTTGAATTTTAACATTAACTTTTATTTTTATATTCCTGATACAGTAGTATCAAAATTAAATTAGAGATTTGAACAGTTAAAGAGTGCAACTGCTATTATTTTGGTTTTTTAAATAATTTATGGTGTTATTCTGTATCGAAAATGTTAGATAACATTCTGTTATATCTATGTTATTTGACATTTCAACAACGTTTTATATTGTTCAAACGTCAAATAACATAGATTTAACAGAATGTTATCTAACATTTTCGATACAGAATAACACCATTAGGCTCTTCATCTACAGACAAAGAAGAATTAATGAAAGGTTGTATGGATTTTCACATTAAATCAATCGATGTATTTTAAATTTCCCGGTAAATATTTTAGTTCCAATTCGTTCTACTAAAAAAAAATATATATTTTAATAATCATTACTTTACAAATTATGTATGTCAATAGGGATGTTGCATTTTTTAAAATCCCGTTTTTTTCTGTTAGAAATGTAAAACGACTATATTAATAATACTCTCAGCAAAAATAATTTTTTTTACTCAATATTTGTACATAAAAAAACGATTCCAAATTGACCGTAATTCAAATATATTATTGCCGCCCGAAAACGCTTTGAGATCGGAGAGTCCTGTGTGACGTCACGAATCTAGTTGACATTGGCATGTCTAAAGATTTTTTACGCGTTTGACATTTTTCGAAATAAGTCAAAATGCGGCGTGCTGCACTGTGGAACTAGATTCGTGACGTCAGCAGTCTTTTGTGCTGATTCGGGCGTTTCCGGGCAATGCGTGGAAATTTCAAATTTTGCAATACTTTTTATTTATTTACTTGGAAAGTACGGGCCAAAAAATTTTTCCAAAAATATTGATAATTTGGTTATTTGGTATCAGCTTTTCAAAAAAAATTATTTTGAAAATCATGCAAAGTCCCTATTGTCTTGATAATGGTTGTGTTTAGATAACATACACCCTTATATCATTCGCAAGGAAATTGAATTTTGCATCGGATAGGTTAAAACATATAGATTGTGCTATTTAAAAAAAATGATGAAATCATGTTTTTTAGTCCGAAATTTTGACACTAAATAATTAAATTCCCTGTATACAACATCAACTCTTTTTACAACTAAAACTAAGCAAGAAAGTAATGATTTATTAAATTGTTTGCAAAGTTTCAAAAGAAGAACTTTATTCATAACGAAATTATCAAATTATCAAAAATGAAAACGCTTAAAAACCTGCTTAATGTAATCTAGAGGTAAAAAAACATTGTAGAAATTTTTTGTATTCTCCAAAAGTTTATCCCGACCCAAAATTTCAAATTAAAAAAAAAACACTTTTCAAACACCCCAAAAAGCGCGCCATGTTACGTGATGTCATAAGCCAGTGTCGAAATGTCAGTCAATGCTTAAATTTGTACACAAACGACATTATCAGGTGAACAGAACATGGCTAATGACGTCACAAACGCTCCAACCGATCACGACGTGTTTTAAATGCGAACTAATTTTTACGATTTTTGATATTAAATAATTTAAAATTGAGCAATAAAAAAACACTTTTTTCAATACATTAATTATTTTTTTAGCCTAATCTTTGCAATTAAGAATAAAAAAAGGTATTTCAAAAATTTCCGGATGACTATTGGAACAGTAAAAAATTTGAAAAAAGTACGAAAAACTCAAAAAATAATAACTTTAGACATACCAAACCTCATATATTTTCATTCTAAAATTTAATAATGATTCTAAAAATGTACTAATATACAGAGTGTTCCATTTTAAATAAGACAGTTGTCTGGCCAGACAAAACTGAACACCCTACACAGTCGCTTTTATGCTGGATAATAGTTAATAACGTGTGATTCATTAAATTTCCATTCTGAGTTGGCGGTGGAAAAAAAAATCATGTCTTTCATTACACCTCATTTCTTTAAATCTCAAAAAAGGTTAGGTTTTCTGGTTGTCGTTTGAAACTGACAGCAACAGATGAATCAATTTGGCGCATACGTTCAAATTCCAAGGCTTACCTAGAATGGAAATTTAAAGAATCACACGTTATAACGTAATTGAAAAAAAATCAGCTCTTTATTTCTTATAATAAAGGAACCATAGAGCAAATCCATCCTGTATTTTCAGTGAAATATAAAAATATTTAAAGTTTTCATGGACACAAAACTACGAGATAATGAGTCCTTATTTTATAATGAAGTTTTGTGAGATATCGAAGTTATTCGTAAGAAAAATCAAACTTTATGAATGTTGTACATACAAATAATAAGTCAACTTACTCCTTTCCCTGGAATGTTAATCTGATGCAACTGCCCACTGTTAAGCGCCGAGGACCCTGCAACTTGAATAATCTGCCCCGATGGCAAAATCGTCTGATTCGTCCCAGCCGTTTTAAAAATAATCCTCTGCGCCCCCTTACTACTAATCCCACTAGTAGCCGGCAGAATCTTCGTCGGTGTCTTAATCTGATTCATTGTAATAGTTTTTGTACCACTTAAACTCCCAACCAAAGGCGACACCTGCGGAACTAACTTAATAGTCTTGGGCTGACCTTTTGTCACCAACTTAGGCGTTGATGTACCTTGCGGAAAAATCTTCGCGTTTGTTATTAATCCCATATCCTGAGCCTGTTGCAACGTTAGAGTTTTAGTTGGACTGGGAACAGTGGCGCTTTGCACCAGTTTAATTTGCTGATCGCCTTTTTGTACCACTACGAATTGTTGGCCTTGTTTCGTGAAGGTGTTTATTGGTTTTTGGATGGGCTTTTGTCCTGGTGACAGGATTTTCTTCATCACTACGTGCTTGGGTTGTACGATCGAAATGTTCCCTTGCGAGTTGACTGTTTTTACTGTTGCTGGTTTCAAAATAGGGCGGCTTAGGGAGAAGTTTGTGAGATTTAACTCCTGGCCTTGTGGAGAGACTAATTTAATAGCTTGACCCGCACCTGGACAGTAAAAGTTTCTTAGCAAATCCATAATAAATTAAAAGGGTTTCACGTACCTTGTAAAAGTAGCAACTGTTGTCCCCCTACTGGTTTGACTGTTATGGGGACTTTGGCGGGTTTTGGAGCGATAGTTAAAGGACGCAATGGCGGAACTGTTGAGACTTTCGATTTAATATCAGGTAAAATCTCTTCTGGTGATTCCGCACGTTCCATTTCTATCTCCACTTCCTCCCCTGCAATTTCTGTATGAACTTCCTCTTCATGAATCACGTCTTCTTGTGACTCCAAAATCACCTCAGTTTCTACAACAAAACGACAGTTATAATACAGTTTATTGTATTTATAAAACAAGAACCTACCTTCAGCTTCCATTTCACTGGCAACAGCCAAATCTGAGATGTCCATATCTTCCACGGAATCTACAATAAACCACATGATAATCTAAATAAAATCATTAATATCCATATGAATTATGTTAAGAAAATGTGGGGATGGTTTTGCTAGAACTTATACTAAACTCTAATGTTAAAACTGCGTTTGTATATGAAGAAATTTGACTGGGATTTTGAAAAAAAATTCAATTGCTTAGCCACACCACTAGACGCCTATGTTAACTTGCGTACAGAACAATGGAAAAATGCGTGCACTTTAACTTGGGACAAACCCTACATGTTTCTAAACATTATTCTTTGTTACCTTTTTCCGAAAGAGACATCAGTTATATTAAAACAGAAAATGGTTTATATATATACAAAACTATTTAAAACAGCATAGTCAAATTTGACACGTCACGTGACCACCAAGCGCTGCAATAGTACCAATCACTGTACCAACTGCTGACATGAAACTCCCTGTTGTGGCCTTGATACGAAAAATTAATTTTCCAAATTTCATTTTAATTACAATTTAATAAAGCGAACACGATTTCATTGTGTAGTTTATCCAAATTAGTTTGTTTTATTTGTTTGGGTGGTAATTGTACTGTTGAACAAACAAAAGAATGTTGGGAGTTTTTTTTGAAATAATGTGCAAGTTGAAATTTTAAAAATGAGTTGTCAAATAGATTTATTTTTTTTTAAGAATCGCACACGAATACAGGAAATTTTCTAGGTAAGAAACTAATAAGGAACAAGCCTGTCAAGCGGCGTTTGCATTATTTGTGTAACAAGTGGAAGAGAAAAAAATTGTATAAGATAGAAAATTTATAACAGACAGAGGGACAGAATGGTGCGGGATTGTAAGAAAAAACCATCAACAGCCCAAGGCGAGGTGAGTTTCTTATCATTAATTTGTTTTCTAGTCTTTTGCAATATTTCAGAACTTGTGTAAAGTATTTACAGAGTTTAATTACAGTTACAATTATTGAAGGTTAAGTTTAAGATGCAAGATTCGGTTGCGTTAACTTCTATATATTTTTCAAAATTGAGATACAAAAAGTGTTTTAAATGGTTTTAACAACGAATTCTAATCCCTCGAAATAATTGTTTGGTATTTAAAGATAGTTTAGAAGCGCTGACATACAAAAAAGTGGGACATCAAATTTTCATAAACTTGAATATTTTAGGTCCTTTTAATCCCTCAAACTTTTCTTCCTGTTTTGTGAGTTAGCAGAACGAATATTGTAAAATGTAGGCCCATTTTTTCAAAAGTGCATTTCACCCTTCAGTTAGCAGAACCGAATTTAGCAGTATTTGTGGCCCCCATACAATTTTTTAAATATTTTTAAAATGTTTTAAATTTTATACGCTTTATACACTGGACTTTCATCGTATAAAAATGTGTGCTTAGTAAAATTTATGCCATGAGTTTTAAAACTGTAAGCTATACAGGGTGTCTCAATTTCGATGGGAATGGGGGGTTTCACCCATTTCTAGGCGAGATAGAAAAAAATAGTTTTCGCAACACTGTGCTCGATTTTTAAGAAAAATCGATTGGTAAAAACCATATCTTGATATCTCTAACCGTTATTAAGATATCTTTAAAAAGTGACATTTGGCCGATTTTTAAAAAGTGTCATAACTTTTTTGTTTATTAAAATATTTTAAATCTTTAAAGTGTTTGTTGTAGTAGTTTTTCACGTAGAATAATATGTTTTGTTCTAGGTTCAATACATTTCGAGTTATTACACCTAACTTTCTTATTTTAAATGCAAACCATAGTTGGCTATGCCATTAAAAAATTGCTTATTTTTTTATTATTTCAAAAATATATATCTTCGTATACTTATTTTTATATCTCACTGAATTATACGTTTTTATATTTTTAAATTCGTAAATTAAAGGTTTTGAATATTATCAGTAGGCGTTCTTAAAGAAAAATATATCAATGAACCAACGTCGAATGGTAACAACACAGCCAAGTTAATATTAATCAACATAAACTAAGATTTTACATTTTTTTATAGAAATCATTTTAGTAAATTATATACATGTTAAACAAATAATTGTTTAATTTAAATATTCAAATTGCTGCCGATAATGTTGTATTGCAGCATGAATCACGTTAAAAATCTGATTTGGTTTTATATTTCTAATTATTTGCAATCTGCCTCTCTCTATGCTCAATTTCTTCCTTTATGTTCGATTTATTTAAAAAAAAAATATATTGTCCTTGCCAAAAGTTTATGTGTTCAACAGAACGGACAAGAACTTGAACATTTAATTCAACAAATTCGTACTATAATGTGTTTCAATTGTTTTTTTATTAGTTCTCTTTCAGTTATATATTTTGTGTTTCTGTTTATTTATTGTTGATTTTTTACCTGTTTAATTTGATATATTTTGATTATTGTTGATAAATGGCTTTTACTATTTGACGCTGGTTCATTGATATAACAATCTCTTTAACAACGCCTACTAATAATATTCAAAACATTTAATTTACGAATTTAAAAATATAAAAACGTATAATTCAGTGAGATATAAAAATAAGTATACCAAGATATATATTTTTGAAAATATAAAAAAATAAGCAATTTTTTAATGCCATAGCTAACTATGGTTTGCATTTAAAATAAGAAAGTTAGGTGTAATAACTCGAAATGTATTGACCCTAGAACAAAAATTTCTACTGCATATTATTCTACGTGAAAAATTACTACAACAAACACTTTACAGATTTAAAATATTTTAATAAACAAAAAAGTTATGACACTTTTTAAAAATCGGCCAAATGTCACTTTTTAAAGATATCTTGATAACGGTTAGAGATATCAAGATTTGGTTTTTACCAATCGATTTTTCTTAAAAATCGAGCACAGTGTTGCGAAAACTATTTTTTTCTATCTCGCCTAGAAATGGGTGAAACCCCCCATTCCCATCGAAATTGAGACACCCTGTACTTAACAACTTTCTTCAAAATACTAAAATCTAAATAACTACCATCCCAAACTTCTAAACAAAACTCAAAACTCAGTTTCCTCCCATTGGCAACACTGCACGTATTCATCCACCGAATTTCCCTTCTTTGTCTCGCAAAGTATCTGTCTCTCTCGGATTTATTCGCCGGGTGACCGAGAACGAGACAAGTCATTTTTTCCGTCATTAGCGTGTGGTGTGGTGAATTAAGGGTGTGAACAAACCCCCAAAAACAACCAATTATAAACACAACTAAAACCGAGTTCAGTTGCAATAAAATCAAACGGTAAGTTGGCTGAGTTTTCCACAGAGAAAAACCAGTTTTATAACGGTGTGTGTTGTCGCAATACATCGAAACGTTATTGGTAACCTCCCAGTTTTCCATCTAGTTGACTTGGAGGAAAACAGTTGCTTGAAAAAAGTGTGGAACTAAACCCCCAGGCAATTGTTTTCCAAGCGAGGTGGCTTCGCTTTTGTGGGCGCTCAAAATATACGGGAAATGCGCTTATTACCTAAGTGTTATGTAAGATTATGAACGACGGGTATTAAAATTGATTTTGGGGTATTTTTAGACATTGTGCAATCTCTGTAAACATGTTGCTAGCAAATTACGTGCTAAATAGTATTGCGACATCTGCAAAAACAAATTTATAGCTGGTTTTGGTTAAGAAGGCCTACTACGTAAAAAAGGCTTGAAGTCGCACCGCCATGTTGAATTGAAATGGCCTGCGTGACCTGGGTCGCGATTGTTTATTAATAATCCGTTAGATGGAGCATAACATTTTGGCAAAATTTTCATAAAGCTAAAATAAAGTATAAAAGTTCTTGCTTGTTTTATTTGTAAATATACACGATTAATAGCTAATTAAAGATGCAATGGCAATGTCAAGTTCAATGAACTGCTTGCAGGGAATATACTGTTTTAAAATAGCTGTTTCGAAATAGATTCAAAAAGAAGATAAAAAGTGTTGGAGATTTCTCTTATCTGATGTAAGGTGTTTAGATTTTTGCCAAGTCAGGCTGTAATAATTAAATAAAATAAATAAAACTATTGGTTAATGATAAAAGTTTTATAATAGAACGCAAATTGTTTATTAAAAGTCTGGAATTAAATTATCTATCATCTTATGATGACTTGTTCTATATTATACATACTAGTTTTTTATAATGCTCAATTGAATACAGACTTTGAACTTTGACTGCTAGCAGTTTGATCAGCAGGCCCCACATAAGACATAAGTAACTTTTAAGGATTGTTTATGGGACAAAACATACCTATATGATATGTACCTAGTTTATAGTCTGTCCAGTGAATGGAATTACTTATCACATTGTGAGCGAAGTCAGAAGTAGAAATTAAATTCAAGTTTAGAAGATTTACTACAGAAGTACAGATACAGATCGATTGGCCACTATGTCCAGTTTCATAAACGTGGGGGTTAATCCACCATGGAAACGATTGTTGACTTTCCATGGTTTATCTGTCGGTTAACTCCGGAATAGAAAAGGCAATTAAGATTAGAGAAAGATGAATACACATTAACCATAGAAAAGAATTAAACATTAAACCTTTTCTATGATATTAACCAATTTAAAGGTCGCTTTGACATCGTAAATCTAGACACGGTCGCATTCTGTGCTTATATTTTTTGTTTACGAGTCGATTCGATTACGTATCGATACAAAATATTACAATAAAATAAATCAGCAATAAGGCCTGAGTTTTCTTGTAGATAAAACGCTTCCAGTACATTACGTATTTAAAAAAAATTTAACTAGTAGCAATTTCAGAAAGTTAGGTTAGAAAAGATTATGATAGTTTTTCGTTAAAGTTAAATCCTGAGTTGTTTTTTCGCGTTAAAATATTTTGGTTGATACGTGATCACTTTGAGAATCGCCAAAATGACATGTTTTTAAAAATGTTACATAACAACATAACCTCAAATACAATTGACAGCAACCTGAATCATTTTTAGCACAAAGTACAAAATAACAAATTTAACTTTTTGCTTTATTTATCTGAACCTCCATAACATAAAACAATACAAGACCCCATAATCTGCTCATACATCACGATGACATATGTCATTTATCCCCCCCCCCCACAAATTGAAAACCTTTTCAAACCCACATTCGACGATACTATAAAAAACATTGTGGTGTGACGTCATACTTTCATCGCAATAAACCCTTTGAATTCACCTAAACCTAACTAAACATTCATCAAGTTTAAATGTTTCTCTAATAAACGTAATAATAAAACACTTCCAATACTTTTACGTATTTTGAGAAAATCACAATAGAGTCGTCCGGAAATTTTTGAGATACCTTTTTTTATTCTTAATTGCAAAGATTAAGCTACAAAAATAATAGTAGCATCGAAAAAAGTATTATTTTATTGTTCAATTTTAAATTATTCCATATTAAAAATCGTAAAAATTAGTTTCCATTTAAAACACGACGTGATCGGTGGAAGGGTTTGTGACGTCATTAGCCATGTTCTGTTCAGCTGTCAATGTCGTTTGTATATATACAAATTTTAGCATTGTCTGATATTTCGACACTGGCTTATGACATCACGCAACATGGCGCGCTTTTCGGGGTGTTTGAAAAGTACCTTTTTTTCAATTTGAAATTTTGGGGTCGGGATAAACTTTTGGAGATTAAAAAAAAATTCGACAATGTTTTTTTACCTCTACATTACATCAAGCAGGTTTTCAAGCGTTTTCATTTTTGACCGGATGACTCTATTATCATACTTCCATTACTTCGTATAAGAAAGTAAAAAATTGTAGCATTTTCGGGAGGTTCGGTTATAAGAAATTTTGAGTTTTTCGAGTTTGAATTCTTGAAAGACCACGCGTTGCAATATAATTTTTCTCAACTTTTAGTATGCTAGATGGACTAACTACTTTAAATATAAAGACAAAAAGAGTTTTCAAAATTTTCACGATATAGCCGACCTCTATAGGCTAATTGTAAGCTTATTAATATACCTTTGTCCTTTGAATTCACACAAAACCTAACTAAACATTCATCAACTTTAAATATTTTTCTAATAATGAAAATGTTTTCAAGAAAATGCCTTTACGTGAAAATGCCGTATTAATGTATAACTGAATTCACATTAAACATTCATTAACTTTAAATGTTTCTCTAATAAACGTAGTAGGTACATACATAAAACGTAATAATTATGTTTTACGTTCATTGTGTGGGGGCCTTAAATGTTAAGAATTTTTATTTTATACTTACAAAATTCGAACTTGGTTTGAAAATCTATGACCTCCATGTCCATGACAACAGTTACTAAAACACTAAAAATACCGAAATGACAATCATGAAATTGGTTTCCAAAATCCAGTAACGGAAATGTCCACAACACACATTTAAAATTTAGTTTTTCTGAAGAAAAACAGTGGAAGAAATTTTAAGACATTTTAAGCATGTCAACACGTGGAGTGCACGTGTAAAATTCTTGAGACAATTACAGAGTTTAAACGGACATTTCAAAGCACAATATCGAAAATTTAAAAGTACTAGGGATTTTTTTGTTGTAAAGGTACGTGCATGAATACTAAAGACATGGGTAAAAGTGGAATTACGTCGGCATGTTGCGCAGGAATGCATTGGGTGCGTACAGCTGACACAGCTGCTGGGCTGCTGACTTAACAGCGGTAAGCTGTACGCGTATGCTGAGCCTGCTTCCCATGCATCCGTAAATACGGATCCGTATCAACCACGTGATCAACATAAGCCAATAGACAAGAACTGCTATACATACGGACGAACTCAAGGTCAATACGGATGAAGTTGATTTAAGTTTAACTTTGGTCCGTAAAACGTTGAAGAAGACGAGAATTTTGTGTGAATGTGTGACATTTTCAAATAATTAAAATATTTGATTCGGTCATTTTTTTCTAGTTCTCTTATTAAATTATTACTAAGCCCATACAAATATCTGCTCTGTTCACTGTTCTGTAAAAATAGGTCTTCTCCAGAATTTTCGACGATTTCAAATTGCTCTAGCAATAAATATTGAAGATATAACCGCTTAATCTTTCTTATAAATGCAGTTTTCACAAATAAACGACATAGAATCCATTGATAGTTATTATTAATATTATTATACACAAAAATGTTAGATTAAAAATCATTAAAGTGTATTCTTCTTCTTCAGCAATTTATACACGGACCACCGATACGGATTATTCATTGGGACGGGCAAATTTTACGTATACGTAAAATAGCCTACGGACATCCGTAGATACGGACGCATGGGGAAGCAGCCTGAGTTGCGCTGTATTCCAGCAGGCTGCTGAATTCTCTCAGCGAAAATAAATTCTGCTGTTTTGATGCAGCGCATTGTTTAGCGTGGAGGGGGTTATTTTTGAGTTTTTGCTTAAACCGCCAAACGTCAAAACCTTAACCACTGCTAATTATCAATTATCAAACATTATTCTGTACGTTATTCATACTAAAATGAATAATAATAATTCAACAGCTGATTTTAAACAGTTCAGAGAACTGTATTGTGCTGTGTTCCAGCGCACCCAGCAATTAGAACGCTGAGTTCCAGCAGCTGTGTCAGCCGGACGCACCCATTGGCTACGTAAAAGTTCGCATTGCGCTTTTTTATGGCTTAAACCTACTGTCTCTAGTTTGATATACATACGTCATAATCAAGGTTTCTAAAGTTACTAAAGCAGTTTAGTGACTTTCAGCTTAAAACGCAGCATTCAACCTGCCATATCACTTACTATTTATTTATTTTTTGGAATATTTTCACACACAATAAATGGGAAAAAATACTCATCAGCTTATCACAACTCGATATTTAGACTTGGTAACGGAAGAATGGAAGATACTAGTATTACATTTAAAACACTTTTAAGATCAGAAGTACCAGAAATTTAGTGCTGAAAATTTTCACCTGAACATAATATTTTATAATAAATATATTACGAACTAAAGTTATAAATATTTTCAAAGAAAATGGCATTATTCGAAGTGTCTTCTTCTCAAGAGAGACGGAAAACCGAAAGAGTTCGACGCACATGTCTGCTGAAAATAGTCCTAGTATACCATCATAAATTTTTTTATGGTTTTACAACCTTAATGACACATGAAAATTATCTTAGAAATATACACTAAGCGACTATTTTAAAACAGTATAATTGTGTCATCTTTAGAAACTTTTTTACTATTGTTTATCTAAAAATAAGATCGTAATTTCCAGTAGACTCAGTGAGATTCTAGAATTTGTTATTTAAATTTAACTACTTTAAATTGGGATAAAATAATAATTTAGAATAGAATATTGTCACGCCTGTCTCTTCTGAGAGAACCAAACTTTCTTCCTAGTGCTCAGAGGAAACCTCATAAGAGTTATTTTCATTGCCACATTATTATCGCTTGAAACAATTCATTGAAATTCGTAAATCCGCTAAACTTGGGCAGTCGCCAGCCCAAATTTACCGCAAGCTTGTTCCTTTGTACTATTTGGCTCCAACTACAAAACCTAATGAAAAATATTGTTTTTCACATAGAGAATGCCACCACCACCATATTCAGATCTTGGCAAACAAGCTAAAGACACTTTCGATAAGGGCTACCACTTCGGTTTAATCAAGTTAGATGTGAAAACCAAAACAGGCACTGGTGTTGAATTCAACAGCGGCGGCACCTCCGACCAGGAGTCCGGAAAAGTTTTTGGTTCATTGGAAACGAAATACAAAGTTAAGGAATACGGTGTGACGTTTTCCGAAAAATGGACCACAAACAACACGTTGGACACTTGTGCAGATATACAGGATCAAATTTTGCAAGGACTCAAATTATCTGCTGAGTTGAATTTTGCACCGAATACTGGGTAAGAGGAATTTGATTGTTTGACAAGAAAGTTTGAGGGAATTGTTTTTTTTTTAGAGATAAATCGGCAAAGGTGAAAGGTGCCTATCAAAATGACTTGGTCCATCTTAACTGTGATGTCGATATTAAATCAGCTAAACCAGTTGTTGGTGGTTCCGCTGTAATAGGATACCAAGGTTGGTTAGCTGGTTATCAAGCAGCTTTTAATACACAAGACAGCAAGTTAACCAAGAGCAATGTAGCTTTGGGTTTCACCACTGGAGACTTTGTTCTGCACACGAATGTGTAAGTATGAAAATGGGAAAGAAAAATTTTAGACTACTATACGATTCAAATATGTTGTGAATAACTCAAGAATAGAGGGGTGAAAAAAATTGAAAATATTATGTGTTTATCATGTGTCTATTTGAAACCATTCACCGAAAATAACTTACGTTGAACAGTTTGGAAAAATTGCTTAGTTATATTAAAAAAGTCCTACATTTTAAAGAGAAAATATTTGAATAAAATTTTAGGTATCACTAAATTTAACTTAATTTCCATGTGGTTTAATAAAATATATACGAAAGAATCTAAATACAACGACTTTAGGAAAAGTAATTTCCAAACAGAATATTTTTTTGTACAAAAATTCGGCTGTAATGAGTGGGACAAGGACAGACTTATGCGTACTTGCAATACGTGCAAGAGAGACTTCCGAAAATTGCTTGAAAATGCTCAAAATTTAAACAAAATTTTTATGAGAAATTTAACTTAACTTTCATGTAGTTTAATGAAAAATATACGAAAGAATCTAAATAAATCGATTTTAGGAAAAGTAATTTCCAAGTATAATAAAAGGTTTAAAATAAGCACATAATGAAGACATAATTTTTTCAATTTTTTCGCTTCTCCGTTTATGAGATATTCTCTGTTAAAGTGAAGGCTCAATGCATTTGAATCGTATAGTATTAATCGCACTTATCCACTTGAAAATCATTTTTAAAGACATAATTGAACATTTGATGACCTATGGTCTGAAAGCTTGTACTTTTACAAAAATTAAAATAGACTTGCTTATAATTTTGTCCCTTATGTATCCGAATAAACTAAATATGATAGATTCCAAGTCGTGTCCTTCACAATTTTCTTCAATTAGACTTCGTCAAAAGGGCCACTATAAAAATCTAGGCAACCATGTAATAGCAATATACTTATAATCTAGCGATTTCATCAGTAACGACGGCCAGGAGTTCGGTGGCTCAATCTTCCAGAAGATTTCCCCAAGACTTGAAACCGGCATCCAATTGGCGTGGTCTTCCGGCGGCAACAGCACTCGATTTGGTATTGGTGCTAAATACTTACTGGATAAGGATGCCGCGATCCGCGCAAAGATCAACAACGCAAGTCAAATTGGTTTGGGCTATCAGCAACGCCTTCGTGATGGTAATTTCCTTTTTATTATTTTAATTACGGTGATTTGACTTTTGTTTTGTTGCAGGTGTCACCTTGACATTGTCCGCTCTTATCGATGGAAAGAATTTCAATGCTGGCGGCCACAAGGTCGGTTTGGCACTAGAATTGGAGGCTTAATCTTAAATTCACTCCCTTCCACAATGTATTAGCGCCAACACGTATTTGAGCCTGCTGTATTGTTGTAGATATATTACTTCATATTTGGGACTTTTAGTATTAAAAAAATATACTACTTGTTCTACATAATGTTTTTAATAATAATAAATTTATTTTGTTTTGTCATTTGTACACACACACAATAATTGTTCGGGGAAAAAATGTAGCTCGTTAAAACTCTCCCTTGCAAGTTTATTTTTCATTTTTAAACTAGAATTGTTGGGGAGTTTCCGGAAAAACAAAACGATTTTTTTGGCAGATTTTATTACGTGTCGTCAAAAATAGTATGGCTATGTTTTTTTAGTTGTTTTGTCTATTCGACAACCCACATAAAATACGTTGTTTCCAACTTGTCAACAGAGTATTGTGAAAAAATACAAAATATATATAATTTACAATTTAATATCTGACTTCATTCATATCCTTTCCAAGACACGAAGAAACAGAATTTTTAATGAAGTTCCCTTTAAAAATTGTATCTTCCAAATTAGGCTCTATTTAGGTGGCTCTAAAAGAGTAACTGGGTGGGTTGGTAGTTTTATTTAATGCATTCTATGTACCTTGAAAGCTTTTCTACATATTGGTGAAAGAAAATATTTCTGTGTTTATTTATAGGACCCTTAAGTAAATTTTGTTTAACTTATGAAATATGCGCCATAGCAGAAAACGCAGTATTTCTTTTCAAAGTCACTAAAGAGCTAGCAAATCTGAGACAACAAACACTTTTGTTTTTAGAAAAAATACGCAACAACGCTTGCTAATAATCAAGTTCTGATAAAAGAAGCTGGCATGCTTTTCAACAAAAAACCATACAAATTAAGCGCACAAATTTACGCAACAACTCAGTGGAGTTTTGAAGAGATTTGTCTAAAATTTATTCAGGTAAACTAACCTGATTCCTTGAAAATTTTCTTGTTAAACAAGCGTCGTACTTTAAATCCGCAAGATAAAACCCATATCACTATGATAGTGATTTTGGTTGTGGAGCTCTTTCTAAACAAGTAAGAAAAATGATTGGAGGGTTTGGAGCAAAGCGTTGCATACGCTGAGATTCAAAAGCATTTTGAGTCGTTTCTATCGATGAAGGAACTCTGTGACTCTATGCGAAAAAACAAGAGTACAACTTTTGAGTTAATGGCTAGTCATGGAGATGAATACAACATGATTGAGCTTACGATAATGAATAGGTTAGTTTCTATACGAATCAAATGTATTGAGCTTTTACTTTAACCGCGAATCTCTTAAAAATGGAGGGGCGAGAAAAATTTTAAAAATTGTGCGTTTGTTATGTGTATATTTTATACTAGGTACTCATGCATGTTATAAAAGTATAGTTTAACTCATACCAAAAAAGTACCCGTTTTTGACGATATTTTCATGATAATAAACTTTACTTGGTCATTATTTCCAAAATCGCGTATTAGTTTTATACTAAATTTTGCAGGGTTGTAAAATAATGTCTTTAATATTTTTTGTCTAAAATCTTCGTCATTATTTACAAAAATGTGTCATTGTGTCTGTTCAGTTACCTTTGGAGATATTGCGAAATTATTTTTAGAGTAGAAGTAAACTTCTAATCAAATTAATTATTGTTAAAAAAAAACATTGAGAAAATATCAATTGTTAACTAATTACAGCCTTTGAAACAAGAAAAGAAAGAAATTGTGCAATCTGATGATAATTTAAGAATATTATAATAGTATGTTGTACAAGTTGTACAGTCTATATTTTTGAAATAATATTACTTATACAGTGTGAGTCATTTTCATGTGGCGATATAAAGTTGCATGTTTTTAAATGGAACACCCTGTATTTTACCCCAAATTATAATTTCTCGTCCAATTTACAATAAAAAACATATAAGGCTTAATATCCCTATTATTGATAGTTTCCAAGATATTCGAGAAAATATTTTGAAAAATAATATTGTATTGTGTGGGTGTAGCTTCAACCAGGTGTCTTAGAGCAAGCTATTTTATTTGTTTCAATTTCAAAAATACTCAACCAAAACATATTCTTTATTTAGTTTGTTTATAATAAAAAACAAAATATTTAAAAAAATTAAATATTTTCCAATGCCTACTTGACAGAGCATTATTATTAGCTTCTAGGTCTACTCTATAAAAATAACCGTTCTTTCTCAAATACTACGACTTTTTCTTATATATGATATCAGTTTAAAGTTTACTTGATTTTTAAGACCAGAGATAAAATTTACTAGTTAAAAAATAGAACTAAAATATTGCTCATATAAACAGGCAGATATCATATATTTCTAGATATTTTCTCGAATATCTTGGAAACTATCAATAATATTATTATTAAGCCTCATATATTTTTTATCGTAAATTGGACGAGAAATCATAATTTGGGGTAAAATACAGGGTGTTCCATTTAAAAAAATGCAACTTTATATCGCCACATGAAAATGACTCACCCTGTATAAGAAATATTATTTCAAAAATCTAGAATGCTATAGACTGCACAACTTCTATATACAACTTTTTTTCCAGTGCCTAATTGTTTCTGAGATAATAACGAGGACACCGTAACTGGACCACCCTGTACATTCAAATTAGACGAAAAATGGGCTCTATTAAGGGAAATAAATCCAAAAAACTTACTCTTTTGGGATCCGACGCGGAAAGTGGTGGGTTTTAATATTCTATGGTGTCCCTCAATTTTATTAGAGCTCAAACGTGCACGTTCGCGTTTTTTCACATTTTACCGTAAAACGGTCATAATTTCGTAATTTTGGCCTCTGTACAAAAATAATCCTTGTAAAATTCTGCACAAAAAATGTATTTACCCCTTTTTCTTATATACAGTAGTTCTCAAACTACAAGTGCCCAACTACAGGGGTATTAAATTATTTTCATCACATCGAGCCACCGCCGACGAGACGGGAAACATTTAAATTTCCAAGTGTTGAAAGTATTTCGCTGCACAAGGTATGTCGTTGGGAGTATATTAATGATAATATAGGTACTAACTAGTATACTAACTACCCCTGTATTGGGGCGCTTGTAGTTTGAGAACCACTGTAGGTATATAAGAAAAAGTAATAAATACATTGTTTGTGCAGAATTTTATAAGGATTATTTCTGTACAGAAGCTGAAATTGCGAAATCATGACCGCTTTGAAGCGAAATATGAAAAACCGCGAATATGCACGTTAGGGGTGGCTTTTAGGGGTGCCAGGCTCTAATAAAATTGGAGGACACCATAGAATATTGAAACCTACTATTTTCCGCGGCAGATCTGAAAAGGGCAAGTTTGTTGGATTTATTTCCATTATTGCTAATCTGAATGTACTAAGTATTACTACAAGCCTAAGATTGAATTTTTTAATCCATAAAGTGGTCTTCCATATCTCCTTTATTATTAATCCTAGCAAAATGATTTCAAGACCAAATATGCTTTATTAGGTACTGAATGTGCATAACTAATATTTTCAACTATACAGAGTGTTCGATTTTTGCTGGGCGCACACCAACTTTCTTATTTTAAAGGAAAACCCTATATATTTTTACATTTTTGGATTCCCCGCTTAATTCAAAGTATTAAAGGTTGTACAGGGTGTACAACTAAGAATGGTCGCCGGCTGTATCTCAGAAACTATTTATCGTACTGCCTTCGGAAAAAAATATTTATAGTAAAAGTGCCCAAGAGAAATCGCTGGAAATTATTTTCAAGTTTCTAGCATCGCCTGCCATGGCATATAATAAAATCATGATTTTCTCCAAATTATAGGCAATTAGGGTAACTCAAAAATAACTTTATTGGAAAGCTGAAACAATTATACACAATTTTGGTCTAACACTTTTTGCTCTAGCTCATCAAATAAGGGTGGGAGGAGAGGGTGAATTCTTCTGTACGAAAATGCTTATAACTTCTGTTCAACTTTATAGAATTTGGCAAATTTAGTATCGTTTGAAAGAACTTTTCTTGCTTCAAACGATGTTCTATAAGAGAAGTTGTTTTGATTCATATATTTGTTGCTAGGTGGCGCTTTTTGAAAACTTATTAATTTTATCGATTTTTCTTGAAAAATTTAAATGGACTCATATATATTTTTTAACATTATTAAAATTAATATAAAATGTCGAAAATATTAGTGAAAACCGCAGATCCATATCTTTTTTCGTTCAGGAAATATGGACAAAATAGTTTTTACATGATTCACAACACATATTATTATCACAAGTCGTTTTGCGAATTTAGGGCTAATTGCATTTTTTTTGTTCCAAAGCCTACCACTTAAATTCGCAAAACGACTTGTGATAACAATAATACGTTGTGAATCGTGTAAAAACACTTTTGTCCATATTTCCTAAACAAAAAAGATATGGATCTGCGGTTTTCACTAATATTTTCGATATTTCATACTAAGTTTAATAATGTTAAAAAATATATATTGCGTCCATTTAAATTTTTCAAGAAAAATCGATAAAATTAATAAGTTTTCAAAAAGCGCCACCTAACAACAAATATATGTATCAAAACATCTTCTCTTATCGAACATCGTTTGAAGCAAGTAAAGTTCTTTTAAACGATACTAAGTTTGCCAAATTCTATAAAGTTAAACAGAAGTTATAAGCATTTTCGTATAGAAGAATTCACCCTCTCCTCCCACCCTTATTTGATGAGCTAGAGCAAAAAATGTTAAACCAAAATTGTGTATAATGGTTTCAGCTTTCCAATAAAGTTATTTTTGAGTTACCTTAATTGCCTATAATTTGGAGAAAATCATGATTTTATCATTTTCCATGGCAGGTACGCCCCCTAGCGGCGAAGCTAGAAACTTGAAAATAATTTCCAGCGATTTCTTTTGGTCACTTTTACCATAAATATTTTTTTCCGAAGGGCGTACGATAAATAGTTTCTGAGATACAGCCGGCGACCATTCTTAGTTGTACACCCTGTACATAACTAAAATTGATGCTGTCCATTTTTTTTACAAATTAATGTTGTACCTACTATCTTTTTTGTTTCATAATAAAATTAACAATTTTTGTCGGTCTTACTTTCGACTTTGAGATTTAAATAATAAAAAATAAATTATCAGTCTGTTTCTCGTACCAAAAAAGGTTATTTTTAAAGATATTAAAATGAAATAAAATCTATTAATAAAAATTATAGAGAATCTAATTATCCTTTTTCTGTTTTTTGAAGTTGTTCTTTATGGATTGCATTTAATTTACCTATAGAAATAAAATTCAAAAGCTAGTAATTTCTTTGAAGATACGTACTACACAAATACTACTTAGTACTAGCTTGTGAGAGCAAGGATGGAGGATGGATAACTTTTGGAAATTCGTGATACTACTCAGTTAAAATTTTCTTTCCACTCTTGATGCTTTAGAACTGTAATACGTTTTAGAGTAACCTTACTTTCTAACCATCGGATTAACATGCTTAACTTAATTTTATGAATAAAATGAGCTGTTCTAAGTAAATTAAGGGAGTGCAATAAATTACACAATTAATGTAATATTGAAACAATTTATTTAAGAATTATAATATCTATACAATAATTATTCACAATTTCTTCCGACCATTAGAAAACCTAATATATTGCTTAAAATTATTTTATTTAAATATAGAATATTATATACATACAAAGCAATGGGTAACTTGTTTTAGTTATGTATATGTACAGTCACAATTACAAAGGAAACTCACACAAACAATTTACTCAAACTTAATTATTGGACAAATTCCTTTTTTAGGTAAGTGTATAAGTTTCAAGTAATAAAAAATGATTATATACACGTGCACCTAACGGATTATAAATCAGTTCTGATAAAACCATCTCGTCATGTAGCATGCACATTGATTAATACAAATTATATTTATTACACCCTCATAGTTATTTAAAATATATTGGCACTTTTCTTTTTTTTTTATTAGTATGCAAATAAAAATATTCCTTACAAAACGACAAAAATAATAATTTGAGAATATTTTACTAGATGTAGCGCTTAAAGAAGAAAGTGTGCACTTTTATAATATTACATAAACCATATTAATTAAAAACACAAACATATATTTTACAAAGGCACTTAAGGCTTTGCACACAGCCCTTTTTTTTAGTTGTAGTAGTTTTAATATCCGTTAATTGTAAAAAAATAAATTTTATCACCTAAAAACCTATACAAATTAGAAGAAAAATGATAATTATCTAGAAATGTTCATCCCAGCCCGTCAAATCATCAGGTGGTGGTCCATCTGCATCTCGTGGATAAACATCGAAGTTGGTAGTGTCTGTTACATGTTCGACTTTTGGCAAAATTGGCGGCGTCAAGGTTCGATTCACAAGACCTTCCCAGTTGAATCCATCAAACCATCTACGAAGCATATAAGCGTTACATGGAAACTTTAAGATAAAACTATATCTAATACTTACTTGTGTTTTTGAATCTCGCTGATTCCTCCCTTCTGGTAGCCTAAACGTTCGGCTGGATTATCTCTACACAGTTTCTTTATCAGAGCCATCGCGTTCCTGGTAATATTCCTTGGAAAGTCAATCGCATCGATTCCTTTCAAAATAATATTGTAGGTTTTCATTGGATCCGATCCAGTGAACGGTGGAGATCCGGTTAGCAGTTCAAACATCAAAACACCAAGCGACCAGTAATCAGCGCTTATATCATGTCCCTTATTGAGAATAACCTCTGGTGCAACATACTCGGGTGTGCCACAGAAGGTCCAAGTCTTTCTTCCAGTTTGGAGCTTCTTGGCAAAGCCGAAGTCCACCAGCTTCACATAACCATGAACGTCTAGCAACAAATTCTCAGGTTTTAGATCACGGTAGATGATATTGCGCGAGTGCAGATAATCGAACGCTTCCACCACGCACGCTGTGTAAAAACGTGTGGTGGCATCGTCGAAATTAGTTTTGTCTCTTAGCACCGTCCACAACTCCCCGCCCAGGCAGCTTTCCATTAACATGTACAAATATTTGGCATCTTTGAATGTTTTGAATAGCTTGACGATGAAGTCGCAATTGGCTTCGCCCATGATCTCTTTCTCTGACATGATATGCTGTTGTTGGCGTGTTTCGACTATTTGTGCTTTCTTCATTTGCTTCAGTGCAAACGATCGCGTTGGTTTGCCTTGGATTTGAACCAGTTCTACGCGACCAAATCCTCCTACGCCCAGAGTTGATAGGAGTTTCAAGTCGGACAGTTTCACATTCACGAATTCTTCATTCATTCTAAATTATCAGAAAGAAATGATATTAGAATCCAACTTAACGGAATGCCAATCCTAATTTTCTCACTAGTGCTAGCTTTGCTAAAAGTTGGAAATATTATTTAACGTGAGCTTATTATTTTGAACAAGCAGCAATAGTGAAAAAATAACTACTGACACCCCTAACACCATTATTTATCTCTACTACTTACACAGAAACTTTTTTCTTATCCTTTACAGCTGCCATAACAATTTGCAAAGGTAATTTAAACAATACTATAAGTTAAACTAGAAACTTACCGTCGTCTGTCCATTCCTTCGTCTTTGTATTTGGTTCTAATTTCATCAAGATTGGAAATCAATTGGTTGAAGGTTTCCTGGTCAATCACCAGACACGAAACACCCTCGGGATCGTCCACTTTTATATTAGCAGTTCTCAAGTCATCCCTAGAAAAAGCATGTTTAATTTTCAACAATTCTCAAATAAATCTCGTTTTCTTACCCTTGCAAAGCTTTTTCCCCGAAGAAATCTCCTTTCGTAAGTGACCTAATAAACACCTCCTCATTAGTGTTTGGCATTTTCTTCGTGACTTTAACTTGGCCCTTGCTGATGATGAAGAAAGTGTCACCCCGGGCCCCTTGGCGGATGATATAGTCCCCATGTGCGTAGAATGTCTCTTCCATGACATCTGAGATCTTTATGAGCGTGTCTTCTGGCAAGTTTTTGAAAATTGGTACACTGCAAACAAAAAGACATTAAGAATTCCGACTTACGATAACAATTTACTAGTTTAGTTTAGAGTAAAGTTTAAGGTGGACAAACTCATCAACCTTTTCATGCCTCGTTAAAATTTTTCACAAGTTTTTCTCAGAACACAAAACTACCAAAAAAAAATCACTTGTACATTTGAATTTTGGAGCTGTAGGTGTAGCTACCCACCTCAAAATTCATTTGTAATGGATGCATTACACAAAGTATTATGTCTAATTAGGTACTAATGCCACAAATAAATTTTGTGGCACTTCAATTATCAAAAATAAATATTAACACACACCAATATCTTATAAAAATGATTATGAAATGTCTTTAAACTCATAATTTGGCTTTAGAATGTGGTATGTTAGTTGTCATAACCTATTTACTGGGTGTCGAAAACGTGTTTAAAGACTGCGCAAAGGGCCAAAGGGCGCAAACCACGGATATGTATGTATACAAACACCACCAATACAGGGACGTAATTAGAAAATCTGGCCCTTGGGCGAAAATTAATCTGCATCTAGTAAATCATTTAAGCAAGTCGATATTCATTAGTATTTTTTTTTAGAATTGATAATAATTTTAAAAATTTTAAATTCGAACTTATCAAAAAATCTTATGACAATCAATATTTTTCCGAATTTTATCTAATAATGGGACAATGGGAGTTTAAATTTGCAATTTGAAATTTCTCGTTTTCAGTTGTTCCCACGAAATAGATATTTCAGGACAATTTTGTACAAAATACAGTTTATTACAACTTTAGTTAATAATTATTTGGGAATGAAGATATTTAAACTAACAGCTCGCTTATGATGGATATTATGGAAAAAATCACTCTTGCCATTTTTCTAGAACTAATAACCAATTAATCAACAAACTGGTTTAAATTTTTTTAATTTAGGTATACAGTGTGTCCTGAAATTAGCGTGCAATATTTCTAGGACAGGTTGTACTTGTCAAAATATGACGAAAAGTTTATATTAACATGACTCCAAAAATGCTTCCTAAGAAGGCTAGAGCCCTCCGAAAGGGGGACCCCAAAGAGGAGTTTTCTGTAATATATTTGCAACTGTTTGAGGTAAATTCATGAAATTTGGTGAGTTTGAAGCTTTTATAATTGGTCACATATTTCTTTTTCCAATTTTCAGAAGTTTTGCCAGGGGCGTCACATACAGGGTGGGTGCTGGGTAAATATTGCCCCATATTTTTTGTGTGGATAATTTTTAAATTTTTTATATCAAATTATGAAACTTGGTTTATTTTTACACAAAAAAGGTCGTCTCAGTCGTCTTGGAATCTTGAACCGTTTTCGAGTAAAATCGTTTTAAAGAAGTCACGTCCATAAAAACTACACTAATAAAAATAATCACAAAATTGAAAAAAAAAATTGATTTTGATATTTTGTTTTTATTATTAATATTTGACGAAGGACTGCTAAACGAAGTAATAAATCGCTATAAATTTTAATCCATTGTCTACTTTTGATAAATTTCAATTTTGTGATTATTTTTATTAGTCTAATTTTTATGGACGTGATTTTTTCATAACGATTTTACTCGAAAACGGTTCAAGATTCAAATATCGACTGAAACTACCTCTTTTGTGTAAAAATAAACCAAGTTTCATAATTTGATATAAAAAATTAATCACATAAAAAATATGGGACATAATTTACCCAACACCCATCCTGTATCTGACGCCCGGGCAAAATTTCTAAAAATTGGAAAAAGAAATATGTGGTAAATTATAAAAGCTTCAAACTCACCAAATTTCATGAATCTACCTCAAACAGTTGCAAAGATATTACAGAAAACTCCTCTTTGGGGTCCCCCTTTCGGAGGGCTCTAGTCTCCTTAGGAAGCATTTTTCGAGTCATGTTAATATAAAATTTTCGTCATATTTTGACAAGTACAACCTGTCCTAGAAATATTGCACGCTAATTTTGGGACACCCTGTATACAAGGTGTTTCGTAACTTGACAGCCAAAATTAAATGTCGTATGTAAAATCGAATTCTAAACATAAAACAAAGAATAACTTCTTTCAGATCTATTGATTTTTTTACTACTATTGAGCAATTAGCAGATAGCATTTTAAATTCAGTACATATTATTCAAAACAATGTAAATTTTGCAGAAATTTACAATTCACTTGTTTTGCGTTGCCAGGCGTGTATGGTGGCATTTTTAAAAGTCTACTATAGTTTTTTTATCTTGTAATAAATTTTGTTTTAATTACTACAAAGTGTTGACTAAACTAATAAAGTATTTTTTCCTTAACTGAGTATGTCCTAAACGAAGTCCGATCTGAAAAAAAGTTATTCTTTGTTTTATGTTTAGAATTCGACTTTACATACGACATTTAATTTTAGTTGTCCAGTTACGAAACTCCCTGTATATTATATGGATTTACAGCGCTTCAGAAGGAGGTAAGATTTTATGTTCGAAATTTCGTGAATAGAACGCGTGACTTTACTTAATAAATTTATATAAAAAACTGACCATTTCCGAGATAAAGGGTTTTAAACTCATTGTGGTTTTCAATAAATATCTCCGAAAGTAAATGATATATTTTAAATACATTTGAAGGTCACAAACACCACCAATCCAATGGCGTATAATTAGAAAATTTGGACCCCGGGCGAAAATTAATCAGCATTTAGTAAATCGTTTAAGCAAGTCGATATTCATTACTAATTTTCCATTTCTATAATGTGCATTTAATTTGTTTTTAATCTAATTTATTTTTAAACTAACCCATAAATGGCTAATGTCTTGTAATTGGCATCTTGATAAGGTAAAAATTTGCAAACTGGAACTGGACGATGATTTTCCTTATTTAGATCACGGTTATTAATTATAACATTATTTGGTGCGGCAACCCGATGATTAGTTTTCACTTTTTTGTTACTGTTCTGCATTTCTTTCACAAAAATTACAAAAATACTTCCAAACACTCACTGATATTAAATAGAATTTCAAAAATAATGGTCTAACTCCGTGTACTAGAAAGCTGTAAGTACTCTAAAGGGCTCTAGTACTAGTCTATTTATGCTTTCGAACTTCAACCAACCCCCACCTGATTTGCGATATGGTGATGACTATTGGTATTTAAATATTTCTGGACAGGTACCGGAAATTAGTTCTCTTTTCATTCATTCATTCCGGATTTTTATGACTTTCGAGGGTTAGCGTACTTGCTACACTTAGGCCAAGGGGATATGAAAATTTACCTGCTGTGTCTTTATAATAATTTACCTTTGTTCACTACGTTGTTGCTTAGTAAGAATTTCTTTTAGTTATATTATTTTAGTTTTACAAATTTGTGAATTTGGTGAAGTACACGTATAAAAGTGAATACCTAATAATTTTGACATTTTGGAATTCATACCAGAAAATCCAAAAGAATTTCAATTTATATGCATAATTTAATTAAAATTAATTTATGGAGCATTAGGTATACAAGAAATCAGTACCTCTTTTTATACATTAAAAGGAAGACGTGCATCAGGAAGCATACAGAGAACAAATGAGAATTATTAAAAAGGTATGCAGAAAAAAAAAGAGAGATAATAACGAAAAAAAGGAAATAGAAGAATATTATCACAGAAAAGAGATGAGAAACTTTTATAGAGAGGTTAAAAAAGGAGAGCTAAGAAACGACCACAATATTTATCAGAGATAAAAACAAAAACCTAGAAAAAGATGAAGAAATTAAAGGAAGATGGAAAGAATCTTTCCAAGAGATGTTAACTGACGACGAACAAAATGAGATAGAGGAAGGCCGACAAAGAGAAGAAGATATAGAGCCAACAGTCCAGGATCCAACAATATAAGAAATTATAACAAAATTGAAAAACAACAAAAGCCCAGAAAAAAACGGAAAAACAGCGGAAAACATCAAATACGCTGGGGAAGAAATGAAAAATAAAATATACGAACTAATAGTAAACCTCTGGAAAGAGAAGAAATGCCAACAGAGTGGAAAAGTGCTACCATCATCCCGATTCTAAAGAAAGGAGACGCAACAATCTGCAATAATTACAGAGGGATTTCATTGCTATATTGTTGCATATACGATAATGGCGAAATTTATAAAAACGAGGATGGAAGTAATTATTGATCCACGGAGAATACAAAGAAGGATTTAGAAAATATTCACGATGAAGAAAATAGCAACAACGTGTTCTAAGTACAAAATTCCACTTGCAGTATTGTTAGTCGATTTTAGGAAAACTTACGACTCTGTAAAAAGTTTCAGAATGCTACAAATGTTGAAGGAATTTAAGATAGCCAAAATAATCAAATTGCTCAAAACGACATTGGAAGGAACAGTAAGTAGGATTCAGATCAATAGGGACTTTGCATGATTTTCAAAATAATTTTTTTTCAAAAGCTGATACCAAATTTTTATTTTTGAAAAAATTTTTTGGTCCGTACTTTCCGAGTAAATAAATAAAAAGTACCTACTGTAAAATTTGAAATTTTTACGCATTGCCCGGAAACGCCCGAATCGGCCCAAAAGACTGCTGACGTCACGAATCTAGTTCCACAGTGCAGCACACCGCATTTTGAATTATTTCGAAAAATGTTAAACGCGTAAAAATATTTAAGCTGTTTTTTGCGATTATTGGTGACAAAACTGGTTTTAACGCTGTTTGGTCGATGACGTCATATATTTAGACAGTCACGAAAATGTACAGTTTCAACACGTAGCTTCTGTCTTGCGCAATGTGAAACAATGTGACATTTTTCTGTTTAAAAAACACCGGTTGGAGGTTATGTTGTATTTTTCACCACTTGGCTCTGTTTTGAACCATCCTTTCAGAGCGTGGTAAAACTATTGCGGCGGTTTCATACATGACGTCATTGATTGATCGCAAAAATGGATGGTTTCAAACCGGTTTCGTCCCGTAGCACCGCAAAAAAACAGCTTTGTACATGACAATGTTAACTAGATTCGGGGCTGAGAGCCTGCTTCCCCATGCATCCGTAAATACGGATCCGTATCAACCACGTGATCAACATAAGCCAATAGACAAGCATAACAGTTCTTGTCTATTGGCTTATGTTGATCACGTGGTTGATACGAATCCGTATTTACGGATGCATGGTAAAGCAGGCTGACGTCACACAGGACTCTCCGATCTCAAAGCGTTTTCGGGTGGCAATAATATATTTGAATTACGGTCAATTTATAATCGTTTTTTATGTACAAATATTGTGTAAAAAAATTATTTTTGCTGTAGAGTATCTATTATTAATATAGTCGTTTTACATTTCTAACAGAAAAAAACGGGATTTTAAAAAAATGCAACATCCCTATTAAATTTATTTTTAAACTAACCTATAAATTCCTTGACCAACTTTGGTTAATTTTCTGTGTTTGATGACATCTTGATAAGGTGAAAACTTCAAAACTGGAGGATGATTTTCCTTATTTACATCACAGTTATTAATTATAACATTGTTTAATGAGGCAACCTAATGATTAGTTTTCAGTCTTTTTTTACTGTTCTGCATTTTTTTCACCAAAATTATAAAAAATACTTCCAAATAGGTACCTAAACACTCACTGAAGTAACTCTTGATATTAGATAGATTTTGAAAAATATTCGTCTAACTCTGCGTACTAGAAAGCTGTAAGTACTATAAGGGTTCTAGTACTAGTCTATTTATGCTTTGGAACTTCAACCAACCCCCACCTAATTTGCGATGACCATTGGAATTTAAATATTTCTGGACAGGTATACCGGAAATTAGTTCTCTTTTCATTCATTGATTTCGGATTTTTATGACTTTCGAGGGTTAGCGAACATGCTACACTTAGACCAAGGGAACATGAAAATTTACCTGCAGTGTCTATACAACAAATGCCTTGTTAGAAAATTATAATTTTTTCTCTTTAATTTCCCCGTTCGTTGGCGAGAACAGAACATTTGTCTAATATAACAACTAGGTAAATTATACAGGTATGCGCAGAGCGGGTAAAGAACACTATAGTAAATGCAAATATTTTCAAGTTACGCATATTATTCGAATTCTGTTTTGATAATTTTTCGGTAGGATTAACAGTAAAAAAGATACAAGCACTAGGTGGGTACCCTGTATACCTACATTTATATAAATTTAGTTTCGTTTTTATTTTATTGTATTTTATATACTAACCTCTTGAGGAAATCTGTGTATTCCGCCTGCCGGATAAGTCCGGTACGCATCATAATAGTCTGGAAACATTGTCGTTCGATGGCCCATAGTTTGCAGTCCGTGGCAGCTTTTATAGTGGCAGTTCTTTGGCAATTGTAAAGTATGGCCAGCTCCCCCAGGACTTTCCCCGGCGTCAGCGTGCTGAGGAATTTGTTTTCGCGTGACACTTCCACACAACCCTCTGTAACAAAAAAAAATTATTCTAGTTTGTGGTTAAAAACCCGTAACAAGAGTGTTCCGGCATTTGTGTAAATCCATCGAAGGAAACGATTGGAAACCACATCCGCCCTTCGCCTCGGTGTTTATTTCTTTTGTGCAATTTGCGAGGTTTTTGTATATGGAATGTTGCACAATTAAACACCAGCACCAACGGCATTAGATGAAAGAAAGTAAAAACAATATCGTAATTTTCCGTAGAGTGTATCGTGAAATTTGACCCATGAACTTGAGGTAAATTATGTGTGGAAACCGTAAATTTCTAAATCATGTTTGTGCATTTATGGTATGAAGTAACTATTAAATCAAAATGAGTTACTCAAGATGGGATAACTTTCCTTGTGATGCCGATGCTGTTATTTTATTTGTTGTTATTATAAAGTAATGTGCATCCATCATCAATCAGATTAACGTAAAAAATTGCAAGTGGGATGAACGAAAGAAACGACAGAGAAGAAGTGATTGAATTTATTTACAACTTGTAACAGCTTTCATGGGCGGGCACACAAAGAAACTGTATGAAGACTTACATCACGATTTTGACATTTTTACTTAAGTATACATATTTTTCATAAATAATTGCCATAGGTACCTAAAATCGACATGTGGTTTAAGTAGGTAATAATTATGTATACAAACTATGTATGAATAGATTTATCAAAAAGAATCAAAATAATTTAATTATAAAACAATCTACAAAACCGTTCAAAAAAACTATGGCAGTTTCAGCGGCTATAAAATGAAACTTTATGGCTTTTAAAATTCCATACGGATTTCATTTAATAACAGAAGCTGTTTATGTAACTTGTAGGCAATGTGCTATTTTATAATTTAATTATTCCTAATTTTTTGAGTCTAAAACATAATTGCATATGTATAAATATCCAAATAAAATTACGATTAGGTTTGAAAATATGCAAAAATAATAGACATATTTTAATATTTTAAATATTTTTATTGGTAAAAAATTATGAAATTTTAGATAAATTATACGAAGTAATCGCAGTGGTTATTTTAAAATATTGGTGTGGAAAAAAATTGCAGTACCTAACGAAATATTACAAGTTATTGGTACATTTATTTAAATTATGAAATATTATATGTAAATGCAAAAAGTATTATGGACTTTTGACATATTTTTATTAGCTATTTATGTAACAAGTATATAATCTACAACTTTATTGAGCGAGTCTGTTTGATGGTCGAGTGAGAATGCGAGCGAGGCTAATAAATAGAACGAGTTAATAAAGTCAGACTACATACAGCATACAAAGTTTTATGTTCGACTGCCAAAACTACCTTTCAATTACCTAGTAAAAATTATAACTGAGAGAATAATAAATCATTTATTCTGACAGTAATTATTTTGAAATTGACAGCTCATGTCCAGGTAGTTTATGGCCGCAAACAGTAGTTTATGATGCAATCGTACATAATATAATAGCTATTTATGTAACAAGTATACAGGGTGTGTCACGACGAGTTGACAGTAGACATAACTCTATTACTAAATACAATTTGATTCTGAAAATTGGTACACATCCATTGTACAATGTGCTCTATTTAATGAAAATATTGCCACCTTTCTGGTACTTCCGGTTATACCGGAAGTAAACACAAACTTTGTTATTTTAAATGGAACACCCTGTATATTTTTGAATTTTTAGATTCTACGCTTCATTTTAGACATAAAAGTATAAAGGTTGTATGATCCTAACATTAACGGTATTATAATTATTTACACTTTTTCATTTTTTTTTATAAAAACATAGATGTAAATAAAAATTCAAATCTTGACAATGACACGTTTTTTCCAAAATTTTTTTCTTGTGTTTGAGGTAGGAATATACAAGAAATAAGCTGATGTAGTTTTGGAAAACTTGCTTTATACAGGGTGTTGGTGGTTGTCCCTTCATTTTAAAAAATTTCAATCAATGATAACTTAATTTTTTTAAATGGAACACCCTATATATTTCTAGATTTTCGAATTCTACACTTAATTCGAGACATAAAAGTATTAAGGTTGTAAGGTCTTAAAATTAACGGTATTATAATTAATTACGTTTTTTTAAAAATTAACGGTCAATCACAAGCACCCTGTATAAAATAAGTTTTTTGAAACCATATTACCATGTTACTTGTACATTTCTGCGTCCACTAAAATTTGGTTTGTTTTTTTGAAAGAACGTGTCATTAATAAAATATGAAAATTTTGGACTCTAAGTTTTTATATGAAAAAATTGGAAGAAACATAATTACTTAATTAAGATAAATAAATAAAAATAAAAATATTAAATTAAATATAATAAAAACAAATTTTAGTGGACGTACAAATGTACGAGAAACATGGTAATATTGTTTTGAAAAACTTATTTTATATCTACCGGGTGCTTATGGTTGATCGTTAATTTTTAAAAACCTTGAAAATTGGAAAAACGTAATTAATTATATAACTGTTAATTTTAAGATTTTACATCCTTAATACTTTTATGTCTAGAATTAAGTGTAGAATTCGAAAATGTGGAAATATATAGGGTGTTCCATTTAAAAAAATAAAGTTACCATTGATCAAAGTTTTTAAAAATGAACGGACAACCACCAACACCCTGTATAGAGCAAGTTTTCCAAAACTATATCAGCTTATTGCTTGTATATTCCTACTTCAAACGTATGAAAAAAACTTTGGAAAAATTGTGTCATTGTCAAGATTCGAATTTTTATTTACATCTATGTTTTTGTAAAAAAAATGAAAAAGTGTAAATAATTATAATACCGTTAATGTTAGGACCATACAACCTTAATACTTTTTTGTCTAAAATGAAGTGTAGAATCTAAAAATTCAAAAATATACAGGTGTTCCATTTAAAATAACAAAGTTTGTGTCTACTTCCGGTATAACCGGAAGTACCAGTAAGGTGGCAATATTTTTGTTAAATAGAGCACATTGTATAATGGGCGTGTACCAATTTTTAGAACCAAATTGTGTTTAGTAATAGAGTTATGTCTACTGTCAACTCGTCGTGACACACCCTGTATAATAATCTATGACTTTATTGACGAGTCTGTTTTATGGATGAGCGAGCTTGCGAGCGAAGCTAATAAATAGGACGAGTCAATAAAGTTAGATTATATATGAGTTTCCTCTTGGCTAAGCATTTCTATTCCTTAAAAGAATATCTTGAAGACGATTTTGCATATTTGTTTAGTGCCTTCCATGCTCGTTTCCATGTATGTCATAATTTATTTGTTATTAATTTGTAAGGTTAAATTTTCTATTTATAAGTATTTCAGTATTAATGAAACTTTATTCTTTTCTTGATGTCTGAAAAAGTTCTTGTCAAACTATTAATAAATAATTAAATAAATAAATAAATAAACACAAAGCTTTATGTTCGACTGTTAAATTACCTTTTAATTATCTAGTAAAATTATAAATGACAGAGTAATAAATTTATTCTGACAGTATTTATTTTGACACTGATAGCTGATGTATAGATAATTTAGAGTAACAGTAAAATAAAGTAACTTTACACAATAGTGTATAAAGAGCTACTTTATGACCGCAAAACTATATCATAAACAGTACTTTATGATGCAGTCGTACATAAAAACTTTTTTAATGTTGAAATGTTCATTATTTAAAATTTTGATAGAATTTTTTATCTTTGCTTCTCTATAAAACATCAAACAGAACCGGAATCGATTAATATTTAGTTGTTTTATGTCAGTTATTACGGACAAAGACGCCAAGGGTACATTTTAGACTTTTTTTTAAGTGAGTCTAATATTGGGCTAAAAATCTTAAATTTTTGAGGGGTTCTCATTCCGTTTGAATTCCTTTGAGGAAGCAGAAGGAATAAAACATTGAATAGAACCAAAATAGATTCATAATTAATTATCTTGTCAGTTATTATATGTAGAACAAGTATTGCGTATCTAAATTTTTTTTATTTAGAAAATAATATTTAATTCTTCTACTCCTTACAGGAACTGAATTACAGAAAATTTGTCTTATATGGTAGCAAAACTAGAAACAGTAAAATTTATATAAATTTTCTGCTACAATCTCTTCAAGTTTTGGAACCACTGCTCAGATTTTATTCATTACTAATTTGAATGTTTTAATTCTTGAGATAAAGTGAAATTTGTACAGGCGGAAATTCTTTCCTTTTTTATTGAACGTATAAAAATCAGCTTTGTAAAATATTCACAGAATTATTAAAACGATTCAAATAAAATAACTTTGAAACAAATTTTGGTGCAATATTATATACAATTTTTAGCTTTTAATGCTCTTTATGATCCGTGATAAAATCTTCCCTAGTTTCATTGAAAACTACAGTGACATATTTCCTAAATCATTTCATTTTATTGTGCTCTAGATTCTTAGATCATCCGCAGATTACGCTAGTAATTATCCACTGTTGTAACAGCCCAATTAAAAAGCATTAATGTTAATGGTTAAAACATTTCGGTTTCAATTAAACGAAAGAAAAAACGTAAAGAATGAGTGTTTGTGATGGCACTTAAAACCGCCGTTTTTCATTATGATGACCTTAAAAACAAATCTCTAAAAGCAGTTTAGTAACGACAAACTTCATTGTTTATAATATAATGTTGTAGTATATTAAATGCTGAAGTAATTACAACACGTACAAATAGCAGTTAAGTTTAATAACGGTAATACAAAGTGTACCTAAAAGGCGTGTAAGTAAGCACCGTGCTATAAGAATGCATCTATTCTTAATTACATTTTTTCAAGAAAAAATGCAAGCTTGGTATTATGGTAGATAAGTAATTGATTTATTTTTATTGGTGTAACATTTGTTAGTTGAGGGAATGAACCGTGGATTTGGTGGAAACGAACCGATTTGGTTCAATGTTAATAATAAATATTGGATTGGACCAGCACACCAGTTAACCTTGTGGATTAATTGCAAAATGTGCTTGTTGCATCATCGCCAATATCCTAAAGTTGTGCAAATTAAAATGTTAGTCACTTTGTCGGTCAATAATTCGAAATGTTCTAAAAATAATTTGTAATTGACTATTTCCTTTCCATTTTTATAGTGTTTACCTTGCGTCGTTTTTTCTTTTTGTTGGTTTTTTGCACAAAGTTAAAGTGAAATTTCCTGGGAGGGACACACTGATAAGGATAAGGATAAGGCAACACCAGTAATTGTTGTCATTAGAAATGTACCAAATTGTTTTTGTGGTTTACAGTATTTTCAAGTGAAAACTTGTTCCAATTTTTTCCTGATTATATTTGCCGTGATAATAGCCTCCCGCGCTGTTTAAACCCGATAATAAATTGCATGATTGGAACCAAGTATATAATTAAGAGATTTCTCCAAATTTACTTTATCAATTCATCATTTTTGCGGTGATTTAATTTTTTTTACTTACTATTTATCTCACGATGCGATTATAATAAAG
Organism: Pediacus dermestoides; assembly: GCA_963942485.1. Classification (NCBI taxonomy): domain Eukaryota; kingdom Metazoa; phylum Arthropoda; class Insecta; order Coleoptera; family Cucujidae; genus Pediacus; species Pediacus dermestoides. The sequence goes on along the minus strand of OZ012632.1, from coordinate 11,021,523 downwards.
CAGTAATTCTTATCAAGGCTTAGAATATTTAATTGGATAAATAATAGAGCATTTCAAGTATAAACTATCACTGTCTAATTAAAAGTGAAATTTTTTATCTATTTTAGTGCCACTGATAGTTTTACGACTATATTGTGAAAATATCTGATGTAGCCAGCACATTTTAAATTTATTGTATGCGATTGTAAATGAAATACTATATTCAAACCGGGAATTCAAGTGAAAAATTATTGGTTTTTAATTCTATTTTTATTTTTTACGAAACGATAAAAAATATTCTAAATTAATTTCTGCACAATTCATGATATCCCCTGAAAAATATGATTCTTAGCTATATTATATTAGAATCTGGAAATCCGGAATTTTAATAATATTTACCAAATTTTTAAAGACGAAGCACATTCGAAATTTTTTTTTTATTTGAGGCAAGAAATTCTAAACTATTTTCCACCGAGTTGAAGAGTTTTTCCTTATTTCAGTCAACATGGAGCTTTGTAAAACTGCATTTTAAGAGAAAATTTGGAAATCTGATGTAGAGTTATAAATTTTCAAACAATGTGGTAGATTAATAAGAAATTAAATTTTTTTTACGGTAAGCGCAAGAATATTCTAAATTTTTCTCATACTATTGATGATTTTTTCTTAATTTAGGCAACATTAAGTTTTGTACTCGTATGGGAAATCCGTTATTCGGAAGAAAATTGATCAGAAACTTTAGTTTTCCTAAATTTTCTAAATCTAAAAGTTACTTTATTTTATGGTATATTTACTTTATTACTGTTTCAAAAAGTGACATTTTATGTTCAATAAATTTATGTAAAAAAATGCCAACTTTTTTTGATAGACGTAGACAATAGTTATTTATGTAACACGTGCATATAATATAGTACTTGTTTCACGAATAGGAAGTTTAACCACACAAGCAGTAGACGAGTTTAGCAATCCCATGAGTGAAAAAAAGACACTTTATGCCTCTGTTACCTACAATATTTTTTCTACGACTGTCTGCAACTAGAAACCACTAACTAATTTTCTAAATTGTTAAAAAGTTAATGTATTGCAGGACTTTTGTTTTTTGTACTGTTTCAAAAAGTGACATTTTATGTTAAATAAATTAATAAAAAAATGTCAACAAGTGCATAATAAGTACTTTTTTCACTAATAGAAAGTTAAACCATAGTTAAGTTTGGTAATCCCATGAAAGAAAAAAGATACTTTAAGCATGTGTTGCATACAATATTTTTTCTATTTTCAATTGGAAAAAGTAAGTAATTTTCTAAATCGAGAAAAGGTTACTTTATTTCATCATTTATGTCAAAAAATGTTAACTTTTATAATAGAAGTAGAAAAACATTTGAATAACTACAGTTGACAGTGGACATAGAATATTCTTTACTCTGTTCCATTATGATAAGATAAATTTATTGGCAATTTAAATACATTATTTGTTCGAGTGCGTTTCCTGAATTGTTCCCTCAGCATCTGTACCATCACCCGTAACGGTAAAATCCATTGTAAGGATACATTTGTAACGGAAATTGATAAAATGTAAATAACAACAACAACAAAGAAAGTTGTGTAGTGTGTAGGTTAATCTAATTTTGTCTATTTGGATTTGTTGATTCACACTAATTACAATAGAAGAAAAGATTGGTTTGGTCTTCAACTTCATGATGAAGTGGTTGCGGTTTATTTCGACCAGTTGCTATAAAAGGTGTTTTTGAAACACAAAAGAAAGTCGCCGAGTGTTGAGTTTTGATGATACTTAGAAAACCATGAAATTTCATTTTAATTTATTATACCTAGTTTATTTATTCAATACACACAAGCAATGTTTTGCGTGTTGGAAAATAAATGAAGTAAACTGGAGGTAACGATGCATTTTTCCATAGAATTTCTGTACGGTAACACTTATAAGATCAATTTCTCTTTTATATATTTACATTTTATTTATAATCGGAGAAATTACGCACGGTTTTTCTAAAATGTCTATGTACGGGTAATATGACCTGGCTGCACATCTGCTTTCTACAACTTAACCTAAGCACAATGATTGCGATTTATAACTGACCATTTACTGCATCCATTGACTATTAAAGTTCATCTTGTCGATGTGTGTGATAGCCGCAAGACAATTTCTGTTAAAACAATAGCGGAAAGTGAAAATATACTTTCTTTATACTTTTTTTTGGTCATTGTGGGAAATGAACTACCTGCCGCAGGAAATAACTATAAAGGTCAAATCGTTCGGGTCAAGTCTGGCAGCAGATGGATATTAACGATTAGTGATTTATAAGATAACCAGACTAATCAACAAGAGGTTATTTTAATTCTAAATTATAGGAAAGTTTTTCCTGGGGTTATCCTAAAAACTTGAAAAATTCCATGTTTTTGGTGTGCATGTGGTAGGTGGTCACGAATTATTGAAGTTATATAATAATAGCTGTCATTTAATTTGTTTGTACAGGATATTCCAGTTTTTTTGTAGCAGGACTTTAACAGTTGATAGAGGACGTTTAAGAGATACAATTTTTTGAGTATCTCTAGAGTGGTTTAAGATTTGATGGCTTAATAAAATTTTAACTAATCTATAATCTGATGGTATTATAAAAAAAAGTTAGTTGTCCAGAGGCGTACTTATGGGAGGGTGACTCATCAATTTTAGACAATCTTTTTGGGAATGGAACTTTTGAAAAAAATACTAAAAATTATTAAAGGTACTGTCAAAATACGTAAAAAAAGTTATACGTTATTGATTTGCGTTAACTCAACTATTTGTGAGATATTTCACTTTATTTATTTATTTTAAGTTGTGCACGGTTTTTTGGCTTTAAAAACAAAATATAAAACAAATTTTCTACTACAGCTGGGTTAAGCAAATCAAAAATGTATAATTTTTTGCGTATCTTGACCTTATCTTTCATAACTTTGGTTATTTAAAAATAATACTTTCCTAAAAACATATGTTCAAAAAACTCCTCCCATAAGTACGCCAATGAACTATCTTATCTTTATCGTAATACCATAGTTTGTACTACATATACTAAAAGACTAACTAAGGTAACTGTAGTTCTGGAGATTTTTGGAAAAAACCAAAATTTCGTTTTTATTTTTTTCTGCTCTTATTTTTTAAGATATCGAAAAACCAAAATCACTTTGCCATGGAATCTTTTTGTGCTTTATAAAATGACGTTAAAATTTTCCTCGTGCGACGATTCGTTTTTCCGCTGACGTCATCAACTCAATTTTTTTAAATACGGCCCTGTATTTTTTTTCATCGTTTTAAGTAAAAATTTTATGTCCTATAAAATGGCGTTTAAATTCTTTCCATAGTACGTTTCGTTCTTGTGTAATCATCGGGTCATTTTTTGAATACCTACGGCACTGGATTTTTTTTAACATTTCATCAGTATTTTCTTCCATCAGTGTTCATTTTATAAAATTATTTAAAAAAATGAATTTCATTGTTTTCATTATTACTACCTACTAACAATAAATAATAGGTTAGTTTGATTTATTATAAAAGAAAAATTATTATTATTAAAGTTTGCCAAAATGTGTGGATATGAGGAAGTGAGGAAAAATACTGATGAAAATGTAAAAAAAATCCAGGGCCGTATTTAAAAAATGATCTGATGATGATTGCACAAAAGCGAAACGTCGTATGGAAAAAATGTAAGCGCCATTTTCTAGAAAATGCTACTTAAAACGATGAAAAAAAATCCAGGACCGTATTTAAAAAAACGGACGTCAACGCAAAAACGAAACGTCGCATCAGGAAAATTTTAACGTCATTTTATAAAGCACAAAAAGTGTCCACGACAAAGTGCTTTTAGTTTTTTGATATCTTGAGAAATAAGAGCAGAAAAAAATAAAAACGAAAAGGCAAAAATTCGGTTTTTTCAAAAAATCTCTAGAACTACAAAAGATATTTTCGATTTCTTAACGGCTTATTATTGGCCACATTATTACGCAACTTTGTCCCAATTTAACCAAAGCTGTATCAGTTACCGTTTCTGAGATCCCTGTAATGAGAAGGGAATTTGAAACAGCCTGTATAGAGCGATCAAATAAATTTGTAATCGAGTCATCCATGAATCCGAAATCGTATGTAGTTACTCGAACTGCATTACAATAAATTGTCAGTTGAAAGCTAAAATGGTTCAAGTTAAAGACATACCCATTCAAATCCAAGGATGACTCGATTATAAATTTATTTGATCGCTCGATATGTAATACTTTTATATTGCTAGCGCTAAGAAAAAAGGGGCGCAAACATTACGGTGCAGACGATAGCAACTTCTCGTTCGCACACTTGAGAGCCATCGTTGTGCGCATGCGCTCTCTCGAATGAGAATCAATCAAGGTATTCGTAAAGTACCGGACAATGACACGCATGCGCAATAGTAGCAATATGTTAGTATTACATTATATGAACTAACCTACCTCTATCTTAAATCGTTCTGGAGATATAGGTACTCAAAAAATACAGAACTTTCTCTTCTTAAAAAAGGTCTCTATTCTCTATTAAATGTCAAAGTCCTGTTATAAAAAGTGGAACATCTTGTATTGTACCTAACTATAAGGACTTTATAGGTACAAACACAGCATTTTCATTGTTACAAATTAGAAATCAAAATTGTCACCAACTGAAAGATGTTAAGAAAAATCTAAGAATATTTTTCGAAATATAGTGAATAACCCCTAAAATTTGTGAGAACTGAGAAAGTTAACTTGTTTTTGGTTTAATGGACTCAAAATGTTTAATTTACAATTTATTGGTGAACGTCCTGCAATACATTGTAACAATACCTCGTTTCCCTCAGTTTTAACAGCCAAAATTTTTTTTAATGTACGTTTATATAAAACAATCAATTAAAACCACAAAACAATTCACAATATCCCTTTCCAATCTAACTTCTTACCATAAAAATAATTTCATAACCATTTCTATCGCATACTGCTTAAAAAAATTATTTACTACCATAAAATTTATTTAAAGAAATTACGATTAAAACGATTAAAAAAACAATAAAAACCTAGCCGGATGAAAAAGTTTAACATTATTCTCTCATAAGTCATAAAACTATCATAACCCACAAAAACAAATTTCTTCCGGGTGAATACCACTTGTCCTAAAAAATAAATACACCGGCAAAATAATATTTTCTATTTTTTCCATCTTCCACAAAGTTGGAAGACACCTAAATCAGGAAAGTGTGGCAGAACAAACACCATCAAGCAATCTTGTCACTGGCTGTCGAACCATCACCAAACACTCAACTTTCTTTTTCAGTGGCCGAGCTACTGCATCTTACACGATCATGATAAGTATGTACCTTATAGTAGTTAGTAAACAATAGGCCTGTACTTAAATCTCAACTCAAAGGTCGAGTCAAAGAGGAATTCACAAGAATAAATATAAATTATCGAACAACCCACATGGTATGGAGCGCCAAAGATCAACCAACGATGTCTGAGTTGTAGTTGTTGTCCGTGTTTTATTTGCCAAGCCCTAAAATTGCTATCCAACTACAATATTATAATAATATGCTTGTACCTACAATGAGTCTTATTATTATTTATTTTACCTTTAACTGCTTTGTATGGAATTTATCATCGGGTAACTCGCTTTAAAACCAATTAAATTCTCTAACTATATGTATAGTTTCACTAGAAGAAACAAAAATATTTCTCATACGATGCATCGTAAATAATATCCGATTATGTTATCACATATAAGTTGAAATTACATACATTTGCTCGATGGAAATTTATTTACTTATACCTACCTATAGAAACTAATGGTTTTCTCTTAGGCGATACATGTACGCGACAGATGAACTAGTTTGATAGAAATATCTAAATGACAGCGGAAAAAATAGAAAACATAAACAAACAAGTTTGTGGTTGAATATGAAAAGAAATTTATTCAAATTATTTATTTTGCAATACTCAAACTAATTCAAGTTGAAAATTTATTTAAGGCCCAATTGGGCATGAACAATCGACAAAGATTGTATTTTTCCAGTAGAAATTGACGTTTTTCAGCAGACAGCTCGTCACATAATCTCTGTTTCTACCTCACCTTCGCCTTCTTTGAAAACGAGATAGAGAGAAAAGAGAATATGACGAGTTGTCTTTTGAAAATAATTCAACTATATCATTTATAAGGTTATGATATTTTTATTTTGATCTATCCATTTTTAGTAGAGATAATCGTAACTAAAAGATTTTGTGGGAAATTTAAATTACATTAATTTGTTTGGATAAATCCTGACCTAGATCAAGATTGCTAAATCAAAATAATGTAAATATTTCGAATTTTCCACAAAATATTTTAGTGCTAGTTCTCTCTACTAAAAATGGGCTTTGATACTTTCTGACAGACGACAATAACCTCAAAATAAAAAGATCTTATAGTTACACTAATAGCGTTTTCGATTGGTAAAATGAGTAATTTCGTGCAATGCTATTGGTCAAATTCAATTTGTCAAATATTTTTCACCAATCACGCTTTCAGAAATTGCACGTAGTGCGCACTCATTTTACCAATCTCGGTACTTATAAAGTTTGAGAAAAAAAGACGACTTTCTTTCATACCCTGTAGATAGTAACGTACTTCAAATTAAAAAAATCGGGTCACACCATTGTTTTCTTAATTAAATTATTTCTTGAATCCTGAAAACCGCATGTTGATATCTTTTCTCCTTTTCAAAATATTTGACTTTAAATTCAACCTTATCGTAGCCTTTCCATATTTGGATAATTTCAGTTTTACATTAGAACCACATTGAACAAATCCCGAGTCTTGGACAGAGCCGGATCGACCACAGGGCAAAATCGAAAAAAACCGTGACTCGGGATTTTTACTTTATTTAGTAAATATTTATTTACTAGAGAGACTAGGGACTGGTACCAAAATAGGTTGATTGAACCCAACTTCTCTCTATTCAAATGTTCTTCCTTACTGATGAAGATTTTTCCCATTTTTTTGGCTAGGTGGTTTCTTTTCTCACATTTTAGTGAAGTTCAAAATTATAGTGGTGTATTAAAAAATATAATAAAATATCAAACTACAATAAACATGAAGAGTAAGTTTTGTATGAAATTAAATTTGAAAGAACAAATTTCTTAACATACAGGGTGTGTCACGACGAGTTGACAGTAGACATAACTCTATTACTAAACACAATTTGGTTCTAAAAATTGGTACACGCCCATTATACAATGTGCTCTATTTAATGAAAATATTGCCACCTTTCTGGTACTTCGGGTTATACCGGAAGTACACACAAACTTGGTTATTTTAAATGGAACACCCTGTATATTTTTTAATTTTTAGATTCTACACTTCATTTTAGACATAAAAGTATTAAGGTTGTATGGTCCTAACATTAACGGTATTATAATTATTTACACTTTTTCATTTATTTTTACAAAAACATAGATGTGAATAAAAATTCAAATCTTGACAATGACACGTTTTTTCCAAAAAATTTTTCTTGTGTTTGAAGTAGGAATATACAAGAAATAAGCTGATGTAGTTTTGGAAAACTTGCTTCATACAGGGTGTTGGTGGTTGTTCGTTCATTTTAAAAAAATTTAATTAATGATAACTTAATTTTTTTAAATGGAACACCCTATATATTTCTAGATTTTCGAATTCTACACTTAATTCGTGACATAAGAGTATTAAGGTTTTAAGGTCCTAAAATTAACGGTATTATAATTAATTACGTTTTTTAAAAATTAACGGTCAATCACAAGCACCCTGTATAAAATAAGTTTTTTAATACCATATTACCATGATTTTTGTACATTTCTGCGTCCACTAAAATTTGGTTTGTTTTTTGAAAGAACGTGTCATTAGTAAAATATGAAAATGTTTGACTCTAAGTTTTTGTATGAAAAATTGGGAGAAACATAATTACTTAATTATAATAAATAAAATTAAAATAAAAAATATTAAATTAAATATAATAAAGAACAAATTTTAGTCGACGTAGAAATGTACAAGAAACATGGTAATATGGTTTTGAAAAAGTTACTTAATATCTACAGGGTGTTTATGGTTGATCGTTAATTTTTAAAAACTTTGGAAATTGGAAAAAACGTAATTAATTATAATACCGTTAATTTTAAGACTTTACAACCTTAATACTTTTATGTCTAGAATTAAGTGTAGAATTCGAAAATGTGGAAATATATAGGGTGTTCCATTAAAAAAAGCAAAGTTATCATTGATCAAAGTTTTTAAAAATGAACCGACAACCACCAACACCTGTATAAAGCAAGTTCTCCAAAACTATATCAGCTTATTGCTTGTATATTCCTACTTCAAACATAAGAAAAAAACTTTGGAAAAAATGTGTCATTGTCAAGATTCGAATTTTTATTTACATCTATGTTTTTGTAAAAAAAAATGAAAAAGTGTAAATAATTATAATACCGTTAATGTTTGGACCATACAACCTTAATACTTTTATGTCTAAAATGAAGTGTAGAATCTAAAAATTCAAAAATATACAGGGTGTTCCATTTAAAATAACAAAGTTTGTGTGTACTTCCGGTATAACCGGAAGTACCAGAAAGGTGGCAATATTTTCATTAAATAGAGCACGTTGTATAATGGGCGTGTACCAATTTTTAGAACCAAATTGTGTTTAGTAATAGAGTTATGTCTACTGTCAACTCGTCGTGACACACCCTGTATAATGTATTATTTACCTAACCTAACTTTCTATATATAGATATATTTCTAGAATAAAGAAGAGGAAAACTCACGATCGGCTGACTAGTTCTCAGGTTTTACAATAAAAAAGAGTCTTTGTGACCTAAACAGTCTCGTTATTGAAAAGAAATAAATTATTAGCAACGAATCCAAATTCAGTCTAAACTTGTTGTAAAAACATTTTAGTCAAAAGTTTCATAAAAATATAATCCGCTGATCAATTTCAAAGAAGATAAATAATGTACACAAATTTTTGTTCTAGATAAAGTATGTATCTACTCCAAACTATGTTGCTGTTCTTTTGACGACGAAATAACAAAAAGTTTAAGGAATTCTTCTTAGGAAAAAGGTGATTAACGCATAAAAATTATCGGAATGTACATTTTAAAATAAAATGTGGTGTATTAAATGTCGTGATTGAAGTAATTTTTATATTTTCCTCAGTTCGTTCCAAAAGTTAAAAAGTGCAAAACCTAACCATCCGACAATTATTCTCACCGTTTATTAATTTTTTCTCTAGAAACCAACACCAAAGGAATGCAGTTGAGTTTCTTGCAAGATTTTTCTGCAGCATGGTATTATCTTACACACTGCCTCGACCTAATTTGAATATGAAATGGGGCACAAGACCGCAACAGTCTGCTTCATTACTTGCAAAGGGACGAATTGTTTGCGGTTTTGGTTATGATATTGTACTTTCTCTCTAGAAAAAATTACCCTGCGCACCAATCGGTTTCATTGAATCGTAATAAAAATTTTTAATATTTGATGCCTTCGACTTTTACGGTGGCAAGAGCTGTAAAGTTGGTGTACGAGTATTAAAAAAATAATTGTAAGAAATAAAGTGGGTAGTTAAATTTTTATTTTCGCCTGCGTAACATTAAATGATTTCTCTTATACAAGGTATAGCGCGACACTATTTAACATATTATAATAAAACGTTATTTAAACTTGATATTTACATAAATCAATAAAAAATAAATTTATTCACTTTTCAGTTGGAAATTTAGTTACTTGCATTTCACCTCAGGAAATCTCCGTTTTATTTGTTTTCTCAAACAAAGCAAACCTTGGACTCACCATGTCAAATTGCAAAGAAAAAACTAGATTACAATCTTTGAAAAATACAATAGAACCTCCTTGCAGAATTATGTGATGATATATGAATATAATTCTACCACACCATTGTCGATGAATTTCTGTAGAATAATTACAGGTAAATTAAGATTTATAACCTTGCATCTCCTCACCAGGCACAAAACCAGTTTAATTCAAAAGTAAAAAAATGTACAGTAGTAGTAAACCACATTTATGTTATTTTATTAGAGTCCATAATTATTACAGTTGGAAGTTTCTCTTGGAGTCATCGATAATTTTGTTACTCAGTTTGATTAGAATTGCAAATTAACAGCGTTTTTTCCTGTATCTAGCTTTCGTTTTTATCCCATCGATCACTAAAAAGCAAAATAGCATTTAACAATAAACCTGCCTTAGATCAATTGAAGCATAACCGAGCACATAAATGTTAAAATTGCCTTCGGCTTGACTGTTGAGGAACAAACTAAAAGACAATATAATATCCATGACGACGATTTTTTCGCTTGTGCTTTTCCTTTTGTCTCAAACTGGTTTTGGTGGTTTTATAACGAAATTATTTACACGACGAATTATTAGCGATTATAATAAAATGCATGAGGCGAGTTAAGTTTTGATCAAAAAATAATCAACACAATTTCTAGTTTACAAGGAGTGGACTCTTGTTTTGGGAAGAAGGACGCACCCAAATAGAATTCAAGTCAAGGGATAAAAACTGATCTATACATAAGAAACTAATATCTATGTAGTATGTATAAAGTTAACGATTCATTAAATTAATTAAGATAAATTAGAAGTTTACGTGTTAATGATTTTTATCTATGTAACATGTGTAGCACTTTCACTAAAGCATTTGTATGTTGTGAGCTCATATTATTATATTTCCGTTAGTTAATTACTCAATTTTTACAAACCTGTTGATTTCTCACTACATACCTAGTTAACATATTGTAAAAAACTTAAAATAAATCAATTTTCTTGAACAACTTGCTTTAGAACAACTTTTCTAATATAATACCATACTTCAATGGCAACATTATTGACCAGAACGCTAAAATTTAGAAAAAAATTCGGAGATACAAAAGGTAGCATAAGACACGAACCCACAGAGTTTCAATAGCTGCGTAGGACACGAACCTAGGGTAGTTTTGAAGTAGGAAATATAATTTTGTTAAATTTTTGAATAACTAAGTTTTATTCATCTAAATACGTTACTAAATGAGTGATAGGTATTATAAGTGAAATTAAGATATTTTAAAAGGGTGTTAAAATATCATAATGTTTTACATTTTATTTTAAAAATATTGATTAATGAGAAATTGAAAGTTTGGCAAGTAAAGATAACGCAACAATGCCAATACTATAAAATTTTAGATCGTAAATCGAAAAAAAAATTAAAAGCTTTCAATTCGCACTTTGAAACCACTTTTTTGCAAATTTTTATTTTCCGGAACCGGGAAAAAGTTTATTTTTAGATTTGTGTACAAAACACCACTTATAAGTTGATTTTTTTTATAAATTTTTGATGTCATTTCATAAGAAGGGCTTGTGTTTACAACGATGTGATGTTACGTGAATCTTCTGATATATTCGGAACGTCTTCGGTTTATGAAAAAAATATTTATTTTAAAGATTAATTAACTTATTTCTTAAATGTCTAATAATTACAAAATAAATAATTTCAGGTAAAAAAATGCTCAAAAATTTTTTAAGAACTTTTTTGAAAATTGTGCAAACTCCCAATTAACTGCTATTTATTCTTTCTAATTAGATTGCCAAAGCTCTGATTATTTTGATTGATTTATTACTTAGACTTGAAATGAATTAAAACCAGAAACGATAATGAAAATTTCTTGTTGAATCCTAATACTGTATAAATACTATAAATAACCTTACTTATTTATCTTATACAGGCTGTTTCAAATTCGCTACTCACTACAGGGATCTCAGAAACGGTAAGAGATACAACTTTGGTTAAATTGGGACAAAGTTGCGTAATAATGTGGCCAGTAATAACCAGTTAAGAAATCGAAAATATCTGTTCTAGTTCTGAAGATTTTTTGAAAAAACCAAATTTTTGCCTTTTCGTTTTTATTTTTTTCTGGTCTTATTTTTTAAGATATCGAAAAACCAAAATCACTATGCTATGGACACTTTTTGTGCTTTATAAAATGGCGTTAAAATTTTCCTCATACGACGTTTCGTTTTTCCACTGACATTAACAAGTCAATTTTTTAAAATACGGCCTTGTATTTTTTTTCATCATTTTAAGTATCATTTTTTATGTTCTAGAAAATGGCGTTTACATTTTTTCCATACGACGTTTCGTTCTTATGCAATCATCATCAGATCATTTTTTAAATACAGCCCTGGATTTTTTTACACATTTATCGGTATTTTTTTTTCATATCATCAGTACTGACGATTTCGTAAGTAAATATTTTATAAAATTATTAAAAAAAATTAATTCTATTGTTCTTACTATTACTACTAACAATAAATACCTAATAGGTAGTTTGATTTATTATAAAAGGAAAATTATTATTATCTATTATTCATAAAGTACAAACATTTTTTCCAAAATGTGCGGATACGAGGATGTGAGGATAAATACTGATAAAAGTGTAAAAAAAATCCAGGCCCGTATTTAAAAAATGATCTGATGATTGCATAAGAACGAAACGTCGCATGAGAAAAATTTTAACGTCATTTTATAAAGCACAAAAAGTGTCCATGGCAAAGTGATTTTGGCTTTTCGATATCTTGAAAAATAAGAGCAGAAAAAAATAAAAACGAAAAGACAAAAATTTGGTTTTTTGAAAAAATCTCTAGAACTACAAAAGATATTCTCGATTTCTTAACAGCTTATTATTGGCCACATTATTACGCAACTTTGCCCCAATTTAACCAAAACTGTATCTTTTACAGTTTCTGAGATCCCTGTGGTGAGAAGCGAATTTGAAACAATCTGTATAGTTCATATTTAAGAGAGTAGAAAGAGTGGTTCTCTTTACTTTTATTGATAATTGAAGATATTTATTTTGGAAATTAACCGAGATAATACATATTATTCACAATTTTTGTATAATGTATAAGTTACGTTAGATTGTAACTGACTGATCGTCAAAATATGATCTACTAAGTAATTTAATAAAAGTCCTGCAAATTTTAAACGAAAATTAAGTACTTAGACTTTGATTTTGTTATCAAATAAAGCTAAACTTGCCACAAAGTATAGAATTATCTGCTTTATATTTAGGTGCAATCCAAATTCGTGCTCCTAATTTTTTTGAAATATTCACTCATTGGTGGTAGGACGAGCCCATCATTTCAAAAATATATGAAATTTCTTTTTCGTTAAACATTTTGAACTTTTGAGCTTGTTGCAAAAAAACTCGCGTCATAAAAGACATTTTTCTGCAGATTTCTATTGACAAACCTCACTTTTATTATACCACCGTAATTTTGACATAATTTTAAAACTTCGTACAGACTTAGAGCCGTTTGACACGAGGCTAATTTTAGTACTAAACTTCATACAAGTGATGCGCGCGCAGATTTAGTTGAAAAATTAATAATAAACAATAGATCTAAATTTAATTTCTTCTGTACAGCATTGTACACTACTGCACCGAATTTATGCACATTTAGTCAGATTGCATACAAAAAAATAGAACATGCTCTAATTTATTGTAACAAGTTTACTAAATCTGCGCGCGCATAATTAGTATTAAATTTAGTACTAAAATTAGTGTCGTGTCAAACGGCTCTTAAACAATATTGAATTTAGAAAATTAATTTTTAGTGCATATTATTCTTCCTTAAAAACTATAGTAAAACTACGAGTAGCTATGACACTTTATATGTTTATGACATTATATTAGATATATCAAGATGCGGTTTTTACTAATCAAGTTTTTATAAAAATCGAGCAAGTTAAGATTGCGAAAACAAATTTTTTTCTATCTCGGCTAGAAATGGTTGGAACCCTCATCTCTTTCGAAAATGGGACACCTTGTATATATCTTTCTGTAGGTAAAATCTAGTAAAAATTTTTCGCAATTCTACATAGATAATTTCGAAAATTATTAGGCACTTGTAAAATTTTTACAGTCTTTTATTAAACAAAGCTAGTTTTTATATTTTGAACACTCAAATATGAATGTTCGTATTTCTTTTATTACATGTATTTAAAAGTTTATTAATATTGTTTCTACTCCATTATTACAAAAAAACATTATTTTCTTATCTATCTACTTGAACCCCTATTTACACAACAATAATAACCCGAAACCAGCCAGCCTTTTACCTTTATTGGTGCTCCTGGTCCCAGTCGTGTTTCTTACGTTGTTGCAGTCTGAATCATAATTACACTCACTTTGCAAATTTCCAGTCCGCCTCCGCCTCACCGCATACGTATGCACCGGCACAATCAACTTTGGTCGCGGTATCAAAAAGTCACTGTTCGCATCCGAACCCCGCTGCAAGTTAACGTTATTCCTAGTCCGTTTAATTTGCACTCGCTGGGCCCGGCGAGGACTGCTCCCCTGTTTATACAAACTGTGCACATCATTACTGATATCGCAACTGTCAGACGTGGTGGGCGAATCACTTTTCGGCTCTAGACTGGAATCGCTTGAATTATCTGATGGGTAAATGTTCCTCGGGGGGAGTCTTTGTCGGACTTTTTTTGTATGCTCGTAATAGCCACTGTCGTTTCTTGTTAAATTAGTTTTTTCTGGTTCGGGGTTGGAAGAGATGTACTTGTTTTGATCGTCGATCCAGTCGCTTACGCGTTCTTGGATCACTTCTTCCGAGTCTGTACTGTCGGATTCTTTGACTTTTTCCTTCTCCATTGGCTTTGTTTTGTCTTCTTCCCAATCTGAAGGGACCTCGTCGTCGTCAACTTCGTACAATTTGCTCACGATTTCCTCGTCGCTTTTCTCGTCGAATCTCACAGATTTCTTCAGTTGCTTCTGTAAGTCGCTTATAACAGCCTTGAAATTATCACTTTTGGACGGAGTTGGCATTAGGTATTTATCTATAGCGTCGTCGCCGTCTTTTCTCTTAGAGTTGATTCTTGCTAAGCATTTTTCACTGTGGTATTTCAAGCGAACACTATCGGTTTTCTTCACTTTCTTCGGTTTTGTATACAACTCGTCCTGGTTTTGCTTTAACTCCTCCAACATGGTTTGGTATTGTCCTAAACGTGAGGAAATTGTACCATTCCCATCTACACTTTTCACACTGTATTTATCCCAAGAGTTTGTAGTTGAGCTGTTATTGGATAGGTTCTTCTGGGTATCCAGCCAATTTGCTTCGTATTGGCGACCACGGGCCTGATTAGAAATGTCCATTTCCAACCAAGCTGGATCATCCACGACAGCCTTACCAGGATAATGTTTGATTTTCATATTTGTAAACTCACTAGTTGCCCCCGCATAAAATCATTATTTTCCACTCTGATTATCCTAATGACTTAATGAGCTCTGAAAGGAATTTGTTTGGGTTATTGATGAGCCATGAGTAAATTAGCTCGGTGTTCTTCCAAATGATATTGTGAACAATGCGCATTTTTACTTTGGTTCGTTGCTTGTACGTATCATTAATTTTAACAATGTTAACGACAATAAAACTAAATACATTTATTGTTACTGTAATGTATACTATATAGAGGGTGTTCCGTTTTTATTGTTAGAAACTGAAATCCTTTGGAAAAACTATTTTCAACAGTCTGTATCTCAGAACCGATTTTTTTCTTAACATTCCATGTTCAATGACCGGTTGTAGTTTGTAATAATAAAAGCGAACACTCTATATATGTTGCACATACATATACGTCATAACAAGCAGTGTACGTGATGTCATCTAAGCATTGTTTGTCGTTAAAAAAACGGTTTTGTGTCGAATTCTAAGTGGGTTTATAGCATCATCAACAAGCAAACCTTAGAGATAATGGGTGGGTCTGGGTACCCTATTTATTTCGTATGCATGCACTTGAGGACATGGACCATTAACAAGGAAGTTCAAATAAGTTCAAGTCGAGAAATTAATTCAATACAGGCCCGAACAACAATACGATATAAAATCGAATAAATCGCTGAACATACGTAATTATAGAGGTTGGATTTACTTGGTATTTTTGAGGTTTGTAATTATTTTTATATTGAATTATTTCCCATTGTTTCAATTGCATTTTGTACATAAATATTTATGTATGTTAATCCGACGCAGTTTTTAATTATCATAGGAGTCATGGGACAGTCCCAAAACAAAGATAACTAGCTGTGATTTATGACTGTGAACTGAATTTTCGTCGATAAAATCTGAATCAAATGTACGTTATTTACGTACAGTTATTTTATATAAACAATAAATTTCCTAATAAAAATTCTATACATAGAATTTATCCCATCGGAATTTTATGCTTCTCACTTAAGAAAGTAAAACTAATTTTCAATGCAAAAATAGCGTAAGTGATACAATAATTTACATTTTCTTAGCATAAAATATGTTTCCCAACGCATATATGCAGCACATCCAAACTGTTGCAAATGATGTCTTATACACCAGCACCGGAAACGAGCTTATATGATGTCGACTTTCTATGAAGTTGTATACATGCATGTCAGATGGTTTAAGCAATTTTCACTTAACATTGATTTATTTACATTCGCCATATGTCCAATTAAAATGCTTTGCCTAAAATAACAGCGTAACTCGGGCAAATAAGAATTAATATGGAAATTAAGTCATAGGACATAATTTGCCAAAATATATATTTTAACATTAACAGTATTTCGTATCCTGGAGCGATTTTGGAACGATTTTATATAAATATTGTTTGTTAGGTTTGTTTTTACGACTTAAGAAATCATTTGCATACTTTAAAATTACTAGAAAACAGTAAACAGATATTTAAGTTTGATATTCCCGCTACCGTTTGACAGATGGACGATGGAGAGTACGAACTTGCAGTCGCATCTGAAGTTAGTAGCATGGAGAATTATTCTCACCGCATGCGCAAAATCCGCCCATTCAAGACCAACAAATTCAAATTCCCGAATAAAATAGTGCTACTTGCTTTATTAGGTTGGTACTACTGAGAGCGATTGCAACCGCAAGCTGTCAAAAATAACTTTACATTTTTAGACGAATTTGGGCAATTTGGAACGCAACACTTCGGCATATTTAATTACAAAAAGCACAGAAAACATGAAAATTTATATAAAATAATCTCAGGTATAACAACCAGTCTTTTTAGGTTAACTGTTAAACCAAATGTCAAGTGTTTAAGGATGTTTGGTAGTTAGATGTATGATTGGTATTCATATGAGTTGGGATGGGGGTAAATATTTAAATGAATATTGACAGAGCTAACTTCCCGCCGCGCATGCGGTGTATCAATTTTCGCTTCGATGCAATCGGTGTATTATAGTTTTTATTTTATTATAGACTAATTATTTGTAAGATTTATTACGAATTTTTATGCAAATAAAAATCTCGATGAATAGAGTCATCCGGTCAAAAATGAAAACGCTTGAAAACCTTCTAGAGGTAAAAAAATTTCAAATTGAAAAAAATGTACTTTTCAAACACCCCGAAAAGCGCGTGATGTCATAAGCCAGTGTCGAAATGTCAGACAATACTAAAATTTGTATACAAACGTCATTGACAGCTGAACAGAACATGGCTAATGACGTCACAAACCCTTTCACCGATCATGTCGTGTTTTAAATGGGAACTAATTTCTACGACTTTTAATATGGAATAATTTAAAATTGAACAATAAAAAAACACTTTTTTCGATGCTATTATTATTTTTGTAGCTTAATCTTTGCAATTAAGAATTAAAAAAGGTATCTCAAAAGTTTCTGGACGACTCTATTCTATACGAACATGCGAGCAACAGTTTTCACAAAATTCCGAACAGTGATTCTAAAACTGAAAATCTCGTCAGATATTAGAAGCTCAGAAAGTGAAAACGCAATCAAACCTCACAATCTCCTGTAGTTTTGGTAAAAAATGGACAAAAACTATTAAGAAGTCTTGGCATAAATTTTTGTCTCGTGTTGCAAAAATCATTGACTTTTAAGGAATAGAATGTCACAAAGTTTAAAAAACAATTTAATCTCACATATTATTTGTTTCTATCATAAAATTTTAGAGAATATCCAATATAAAAAACTGTAAAAAATTGTAAATTAAACAGAAATTTAATCTTTTGCTTGAACTTAAATAAATAAATTAAAAACATTTCGATTAAAGCAATTTCTAACCAAAATAAATTAAGTTCATCTGCACATGAATAAAACTGTGACTTGCACTAATCTTTCAACATTCATCGAATTGCATTCTATGCACTTGATAAAGAAATTAAATGATAACTTATCACCGTATCAATTTCAATTCCTTGAGTAATATAAATATAATTGAACCTGATTGTGTTGCTGTTTCTTATCATTATCACCTCTTGGAAACTGCCACACGAAAAAATTTACCCTAATGTGACTGGCATGAAAAAGGAGTGTCAGTGAACCTCGACGTCTAAAAATATCGAAAACATAAACTACATTTTAATGGCTTTTGAGTATTGGGTGTTCTAATTGTGTTTTGTTCGGAAAGATTATATCACATCGCACCTACAACCGTAGATTTAATCCACAATTGTTGGGGTTTTGACAGATTGATTTAAAAACTTGCAAAGTGAAAGCTAACAAAGTTTGAAATGGCAATTGCAACAGCCATGCATGAATTTTAAATGCATATTAAATAGTTGGATTGAAACGCATATAGCATAATTCATAGACGAAGAAATATTTTCTGTCCCAATGTAATAAACATCGTCATATTTAATAAAGTTCAGTAGAACTGCTGATGAAACAAACAGAAATCTTATCTAATTTACTACTAATTAAATGTGACTTTTGCAATTTGAATAAATGTACCAGAAAAAACCGCAAACAGATTATAACTAATTATTTTAGTATTTCACGCAAAAGCCTTGACAAGCCACAATTATTTACCTTAAGACACAAGACGGAAAGTTGAACGGATAATTGAACAGTTCAATTATTAATAGATGTATGTATAATAGTTTTAAGTGTATGAGTAATAAGGCATTGCATAATCGTTGCCTCACCACACTACTGGCAAATTACAGTGAATCTGTCTAATAGCTTTAATCTTCCTATTATACTTTCCCATGAGTGGTCGTGGTCAATTTTGCAACATGTGTTTTCTTTCGTTTCCTCGAACAACATGCAACTTGAAGGTTTTGTGGAACTTTATGATTTATGTACTTTCTACACGCCATTAAACAAGTGTTATTTTAATTGTTTTAAGCAAGTATTTTAGAGAAAAGAAACGCAATTTCCAGGAGTGAAAATTTGTACCATCACATCACTTGGAAATAATGATATGTAGTAAGATTGAACAAAACAAATTTTATATACAGGGTGTCCCACGAGATATGTGAAACATTTTATAGGGAGATTTCTTGACTTCATTTTGTTCCTTTGGGGCAGAACTAGCGCTAGGAGAGGCTTTTTTCAACTAAATCTTGAAAACATTATTTGGGTGTTATCCTTTAAAATTTTTCTTAAAATTATAATTAACGAAATTTCATCTTAATTTGTGACCAATTCTAGACTAGTTTTACTCAAAAGAAGAATCGGAAATTAAGAAAACTGATGTCAGCTGTTGCTATTCACACTATATGCACAGAACAGGAACAGAACAAGTCCACAAAATAGTAAGTTTGGTGTAGATAGGATATTTTAATTCTGTGGTATTAATAATCGTTGATTTGGGATTTAAATAGTTCTGCACCAAATGCAGACCTACTCAAGGAACACATAAGGTTATAAAAACCAATTTCAGTAAAAATTGGACTTATGCTAGTTCTGCCCTAAGGGGACGATTGGTCCAATCGAAGCTTCGTGTCCGAGTTCCTTTTTGTCAAGTTTCTTTTTGTAAATTTTATTCATTTAAAAATTTTAACAAAATTCCGAGCAGTGATTCAAAAATTACCCTCAAACGCACGCTTCTGGTGGAGTTATAAATGTTTATCAATATTATAAAATGGTTCATATTATTTTATATTCGCGCACCAAATTTGTATAAAATATCTCAAAACATTTTCCATATTTTCGAAATTTTTGAATTTTTTTCCTCGGAGAGAAAGATTCTTGGATATGTTTTTAGAAGAATCTTAAAATAAGCCAAGGAATCTCACCCTAACATGCTTCACATTTTTCTCAGGACACCCCGTATAGATTATAAGCACTAGTCCGCTAAAGACTTTGCGGTACACCACTGGAAAGATTATATAAAAATAGGTTAAAAATTGTAGGAAATTTAATTGCCCACAACTAATAATACTTAACTTCATTAAAATATAACCAGTGGTTTAAAAACTGATAAAATTTAAGATAGTTTTTGGGTTAGCTTTTTATTAAATTACACAATTTTCTATTTTATACAGGAAAAGGCCCCAAGTATTAGAAAATGTACACGAAAGTCTCGGACAAATAAAAATTTTCTTTAAAAAAATCGACTTTTTTGCTTGATAGGAAAAATTCTGCATAATTAAATGAAAATGGTAACTTAGAACGAAATATTAATAATAAAAAAAAATTTAAAAAAAGTATTCTTTGGTCTCTTTCTAAATTGATTTTTGTCTTTCAGGTCTAAGTAATTTTCGCAAAAATTACATGGTGGATTTATTACATAAGTATAGGTACATAGTATAAATCCCTAATATGTATACAGGGTGTCCCTGAAAGGTCTGTATAAAAAGCTTCCACAACTTTTTAGCTCAAAATAAGTTGTTTGAACTAAACATACCTCAGTCCAAAAGTTCTTCCTTACTGAAGTACAGGGCGTTAAAAAATATCTTTCGAAATAATTTATTAAGTACACTTATCTACAGAACGGTTTAAAGTAGAGATCTGAAATTTGGTGGGTTAATAAGTCTATAAAGAAGCTATATTGTGTTGGTATTTCAACCAAAATAATATTGTTCGGTGGCGTACTTATAAGGGAGGACTTAGGGTTTTTTGAATATTTTTTGTAGGCGTTTGAATTTTTGTACAAAATAACAAGAATTATGATAGATACGCTCAAGACACGTAAAAAAGGTATACTTGTTTGATTTGCATTAACTCAACTGTTTGCGAGATATTTCACTTTGAAATTTGTTTTGCAATTAAAACAATTTATAAGAGACCTTGTATAGTCAAAAAGATTGGGTCACTATAATACAGCTGATTCTACGTTCACATCTAAACATAATTTCTTATCTTGAACCATTCTGTAGATATACTTAAAAAAGATACAGGGCGAATAAAAAAGATAACTTTTAACACCCTGTATATTTTAGTAACGAAATTGTTTTGTGGGTCGGTTTCTATAACCAATTATGCTTAGTTTTAGACGTAAAATCAGCTGAATTAGAGTGACCCAATATTTCTGACTTTACAGGGTAAGTCACAAATTGTTTTCATAGTTAAATATCTCGCAAATAGTTGAGTTAACGCAAGTCAAACAAGTATACCTTTTTTACGTGTCTTAATCGCATCTATCCTATTTCTTGTTATTTTGTAACAAAAATTGAATTCCCTACAAGAAATATTCAAAAAAACCTATATCCCCGTCTATAAGTACGTCACTGAACAATATTATTTTGGTTGTAATACCAACACATTGTAGCTTCTTTATAGACTTAATAATCCACCAAATTTTAAATCACTACTTTAAACCGTTCTGTAGATATACTTAAAAAATTATTTGGAAAGATATTTTTTAGCGCCCTGTAACTCAGTAAGGAAGAACTTGTGGACTGAGGTATGTTTTGTTCAAACGACTTGATTTATTTCGTTATGTGTACTATTTTATTTGTTTCATAATTTTTTTTGCAAATTCAATATATTTTTTGAAAAACTGATTTAAAACCAAAGATATCCATGAAGTGCGATACATCATTGAAATCAGGAAAAAATATGCTAAAATATGACATCAAAATCAAATATGGCGCCCATAAGAAAAAATGAACCAAAACGAAACGTCGAAATTTTTTTTTTTTATCGAATCGTGTAGACCATAAAAATTTGCTCTAATAATGTTTTTACTAAATAAAAATCGGTTATGAAATAACCGAACTAGACAAAAATAAAAAATCAACTTTTTCAGTTTTTTCAGGGTAATTCAGGAACGAAAAGAGATATCGCAGTTTTGAAGACAGATTCACTTTACACTTCGAATGCCTCAAATTTTGTCCCATTTAACCGACCCTGTATCTCTTACAGTTTACGAGTTCGTAATGGTGAGGATCGAATTTGAATCACACTGTATAAATACTTACTAACAAAATTATTATATTGCATTAACATTGTGATGAAATTCACTTCCAATTTACAGCTAAATGTTGTCTGCATTTGACCTTTTTCAATAAATTCCCAAACTGTTATATCTTTTAGCAAAAGCATAATAATAATAAACACTAATACTGTTAATTTGATTTTCTTTCAAATAAACCACATGAATAAAAACTAAACCAGATGGGCAACTCCAAAAACAAAACTTACATAATACTTGAGTCAATTAATAAATAATTTTATCCATTAAACGCAGATGTGCAATTTAAGGCTTTATTGTTAATAACTTATTTTACATTGAGAACAACGCGTTGTTTTTTATGTGTATCTGTGTGAAAAAAATTCCATTAGGTTTTTATTGCCGATCATCATCGAGTAAGTACTTTACCGCTATATGTTTTGGTTAATTACTTTTTTGTTCGTTTCGTACGTGAAATAAAAAATCAATCAGGATTTTCTGTAGATGTGTATTTCCAGTGCAACGTTTGCATCATGCAACGGCTACAATAAATTGGTGCACCTCAAGTTTAATCTACATAATAAAGGAAATAACCGATTATTTCTACATCTACTTTTAATAGTTTGGATACATACGTAGTGTGGATGTTGTAATATACAAACTGCACATTTTTTTATTTGTTTTCTCCAATTTAATAACACTACAATTTTCCCACGAGTTCTCTCCTCATCAGTAGAGCAAACATTCTCAAAGATTACAAATAATTAACAATAATTAAACACAGTTTCCAAACGGAAAATGCACTTAAGTTGCAACAAATTCATTGGGCACATCAAATTAATTTCAATTAAACCAATAAATAAATAAAGTTGTTGTATTTTTACACCTTTAACATACCTACACAAACAATAAATTGAGGCAATACAAGTAGATACATCAAACATAAAATTCTACGATGAAAGTAAAATTTTATAGTAGAGTAGATTTTTTATTATGCAATATTTTATGCTCTGATTAAATTGTGGCAAAACAAACGATTTATTTTCGGGCAATAGCATCGAACTTGTTCTGTATAACGTAATTACAAATTAATTCGGTAATATTAAAAAACCATCAATTTGATAATAGCTAAGTAAAAAACAATCAACCAAACAAAAAATTGTAGTTTTTAAAATAACAGTCGCGTCAATTTCAATAGTTATTTTAACATTTTTATAATTACTTCCCGGATAAAATTTAACTACTTTACGAACTTTATGATTTGTCATTAGGAAAAAACAAAGTGGAAGGTAAGTAAATATCGAGGACACGTTAGAAAAAATTGGTACCGGAATCTAGGAACCTCAATACATATTCGTTTTGTTGACAAAGCAAGAGTTAGGAAGCTGAGAAAACAGGAATTCTAATTTACTTTTTAATCAAATCAAATTTAATCAAACAGGAATACGAGCCCTAACAACTAAATGTTCGGACAAAAATAAATTTGATTGTCGTTTTTCCATACGCGCAAAAGTTATCTAAATTAACTTCCATAATATTGATGGTTTTTTCTGTTATAATGCCAACATTTAGTTATATAAAAACGTAAATTTCGTAAAAGTCCGCTCGGCGGTTCCAAAATGGTGGCACTTTAACCCAGCAGGATGCGAAAATTGTAGAAACAAAGAATTATTATTTTCAAAACGTTGGATCTAGTAGTCGGATTTTGATGAAATTTACTTTATTGCAAAGCTGGATGTTGGTTTTCTTTACAAAAAAGTCACACAAGTTTTTATTTGGTGATTTTAGGCATTTATCGGAGCTTCAAAGTTGCACCTTTAAAAATGATAAAATTTTCTAGTAACTGTTTTAAAGAATCACAGTTTTGAAACCGCTGGTTGGATTTGTGTCAAAAAACATTTAAATCAAAGTTCAATAATCGTACTATATTGAAAAAATCCTGAAATGTTAATATAATTTTTTTTGCATTTTTTTCGAGTTCCACAGTTCACTTTTCAAAAAACGTGTTTTTTGAGGGTGCTACCTACATTAAAATAATCACAGTTTTGGAACCACTGGTTGGATTTTGGTAAAACTTCCTTTATTGCAAGCTGGATGTTGGTTTTATGTACAAAAAATCCCCAATTCTTTATTTGGTGATTTTAGGCATATTTCGTAGCTTTAAAATTGCACTTGAAAAATGTGACGTAATTTTCTAACGACTGTTTTTAAAAAATCACAGTTTTGGAACTTGGGGAAAACGACATAAAGGTGCTTTCATGGCCCTCATCCAGTCCGGACTTAAATGTCATTGAAACTCTTTGGCATAAAATTAAACATATTTTACGCAATAATCCACCAAGAACCATTGGGGAAAAAATTTGGGACAGTTTCACGCCAGAATTGTACCAAAATTTGATAAATACAATGCCTGCTAGAATACAGGCAGCTATTAAAGCAAAAGGAGACGTAATCTCTTATTAATGGTCCTAAATTAAAAATTATCCCAACATTTAGTTGCAAATTAATTTTGTAAAGTTTGCTAATTATTAAGGTTAAAATATGTTTAAATCCAATAAATAATTTTCTTCCATGCATAATATTGTTATTAAGGCTTTATCTAATTGTATTGTTAGGTGTTTACTAATTATTTGCGTAAAATTTCCAGTTCTCCTTTCATACTTCAAAAATTTACTTTTGTCCGAACATTTAGTTGTTAGGGCTCGTACATATCAGAAAAGAGTTTATTATTTTCAAAAAATAACATATTTCCATCGTTAAATAAGTTAATTTTAATGTTTATAAATTTTTGACCATAAGAAGAGTGAATTGGAAATTGAACTGTATTTTAGACAGAAAATATTCGAAGATTCCAACTTTCCAAGACTCCTAACGGCAATTATTTTGTAAATTTCTAAAATCCATCCGCTAACTATAGTGACTCTATTAAAAGAACGACCAATTTATTTTCATTATATTTAAAACAGTTTTTTCTTTTAATTTCTTCAGATTTCACTACTCTTTGCTCACTAATTTACTAAATTATAAAAGACAGAAACAGAAAACATTTGAAAGTCTGATAGGTACACATTGAAGGACTTTTAGATTTTGTTACTCGGGTTTATACTAATTAAACCTATCAATTAAACTAAATAATTTATGACTGCTTGATATTAATTGGAATATTAGAAGTAGATTTTGGAAAAGTGACAAGAGAATGGACTTGTGAATGTACAGTAAAGTACCTAGACATTTAAATCTTCTGGGAAATCGGTGGCACAAAAAATATATAAAAGATATATAGAAAAATCTTTACAATAATAACGACGATACTTGAGTGTGAGTGATTTCATAAGAATAAGATTTATTACTCAGTAATTTAATCTTTATCTGTCGCAGCAAATTAAAACTAAAAGGGATTAAGAGGAAATCATTTAAACAAAATTTCAAAAACTGTTAAACTACCACCTCCTTCCTATTAAATTATTTTAGGAGATTAAAATAGAGAACAAATTTTTTACATATGCTGGAAACCCTCTTCAATCAACTTTACTTCTCGTTACCTTCTAAATTTTCTGAAGCATTTAAATGAAGGATTTAAGAATAATCCCCACAACTTTCGATGTTCTGCTCTGCTCTGCTAATTTTAAGATAATTCAAAAAACCACTTGAGTTATTATTAGAAAATACAATAAATTGTGGGATTTTCTAATAATTTTGGAAAAATTAAAATCAAACCTACATTTCGTAGAAATCCTTCAAGTTTGAAAACTAATCAGTTATAAAAAAATGGAAGGTATATTTTTCTAAGAGATCTTTGGAAAAATCTTAATAACTCGAACTTTTCGGGCCATAAAATTTGCAAACTTTTTAACCCTTTCAAATTTCAACAAATTACATATACCAATGGAATAAGCTATAAAAAATTTCTGCTAATTTTGGAAAAACAATCATGAGTTAATTTGTTGGATCAAAGACTTTAAATTAAGCATTTCTTCCAGTTTTATTAGTTTTAGTAAGTATATTATAGGAAATAGAAATCAGGGAATAAAAGTTTAATGAATTTCGGAGAAATCACCGAAATAACCTCGGAAATAACTGATTTCCTAGAGCTTTATAAACCGGATTTTAGTACATTTAAAGTAAATATTTTCTAATGACATAACATGACTCATGAGTTATTATTTATCTTGAGTCGATCAGATCGAAATTAAATTGAAATAAGCATGTTTCTGTCGGCTCAAATAGAGCTCTATTATAACAGCCTTATTAGAGCCTTAACTTAGAATAGCCTCACTTTTCAGTTAATAATTTTGTGAGAGATTTATTCAACAGAACAGAAGATTAATAAAATGAATAAATATAAAATTGTACAGAACTAATTAGTAAAACTGCAGGTATTTTTTCAAATTTTTCAATTGTATTTATTGGATGCAGGATTATCTGCTGACAGATGGTAATTTCATGGTTTTTATGCAAGGGTGGGACTTTTTCTGTACGAACACGACAAACAAATATTAGTTCCACTTTTTAAATCAGCATGATAATTAATAAACACTTAGAATTAGAAACTTTCCAATATTACTGACCTACTACTATATCATAGCATTACAACCGTTTTTTCCACGACAAAAATTTCTGAAACCCACCAAGAAAACAACACAAAAGCGTCTATTTGGCAACAATTTGTGCGCATTGTTCACATTAGCACCCAGTTAAACAAAAAAAAAACTTACAAAACATATTTACCTTGGAAATAAAATGGAAAGTAAACTCAAATCACTTTTGCATTCATTAATTTAAATTAACAACTAACCAACAAGTGCACTTAGCCGTATGTGTTATTACACTTTTCATCACCTAATTGCAAAAATTTCGGAAATGTCTTCATTCAGGGGAACTACATTTCTTTTGGACGATGCACGAGGTCGTTGCGTTGAGACGAGAAACGGCGTGGTAACCGCTCACAAAGCACGATTGTGACTAAGCTAAGTCTTGGATGGGTGGAAAGTGTGCGCCGACAGCAGGAACCGCAAAGACCTGGGGCCAGCAGGAAAGTCCACAACGGGCCGAGACAGCCTTGCAAATATGGTGTGGTGGGTAATGGTATTTTGCGGAATAAAATTTTCAGTTTCCAAAGGAATGTAATTAAAATTACTATATATTGAAAACGATAGTTAATTAGTCTAAGAAGAAGTGTAAGAATAAATGTAAATTAGACATAAGTATATATAATGCAGATTTCTATTAGTTTTTATAAAAAAAGTACATTCCATAAAAATTTGCACTTGCTCTACCAATCCAATACTTTTTTGTTTAATTTCAGTAACCTGTCACACCCTGTCTCAACTTATTGTTTAAAAACAACTTTCTTCCATTATAAATTATAACGGCAAATATTGAAACAAGGAAAAGAAAACCTTGAATAAAATAGAACTAATACTATTAATAGAACAAGGACAGGACAAAAACTGACTAACAGGATTGAAGAAAAAAGCCATTTATGAAAAAACTACTTATAGTTAGTTAAAAAAATATTTTTATTGAGTTATTTATTGGCACTCAACGGCAATAAACTCCTTAAAATATATTTGAATATTGAGTAGAAGTTGAGTCATAAAATTAAACAGAGCCTTCAGTTCGGTTATTTTCAGCGAAATTTTGCGTAAAATGCATTTGAAAATATCTTTATTGTCGTTTAAGTCTGAAATGTTTTATTGCAATTTATAAGCAGGATCGGTTCTAGAAATTTGAGAGTCCTAGAATAAACTGAAAATTTGAAAAGTGTTTGGAATAAAACACAACCGACTAATTTTTACAACAAAAAGTATAAAATGTATGGTAAATAGTGATACTTATTTACCGTTTTATTTATAGAAAATATGTATTTTATTGTAAAAAAACACTTTTAAGGTTTTAATAATATTTTTAGAAAAATAATTTATTGAGCTTTGTCACAAAGTCACAAATCTGACCCTTAATGCTAAATCTTTGAGAGTTTTTTTAAAATTTTGTCCCAAATCTGATTCTAAATCATGAAGTCAGATATTTTTAATTATTATTATAGTAATTTTCGTTATTTATTTCTGTACATATAACCCAGTCAAATTAGATCAAAAAGTACCGAATATCTACAAAATTGACACTATGGCCAAATTTTTGAGAGCAAGTCGAGGGTCATTGACGAAGCCCCGAACCGCAAAAATCCAACACAATTTCCTTGTGCGTCACGTGATAAGGGTGATTTTTTATATCTTGGTCTCTACTGGTTGGATTTTAATGTCGTTTTTTAGTTTATTAGGAAAAATATTTCAAACAACTTTTGTTTGAAACTTTTTTTGATAGCTCTCTTAACAAAAAAGTTATAAGCAAAAAACTGCTCTTTTTTAGGGGGTGAGTGTCTTAGTTAAAATATATATATTTGTCTATTACAATTATGAAAAAAATATTCAAACAAAAGTTGTTGAGGATGTTATTCCCTACAACTTTTATTTCAAGTATTTTTTTGTGAAACTAAAATTACATGAGGTAGAGGGCGCAAAACACTGGTCTTTTTTACATGGTGAGTTTTTTCAATTAAATATACATAATACACTTTACTATTACAATTTAAAAAAAATTAATAACAATGATTACCAAAAAACGCGAATTTTACCATTAGAATAAATATTTTGTATGCGCAGCTGACTTTGGCGCCCTCTACCTCATGTACTTTTTGCGTCACAACAAAATATACGAAATGAAAGTTCTGGGAAATAAGATCCTCTACAACTTTTGTTTCAAGATTTTTTTCATTATTGCAATAAAAAAATATATAAGTATCTATATTTAATTGATGAAACCCACCCCCTAAAGAAGGGCAGTATTTTGCTTATAACTTCTGTCTTTAAAGAGCTATCAAAAAAAGTTTCAAACAAAAGTTATTTGAAATATTTCTCTGAATAAATGTAAAATTCATTAAAATCCAACCAGTAGATACCGAGATATAAAAAATTACCCTTATCACGTGACGCATAAGGAAATTTTGTTGGATTTTTGCGTTTCGGAGCTTCATAAATGACCCTTGACTTGCTCTCAAAAATTTGGCCATAGTGTCAATTTTGATTCCATTTTTGATTCCAAAATGGCGCATAAGTTCTCCGGTACGTTATAGGGAATTGTTAGTAGAGCATGAGAAAAATAATAAAAAAATTCTTGGTAATTCTTGGTCATCGGTTTATCGAGATAATATAAAGAGATGAAGTTCCTCTGGGGAATTTTGAACCGTAACACTACTTTCTATAACGAGTATTGTGCCCTTAACCGATTTCTAATAAAAAAATTGTTGGAGTGGCCAAATGTATTCGTAATATTTATTCTTAAAATCGAAACTTTTTCATCAAGGTGCTGTGTAAAGGCATTTGGCAACGATGTTATAAAATCTTCATAATATCTAATTTTGATATCTGTCAGCCTGACATTTTAATATTATTATCCACCTGAAAATAGTTTGTTCTGCCAAAAATGTATACAAATGGGGAATATGCAGACATGTTATTGGTATTTGGTGAATGCTGTAACACTGATTTGGAAGCTGCACGAGTTTATGCGGAGAGATACCCTAATAGGAGACATCCCAATGTTAATGTTATTAGAAGATTAGATCGAAGAGTCGGAGGCACGGGTATTCTAATGCCAACAGGAGGTGCAGACCGTGATCGGTTTTGACATGTATTGACGCCTCAAATGGAAGATCAAATTCTTCAAACTCTTGAAGATGATCCAACAAGGAGTACCCGAAGTATTTCGCAAAGTTCTTTAAATAAGTTCATAATTGGTGAAGGTTACCATCCCTACCACTTCACGAAAGTTCAAGCTCTCTTGCCCCACGACTTTAGGTTAAGAGTTGATTACTCTAACTGGTTACTTGAAAGAGTTCAAGAAAATGAAGGATTTGTTTCTCGTATTTTGTGGACGGATGAAACAAATTTCAGCAGAGATGGTTTTTTTAATATGCACAAGTCATTACTATGCCCTGGAAAATCCCCCTATTTGCCCTTCAAACGCAACCATTAACACCGCTTTAGCGTGAATATGTCGACTGAGATCTTTGGCACTCATTTGGTGGGACCCCTAGTGTTCCCAGAGCACCTAAATGGAGTGAATTGCTTGAATTTTCTTGAAAACAATCTTTAACAACACCTTGACGATCTTCCTCCCGTGGCGATAAGGAACACGTGGGTCGAATTGGATGGTGCACCAGCTCACAATGCTGGCCCGGTTAGAGCTTGGTTGGATGAAGGATTTGCTGGGAGATCGATAGGTCGTAACGGACCAGTATGTTGGCCTCCGAGATACCGGGATCTCACACTTTTGGATTTTTTGGGGGATCTCAGAATTCCGATTCAAAATCAACAAGACCTTATAAATGGAATACAAAACGTTGATCAAACAATTAATGCTGCGATGCTCCAAAGAGTTTAGGGCAACATTGTGTGACAACAAAGCCTTTTATCAGCCCACCAGTTTATACTTGACGTGTTGAAAAATTTATTAATCAGTTTTTCTTTAATAACTAAAAAAGTAAGGCATATACAGGGTGTTCGCGCGAAGTGGCTCACTATTGCTAACTTCGTTATTATTGGAGCTACAAAGTCGGTTAAATTAGCAAACTAGTAGCATTTTTTCCGCTGATTACAATGGTGAAAATAAAAAAAACAATTGACCATCTGGTTTTCAAGATATTCAAAAAAATAACATTTTTTTAAATGGAACACCCTATATATTTTTGCAAAAATCGATGGTAAATTAAATTCTATACAAAAAATGTCCTCATCTTTTTTTGATAATAAATTAAAATAAGCAAGTTATTTTGAAAAAAACTTTGCAATTCTTTAAAATCAAGTAGCCATAAAACGGAATAGTAATTTATTAAAACCAAACAATCACAGTTTTGAATTTAAACAAGATGAAAAATACTTGAAAGAATTACGGAAATATTGAAAATTTACAAAATTAGAATTTTCATGGCTACTTGGTATTAAAACTTTGAAAAGTTTTTTTCAAAATAACTCGCTTATTTTAAATAATTGTCAAAAAAGTATAAGAACATTCTTTGTTCAGAATTTAATTTATCATCGATTTTTGCAAAAATATACAGGGTGTTCCATTTAAAAAATGTTATTTTTGTGAATATCTCGAAAACCAGATGGCCAATTGTTTTTCTGTTTTCACCATTATAATCAGCGAAAAAAATGCTACTATAGTTTGCTACTTTAACCGCCTTTGTAGCTCCAATAATAACAAAGTTAGCAATAGTGAATCACTTTGCGCAAACACCTGTCTATTAAAAATATTAAATAAAATAGTAATATTTCCGTAATTCTTTCAAGTTTTTTTCAATTTGCTTAAATTCAAAATTATGATTGTTTGGTTTTAATAAATTACTATTCCGTTTTATGGCTACTTGATTTTAAAGAATTGCAAACTTTTTTCAAAATAACTCGCTTATTTTAAATTATTTTAAAAAAAATTAAGGACATTTTTTGTGCAGAATTTAATTTGTCATCGATTTCTGCAAAAATATATAGGGTGTTCCATTTAAAAAAATTTATTTTTGTGAATATCTCGAAACCCAGATGGTCAATTGTTTTTCTGGTTTCACACTTGTAATCAGCGGAAAAAATGCTACTAGTTTGGTCGAATCTGTTTGCGTCCGAGGCGTTTGCCGAGGGTGCAATTCAGATGAGACCAAAAAAGCACTTTTGGCCGAGGTGCACACAACGTTTCTTAGGCGATTATCACGAAAGAATTTGGTCACAAAACACAAATTTTTTTTTTAACATTTTGCTAAAAAACATAGGCAACATTTAATTACCGCTTCACTTTTTATTTCAGTGTCTGACAGTTCTGTCCCAAAAAAGTAACATCTGACAGATGTGTACAAAAAAAGTAAAACTTTATGGCGGCAAAAGGCGCCATAAAATCAACGTTTTTGTAATGATCGCCTAAAAAGTTTTTTAACTAGTTTTCTCAGGCTCCACTAACGATCTCCTACAACGTACCGGATAGCCTATGCGTCATTTTAGAATTACCTTGTATATAAAACCATTAATTATCTATGTGATTTTCATCAATATCCGACTATCAGTAGTTTTCAAAATGTAACTATTTTTAAAGTCATAATTTAATAATTCAAAAAAATATTTTGTTGTAAAGCCTTTCCCATTCAAATGACACTTTTACTTAGTTATATTGTTCTGCAAGGTAACAAAATTTCAATGTTTTATTCCCTGAAGGAGAAAAAGAATTTCTGAAAGTCAACTGGATTGGCACAATTGACTCAAATTCGTGTGATAAATTATATTTCTTAAGACACTTTTGTAGTCTTTGGAGAAATCTTAAAAACATCGCATTTAAAAAAAAATATACTATATCTCAGTAATAAGACAGAATTTTAGAAAATAAATTGAGTTAAATCGATCTATTTTGGATAATAAATCTATCTCCAGTTGTCGTTAGTTGGTGATTTAAATAAACACCCCGTATTTTAACTAGAAAGTCTGTTTTCTTTGAGAATTTTAACATATAATCTCTTAAAGCTTTTTTACAAATCTAAATTTAAATCCCAAGTAGTAGGTAAGCAGATTATTCGATTTGATTCAAGTTTGAAACAAGTTTCTTTGTGAAAATAATTGCAGAAAACACATTATTGTTATCGCTTAATAACAACTGTATACATATAATTAGTATCCTAAATTAAAATTGTTATTAGCGTGGTCCAATGTCTATTTGACCAAGATTGCTAACTGCCTTTATAAAAGCTCCATAAGAATAATAACAATAATTTAGTCTTTCCTAGTGAAAGTACCTACAACTCGAGATATAAGATCACTGTATTTATATTCAGCTGTAAGGAAAAGATCAAGGCTATTGCAAAAGTTAATTATTTTTGCTTTTATACTTATAAGAATAAAAAAACACCCATTAGCGTTTTTTAAGCCTTGTGTGATATATGAAAATAATTCGTTTTTGTTCGAAGATACAGAAAATTTCTACACAATGCACACTATTAGTGACCGGAAACACTCCATTATATTATACAGAACGGAGACGAAAAATTATAATAAATTGGTGAAGAAGAAAGTATTAATGGAAAATAACAATAATGTGAAAGGTCACCGAAATTTAACCACATTACGGAAAAATTATTCAAATAAGAAAGTGTTTGAAAAATAATACAATAATTATATGCAAGGTAAAAGGTCATACAAATTTAAATTATTTCGTAATCACTGGAACGGAAATAAGAATCTGGAGGTCAAATATCTTATACACAAAAAATAAAACAGTATTGTGGTTCATATTTTGTTATTTGTTATTTGCCTTAATAAACATAACCAAAACAAGAACTCAAGAACTAAACTGGTAACCCAATTTTGGCACCTATAGAAATAGAACCAAAACTCAACTGTCTATTATGATTATATAACAAAACGGTTAGAAAAACGGTACGTTTATTATTGCAAAATAAAATCAGGCACAAACTATACAATAACCATACATAAAAAAAAATTGCTGTTACACATCATATACACGAAGAATAGAAATTCAAAATTAAGTCAATCGCTTGACGTGACAAAAATTTATATACACGCAACATGATGTCTGTCTATAAATAAATGTGTTTGTTGGTTCCGTTCAGTTCTGACTGCAACAACACAAAGAAAACCATTTCCAAATGAGTTTGTTGATATGTAAGGTCAACAACTCAAATAGTTAAACTTTCGCGGGTGTGGATCTTAGGCAACCAGATAAACGCAATTACGGTAATTAGAAATTCTTACGCGGAGTGTACACGATAATTTTAACTGAGCGCGTTCAGAGATGGCGCTTACAACTTTCTAGTGTCAAAATTTGTGCAATTTATTACAGTATTTTGGCGGGAAAAAACAGGAAATTTAGCTTACCTTCTAATACGTATACAGTGCTTCCAACGTCGCCTTCTCTTATTATTATGCTGCCTTCTTTGTATTCCTCAGGGTACATGCAGTCAACTATTTCTCGAATTTGCGTTATTTCCAAATTCTTCATAAAATCATTGTCTAATATTGCTGATTTTATTAGTTCTCGTGAACTGAAATAAAAAAGGGAAATAAGTGTTAAAATTACAGTGTAGAAATAAGTTTATTATTGTAATAATTGTGAAATATTCGGAAAATTAGGGGATTTACTTTTGAATTTTCATTGTGTTTTTGAAAATATAGTTTGTAAATGTCAACAAGTTTTTGTACGGCAAAAATTATTAATTTCCGAAATTGTATAATAACTTTTTTAAATTTCTATATGTATAAGTACTCATCAACGTAGGTACTAGAGTATACACAAAATATTATGAAATTATATTGAACATTTAAAAAATAAAATAAATAAGATTCCTTCAAATAGTTCAAATCATACTTTTTCTCAATGCTACAAAGCAATGAAGGTGCATTTTTTCGACTAAACAGAACAAAAATTAATAATGATGAATTATACCATACTTTTCTCATTTAAAAAACATCTAAACGATAATGATGATTTGTGGTCTTGAAATAAATATTTTTAAACTGGTTCAATTTGTCACCAAAAGAGTCTTTAACGATGTTGCCTAACTAACAGGTGTTCCATACCTACTACTGATGAATGTTTACCAGATTGTTTTACCATTTTCGAAACAGTACAACGACGAAAATAAGGAACCAACAATTACTAAAGTTCAAAGCAGCAGTTTTTAAATTTGAAGGGGTAGGAAAGTCCGAGTATGTTCTACGTTTTGCATCTACTATAAATAATTATTACAATTACAGTTTAGATAAAAATCGTAACAATTAATCACAGATGAGCTTATTTGCACCACTTACGCCGAATTTTAAACAATAAAACCTAAAAACGACTATTTTTAGGTGAGCATATTCCATAATCTGGTAGTCCTGAATTATTCACAGTACAAAAATGAAAAGAAAGAGAAAAGTTAACATTATTTGATTTTTCATTATTGAGTCCTTAAGCTTCTTTTATAATCCCTTTTGTCACTGCGCAATCCGAAAACATTCGTACGGTGTGTTTTTTGAATCAATAGTTAACCATAACTAATACTTAATTTTCTTGCAGACCATTGTCTTAATAATTGTATCTATAAGGAAATTAACTTATAGTTAAGGTTAATTATCGATTAAACAAACTCTAGTTTGTTAGTATACCTAATAAGTGATTTTAATTTTATTTTGGACCGTAAAATAAATATAATAAGATATGTATCTAATTATTGATAAAGATTTCAAATGCTCTATCGAAAAAAGTTCTTGGACTGAACGTTTAAGGAGGAACTACGTGTTTTCAAAATAATGCCAATTTTATGAAAATTCGTATAGAAACTTCCTTAAGTCGTAAATTTTTTTTCAAGTCGATTCACTGCCTGTTTGCTCTTTATGAAAAATACGAATAATTGCAAAAAAAGTATTGAGGAAATAGTATCAGTGACGTGAAATTTTGAATGTACGTAGTAGCTTGTAATTATTTACGGTAAAGGTAAAGAATACGGACGCACACTTCAATTTTCGTAATGTTCACATATATCACTAATTTCTATGCGTAGATCACAAATCTGAAATTATTTGGCGTCGGACTCTTACTTTTCCAGATATAACTGTTTAAAGTTATGACATTTTTAGCATTAATTTTTGACGTTTTATTTATGATTGTCATGGTTACGAAAATTCTTGGGGTGATCTAGAGAGAATTTCCGTATTCAATTTATGGTCGCTATGGTTACCTTAATTTATTTTGTAATTGAATGAAAGTGAAACTTCACAAATTTATTACCTATGTTAATTAGTAGGAGTATTAAATATTAAGTAAATGTCTAGAATCGCGGCTTCTTTGCAAAAATGGCTTATTTTGGCAAGAGGAATGGTTTAAAGTCGGGAATCATGTTTTTTAGGCCACTTCCAGTTTTTTTTTTCATGAAAAATTAAAAAAAAACCTCAATTAACAACTTAACCAGTAAAGGCGTTTTCGAAAAGTTACTCGAGTTAACTCGGGTAAATTTTCCTTCTTTGTTTCGTACACACACGCAGGATATAAGATTATGTCCATTTCAGTCACCCAGGCTTAACTCGAGTAACTTTCCGAAAACGCCTTCTATGTATACCTACTATACTTTCACTTTTCGCTGGTTAGGATGTTAAATGAGGATCTTTTTTCAGATTTCATGAAAGAAAATCTGACCTTACCAAATCTAATCTAACCAAACCTTACGAAAACTTAGCACAACAAGAATTAACCAAATCAAGCTTTTTTTCCGTGAGCTTCGGTGTAACCTAACTAAACCTGGCCCAATAAGCAATAACTTTTTTTTCGTGAGCTTTGATTAGGTTAGATTTCGTCAGGGTCAGGTTTGGATTAGTTAATCGCGTGTTGGCATCGTGACATTTTCAAAAGTTTTCCCTGACAATTTTTAAAATCACTCGTTAAATTATAAAATATACTCATTTACCTACTCATAGACATGATCTTTCTCGAAAAATCAATCATACCAGTTGCTTTATTATTATAATAACCTAATTTCACTAACTATTGTCTCAGAGAATAAGTACAATTCCTCCTTAAAGAAAATAATCATCAGTTAACTTCAAAACCAATTAACTCTTCTAATACTGCAATTTGAAGACTTACATTTTGGGAAGCACAAGTTAAATGATCAAGATTTCTTATTTGCATCAGAATTGAACTCATGTAGTCTTTAAAAATATTGAAAAACATCTTTGCATTTGTACAAATTTTTAAGGATCACATCAACAATAAAAATTAATTTGAAGGAAAAATATCTTCTCATCAGAGTTTATGATAACAAAATAAATATTTCCATTATACAACATTTTTGTAGCCAATTTCATAGTTTCTTATTTAATTATTTTATTAAAGCAATGGACAAAATAAATTTCATTTAAAAATATCTGATATGTCCAACACATGACTTTCTTATACCTACGGATAGTACCACAATTACTTTTCCTAAAAAAATTAAGTTAAATTGCTTGTAAAAATCGTGTTTCAATTTTGAGCGTTTCCAGCAATTTTCAAATAATTTTCTTGCACTTATTGCACTACGCATAAACATAAACATGTCCTTGTCCCACTCATTATAACCGAATTTTACGACAAAAATATGTTTTATTTTTTTGAATTTTTTTGACGCAATTTCTAAACTAGATATTTTTAAAACACTTATATTTCTCATAGCGCACGTTGATCGTTGAATCCGACGGCCTAGGTAGACTAGACATAGAGGCTTAGCTGCCAAACGGAAGGTTCCGGGTTCGAATCCCAGAAGGAACGGACCATTAGTTTTTTTTTTATTTTACTGGTTTCTGTGGTACCGAAAACAATAATATTGAATAAATAAATGTGATTTTATACCGAGAGATTGTTTTAAGGGAGTAATAGGTAAAAATCTAAAATAAAACACTTATTTTTGTCGTAAAATTCGATTATAATCAGTGGGACAAGGACAGATTTATGCGTATTGCAGTAAGTGCGACAGAGACTATTTGAAAATTGCTGGAATCCCTCAAAATTTTTACAAGAAATTTAATTTAATATCTTTATGAAAAGTAATTGTGATACTATCCGTATAAGAATGTCATGTGTTGGACACATCAGATATTTTCATAAAGAAATGGATTTTTATTCGATGGTTCCTTGAATAAAGAAAAAGTTAAATTTTGGTGGATCATTTTCCTAATAATTTCTTCGAAAGTTAAAAATTTTCGTAACAAACCAAAAATTTGTTTTCGATTAGTTGAAAATTATGAAGATAACTTAATAATACGTGAATTAATATATGTAGTTATTTTTTTTTTTATTATATCAATAAGGAATATCTTCTGTAAATTTTTTATTGCTTAATACACTGTGTCCCAAATTGGTGACTCCACTATGGGTAACTTCGGTATTATTGGAGATACAAAGACGGTTAAATTAGAAAAGTTTTAAAGAATTTTATGGACATTTCAGATTAGCCAACAGATTTTGAATATCTCTTTTAGTTTTTGAGATATTCGGGAAAAACCAAAATGTTGCATTTTCTATAATGGTCAATATTTTTTTTATTATCTATTTTGTGCTGTTAAGACTTTGACATTCTTCATGCACTTTTTTAAGATACTTCTAACGGTGTTGACAGTTTTTTCCCAACTCTTTTGTTTTTTGAGATACGATTACTAACTTTTGTTTTTCTTATGGACGGCAATTGTTTTTTTGGTATTGACAAGTAGCATTTTTTATTACCTTTCCAACGATGTATCACAACATGACGAAAAATTCCTATTTTCCCAAGAAAAATCAGAAAATTGTATTTTTCAATAAAAAAAAACAAAAGACATTCTACAATGAATAAAAATCATTCCTCTATCGCTGCATGAGCATGATGAGCGTATTTGTATGCTCGTGATTTACATACGGGCAAATTGAAATGTTAACACTGCAGCTGAACGACAACAACCCCACGCCACTTATTTCAGAAAACTTGCCACGAATTTGATTAATTTTGGGCCATTTGAAGAAAAGAGGGACAATCGTTATGATATAAATAATGAAGAGAGATATCATACACTCATCATGCAGCGATAGCTGGATTGATTTTTATTCATTGCTGGGATTTCTTTTGTTTTTTTTTATTGAAAAATACAATTTTCCGATTTTTCTTGTGAAAATTGGAATTTTTCGTCATGTTGTGATACATCGTCGGAAAGGTAATAAAAAATGATATTTGACAGTGCCAAAAAAACCATTGACGTCCATAAGAAAAACAAAAGTTAGTAACCGTATCTCAAAAAACAAAAGAGTTGGAAAAAAACTGACAACACCGTTAGAAGTATCTTAAATATCTGATGTGCCCAACAGATGACTTTCTTATACATTGTCATTATACAGTTTTAATATTTGGAAAATACTGAAGGGGTAGCCAATAATCATATGCAGTCGACATTCAAATTTTAAATTAATATTATTCAATAAAAATCGATGAAAATAATGTAGTTTTTGATATCATTTGACGCGCAATAAGTTTCTCATTCCACTGATAAAAAAATATTTTTTCTAGGCTGAATTGGCGAGCAAGAATTCACCACAATAATGTTAAATCCTTATGTTCAGGTTTGAAAACGGGCACCCAGTATATTGATATATTGTAATACAATTAAATATTATTGAAAAAAAGGCGCAAAATAGAAAACTATCGTGGAGCGAAGCCCGCGGGGGACAGTTAGTAATAAATAAATAAATATGATTTTATATTAATAACGTATTGAACGTCGACTGCATATGATTATTGGCTACCCCTTCAGTATTTTCCAAATATACAAACTATATAATGACAATGTATAAGAAAGTCATGTGTTGGGCACATCAGATATTTTTAAAAGTAATGAAGTAAATATTTATAACGCCTGGTAATAGGCAATTCACAATTCATAATCATAATCTTTTGGCTACATTAAGTTTTGTGAATAGGACTTGCTAAGTCCCACCCACCACTGCAAGGTCTCTTGAAACGGAGTATAAAGTTACAATCATTTTAAAAACTTTTTTAAAATTGATTTAGTTTTCAATAATTTTGATAATGTAATTTTTAAATAGATCCGAAAAACTGTTGCCTCCACATCTAATTTTGTTGTTAATTTCAATTTTTCGTCACATCCTAATCCTGGGTATACAATTAAATTTGTTGTTACTTTAACCACCCTTGCAATAGTTTACATGAAATGTCACGAGAGGCTAATCGCAGCAAAGTATTCCATGAAATTCAAAGTCACGTGTAAGGGCAAGGGTTATTCCGGCATCATCTTATGGTACCGATTTATGCTATTATTTAAAGGAAAAAAAACCTATACAAAACAACCTAATCTGGTCCGTGACTTATAATCGCTCCGAATAAATAAAGCATTTAATTAAAATAAAAAAAAAGAAGGGAAACCTATGGAATCGAACCAGCACCGTGTGGATTACTAGGCAGATTCTCTACCCAGTGCGCCACTGCGACTTGTGCTAGAACTGGTATTTGTTCTGGATAAGAAGAGTACACTGAATACTTTGCTGCTATTAGCTACTCCTATTAACTGTACATATTACAATATGACACAAAAAACACAAATCAACGACCGCGTAACAACCGGTGGTAGTTTCGCCACCACAATGCTGCCGTAGCCGTCGATCTTTTCAAATAATACTAATAATACAATCGATTTCCTCAACGGTATAGATTTCTGTAATTTATATATTGTACTTTTGTAAATTAAAGATAGATGGCGCTACTATATGAAAAATAATTTAAAAATTTTTCACGGAATTTCAAAAAAAAGTTCAAACAAAATGTGTTCAAAATTTAATTCTAAATCAATGTCTAAGAATAAAAAATTGTCGTAAATTGTTTATTTTTCAAGATATTCCTAAAAAACCTAAAAATGTCATCAGGTAACTGTCACTTGTTTTAGTGCTAGATGAAAAACATTGAATGTGGCACCCACAAGTTTGTTCAAACTCTTAAATATGAAATTTGAATCAAATCCGAGAAGTCGTTTTTGAGTTATGGTGGATACAGACAGACAGACAGACATCATGGCGAAAATGGTCAAAATGGATGCAGGGGCCCTCAAAACGTGTAAATCCATCAAAATCTCAAAGTCGAAAAAAATCACGATTACTATACTTCCTTATACTACGTATAAGAAAGTAAAAAAGTGCATGAAGAATGTCATAGTCTTAACAGCATAAAATGGATAATAACAAAAATATTGACCATTAAAGAAAATGCAACATTTTGGTTTTTCCCGAATATCTTAAAAACTAAAAGAGATATTTAAGATCTGTTAGCTAATCTGTAATGGCCTTGAAATTCTTAAAAACTTTCCTAATTTAACCGTCTTTGTATCTCCAATAATAAAGAAGTTACCCATAGTGGAGCCACCAATTTGGGACACAGTGTATATGATACGCTTTTCTTTACATTTGAAATGAAAGTTTTTCAACGTTATCAAATAAATAATAATCTCCGAACATTCTCAAATTTGTCGCTCAAAAATTGTAGGTGTATTTTAAAGTTGTACGGCAGTTCTATTTAGGTTTGGAGACCGAGCTCGACAATACAGAATGTCCTAATCAGAATGATTATCCTGTTGAAACAGAAAATTAAAAACTTCCTCCTTGTATCCTTACTGTACTAGAAATATGAAGTTGGAATTTTGAGAGATATATTTTTAAACCATCATGAACTTCTGCGATATGAGATACCTAATTTGAGACTCAGTACTTCACAGACTTATTTCCAGTTGAACTCTCTCACTTATCAACTTCGTTCCTTCAAGACCTGCGGAGGGGAAGCGACTTTGTTATTTCAGATACCTACATTCCAATTTCCAATTAAACCAACCTGCCTGTAGTAACACAATTAATCTGCGTCGAAAATGAATCTTACGAAAGATTGTAAACTGATGATAAGCTGGGACAACACACGCGCCCTGGTTCATGTACTCTGGCCATCAACAGCACTTTTCTGACTATGACCAATTAAAATAAACATCGCCCACTTGCTGGTTGTGCGCCGAAATAGCCAGAAGTCGCAAACACCGCCATATAATTACAGGGGATCATGTAAACTGGTACCATTCGTCACCTCTGTTGGTATATATCGCACCGGTTGCCCCGTACATGGTATTATTACCATTAACGCTTGATTTGTTAAATTGCTTAATTTGATTTGATTAGCTGTTTTGTGTTTGTGCAAAATTTTGGGCTATCGCGCGACACAAATCTACTGATTTTGTACAAACAGCCTTCAGCCTAACCTAATCAGATATAATTACGATATTTTACCAAAACAACACCACGTCAAATTGTGCTTGACTTGGATAACGTAACAATTTTAAACAGGTAATTACAACAGCCCTGATAGATTTATCACATGAGCCGGTTGCTTTTATATGAAATTCCAATCGTGACGTACTCATAAATATCATAATATAAAAAAGCACGATTAAAATTCTACTTGAACACTATAAATGTACTTGCGTTAATTATTTCGTTATAAACTTACTGGGCAATTTGTTGAGACAATTGTGGCAATAATCCGAAATTTATTTGTATACGCGATACCTATAATTTGTTTCAAAGTTGCGTTACGTGTTACAGTTTAATTATCGTGTAATTAAGTGGCAAACGGTTGGCAACAAGGAAAATTGTAGAATTAAACTGTTATGCAGCTACTAGTTGCAGTTTTGGCCTTGGCAGTTGTTTATTTCATTAAGTTTTTATTTATTAGATGAACAGATGAATTTTGGATTTGATTAATTGAACTTCCGTTCAAAAATAGCCAAAAATGCATAATAAAGTATTTAATCGAATATTATTAATTACACAGTCCCATAAAAAAAGTTACCTCTTGTTTTTCTAGTGATTTTTGAGTCGATTTTTAACCTAATGCACTTTTGATCCCCCGAAATGAACGTAGTCTGTAGTGAACACAAAAATATTGCTTAACCTCAATTTATTATCAAAAAGAACACTTATTTTTGCGTGAAATTATTCCTGAACATGTTAACGGATCGAAAGGCATTCATTATAAACAACATTTTATGGTCTTACTGATAATCTGAAGTACCAAAACACATTATTATTCGTTGCGTCGTCTCTCGGATAATGAAGATGTTTCAACATTATTTGCGTAAAGTATTGAACAGAAGTATTTAGAGAAAATAGATACCAGAGGGTCTTCTCTTAAGAGTTCATTTGTCCAATGATTTTGATGTCGTTTTACAGCATTCGTTCAAACGCTTTTTTGTCAAAATCACATGGAAATTAAGTTAAATTTCCCATAAAAATTGTGTTTAATTTTTGAGCATTTTGAAGCAATTTTCAGATAATTTTCGGAAGCCTCTCTCGAACTTATTACAGTACGCATAAGTTTGT
Source organism: Pediacus dermestoides (assembly GCA_963942485.1). NCBI lineage: Eukaryota > Metazoa > Arthropoda > Insecta > Coleoptera > Cucujidae > Pediacus > Pediacus dermestoides. The sequence goes on along the minus strand of OZ012632.1, from coordinate 10,978,397 downwards.
CCTTGTCCCACTTATTACAACCGAATTTTTGGACAAAAATATTGTGCTTGGAAATTACTTTTTCTAAAGTTGACGTATTTAGTTCTTTCGTATATTTTTTATTAAACCATATGGAAATTAAGTTAAATTTCTTGATATCGGTAAACAATAAAAAAAATTAAGCACTGGGATTCGATCCCGGGGGTTTCAAATATTTTTTGGAATGAATTTCAAAATATGTACCACCAAATCTCAAACTCAAAAAAAATCACGATTACTATACTTCCTTATTACTTCTTATAAGAAAGTAAAAATATAAGAGAAAAATTCACATTGTTTAATTATTATCTATCTTTTAGGTCGATTTTATTTGAAGTCTGTATTTTCGTTACGTAGGGCAAATGGACTCCTAACGCTTATTACTGATATGATGAGTTCGATAATTTTAATAACCTAAAAATTACAGTCAGAATTAAAACACCCTAGTCACCTCAAACCACTTTGTCATCTTTATTCCCACCACAAACTTACCGCGAACTCTTCTTGATCTTCGTAATGTGCAAATCACTCCCAACCACACTCAATGGCTCAGCACTGATGGCCTGCCGCTTGATCCTGGGCTCAGCCAACACCTGCACCCTGGTGTTCTCCACGCCGGGCCCCGGCCAAAACTCATCACCCAAATTGATTTGTTTCGTAATGATCTTCTGTGTGATAGGTCTGACTACTTGTCGAAATTTATCAATCTCATTCTGTAGGTGTTTCACCAATACATCTTTGTCATCCAATTCTTTTTCCAACAGACGGATGGTTTCCTCTTTCAGTTTGAGTTCGCGATTTTTCTCATCGAGTAACTGACGGAGGCCCGCGATGATTTCAGCTGGATCGTTTTGGGGCATTTCTGCGATCTTTCGGCGGTGCAGAAGTTTCGTTATGAAATTGTAGCAACTCATTGGTGGTTGGTGGGGATGGCAAGACACATTTTTTATATAAGTATTTTAGCGGATATTTGGTGTAAATATTATACTTTGATAGCGGATTACGAGGGAGGTGCTGAAAGATTGGTTATAAAATAAACGGATTCTTTTAAATATAGAACATGTTTTAGTTTATAAAATAACTGGTATTATTCTTCTTGACAGTCTTCTAGAACTAAACGCAGATTTTTCATAATCACAGAAAATAAACTATGGGGCTTTGTTTAATATAATGTGGATAGTAGCTTTCAGCCAAACTATAAACAATTTACAGGAGAGAAACTCCCTGTCGATGAAATAAACTGCTGGCCAATTGAAACGTACCAAGCGAATTTTTAGGTTGAATTTAAAGTCAAATATTTTGAAAAGGAGAAAAGATATCAACATGAGGTTTTCAGGATTCAAGAGATAATTTTATTGCGAAAGCAATAGTGTGACTCGATTTTTTTTACTTTGAAGTACGTTACTATCTACAGGGTATGAAAGAAAGTCGTCTTTTTTCTCTCAAACTTTATACCTACAGGAATTCCACAAAAAAAAAATTATATTTTTTTGATGTCGATTTTTTTAGTCCCTGGTTAATGAGGAAAAAACCAATTTCTCAAAATTTTTATATCCCTCTTATTTTATAAGATACCGAATTTTTTATTAAATTAATGTCCGTTTGCACCGACACCATTTAAAATATAACGGGAACTTAATTTCATAGTTACAATTATCAAAACCTTAACAACAATTATATTTAAGTTCTAGTTACTTTTAAGTTATGGCGGTGCAAATGACCATTAATATTGTTGAACAGGTTTTTGCAATAATAATTACGCTGCCATTTTGAAAGCAAATGTCATCATGTGATATGTCGATAAAAAGGTAATTTTAAGTAGAATCTAATTCTTATGGAAAAAAATTTGAAAGTTAGTAGGTGGCTCTTCTCGTGAAACCGGAAGTGTCATCAGATTGTTTTAAACGTCAAAATGATTATTCCTTTCAACATTCAAGCCATGCCAAATTTCAAATTAATAAATATAACAAAATGGTGGGGTTTGTAAAACGATTTCGTAGCCACCCGGTATACACGAATATGAGCAAATTTTTGAAAAAGTGAAAAACCCGTTTCGAGGATATAAGTCACTTAAACCAATGGTGAACATAAACTAACTAAATTCCATTTTAATCCACTAAGAAAATAGCCTCAAAAAATTAATTAAAAAAAATTACCAATTAGCGAACGTGTACCGATTTTTGATAAGCCACTGGTTACCAATATATTAATGAAAGTACAAAAAATGTGCTTTTTATAAGAAAGCCATTCATAAGGTATCATAATCAACTACAGAGATTGGTTCTTACAAAACACAATACGGCCGAACGACAAAAAACAGAAAAAATCAAATTTTTAGCAAAAATTCGGTATCTTATAAAATAACAGGGATATCAAAAATTTGCGAAATAGGTTTTTTTCCCCATTAAGTAAGAAAAAAGAATCGGGTAACACTATCATTTTCTCAATTAAATTATCTCTGAAATCCTGAAAACCGCATGTTGATATCTTTTCTATTTTTCAAAATATTTGACTTTAAATTCAACCTAAAAATTCGCTTGGTACGTTTTAATTGGCCAGCAGTTTAGATTATAATTAAAACGTAATCGATATACCTACATTTTCTCCATATCCTCGTAGAAAACAATCAAGATTACTATATTTCTTTATTACTTCGTATAAGAAAGTAAAAAGTGAATTTTGGAACCCTAATCCCTAATATTGTGCACTTTTCGATTTAAAATAGACTTGTTTAATGCTAATATGTATATATATATATCTTAGTATTAAAATTAAAAAAATTAAAGTTTTGTTTTTATTAAGAAATATTTCTTTATGATTACCAACTTAGGTTTAACATGAAAATACATCTACTTATTATTTGTTTGTTTGCATGAAGATATACTATGGAACAATTTTCTCAGTGTAGCTTGCATGGAAACCATTTGTGCAATTTATTAAAATCGTTAACTACCAACCACAAGTTTATTTTTAGTAATCCATTACTTTATTTTATTAGGCATGTGATGCGCTTCCACACCACAAACTTTTGATCATGTGAAATTTTGCTACGTGTAATCATGCCACATGTCCTGCAGTTGCCATAAAATGAATGTTGCTACATACAACTTATGCAAAATTGACATCCTTATATCAGATGTTACAAATGTATGTCTACAACACTCACTGATGGATTGAATATTCAATTAAAGTCAATAATGTTCGAGATACAACAACGCGGCTATGTCATATGTTGTACAGCTCAATATAAAACCAAATTATTTATTTAACCTCGCTGGCTAAAACCCATAATCTAACTCAAAAACACTGTATATAATCATACACATTTATATATTAATTCAGCTTTATGAGTGCGGCAGTTCTTGCTAATAATTAACCTAATTTTTCGCATGTCTAAAAAAGCAATTACGACAAGCGAAAAAAGAATTATGTAACAAATCAAGTTGCGACAAAAAAACAATATATCAAAATTTATTATAATCTTTAATAGCAGTGGGTTTGATTATAATTAGAGAAATTAGCGAAATTTGTTATGGTTTGAGGTTGGCGCAGATGTTTATTCACGAAAATAAATTGCAGAAGGTTAAACAGATGGAAAATTTGAGCGTTGTGTTTGTTTGAGTTGGTACATGATATAATAGGAAAACTGTCAAATATATTTTTTTAGATCCTTGAAGTGCATCAGAATATTTCCCGCCACAATTTAGTAAGGTTTAGATTAGATTTCACAACTCCTGAAACTATGATAATTTTGTAAAAAGTTGGCATGAATACGAAATTCTTATGAATAATAGGATCGATTCTGTAAGCAAAATCTCAAATTTTTTGACTCTAATTTATTTACTTCTATATTATCTATAGATTCTTGGTTTCTTCTTTAGCAAGCGTTAAAATTTAACGTTTTATTTTCAAAATCGGCCTTAATAACACTGTTAAATGACTTAATCAGACAATAAAGTTTCCATTTTTTGCGCCTCTCTATAATCTGGCAAGCAAAACACTCCCTCATTGTTACAAATTGAAATTGAGCATTTTTGCCAATTATGTGGATATTCTTGGGTTATAAAAATGTCATCATAAAGTCAGCAGTTCGTCATAATGATCATAAATCGCAAACAGGTGTATAGTGAAAGTATGCTTTTCTGCAACAACCAACATGAATGTAGCCAATCCCTCAGCTACTGATCATAAATTTACCACAATAAAAAAAGTAATATCATCGGATAAATAAAATAGCTAAATCCTCATGAGATTCAAAAGCTTTAAAAAGCGAACTGTGTTTAGTGTTTTCAACATACAGGGTGTCCCAGTTTATATCGTCAGGATTTCACCAGTCGATAGTTTAGCGAAAATTAAAGGTGGTTTGTCTAATAAACTATGGTCGAATGTTGCTTCCTTTTTGACGTACAGGCCATTAAAGAAAATAAATTATTTTAAATAATTTGCTATAAATCAATAACAAAAAAAGTTAGCCTTCTGAAATTTTGCATAGATCTTTTTTTTGTATTCTCTTATTAATAGTGCTTGCAATTATTTTATTTAGAACACAGAGGCGTGCGTATGGGTTTCTTTAAAAACATTGTATTGAATAAAACGTACGCCACTGGTTTTTTTGCAGTACCAATATGCAGAGAATATTTTTCATTCAATTTAAAAACTTTTTCGTATCTTATAATTTTTTGATAACTTAACTCAAAATAGCCTAATAGTACAGTAATCAGTAAATAAGGGAGAAAAAAAGGCTTCAAATAGACTTTTTTTACCCTACAGCCAATTTTTGTAGAATCTTCTAGAGGATTACTCTGAAAGTTTAAAACTGAGTTTGTGTATTCGTAGACCCCGCCCTTCCTTCACCAGCCCTCAATTAAGGGTTGGATTTTTTTGTTTATTGAATAACTTTTTTCCTATTAAATTTTCGAAAAAAAGAGTCAATACAAAGTTGTAAAGAAAAATATTTCCTACAACTTCTCTTTTAAACTTTTTTTGATATTGTCGATATTTAAAAAGTTATTGAACAAATAAATTGAAAATTTTGGGGAAACAGTAGTAAGTAGTAGTAGTAAGTAGTACCTAACTACAGAAAAATTTCCCTAAAATTTGCAACTTATTTGTTGAATATCTTTTTAAATATTGACAATATCAAAAAAATATTAAAAGGGAAGTTGTAGGAAATATTTTTCTCTACAACTTTGTACTGATGCTTTTTTCGGAAATCTAATAGGGAAGAACCTCTTTAATAAATATAAAAAAAAAAGTTAAGTTATCAAGAAATTGTAAGATACAAAAAAGTTTCTAAATTGAATGGAAAATACTCTCTGCATATTGGTGCTGCAAAAAAAAAACCAGTGGTGTACGTTTTATTCGATAAAATATTTTAGAAAAAAACCCGTACGCACGCCTCTGTGTTCTAAATAAAATAATTGCAACCACTGTTAATAAGAGAATACAAAAAAAAAGATCTATGCAAAATTTCAGAAGACTAACTTTTTCTGTTATTGATTTATGGCAAATTATTTAAAATAATTTATTTTCTTTAATGCCCTGTACATCAAAAAGGAAGCAACATTCGACCATAGTTTATTAGACAAACCACCTTTAATTTTCGCTAAACTATCGACTGATGAAATCGTGACGATATAAACTGGGACAGCCTGTAAAATTTTAACTACACCTGATGGATTATTATTTGCAATTTGGATAATTTCGGCGGATGTCTATTAATAACCATAAATAATTATAAATACCTACGAGGTCATTTGTTAGGGGTCAGAGATTCATACATAATTATTCGGATGATCTCAAAGAGAATATTTTATTTAAGAACCATAGAAACTTAATAGCACTCGAAAATAGTTAAAGTTAATTTATGACTATTTTTATGTTCCATTACAGGAGTGGCAGTGGTAAATCAAATACACAGTACAACACATGACTCAAACTAAAAAATATTTATGATTCAGATAGGTATACTACTGAGCTAATTGTCAGCGACAAAATTACATCGAAAATGCGAAAAAGTTTGCAAAATGTGTTATTTAGTTAGAATCTATGTATGTGTTCGTGGCTAGTATACCTTTAAACGAGAACCAAATGTGCAATGTTGGTTTCTAGGCCATATTTCTACAAATAAAGATGGTACGAAAAAAATGGTAAAAAAAATCTTTACAGATTAAAAACCGCAAATTTTGGAAGTTGAGTATCTTTACAAAAATCTTCCTAACGAAACCACATCACTATAAGAAATAGGTTAAACATAAACATATAAATGATTAAGGAATAGAAAATGTTTTATGAAAACTTCAGTTTTTATGTTAGACCTATTAATAAAGAGAGAGCCTAAATTAAAATGGAATAACCAAAAATTATTTTGCGGTACCATTTTTTTTCTAATTTTTACATCTTCGATTATTAGAAAAACATTTCTTACAAATTTGTTTCAAATTTTGAAATTGTACTAGATATTTCTTGTATCTTTTACTCACGTTGTATATTCATTTATTTTTACGATGTCATTAAATTTTATTTGCATGATCGTCCTTTTGAAGTTCAAAATATAGATAAGCTATGAAAAATTAATTCGTATAGTTATTTTTTACGGTTATTACTTATCTTAAAGAATAAAACTAAAATATGAAGATTTTCTCACAAAAAATAAATCAAGGAGACAACTAATAACCAGACAAAGAAAAGAACACAAAACAGATTACGAATAAAGAGAAAATATGTTAAAAAGATATGTAGGCAGATAAAACGGAAGAAGAATTACAAAAAATAGACGACGCATATAAAAACAATGTGATGAGAATTTTCTATCAAGAAACCAAAACATGTAAGCAACAAGACAGTCACAGTACCCCATATTTAATCTCAAAAGAGAATCGTACGGTAGGAGGAGAAACAGAGAAGGTGGAAATGTTCGCCACATATTTCAAAGAATTATTAAACTAGGACATGGAACAAACGGCGAAGGAGCTCTCAAGTTGGACGAAGAAGAGGCTGCAGAGACGGAGGAATCGTTAGAAAGACCAACAGAGGAAGAAATAAAAGAGTATATAAACCAGCTGAAAAATAACAAAAGGCCGGACGAAAATAATATATAGGCAGAAATTCTGAAGAATTGTGGGGAAATAGTGTTGAAGAGACTATGAAGACTACTGACAAGAATATGGGACGAAGAAAGAATGCCAGATGATTGGAATAAAGCATTGATATGTCCCATATACAAAAAAGGCGTCAAAAAACAATGCAGTAACTACCGAGGAATTGCACTCTTGTACGTAACTTACAAAGTACTAACAAATATCTTAAAAGAAAGGTTAAACACATACCAACAGAAAATAGTAGGAGAATACCAGAAGGCTTTAAAAAAGGCAGATCCTCAGTAGATAAAAATTTTATCATGACACAAATACAAAATAATGCGTATGAGATGAGCAGAACCTAAGTCTGTACCTGTTTTTTATAGACTATAAACAAGCTTACGACTTGGTTCAAAGAAATAGGTTATACAGAGAGATGAAGCAGTTATCAATACCGAGGAAGCTAAGAAAATTAATAGAAATGACAATAACGAACGCATCCAATAAAATGTTACTGATGGAGGAGATAACATCAAGAGAATTTAAAGTATAACGATTAAGCTTAGACAAGAGGATTTACTATCCACATCCCTATTTAACACAGTACTCTGGTCTAGAGGGTACTGAGAGAAAGCGGCATAAGAACAGGACTGATTTATAATAACAAACATCAGTGACTGGCATATGCGGACGATGGCGATGTGGTTTTGATGGCGATGTGGTTTTGATGGCGAGGACGAAAACGGAATTGGTGAAGATATTTAAACCATTAGAAAAAAGTCAAGAGAACACGGACTAACAATAAATGAAAACAAAACAAAATACATGGTTATGACAGACAATGCAAAAAGAGATTTCAAGTATTAAGTGTAGGGATAGGAACACTACAGGGTGATTCACGAGGAATAATGAGCCTGACCAAATTCTCGATGCAACCAACATTACATTTTCATAGGTCAGGTAGATTTCAAATATTATTTGTAATAAATATGAAATCATAGCGAGCGTAGCGGAAATTTGTCAGTTTTGACATTAAAATTATAAAAGACAGAAGTAACTTAAATACCAACGCAAAAGATGTTTTAATAACGAACAGTATATAAAAATTAATTGAATCAATTAAGGAGATGTTCAAAATGCTGCCCACCATTTCTTTCGCATGCGTCAATGCGGTTCCAGAAAGATCCTCTCACTCTCATAAGCATCGCTGGCGTTACAGATCTACAAGCAACAGTTATTCGATGTTCGAGATCTTCTCTACTGTGTATAGGTGTTTGGTAGACACGATCTTTGACTATTCCCCATAAAAAGAAATCTAGCGGAGTTATGTCAGGACTTCTTGGGGGCCAAGGATGAATCGAACCCCTACCTATCCACTTATTCTCATACACAATGTCTAAATAGTGTCTGACATCTCTGTGGAAATGAGGGGGTGCGCCATCCTGTTGGAACCACATGTTTTGCCTTCTGTGTAAATGTATCTCCTCCAACAAAATTGGCTGAATGTTTTGCAGAAAATTTAGATACACTAGACCGTTCAGTCTTTTGCGAAAAAAATATGGTCCTATAATTTTGTTCCCCAATATTCCACACCAAACATTTGTAGAATAAACCGTCTGAAAGTGTCCTTCACGAATCCAGTGCGAGTTATTCTGGGCATAATAGTGACAATTATGTTTGTTTACACCCCCATTATTGCTAAAAGTTGCTTCATCACTAAAAAGCACATTTTCCAAAAAAGTTGGATCTAAAATCATTTGTTCCCGAACGAATCGACAAAAATTCAGTCTCTTCGGGTAATCTGCGTCTTTAAGCTCTTGGACCAAGGTGATATGGTAAGGATGGAACTTATTTGCATTGGCAATTCTGCAAATAGAAGACTGGCTAATGCCTACCCTTCTTGCCACTTCGCGTTGCCCCACATGTGGTTCCTCCTCAAAAATTTGAAGGACTGCTATTTCGTGTTCTTCATCCGTGGCTACCCTTCGCTTTGATAATTTAACGGGAAGCCAATTACCTCTCAACTGACCCTCCAATCTTTTAAAAATTGTGTCTGAAGGCGCTCTTCTTTCAGGATATCGCTGTGCATAAACACGGGCAGCAAGAGATGCATTTTTGAAACATTCTCCATAAACTAAAATCATGTCAGTCTTCTCATCATTGGAATACGTGTACATTTTGAACAGTTTCTAATAAATTTTGTAGCGTTTGTCAAAAGTGACAGTGATAATGATAGGCATCGTGGATCCAAATTGCATTTCTTTTTTAAAGTGTCGCAAAGTAAGCTGTGAAAATGTAATGGTGGTTGCATCGAGAATTTGATCAGGCTCATTATTCCTCGTGAATCAGCCTGTATAACATAGAAAAAGTGGAGTACTTAGGATTAACAGTAACAAATAAAGGGCAAAAATAAAAATAAATAGACAAAAGAATAAGAGGTAGCAAAACGACAGGGATGCTGACGAGAACACCGAAGGCAAATATTTATCTAGAACGGCGAAAGTTAGAATATACTAAACAACAATATGACCATCAGTGACATATGCATGTGAAGTATGGACCATGAATAAGAAAGAAGAGGAGAAACTTGAATGGTGGGAAAGATCCTACGAGGAATTTTTGGAGGTATTAAATATACAATATACAATATACAATAAGCCCTTAATAATAAATATAATCAAAGTCCAACGCGCTAGATTATTAGGGCATATAGCGAGAATGGGTCCGGAAAGATGGGTTAAACGGGTATTGACTGTAGAAAGGGGAGCACCAAAAAAACGAGGCCGACCAAGGAAAAATTGTTGAAAGTAGTGAAAAAGGACCTACGACAGGTAGGAGTAGACCACTGACAAAAGGAAGCACAGGACAGGAAAAAATGGAAAGGAATAGTGAAAGAACTCGAAGCCCAGGGCGACCAAGACCTGTACAGAGCTGTTGCATATATTAAAATTATCTGAGAATCTAATATACACAAATCTGATTTATTTAGAATAAATTATTTATGTCTCTCTATTAGATACTGAATTTAAAACCAAACAAACAAGAAGGCTGTAAGTTCTTATGCTAGTTTAGTTCAATATCAGCATACAAAAAATTAAAACTTCACTGCTTTACAAGGGGAAATAGATACATTTTGAAAAAGGCGAAGGTTGAATTTAAAAATCTGTACTACACATAATTCAAGACCAAGACGAAAATTTCCTGAAAAGAATTGTATATGCAGGAAAATTCGAGAAATTAAATAAAAGAGCTAAGAGAGAGTTTCTAGAATTCACTTGTTTAAACAAAAAATGGATGGTTTTAATCTATTTATTATTTTTGGTCCCGTTGAAACCAAAAATAGGGGAATTTTCTCCAAATTATTCCCTTATTTAATATATTTTGACATCCATTTATACAATTTTCTCTACGTATGTCTTGATATAACCATTTGAAGCTGGTCTTGAATAAGAGTATATAAAGATATGTTTTCCAGGATTCAATTGTCTACATCATAATCTGCACAATTGGGATATCTACCTATTAAAAATGTGACGTCAAGCCTACAAAATAAATGGCAAAATGTCAAATAGTAGACCAGGAATGTGTTTATACTAAACTAAAACACATAACCATAAATTGTGTTGTTTCTTTTCTCTGCACTAAATCATCAAAATTACAACATTCACTATGATTATATCAATTTATTGCCAAATTATAACCAGCATACTGTTATAAAGCCATAAGATAAACTTTGTGTCTCATTTAAAATGGTATTTTAAAAGTCTGATAACGCACCCAAAACGGAAAAATGTAATTTTCCTTCAACCTTGTTAAAATATAGGCTAAACCAAACCATGCCGAAAACCTTAATTTATTCTTTAACGAAGTAAAAAAAAGAAAAACAAATCAATTACTGTTATTGACACCAAGCCATTAAAAACCATCTGTGTCACATTATACATACACCGAGATGAAATCATTGGGTAATGTATGCCGTGGTCCATGGAGAAATATATATAATTTGTGACATTCAATTGAATATATAAATTTCAGAGTTGATGGGTGCAAAACTGGGCCAAAAATAAATTAAATTTTCATAATGGAATCGCATAAAATTAAGATAAACTGAACACATTCAACACGTCGATGACGAAAGACGTCTTTATTTAATTACCTGAAATGTACTTGATTAAGATGCTAATTACTGACTTAATTATGTGGTTGATCGAGATTATGTCGTTTATGGATAGACAAAATGTTGGGCGCAGTTAGAATTTACAACACAACCATCAAACCGAAAAAAATATCTTATTATTAATTTTTATTATCTTTGAGGCTGTCAGTTGCGGTTTTCTTTTAGATGAGCCTCTGTCAGTTTGTCCATCAAGTTGAGATGGATGCTGTGACAACCGTCCGTTATTTAATATTTATTTATTTACATTTGGTGTATTATGTTGGGTAGGAATTGTTTTGTCTTGGTTTCTTTTTGTGTCTTGGTATGATCAATACAAATTGTTGAGAATGTCTTAATTAGCAGTTGGTGTGCTGCAGTCAATCTTAAGATTGGTGTTGATGAATTTACAAAACATTCCGTGAATCTGAACAGGGCAATCGAAAGAATCATTGAACTTATTAATTAAAAATACAAAAACTGAAATACGAGTATGTTATAGTTAAGTTATAATAAAAGTACCAAATTTTTATTCAAAATTTGTCACAAATATTTTCTATAAAGTCAAATAAGAAACAAAGACGGGAATATAACAAAGAATAGAAAAGAATCTATGAATTGTTAAATTTTTGTAATAATTTTAAAAGTTCTGCGAATGAAAAATTATGCAACTTAGAGAAGAAAACGTAAATGGAACCATTTGGTGGAAGAAATCGGAAAACTGAGTGGATACAGCATACAGCAGAAAGCAGCTGATAAAAGAAAGAATACGGTGTTTGAGGAAATTAGTACAAGTAAAAGTTAAAAACGATTCTTTAAGACAAATTTATCTTTGTGATTATATGGGACAAAATAAGAAAGTTGGGACTCCTACATAATGGTATTAATGCTCATAACTAGCAGAATGGTAGCGCTACGCAGAATTCCAGATTTTCCCGTAAAAAACAATTTTGTAAACCTCAATGTTGCCTTTTCAGGAAAAAATTACTACTAATTACTTTAAAATATTTATGTTAATTTAAAAAAAATTCTCATCAATCTTCTGCATGATCAAATTTGACAAATAATATCTCTACAGTAGAGTTTCGGATTTTCCTATAAAATACATTTTTGCAAGCTCAATGTTGTCTTTATTAAGAAAAGTTTCATCAACATTATTTAAGTTAATTTAAATTTTTTTGTGCCAATAGAAAAATACTAGAATTTATTGCAGATCTTCTACATATAATAGGATCGATGATAATTTTTCCTGAGATCAGCCAGAAACGAAAAATTTAGAAAAAACTGTTTGCACCCTTATTTCAAGATGGTGGTTAGAGCTCTCGAACTCGAAAGTTTGAAGGCGACTCGCCTACTAAACCCAAGAATAAAATAGCTTCCACCATTTTTTGTAAAATTAAACTCCAGATAAACGGTCCGTCCCAAAATTTCGTAAATATTTTACGCAGACTTCGGATATGTTACGGGAGGCTTACGGAGACAAAGCCCCATCCAAAAAGGAATATTGCAGGAGATTTATACCTTGCCGTCATTAAGGGTTTGTTTAAAGAACTGTCGGAGTTCCTCCTCAGTATCGAGAAAAGGGCAGCTAGTGGTTCCTGTATAACAATGCGCCCATGCACAAGTGCATCAAAATTAGCAATTTTTGGCGCTCAAAATCGATGCAAGTCATCGATTACCTCCGCTACTCTCCGGAACTGGCTCCGTGTGACTATTTCTTGTTCCCGAAACTCAAGTTACAATTGAAAGGAAATTTTTTCGATAATATAGACCTATTGCCTATTTTTCAAAAAATGTTTTTTTGGAAACTAGAGCTCATTTTAGACACACATTTTTTTTATCAAAAGTTACAACGTCCTTTTTAAATAATTAATATTTAAAAATTGATAATTCAAATGAGCCGAATGACAGCCGAAGGCGCACGATGACTAACTGAGCTCTAGTGATGTCAAATGGAATATAAGCACGCTTCAAAAGTTTCAAAACACGCGTATTGACGCCTATAGTTATATTTCATTTGATATCACTAGAGCTCAGTTAGTCATCGTGCGCCTTCGGCTGTCATTCGGCTCATTTGAAAAATTCAAACTTTATTTTGTTATTAAAAATAAAAGCTTTGAAATGGTGTATACTGTCGAAAAAAATAATAAAAAAGGTACCTTAGCAAAATGCAACATGTCTATTTCCAGTATTCAAAAGGACGTGACTAGCAATTTGAACAAAAATTCTTCAAATGAGTAGAAAAAATGTTTCAAAAAACTTGTCGATCGCTTCAACGCGTGTACTGCTTCTGAAGGCATGTACGTTGAATAATTTTGAGTAAACGTCGCATTCTTTTGTAAAATCACTGATTTCCGGAACTTTTGGGATTTGTAGAATTTTACTATTTTTAAAGATCACCAAGCTATTGAAAAGTGCCACGATTTTGGTGAACTCTGCTACGAAAACGAAAATGTTCAAATATTGGTCTCTTCGCTAAATTGAATGGGGTAGGTACAGATGCAAAAATAGTCAGTATAATACATTTTTCAAAAACTGTAATTAGGTGTTGTTTTGTATTTTTGTACAGACGCAGATTTGGAATGAAGTTTCCATAAATTTTTGTGCCAAAAATCACGCAAATCTTTTAAGTAAGTATTAAAAAAATGCAGCAATTTTATAGTTTTAACAAAATCATAATTTTGAAATCATTGGTTGGAATGACTAAAAATTCTGTTTTTTTTTATATAACTTTCGGTAATACTCAACAATGTATCATCTCATTGTGATCGTTTCTACATTTTAGTGGAACCTTAACCTTGAACTTTTATATAAACTTGAATCTTTGTTTCATAACATCGTAATTTTGAAACTTATGAATAGTTTTTATTCAATTTGCGCCTATAAAAACGTTAAATTTCTCTGCCACTTCCACGATTTTTAAAATCAACATTTGCAAAAAATCATTGAGATTTTTATTTAGACCAAACCACAAAACCATGCATTTTTCTTCAACCAAACGAGATTGATGACCTAGTCATATTTGAACATAAAAAACTCACACATCTATTTAGACAAGTTAAATGTACATAGTGTTTTTTTCTTCCATACGCTCTAGGACAAGAATTATTTAATTTAAATTATTATTTACTACACCGAGTTTTGAGGGATTACCGACTGACTGTACTCATGAATTATTTAATAGTTACCTATGACTATAATCACAAAAAATTAATGGTTTTCTAGAAGTTTTTTGCTGTAGAACTGACGAATTACATCTAATTGTACACTAACATTTCTGAATGTTTTTCATGGTTCGTCACGTTATCCAAACTCTCAAGTTACCTGCCATCAACAAAACAAGTATTTTCTTCTGTTCATTAGCCTATCTATCAGATTTTATTACCAGATGATCAAAGCAACGTTTAATCATATTCCCATACTTCTATTTAATTATTATCGATTACATCACTAACACATAACATGTAATTATAACTAAGTGGTTCTCCGATTCCCCCCGCCCTAAACGCATATATTTTCTGTTTATAACTTTATAATAATAAGAATGTTATAATAATAAATTTTGGTTTTGACAAATTTTCTATCATAAATTAAATTAAGATGTGAACTACTTTCTAGTTCTTTTTGTATACGTGTGTGCGTGGTTTATTAACGAGTTTGTAAAATGTTTCAGATGGAATTGGGCTCATTAACAGATAACAAGGTGAAAATTTTGTCATAAATGTCTTGGAAGGATGAACTGAAAGAGATTGTAGACTTGGATGAATGAGTCAGAGTTTGCTGAAAGTTCGTCAAATTTTCAACAGATGGATTTTTCGAAATTTACAAAAAAGGAAAACTTGATTTGTGTTCAACTAGAAAAATTTAATAAATAAATTCTATAAAAATTATACAAATTTTCCTGAAACATTTAAACAAAAACTTTTACTTTAAAAACTTGTATACCACAAAAATATTCATTTCTATTGGTTGGTTCAACATCACAAATTACTCTATACCTATTATTTAGAATGATGAGCAAACATTTTACGTTAATCATCGAACTTCCGCAAATTTTTCCGCTTAAATCCCGCGAAATTAATCCTTATCACCACGAACCAAAACTACCAAATTCAAACGATTTATCTCCCTTCCTTCCGCAATAACTTTACATCCTCTACCAACCGCATACTTTTTCTATAAAATTATAGGCAATAAGAAAAAATAACGATTCGTTTCCACTTAAAACAATTACATCTGAAGGCCATCAAGAAAATAATACCAATTCTGTTCTATTGTTTCATATGAAAGAGAAAAAAATTCATACTTTGAATTTTTTTTTAATTATTCCTTGCTACACTTGAATTTATTTCACTAAAATAGTTAAAAATCACACACTAGCACATTAGAGAAGAGCCACAAACACACAGAAAAACCACTCTGGTGGACTGGTGATGTAATGTTAAAACCTAATACCGGATTCCGTATGAACCGTACGGCGGTTAATAGTAAACTGAATACAAACACGAAGCGCTGAAATGGTGTACTGTAAAAAAACATGAACGCGGAGGTGGACTTAACATGCTTTTCATTTACTTATTATTACTTGAAATTTGATTACTTTGGCAATTTTCTTTTATCAGAAAGTCACCGCAACAATAAAACAGCTTATTAATGTTAAGTACTTGGAAATGTACTTTTTAATTTTATTGGCCGGAAAATTCGCGAAACCAATTAAATTGGGTGCTAATTTTATGAAGTGTGCAAAAGGAATTTAATGAAAGGTATTGTAATATTTCAGGTTTAATTTAATTGAATTGTGTCGGTATAAGTGAAGAAACTGCTAAATCATCAATATTGCCAAATATTCATCATGGCCCAGGACACATTGATCCTGTCAGGATGAACGCACCAGGTATTGTTTAAGATTATTTATTGGTTTAATAAAAATTATCCAGAACTAGTAGAATTTCGTTAAATAAAACTGTAAATAAAATAGCGACCACTCAAAAATATTTATTGATATTTATGAACGTTTTTTATGCTGATTTTTGTTATTTATTCGCAGTTTCAGGAATTCATCTAAGTACCTATATAAAATTTGCGGGACAAATTATTCGATTTTTCATGAAAATGCCTTTTGAAATTTCTGTTTTTTTTTTATTTACAGAAAGTTCTTCGGAAATTCTAAAACTGGACTTTTATTATATGCCAAAAAATTTCAACTAATTCCTGGGGTATCCAACTGTAAATTTCGAATCCGCAAAAAGAACCCAAATAATAAATTTGAGGTCCTATAGTTTACAAACTTTTACCTCTGGAGCAGGAAATTTTTGTCAAAAACAAGCATAAAAAATTTGGTAGATAAAAATTTGACATTGTAATCAGTTTTTGAAACATGTGAAAAAAGATTCCTCTTTTCTAGATTTGTGAGGTTATTTTGACTTATAGAGTCAAATTTTAAAAATTTTATCTGAAATCTTATAACAATCCTGAGGAAGGATAATAAGTGGGGTCAGTTTTTGAAACATTTGAAAAATACTGAAAAATATTTCTTTTTTCTAGATTTGTGAGGTTATTTTGACTTATAGAGTCAAATTTTAAAAGTTTTATCTGAAATCTGATAGCATATCCTGAGGAAGGATAATAAGTGGGTATGAAAATGTATTTTTAGTTTTTTATCTCTTCAAATAAATTCATAAAAAGAGAAAGAAAAATCTTAAAATTTCAGAATCTTGCGTATATAGGTAATCGAAGACATACAACTTCGAGTAAATTAAGCCAAAGTTGGATATTTAGATACCTAACAATATTCTAAGCCTAAGGTAGCTTGATCAGTGTCCGATATTTTGGAAAAAAATTGAAATTTTAAGATTTCTTTTTTCTGGTTTAGTGAAGTTATTTTGAGTTAAAAGTTAAATTTTAAATATTCCATCTAAAATCCGATAACATATTCTGATAAAGGAAAAGAAGTGGGGTATGAAAATGTATTTATAGTTTTAATCTCTCCAAAGAAACTCATAAAAAGAGAAAGAAGAAATCTTAAAATTTCAGGATCTCGCGTAATCGAAGAGATACAGCTTTAGTAAATTAAGACAAAAATGCATTTTTAGGTACTCAACAATATAATCCTTAAAAATAAAGTATCTCCATTAGTTTTTGCAATATCTTAAAAAAATTGAAATTTCAAGATTTCTCTTTTTGAATTTTGAATTATGGGGTCAAATTTTAAACATCGCGTCTGAAATACGATAGCATATACTGATACAGGATAAGAAGTAGCTGTCAAAAAGTCTTTATACTTTTTTTTCTCACCAAATAAACTAATAAAACGAGAAAGAAGAAATCCTAAAATTTGAGCTTTTTTCAGATATTTCAGAAATAAAGTATCTCTTCAATTAAGCGAGAAATTTGTAGTGTCCCTGGAATTTCACCCGCTTTGGCATTAAAAAATTGATTATTGCCAAAATAAAATTCATAAAATTTTAAAATTTATATGGTAAGTCATAAATGAGTTTCAAAATTTATACAATTTCTTAATTAAAAATTCTCAGATTTGCACATTCGAGAGACACTATAGAGAAACAGCTTTGGATATCTTGAGACTAAATTAAGTGATTACATATCCAACAAAAGCCTTAAAAGAAATCTAATGTATATTAATCTGAAATATTTGAAAAAAAAAAACTGAAATTTCCAGATTTGTTTTTCGTTTTGTGAGGTTATTTTGAGATATCCCATCTGAAATTATTTGCATATAGGATAACAAATTATTGAGACTTTAAAAATATCATGCGACACCGCTAACTATTAAAGATGGTTGCAATAGGGGCAAAGTGCGTTCGCGTAACTACATATACTTCCTAGTTCCTAGAACGACAAAACCAACATTTCCACCTCTTAAATGCTATTATATGTCATAAAAATGAAAATCTTCCCATCTTGATAACGTCATTTTGTACCCGACTCACTATCGCCGCCTTTGGCGCGGTGGTAATTTTCTTCCTCAATGGCATTAGAAAATTGACTATTGCCAAAATATAATTCACAAAACTGTCAAATTGTCATTCAAGTTTCTAGAATTGTATTGGCATAATAGTTTCACTTTAGTTAGGATGTGCACCTTATCCTTCTTGATTGAGAACATTCATGTTTTTACATTTCTGTTGTATTTACATATTCATATATTCATTTCAGGTGGACACACCTGTAAATCCAAACAATATAACATGGCTTTTTTAATGGTTCCAGATAAACTCGATGTAATGTTTGATTTATTTTTTTGCGACATAATCTCCAATACATATAATATGACAATAGCAAATTACTTTTACATAGAAATGGGCGTTAGTTAATATATCACAAAAAACTAGAACCAATTGCCAATTTCGTGGTAATAAAGTTACATAATCATCTAATTTTCCCTCTGGTATTGCATAAGAATCGCAAACTAGCCCATCGAGTTCATTTCCTCTTATAACACGTCGCCTCATAACATACTGTCAAAAAGTATTTTCATTGGGAAACCACACAATGCATGTACAACATGTTCAACACGATGGGTGTTTATACATTTCATCCACACCTTACAATTCACCTGCGAAATAAATAAAACAACTTGCATGACTGCACTCACAATACAAAATGCATCCCATCTCTCTCCCCCAAAAGTATAATCACCTCGATCTTTATTTAATATACCCTGAGTCGAAATGTTACAAATATCAACTTGCTGCCCATGCCATGTTTAATTGACTCGATCAAACTGCACTTCTGACTTCAGGTGCAATAACACAATTGCCAAATTGTGTTACTCGTTTTATTCCCGCCCAATTTTATGAATTATATTGGCGTTGTATAACTGGTCCTTGTCGAGGTTTGAATGGAGTGCGCAGACCACATTCTTTATTTTCATTTGGATTTTATTCACCGCGTTTTTGATTCACACAGAAGCTGAGATGTTTTAAATTGAAAAGAAACATGTGGAGCAGCCTGGGTGCCAAAGAATTTTGAAATCGATTCTACGGTTTGGTAATGTGGGAACGTATGTGCTGTTTCAAATTGGAGATCATGTGTAGGTAAATTATATTAGTAAAAATTATGAATATATCAAAAAGTCGCTCAAAATTTTAGATAAACTACATATACAGGCTGTTTCAAATTCGTTTCTCACTACAGGGATCTCAGAAATGGTAAGAGATACAGATTTGGGGCAAAGTTGCGTAATAATGTGGTCAATAATAAGCCGTTAAGTAATCGAAAATATCTTTTGTAGTTTGCGAGATTTGGTGAAAAAACAAAATTCTTTCCTTTTCGTTTTTATTTTTTTCTACTCTTAGTTTTCAAGATATCGAAAAACCAAAATTACTTTACCGTAGACACTTTTTGTGCTTTATAAAATGACGTTAAAATTTTCCTCTATTTTTTTTTCATCGTTTTAAGTAGCATTTTTTATGTTCTAGAAAATGGAGTTTACATTTTTTTCATGCGAGGTTTCGTTCTTGTGTAATCATCAGGTCATTTTTTGAGTACCTATACGGCTCTGATTTCTTTTGACAATTTCATCAGTGTTTTTTTTCATTGTACAGCCTATCTATCATCACTATTGACGAGTTCGTAAGTATTTATTTTATAAAATTATTTAAAAAAATTTATTCCATTGTTCTTATTGTTAGATATTACTACTAACAGTAAATAATAGTTAGTTTGAATTATTATAAAATGAAAATTATTATTATTATTATTATTATTCATAAAGTACAAAAATATTATTAAAGCTTGCCAAAATGTGCGGATATGAGGAGAAATACTGATGAAAATGTAAAAAAATCCAGGGCCGTATTTAAAAAATGATCTGATGATGATTGCACAAGAACGAAATGTCGTATGGAAAAAATGTAAACGCCATTTTCTAGAACATAAAAAGTGCTACTTAAAACGATGAAAAAAAATCCAGATTTGATGACGTTAGCGCAAAAACGAAATGTCGCATGAGGAAAATTTTAACGTCATTTTATAAAGTATAAAAAGTGCCCGTGGCAAAGTGATTTTAGTTTTTCTATATATTGAAAAATAAATGAACAAAAAAATTAAAACGAAAAAGCAAAAATTTGGTTTTATCAAAAAATCTCCAGAACTACAGAAGATATTTTCAATTTCTTAACGGCTTACTATTGGCCACATTATTACGCAACTTTGCTCCAATAATCAAAGCTGTATCTCTTACCGTTTCTGAGATCCCTGTAGTGAGAAGCGAATTTGAAACAACCTGTATAAAATTTAAAATGTGATTTGTAAGTTAGGTGATTATTCCGGGAATAAGGACAACCAATTAGTCTCTGTATAGATGGGAAATTTTCAAAAAACGAAATGTAATAGGAGAACCACAAGGATAAAATTTGGGGCCAATATCAAAATAATGTAATTTAAAATTAATTATTAATTTTATAAGACATTCAGAACTAACGGAATCCAAGGAAGTTTTAAATAAAACTGTAAATTTGACTTACATATGTAAAAATTAGGAAATAGCAAGAACCTTAATTTATATCTATTTATTTTTATGAACGCTTTTCATGCTGATTTTTGTTATTACTCGTACTTTCAGGAATTTATTTACATAAAATTAGTAGGGTAAAATATTATTTTTTCCATAAAAATGCCTTTTAAATTCCTCGATTTTTTCCATTTGCAGAAAGTGTGTGCAAATTAGTAAAAAATATGACTATTTCAAATAGTCTTGTATTTAAAATTATCAAGTGCAAATTTTGAAAACTGCAATATCAGAAAAGCGAAAAGCACTTAGAACTAAACCAATTATTACTTAACAGCTACAAATAGGTATTGAAAAAAACGTTATCGGCAAACACTTTCATTATCTATTTTGTCCTTAAAACAATCCACTCCTAAGTCACTTGGACGCAATTCAAAACGATAACTTTGTAGGTGAAAAAAGCGTCACACTTAATTTTTCCAACGATTTAAATAAATTTTTGCAAACTGGGTTAAGTTTTGACACAAATGGTAATAAATCCAATAACCACTTCAAGTTTTCAGTGTATTATCTTAACTATTTTAGAATAAATTACTCATTATCGTGTGTGGAATTGTAATGCATTTTAAAATGAAACAAATATAGGTCGGTGGAATAATTGAGAAATAAAAATTAACCTTATAGGTATAAAAAGAAAACATTCGAGTAAACACAAATTTGTACAATTTTTTTCCACAAACTCCAATGAAATTATTTGTAGTACACAAAGTTTTATGGCTGCAATTATTTTTTTTCTGCGGTTGTTGGGGGAATTCGCTATAATTATACAGTGTGATGTAATCATTATTAAATTGAACATGTAACCTTGTCTCGATTTAATTAAAGTGGAAACAATTTTACAACTTATTATTTACTTGTCCATCATTTTTCCTACAATTACCTGAACTGTTTGTCCCATTCGACAATTTATTATTAAACTACTTGCTTCAAAAACATCGTAAAAAATAATAGTGTGGATTTATCGTCGTATCTCCGTTGATGGATAAGATCATCAGCGAGATAGCTAAGAATAAAATAAGAACTCAAAAATAAATTCCTGACAAGACGCACATGGTGGACAGTTCCATGACATCAGATCGTTGATACCAACAGGTATACAAGGCGATCCATAATAAAACAAACACACATAATCAATATTTTTATCATTTAATTAATGAATGCACTTTATGTTGCATTAAGTTGCATAAAAATCCACTCAACCGGTTAATATACGTGAAGTTACGCACAAGCCAAAAATGTATGGTAATTAAATTTACGGATAAGACAAACTGGAAATGCTAATGAAACTTTTTTTTTTGGGTTTTTTACCGAATTTTATCTGATGGGAGATTTCGGATTGTTTGTGGTAGAAAAAATTAAATTGCGGCGATGCGATCCCAATATGGCTGGGTGAATCAGCGCAAATACATAATTGTATTTTTTCCTTGTTAAGGAATTTGCGTAATTCTATTATAAAATACGTGGACTTGTATATCTGATCCGAAAGAATTTTGTTGGAATTTATCACCTAAGTATGCGATTTCTAACTTACTGTTGATAAATGGTTAGACATTTTGTAACGAAGTATGTAATGATATACGATTATATAATTTTTCCAAGAATAGAATTTTATATATTCATGAAATTATAAATTTTAATGAGATTTATTATATGAATACTCTTCATTGTGGTTTTGATGGAGGAAAATTATACATTTTGGCAAAAAATAAAACGAATTAAATTAATTTGTTTAGGTGAATCAACATAATTGGAAAGTTTACAATTTTTAGCTACAGAAAAATGCAAATTAAATCCTTGCTTTCATAAAAAAAAATTATAGATTTAGGCAAAAAAAACGAATTATATCTATAAATAAAAAGATGGCGCTGAAGACGTAACGTGTTTCTGTCATATATAAATTGGAATAATTATTATTGGAAAAACGACGCAAAATAAAAAACTATCATTACTTCTACGACTCGTGTGGAAGTCGAAAAAACAGTCACAAAAAATTTGGCGTCGATATCTACAACGGTGTAGATTTGTATAAAAGACAAACATTCACTTTTATATATAAGATGATTTACAAATTAAGAGCAATGTAAAGTTGTATTTCTTCCATAAGCTAATTCGCGAATATTTCTGATATGGTGTAAAAATAAATGACTAAAATTCAAAATATCTCTAATTTTTCAAAAAGTTTCTTATAGTAAACAAACTAGTACAGAATGTTTGCCAAAATCTAATTCAAACATTTCTTTAAATAAACTTGTAAAATTAGACATTTTGGAAATTGTCCCTGCATCATTTTGTTAAAATCCAAAGGTTGCCAAAATTATAACGCATTGAAACTAAAACGTAAAAAAAAAAATTGAAATTCTTTAATTTAAGGTTGCATAAATAATAATATATATTATTTGATAAAGGGGCCAGAAATTCCAACGTAAAATTACTCAGAATATTCCAAATATTTTCCTCTATTTAAGAAATTGTTTCTGGTTTTCCTGGAGATCTTCCGAGATAATCGCATGAATTTAAAAAAAAATGTCTATAAGCGAAAGATTTAAATTTATTTAAATATGTAGATGTAATATAAGGTTTGAATGATGTAGTACTAAAGTGTTTACAACAAATGTTGACTTCCTCTTCATATTCTCTCTTGCAGTTCAAGCTTATAGATGCGTGATTCTCTTTACAATCATTTTCTTTCGAGATTTTTAGAGAAAAATTTATAGATTTTGGCCAAAAACAAAAAGATGTATTTAATTATATAAATAATTTGTGCTAGTGAATTGCCATGATTACAAAATTAACAACTTTTTGTTAAAAAACAAATGCAAATTTGAGCAGAATTCTTGGAGATATTTGTCGGGATTTTCTTTCAATATTCCATATTTGACCTAAGATCTGGAACTAAAAAAATATCTATATACAGGGTGTCCGGAAATTAGGAGTGATTCTACTCGAAAAGTTAATGTGACAAGTTCCTATAACATTTTTCCGAAAGCTCATTAATATTGGGATTTCAAGGCCCCAAAGTTTTTTTTAAATCAATTTTTCCAATAACTTTTTTCTATGCCCGATTGAAGAGCATTGAAAAATCTTCAAAAAAGACCCTCTTGTTGAATATCGATAAAACGAGTAGTTTTCGAGAAAAACGCGTTTCTGTTTAATACTTGCTTTGTTAATCTTGAAAATGAGCTGTAGTTAGTTGGTATTCATTTAAGGCGTTTTTCTCGAAAACGACTCGTTTTATCGTGATGCAGCAAGAGGATCTTTTTTGAAGATCTTTCGATGCTCTTCAATCGGGCGTCATCAAAATTTAGAAAAAGTGCCTAACAAAAAAGTTCTGGGTCTTTATTCAAAGGTCAACGTCAGTTTCGACTCTTTGACACTGGGGGATTTACCTCAATTTTGGTACAAGAATACAAATAAACATTAGTGATAAGTGTGTCAAATTTAAAACGAATCGGTACATTAGAAAAAAAGTTACTGAAAAAAATTGATTTAAATAAACAAACTGTAAGGCCCTGTAACCCCAAGATTAATGAGCTTTCGAAAAAATGTTATAGGAACTTGTCACATTAATTTTTCAAGTAGAATCACCCCTAATTTCCGGACACCATGTATAAGTAAACGAAGTTTAAATATGTAAATGTAACATAAGTTTTGAATATAGTACTAAAGAGATCACAAGAAATGGGTTCGCTTCATCATCATTTCCAGTCTAAATATTATAGATCTCCCGGACATCTCCTGATTTTGTCAAATAAAATTATTTTTTAGGAGATTCTGTTGGTCGGGATTTTGAATTCCAATATCTTTAAGTTTCAGCTAAATAAATTAAAATAAAGTACTGAATTCTTATATTATATGAACAAATCAGATTAGAAGATCTAAGCTAACTTTTAAAAACGGCCTCACAAGAATTTTCCAAAAACATCTTAAAAAGTCTCTAGCAAAATACCTGTATATCATCCGACTCATCTAGATCTCTGATCGACAATTTCCCCGACATTCATCGATCATAAACAAATGTCCAACAGTCTCATAAATTCGTGTGTGAGTACTTATATGTGTGGATGTCTGCAAGCCCCTTACCCAACATGATTGATTACAGCGGCACGTCCAAAGCCATATGAAAGAAGCCGAGTCAGTCACGACATAATAATCTTATGCAAATGGTATTCTTACCGTATGTAGTACCACCGATAGTAGAAGTCATCAATAGCATTGATCGACAGCATCTACTGTTGTTAAACGCCATGGGCAATGCAGTTTAACGTCAAACGCATGCATATGCCGTCATTAATCCGTTTTCGCAAACCAACGGCCTTAGTAGACATAGTAGATGTGGCGCAAGAGGTGCATAGTTGTACACTTTGTCTTCATTATTTCATTATGCATCGATGGCATTTAAATCGGCATTTATCACATTGTATGTTGAATACTTGAAGGTTTTGTTGGAACACCCTGATAGAAATTTGCGCTGGGGTTTTACGAGCTCACACCTTTTTTCCAAAATTAGTTTCTTCGTGCTGTGCTACACCCATCGGACTTTGGGCGGAGCCAAAAACCAAATCAAATTAAAACACCTGTATACTTGAAAGTGGTAATAGCTGCATGCGCTGTTAATTATTGGTTGGAAATACAGTAATTTTGTGTGAGATGCGTGTTTTGTTCAATGGAGTTAAGGTTAACACGACGTTAATACACTGGGACCTCACCGAAAAACTTGCTATTAAGTTTATGTTTTGAGCGAAAAAAAACCAAGCATGGTGGCGAAATACCACGCGATACATACGATGCAATTAGCTGATACACATGAATATAAATTTTCCTTTAAAATTAAAAAACACAAAAAACCTTATTGTGTTTAAACTAATTTTATTCAGATTACCTCTCATAATAAAATGTAAATATATACTTAAAGATGTAAGTGCAGTGGAGTGGTACCTATATCAAATGTCGCACCTATTAACGGTACCAAATTTGGAGAGTCAAGTGGGTAGATGGCGGTCATTACAGTTGTCTTGTGTATTAACATCCTTTTCTAATACGTAAACACCCAAATTGTCTGCGTGAACTCCAGTCCATTTGATTGAACTTAATCAAGAGTTCTATTTTTAGAACATTATTACCATTTGCCACTTTCATCGCAATACGGACACGCTTAGATGGAAAAAATAATAATGCATTTTATCAATCAATACTTGTAATTGATATTACTAGACTAGTTTACTAATTACTTTATTAATGGGATATATGCGTATTTTTTTAAAAATGATACCAATAGATTATATTTTTTGAATTCATCACCAAAATATTACCCAATTCAAAGTTCGCGCCTAAATGACTTATCTCAATTCAGATTATGTTGGTATTACAGAATTTTGAGGTTAGGTTAGATGCGCTATAATACTCAGAAGAATAAGATAAATTGTGACGGCTTATTTCTTTATTTAAAAATTTAAACTTGCATTGAAAAGCTGTTATACTTATCTGAAGTTATATTAGTTTGTTTAAAAAGACCGTTAGAAAGTGTTTTGTCTTCAATAATAGAAAATAACCAGAATTCAAGCCTGGCCATTTGCCAACCAAGAACGTATAAAAATAGAGGACAGAAAGCTGCCATGGTGGGGGTAAGAATTCGTGGGTCAGAAAGTGTTGCACGTTCAAATGGACTCAAGCGTACTCGATAGTTTCTGCACATGCGTCAGCAGCCATTAAAGTGTGTGCTTCAATCCTGCATATTTGCCGGTATTTGTTTTGGTTTGTGAGTACACGAATTTTGAGAAATTGGGCCGCCTGTGCTGTTTGTGTGGACAAAAAACTGATGAAGGACGAAAAATTGCTGTCATTGTCACTGTAACTGGCAACGCCGGGTGAACGAGGTAACTCATGGCGTTTACCCTTAGAACTGAGGGCGCCCTACCCAATCCCAGATTTCTGGGCAACGGATGTGGTTCTCTTTTTGCAAACATGAGCTAGAGGATCGCGAAAGCGACCTCGACGAGGACTTATAAGAAGCGTTTCAGAGGTAACTTTGATAACATAAGGAGAGACATGGTCGTGAGACCCGGTCTCGAAAAAGGGTTGTCGGCCAGACCTCATGACGGCAACCCAAAAAAGCTGCTTGACCCGCTACCCAATTAATCCCTTGGGATTAACACAGATGCGACTTGCAGCATATAGTATGAGGGAGAGGAACGCGTGAGCTACCTCGACGAAATAATGAACGTGGCAAGGGGAACCTAGCCGACACATTACTACGGTACTACTTAGTACCTCAAGGAGGGTACCGGTAAAACAGTCTGGACGTACGAGCCATTCGTGTAAAACTTATGAGGAAGAGGATACGCGCAAGCGCCCTCGACGGAGACTTATCAAACGAGTCAGGGGTAACCCAGACGACATAAGTAGGGGGTACCAAAATACCTTCGGCGGTGACTTATCAAACGTTTCGGTGACACACGGATAACATAAGTAGAGAATGGCGTAAGCTACCTCAACGTAAATATGTGCGTGGTGGGGGGAACCCGACTAACACAAACACGGTACTCCTTCGTACCTCAAGAAGGGTACCGGTAAAACAGTCTGGACGTATGTGCCATTCATGTAAATCGATGAGGTGGAGGATACGTGCAAGCGCCCTCGACGGTGACTTATCAAACGGGTCAGAGGTAGCTCTGACGACATAAGTACTAAGGGGAGATGGGAGCCCACCGGATTTTTCGGTCCCATCTCAGTTGGCATTGGACTCTTAGGGGCCGAGGTTTCTGTATAGAAAGTGAGGTAGTTCGCCTGAAGGCCTAATATCGAAAGACGGGTGGGCCGTACCCCCTGAGGGTACAATCATATTTTCATGTAACTGGCAACGGATTCGAGCCTATCCCCACCCTGGGAGCTTTCTGTCCTCTATTTTAATACGTTCTTGTTGCCAACACAATCTGCCTGTTGCTAACTTCTTGAGGTTAGTTCAAATGTGTTATCAAATTTGGGCGGGTTCAACCAGCATTATTATATATTATGATTTATTAGAATATTTTCACTTAAATAGTAATTTGTACGATTGTACGTATAATATAGTGGTAATTTCCAATTTCTTTTCAATACTACACATGTCCCTATTGTACGAGTCTGTTTCACATCGATCATTCGATGATATGGTTCTGATATTATTGAGGCATTTAAGAAGAAAGAGAAAATTTTGTATTTACCCTTCATTTAAAGAATAAAGGCAATTTTTCTTTCATTTAATTCTCAAAGTGTTTTAATAATTTTGAGATTGGGTCTAGACATTCTTTGGAATGGACTTCTAATAACAAAGAGATTTTTGCCTCTAGGTCAAAAATTTTGTGTCGCAGACCAATATGAACATCCAATATTTCTAATCTAACCTATAATATTAAGTACCTAAACTAAAATACGAGAAATTCATTTCTTATATGGTATGAAATAGAAGTTTGATACAGAAAAATATCTGATGTGTCCAACACATGACTCTCTTATACGATGCGGATATCTTATAGGTATTCTGATCTTTGGACAACACTAAAACCCGAAACCGATGAGTTACGATTACTATATTTCGTTATTAGTTCGTATAAAGGCTGTTTTTGTGTATTTGTCAGACTTTTAACGTGAAAATCAGGATTTCATCGCGTGACTGGTAGTGTCATAGTTTTATAACCCCTGGACAGATTTTAAGCAAATTCACATTTTTACATATCGAAATTTAGGTTTAATTAGAAAAAACTCGCTCCAAGGCTCTAATGGTTGTCTTTGTATATTTTCAGATGTTCAAATTAAAACTTTGAAAATAACACCAATTTTCATGGATTAACAATTTGGTAACCACTAGTCAGATTTCAAAGTTGTTTACATTTTTACAAAACAGAATGTAGGTTTTACTACAAATTGCTAATTCAAAGGTTCTCAAAGGTGCTTTTGTTTGCTTTTCAGAACTTTAAAATGAAACTTTGAAAATAGTGCTGGATTTTATTATGTGATGGTTTTAATGTCATAGTTTTATAACCACTGGACATAGTTTAAGTAAATTCACATTTTTATAAATTGAAACGTAGGTTTTATTAGGAAAAACTCGCTCCAAGACTCTAATACTAGTCTTTGTTTATTTTTCAGGCGTGCAAATTAAAACTTTGGAAATAGTACCAATCTTCATGTAGTAACAATTTAGTGTCACATTTTTTTAACCACTTATCAAATTTTAAAGTAACAGAATGTACATTTTATTACAAACTACTAGTTCAACGTTCTAAATGCTGTTTTTGTGTACTAGTCAGACTTTTAAAATGAAATTTTGAAAATAGTGTTAGACTTTGTAGTGTTTTAGTTTTAGCATCATAGTTTTAGAACCACTGTTTAAATTTTAAGTAAATTTACAAATGGCAATGTAGGTTTTATTTCAAAAAACCAGTTCCAACGCTCTAATGACCGTCTTTGTATGTTTTTCAGAGGTTTAAATTGTAATTTTCAAAATAGCACCAATTTTAGTGCACTGATGGTGTTAACGGCAAAGTTTTTGAACCGATCTTCTAAATTTTCTCTTAGATATTCCTAAGAAACCTAAAAATGCCCTCAGGTAAGTACCACTTGTACTGATATTAGATGAAAAAGAAAAAGATTTAACGTTACCCACAATTTAGTTAATCATGATTACTATTCTTTCTTATTTAGTATAAGAAAGTAAAAAGAATGTGTACTATTTCTATTTATTAAAAACGCTTTAGGTGATCATTGCTTTTCAACAGTTTATGATTTACTATAACAAGTTTTCAAATCATATTATTTAGCAACATGGTAACATCCATGTAAAATCTTTTTTCCCATACCTACACAAAAATGGCCACTTTATTTGCGTGAAATGCGGGTACAAAGTCGCCTTTTTAGGGTAGTCCCGAAACATAAGGAGTGGGGGTAATATTTCTCACTTGGGTAGTCATTCCCTTACTGATATGCGGGAGTTATTTGTGTTTGTTTATCGTTGTATTTGCTCACCGCACAGTGTCAAGCAAAATGTCAGTGTTATGCTGTTTTAATTTGTTCGCGTGTTTCACGCAACAGAAGTGGCCATTTTCGTACAGGTATGAGAAAAAATAGAGTATGTTACAAGGTAGGAATTGCTTCTGTCTCGTGTTCTTGCGCCCTCGCTTAGCTCTGGCGCAATTTTACACTCGTCAGAATCTCTCAATTCCTATCTTGTTGCATAAACTACTATTCCTTAAAAGCCCATTCACAACCACTTAACATACGGGACATAACAAAAAAACATAGCGTTTGACCAATAGAAAAATCTAAACATTTGTCACTGTCAATTATTATTGGCCACTATTGGTCAAACGTTATGTTTTTTTGTTATGTCCCGTACGTTAAGTGGTTGTGAATGGGCTTTAACATTGGAGATCCAGAGTCTTCGCAAATCTTATCTAAGGAAACTAATCGATCTACTCCCACAAGATTTCCTTATCCTAACTACGTTGTAAACTACTATTTTGCATCTAATTGTAAGTACCTATCTCATATCTACAAGATAAATTATTTAAATTTTCTAGATCCTAGAATCTAAACTGATGGTTAACTGATAAAAATTCCTAGTGAACACCTGTCCACTCTCAGCACCATAGGTCAAAACTACTGATAACGATCAACTTCTTCGAAATCAAACCTACTTGACACCTTTGCAATATTTCACGACACGATGTTTTTGCAAACAT
The DNA here is from genome assembly GCA_963942485.1 of Pediacus dermestoides. Lineage (NCBI taxonomy): Eukaryota > Metazoa > Arthropoda > Insecta > Coleoptera > Cucujidae > Pediacus > Pediacus dermestoides. The sequence continues at coordinate 10,947,899 of OZ012632.1, read as the reverse complement.
ATCCACGTAACATATCCTCATTAATTTTTATGTTTTATTGGGCATCACTATCGAAAACATAATGACCATTAAAGAACAATAATAAAACCAACATGACTGTAATTTATTAACACCTCATTTGCAATTTATAAATAAACTGCTTCGTCATCACCCGCTGTTACTCAAATAATTGTCTTGTGTTCCTTTGTTGTTTACTTTGCGCCGATCTTTGTACTTTGGGATAATAAAAAAAAAACTCTCTTTTCATATTTTATTCGTTCGTACCACACACATTTTATTAAAGTTGAAACCACCTGGCCAGAGGTGTGATATATTTGTTTATATGCTGTGTTTGTCGCACACGCCTCATAAACAATAATAATTATTATTTCGTGACACACCACTGAGAACGGAATGCTCAAATAAATCATAGAACAAAATTTATTAGATCATTTATGTAGCAGTAAATAAAGTCAAATTTGTTGTGACTAGTTGGAAATATCTGCAATAATTCCAGTATGGGGCTAAGGGTTTGTCGTTCCACCGCCAGGTAAAGATATCTGACAGATAGTAACGTAGTTTCTTAGAAAATGCACCGTTTTATATACCGTGGGCATTTCTTTATTGCCTATTGAATTGGAGTCATTAACCGTATTCAGAACACTATTAAATCAATTTTTGTTAATGGAGCACTCGATTATTTACACGCCCAAAAAGCCCAATCAATGTCCAATAAATCATCTCTGTGACATTTTACGAGGTATTTTTATTACCAATATCTGAAGGTAAAGTACATAGAAAATATTTTAATGGTAACGAAATCATTTAAAGAACGAAGTCATGTTAACAAGGATGAGAACACCTTTTTGGCAAAGTAAAAGCTCCGAAAACTGTTCCAATAATTTTTGTATCCATGATCTTTTTTCTATTCTGTTGCTCCTGCAGGCTGCTGATATGCAAGAGAAAACGGTCACGTTTCGTTAGACTATTGTTAAGTTAATGAATTAAACACGTCACGTACGACCTTGAATTAGAAATGTTTTTTATTTCACTTTTTATCGTGCTAAAAATATACGGTGAATGGATGGTAAAAAGGTAAAACTAATGAAGTAATGATGATATAATTGTTATTCAATGGCTTCACCATTTTTTTCAGGTGAGTGAACTTTAGGGGATATTGTTTGGGAAACAAAGTGATCAAATAAAATGCCAAAGGATGAAAGCAGTTCTTTTTAACCAAACCAAACCTAAGAAACTGTCATTACAATAAATTGAGATATGAATGAAGTACAAATCATAACTAACGTGCTTATAAAATTTATAATTGAAATCGTTTTAAAATCAAAATAATGAGGTAAGTACCGTCATTTTCAATCAGTACCTTGTGATGAAGAGCGTCGTAAAATTAATAACTCGTTTATTAAGCTTACTTCAGCTGGGTAGGATAGGTCTGCAAGGACGATAAAGCCAAACCAGTAAATGATATTATGTAATTAAAAATTTATTTAGTTTCGTTATAGTGGATTTTAGGAAATAATGAAAAATGAAGAGGAATTAGTGATGGTTAAAGGCATTAAAAATTGTAAAATTTTGTGAAGCACTGTTGAAAATTTGACTTATTATTGTAATCAAAAGAACTTTATAACATTTAAAGTTATTATTCAATTATAAACTCGTTTACTTGTAAACTGGTATGATTTTAGCTAGGGTCAAGATCTCTTCCAAATCCAAATAGCATTCACTTATAAGGTTTCCTGAGGACTTCAAGAATGATGTGTAGTGCTAGTTATGAAATATGGTTTCTAGTGTTTACTTGAATCCTTTCACAGACTTAGATCACTCTTGAGGCAATAGTCGTATAAATTCAATGGTCTTCAGTCTTACAGATAAAAATGTTTTTTCGTTATTCTCTTCAAGTACCTAAGTTTAGTTTTTAAAACACACACAATTATTCTGGTACGTAATGTAATTCCTGTGTACGTATTTAAGAGTTTTATTTTTTCTTTATTTTGCAGAGAAGTTGACATCAAAACCAGAGAAAGCAAATGTTTGAAATAATTTACCATGTTTAGTGATGCAAACAAGATTCTTATCTTGTGACGAGATACTTGAAGTATCGAATTTCAAGTTTCGCGATTTAAACTGCAGTTTGTTAATACCAAATTACAGATATCTTATTTAGGGATATTGGATTATCTTGAATAAGAGAGGCGAAGACATTACCTTTGAAATTTAACATTTGGTTAACAAAAAAAACGTGCGTCAACAAAAACGTTTTAATCAGAAAATTTACCACACGAAATAATTTTTGGTATGTCTTATCTTACAAGTTTTATTTCTCCAAATATGTGGGTAGTAGTAAATGTCCATGCGCAAAACTGAAATTCCAGAATTCCAGTCGAATTATGTTGTTCCAAAAATTTTTAAAGGGTCTATTAATTGCTGAAGTGTCTAGATAGTAATTATGACATAATAATTACACGAAATATAGCTCTTATAGATTTGTGGGAAATCTGGAAGCAAATTTTACGAAATCAAAACTGGCATATTCAATTGGTTGCTCCTTTTTATTTTTTATCTATATTCAAACTATAATAATATAGTTTAATTTTGTTTTTCCCATTTCTAACATCAATTTTTTTTATTCCCGTTCTTTTCCATTATTTTATCATGTTTGATCTACTGTAGAGACCAAATTTGCAAAGTTACTTCTCCAGCTCCCATTTCGCAAAAGTCAACAAATGATTTATCTCCGGCGACCTTCTTAAAAACCAATAAATCATCCAAAACTCAACTCTAGTATCCAGTTCCAATTTTCTCAAATTCACAAACCGCTTATTATGTTTTAACAAGCCGAGTACATATATTTTACCAATATTTAAAGCACACACACCACACTCTCTCCTGTTGTGCATTAAGTTGGTGTTGCTTCCAGCACAAGATTTTTTTTTAATCACTTCAGTCATTAAGATCCCCGATAAGAATAAACTAACCCGCGTTTTATCGTAGCCCACGCGCAAGTGACTTGCTACTTACTGGTGAGATCCTAGATGTTCTGTTATCGCTGGACATACAAGCCAAAGGTGCTAACTATTTATCTAGCGCTGGACTAATTAATGTTTTACACGTTTTAGTATAAAGTTAACCATTTGTCATGTTGTGTGCAAAGTGGATTTCAACTCTATCGCTAACTTCTAACTATTATACTAGTTTGGTTTTGCCGTTTAAGTGCATGGCTCAATTAATGAGTTGTGTCCTTGTGTGTTGATGTTTCAACTGGAGAAGAAATATACATTTACAAGAGAGATGTGAATATGCCGGTTTTTTTTTCACTAAGACACAAGGCGTGTATATGTTAAAGGCTATAATTAAATTAAACTAACGTACACTCATTTACATGGAGCATATAAGAGGAGATAAGGGCGTTTTATTCATTTGCAATGTTAATTTCCAAGGATATATCAAATGTAATAATTATTCTACGATGTTTTATAATCACAGAGGATGTGTGAAGGATTCAAGATTCCAATCGGCTAACTGTAATCATTTGTGAATATACTTAGAGTCAAGGATGGTTTCTTGCAGTAGGTACTCAATAATATTCTTTGTTCATTAGTTTATTTATTTCCAAATATCTACGTAGGGATGAAACTATTTCTTGCTCCCCTTTCATCAAACTTAATTAGAATCAGAATCATGGTGTAACTGGATAACTATAAGTAACTTTTAAGGTTTTCAAACTGGAGGTTCTTAAGTACTGCCACTTAAGATGAATACAGTTTAACATTTTCTACATATATTTTTAGGAGTAGAGACTTGGAATTGTGCAGTTTTAGAACTTCGTGAGGTGCATGTTTTTATTAGCTGTTAACCCAGCTTCAACCTGAAATTTCATTAATCACAAATCACTAAAGTATATTTTGGCAACAATCAACTTTCCACCAGATTAACTCTTGGACTCAACAATTATCTCGAGACTCCAACTGATATTTTGGACCATAACATAATCCGAAAGAGTTTTCATGAGAACTGTTATTACATTCAGAATTTTTCTACATCTATCTATAAATTTATAAAATCGCTAGCCTTGCTTAGGGGGGTAAATAGTGACAGTTATATCAGGACTTTTATCTTAGAAGCTTAGAAAGATCAAGAGGTTTTTCGATGGTTTATTCCCTTGTAAAAGATATAAATTGAAACCTGTGAGAAGATACAAATTTTAGGCAAGATTTTGTTGTTTATACTTGTACAAAGGACCTTTTTTAGAAACTTTAAAGTGCGTTCTGTTTGAAAACGGTTATATTCTTCAAGTTAATCTACCTATTAATATTTTTAGAAGGCAAAGAAACATGTTTGTATAGACAGAGATAATCAATTTGTCAAATCTAGAATCTTTTGATTCGTTTTTCTAACACTATAATGCAAGTTTGCAAGTCTAGTATAAACTTAAGAATCTGCCAGCTAGAATAGAACGTGATGCTTCCATATTTCGTACGAGAATTTCAAAACTCGAGATATTTTAGGAAGCACCCTAAAAACTTATTGAGAAATTCTGTATACAGGGTGGTTCAGAGTTTATCTTTCAAACTTCAATAGGTGATAATACTCGCCAAAATAATAAGAGTTTTCGTTTTCATATAAACGCCTCCTTTGGAAGTTACAGGGTGTTTATTAAAAATTAAAAAAAAGCAAGAGTATTAAAAGATAGAGAAAAGGCCTGTCGATTTTAGTACTTTATTAAAAATAGTCAAAGGAATGCGTAATAGTTATTTATATTATAAGTGGGATATGAACATCATTAACATAAGAGTCTGAAAATTGCAGAACGAGTCGTAGACGAGTTCTGTAATCAGACGAATATGTTAAAGTGTGTATATCCCACGTGTGATATACAAGATTTTATCTACTACCGTCCAAATAATTAAAAATGAATTTTGAATTTATTTCCAGCGACATTGCTCAGTAGTTGTTGTCAAGTTGTCGTACTGGAGTACCTAACCTAAATTATGTAAAAACTAGCCAGCGCTACACAACAGTTAATTTGATTTATAAATTTTGAAATAATTAAACAATTTATAGACAAAAAAACTCGGGGACATGGACCGTGTTATGTTAATTATTAAAATATAAAACTATTTTTTTATAAAATGAAACTACAAATTTTTTCAGTTATCTAACGTGAAGTTTGGGTTTTTTCTATGTAGATACGCTATTATAAAATTCTCCAGGTTTCAAAAAATCAAACTTAAGAGTATGAAGTGTCATTACTCAGTGTTAATAACAAATTTTAAAGAATTAAACAATTTATATTATATTAAAATTAGACATTTACAAATATAAACTTTCCTATAATGATACTAAATTGTAAAAATTGTGTTGTAAATACTTGTAAGAAAGAATTTTCTTGTTGAAATTTCAGTGTGGTAATGATTTCTTTAAAACACATGTTGCGTAATAATCTGACTTACGTTACTCAAATTAATGTCAAATCAAGACTATTATGAATTGGTAGTAGATAAACAAAGTTAGAGTGAATAAAAGCGTATGGCCCACCAGAAAAAGAACATTCAGTATATAAAATAAAATCAAATTACCCTTATCTGATAGCAATAAACATTGTTACTGTTCGTACCAAATTTGAAATCAATACCCTTTTTAGTTTTCGAGTAATTTCAAAAAAACTGATAAAAAATGTCAAGTTTAACACCCTGTAGCTTCCAAAGGAGGCGTTTATATGAAAAGTGGCAAATAAAAAATCTTATTATTTGGGCGAGTATTATCGCCTATTGAAGTTTGAAAGGTAAACTCTGAACCACCCTGTATATGGATAATACATAGAAATATTTCAAAATGAAGAAAGGATAAAAGCTCAGGATTATTTTTATCACGTTGACTTTAGGTTAAGAACTACATTATACAGGTGTCCAAAAGTACCAGATTAACCCTTAATTGTATGGACTACTTTATAATAAGATTCCAGGACACAAGTGTTAATACAATTTTCTTCAGACTTAGTTGACATAGAGAATATTAGCATAATATCGGTAGCTACAAAGGATGTTCATCTATAAATTTGGGAAATCACTAGCCTCGCATAAGGGGACAAGATGGTAGAGCCTTGACATAATTATATTAAGACTTAATCTTATGAAGATTCAGTCAATTAGAACTCCAGAGGTTTGGGATAGAAGATTGAAGCTGAAACTTGAGAAAATAAAGAACTATTAATTTGTCAAAATTAAACATTTTAGAATTACTTTTTCTAAGGCCTGAATGCAAGTCTATTAAAAGCTCAAGAATTTGCCATCCAGAATAAAATGTGACGCTTCCAAATTTCATACAAAACTTTGAAGGTTAAGACATTAAAAATTAGAGATTTTTTTTGATAAGACACCCTTAGAAGTTGTTGGGAAATTCTGGGACATCCTGATATTAAGACTTTTATCTCATAATCTTATGAAGCTTCCACCATTAAGAACTCCTCCGGTGGAGTGGGACAAAAGAGAAACTGAAACTTGTGACAAAATAAAGATATCGTAACTATTAATTTGTCAAACCTAACCTAACATATTTTGATTACCTTTTCTAATATCAGAATGCAAGCCTATTAGAAGCTTAAGATTTGCCATCTAAAATAAAACGTGTGGCTTCCATATCTCATATGAGACTTTTAAAAAATCACTGAAAACTCGAAATTATTTTAGGAAGCCATCCTTAAGATTTGTAGAGAAATTCTAGAACATACGCGCAAATAAAAATGTTAGAAATTGAAGAAAAGATTAATTTACGTTTAGGTTCTTAGGATACCAAAGCTCATTTCTGATTTGTTTATAGGCTAGGTTTCGTTGTGGATTCAGATCCTCGTACAGATTCTTTAAATTAACGACTATAGGTACTAAAATATTTTCTGTTGAAATATTTAGAAGCTTCCAAATGTTCCCGTCACTCCTTTATATTTTGATGCTTGATTTAATACAGCGTTTGTTGGGGGCGATTTCTCGGAAACGTTCCACGTTATTTAAATGCTGTCTATTTAACTCCCATAATTCTGTTATCTTAATCTTTATTATTAATCGTGATATTTATTGCCTTTGATTTAATGCCAAGTCAAATAGCAAGTCTCCTTTTCATCGCTTTTATATTGGTGCACACGCCCTGCAAATTTAATAGCTCCACATCATACAAACACTGCTGTCATCTGCTGGTGAAAACCGATTTTGTCTTTGTGGTAAACAAACGGAGAAATTTAAATAAATTTTTTTCAACTGCCTGGTGTCTTGCCCGTGGCGTTTTGATCGAACTATTGAAATCGGCCAATGACACCAGACCCTATAATTATTTGTGTATAAAGCCCACTTTTTCTTGTGATGTGTTATTATTTTCGTATGAGGCAAAAGCGGTGATTACGTGGAGGACCAGCGAAAAAATTGGTGGCAACCTTAATATGTAGCATTATTACTTCAATAAAATTAACAAAAAACAATGTTGTGAAGGACGTTCTTGTTAATAGTTGTACTGAATCACGGTTTTGTGTACTATTTATTATAAATTCCAAGTTTTGCCTAATAAATTAGCACTTTAATTACTCGAGTGTACACAGTTCTTAATTTATTCCCGTTTAGGCTTAATAAATTTCATTTTGCCTAATGAATTCATTTATATTAATCTCAACATAGTGAATTCCACACATGCACAAACACAGTCTGCGTTAATAAACTATAAATTTACCTTGATTTATAATTACCTAATTTAATTTGGTTTTTTCTTCATAATTATGTGAGTGTGTGCCTGTTTTTTTTCTGTGTTTGTCGTTTTAAAGTCAAACAACCTCGTTTATAGTAAAATTATACCAACATTGAGTAGTTTATATTAAAATGGTTAAAATTCAGTTTGCGTGTGAGATAAAGAGGCCATGGCTTGTGCAAATTATGCTAGTGAGGTCGACTAGAGTGTTCAGAACGACGATATTGGCCACTAATTCACCAATCAACGATCAGTAAATAGTGAAATGTCATTTCGCGAATGATTGATGTCGTTTGCCGTCGATTTCTGTGGAGGTAAGAGGTAATTGTATAACTGCGCGGATATTTTGCAAGAATTATTTTGGGAAACTGCCGAAAGGTGAATACATTGGCTACGCAGGTTTTACACTCACCACATTGGATTTTAAGATGCGAAGTTCTCTTCACTGGTCTTTTCATTGCCATATTGAAATTTAATTTTTAAATTTTTAGAATAGCGACGAGTTTTGTCGCTATAGTTTTCAATATATTCTCGTACCTAGAATATAGAATATTTCAACTCTTTCGGTTCCAAAAATACTAATTATGCTTTTTTGGATGTAGGTAATATACAAGAATATGTAATTTATGCTAAAAATTTACGTTTCTTGGACAACATTTCGTTTTGATCACTTTTCGATCATATCGTTTCTTACGTACGGTCATTATTACTTGAGATCTTATTTACAGATATAATATCTTCGGTATCTTCATTTCAGTTGTCGAAAGAATGTAATAAGATATACAAGTAGATAGCAGCGTCGTAATATGATTTTATTGAGCAGTTATTTAGTTTCCAAACGATCTTAACAACTTATTATTAAGTTTTTTAATAAAGTGTTAATTGTAATTAAATACCTTGAACTCATAGATTATTATAAGAAGACTGCTGAAGTTAGGTTAGGTTTCGTTTTTATGGTAGTTATCGAATTTGTCGATATTCTAGTGAAGCTAATTCCGTTCTGAAATTACTACGTTACTAAAGGATTGTAAATTAGATTCATATAAAACATTTTACAAAATTATACATTGCGGAATCGAATCGCTTAAGTAATCAAATTTTGAACTAATTATTATGATACTGTAATTTTGCAGAAGGCAAAACTAATAATTACAAACCTACAGAGCTTGTTTAATTTTACTAAATCAGCGGTTTTACACTTACAGCTTTTTGACCTTACCGTTAAAAGTTCAAATACTAACAGGGCTATTCACTAATTCATAACGACGTCGTTGAATTACGATAGTCGTCTAATGTCGTCTAACATGGACGCATGAACGTATTCTGTATGATTTTCTTAGCAGTTATTTAACGACATGTCGTTATAAAATTGTCGTTAGTAGACGGCAGCTAAACAGGGCATCGTAAACGAATATTGTCTAATCGTTAGGCTAAAAAATTAAACGAAAATGCAAAGAAATCTTTTACTACATGTTTTAACAGAACTTGAGCATTTATTTACATCAATTTCATGCATATTTCGTATTATTTGATTTGATGACAGGTAAATAGACGTTTTGGAGAGATATTATAGCGATCCATTTAAAATATCTGATAGCATTTTTCGAAAAAACTATAGGATATTATTAGTAGGGAAATAATTTTGAGAGGGACCGAAGATGTACAAAAATTCCTCTCTGTTTAAGTTTTTTACTGCTTTGCATTTTTATGCACATGGAAGTTACCAAAATTCTCTAGCTAAAGATATGAAAGTTTTGGGGATTTTTATGGATTATTCATATATCTTATCAGCAAAACAATTGAGCATCGAATAAAAAAATTATATAAAACATCGATATTTTCGCTTATTTAAAAGTTGGATGGTATGATTTTTATCGCATTTTTGGATTCTAGGAGAAGATCTAAACATATTTTGTATAACATAGCCTGTGCGGTTTTTCAGTTGTTTTTAAAATATTTCAAATTAGAAATTCCATCCAATTTTAAATAAGCGAGAAAATCGATGTTTTATACATTTTTTTTTATTTCATGCTGATATATATATATATGAATGATCCATAAATATCCCCAAAACTTTCATATCTAAACTTTTTTTCCATATTCAAAAATAAAAATGTTATAAAGCTTTTATTTGAATGTCCCTGTACATAGACAATTGACAACAACCAAGGAGGTCAGAAAAATCCCCGGGGTGGGGGTTGAATTCGTGGGCCAAAAAGTGTTGCACGTTCAAATGGACTCAAGCGTACTTAATAGTTTCTACGCATGCGCCAGCAGTCAATAAGGCGCGTTATTGGTCAAGTGTTTGTTTTGGTTTGTCACTGTCATAGCAACTGGCAACGGATTTGTGCCTACACCCATCCGGGAGCTTTCTCTCCTCTATTTTTATACCTTCTTGACAACAACATACAACATCTAGTCAACAATAGCAAATTTTAGGTTAAAAAAACCTATATGAAGATAGCTGTTTGTACTACCTAAATTATAAAAATAGGCGACTGTCGTTATCCTGAACCAACATCAAACAGTTTTCAACGACTGTAGTTACAGAATATGATTTTTGTCAAACTCGTTACGAATGTCGTTAAGAAATTAAGAAAATAAAGTGGGAAAATAAAACCTAAAAACATCGACTCAGTTTATATTTTTCCGTAATTAACGCAATGGAAACACAGAGTTAACTGAGAAATCCAGGAAAACTAATAGACACTCCAAATTCTTTGAGAAGAATGATCATGGCATGCAGTAAATGGTGGATATTTGAGAGATGCTACAAGAAAACAAAATTACTCTACCATTCTATTTTAAATATATTTTAGATGATAAATTTTTTTTGGTCGACTTGGAAAGGCGATAGACAGATTTATAATAAAAATAGTGTTTTTATATCAAGTTTTAGAAACCGTAAAGCAGATTCAATAGGAAGATGGGTAAATTATCACTAGGACTCGATTTTTAATGTTTATGCAATGGTGCACCGTTTGCCCAGGGGCACAACTTCCCTCCTGTGCCTGTGTGTGTTTCTTTTTTGAATCATAATAATTTTACTTATTGTCTCCCAATTGAGACAAATTGTAAAAAGACTGGATGTAAAAAACAATAAGAATGGTGCACCATATGATAATTAATAACTAGAAGAGATACTTCGAGTTTATTTTTTTAACGACTCACAAGTAGTCCAAAATGGACAAAATATGAAGGTTTGATTCTATCTTCACAAAAATTGAAATGTAAAGGTTCTTGGGACCATCGACCAGGAATGTGAAATTTATTTTTGCAAAAACCAAATGGCGGATTCGACATGGCAGACATTTTATCAAAAAAAGATTGGATTTTGATAAAATTTGATAGTAAAGCGCTTTTGGGATCGCTGATCACGAATCTGAATTCCATTTTTGAAAAAACAAAATCGCGGATCCAATTTGGCGGATATTAAAAAACCTTCATTTTCGACTTTTGGCCAGCTTTTTGGACTTTTGGAGCACTGTGCGCCTGGCAATGATAATTAAAATTCGCATTTCTTTTCAACTAACTTAGAAAATACTGGGGAGATATTATTTAATTTCTATTACTTAATTTTGATTATTTATTTATTCATTTAGTAACAACTGTAAATATAGAAATACAATTACGTAAATAATATCGACTATCGATACCGGTAAATAATAAACTGCTGGCCAATTGAAACGTACCAAGCGAATTTTTAGGTTGAATTTAAAGTCAAATATTTTGAAAAGGATAAAAGATATCAACATGAGGTTTTCAGGATTCAAGAGATAATTTTATTGCGAAAGCAATAGTGTGACTCGATTTTTTTTACTTTGAAGTACGTTACTATCTACAGGGTATGAAAGAAAGTCGTCTTTTTTTTCTCAAACTTTATACTTACCGAGATTCCACAAAATTTTTTAAATATTTTTTTGATGTCCATTTTTTTAGTCCCTGGTTAATGAGGAAAAAACCAATTTCTCAAAATTTTTATACCCCTCTTATTTTATAAGATACCAAACTTTTTATTAAATTAAATATTGTTGAACAGGTTTTTGCAATAACAATTATGCTGCCATTTTGAAAGCAAATGTCATTATGCGATATGTCGATAAATAGGTAATTTTAAGTAGAATCTAATTATTACGGAAAAAAATTTACAGGGTTGTTTTAAAAAATTTTGAAAGTTAGTAGGTGACCCTTCCGTTGAAACCGGAAGTGTCATTAGATTGTTTTAAACGTCAAAATGATTATTCCTTTCAATAATCAAACCATGCCAAATTTCAAATTAATACAGTTAAATGTAACAAAATGGTGGGGGTTGTAAAACGATTTCGTGGCCACCCGGTGTATATGAACAAATTTTTGAAAAAATGATAAACCCGTTTCTAGGACATAAGTCACTTAAACCAATGGTGAACATAAACTAACTAAATTCCATTTTATTCCATTAAGAAAATAGCCTCAAAAAATGAATTAAAAAAAATTACCAATTAGCGAACGTGTACCGATTTTTGATAAACCACTGATTACCAATATATTAATGAAAGTACAAAAAATGTACTTTTTATAAGAAAGCCATTCATAAGGTATCATAATCAACTACAGAGATTGGTTCTTACAAAACACAATACGGCCGAACGACAAAAAACAAAGAATAATCAAATTTTCAGCAAAAATTCGGTATCTTATAAAATAACAGGGATATCAAAAATTTGCGAAATAGGTTTTTTTCCCCATTAAGTAAGAACTAAAAAAATCTACACCAAAAAAATATTTAAAAAAATTTGTGGAATCTCGGGAGTTATAAAATTTGAGAAAAAAAAGACGACTTTCTTTCATACCCTGTAGATAGTAATGTACTTCAAAGTAAAAAATCGGGTAACACTATCGTTTTCTCAATTAAATTATCTCTGAAATCCTGAAAACCGCATGTTGATATCTTTTCTATTTTTCAAAATATTTGACTTTAAACTCAACCTAAAAATTCGCTTGGTATGTTTCAATTGCCAGCAGTTTAGATACGTATATGTTTCTGCAATAAACATAAACATATTATAAAAAGTAATCATAATAATATACGTTGTATTGTTATCTGGAATTTTTCCATTAAATTCTTATTGTCATGTAAATCGAAGTACTTAACCAGAAATATCGAAGTTTCGACTTATGAATGTGTAATTCTTCCTCACAATTAGTATATCCGCCCAGTTCGTACAACCTATATTTTTTACAAAATTTAGATAAATAGTTTGACATAAATAAATATGATATAATCATCCATTAGTGGCCAAATTTTAAAGACGAAAAAGCGGATCTATAAAAATGTTGAGGTGACGCAACAAAATTTATTTAAACAAAAATATTTACAAATACAGATTTAAAATATTTAATAAGAAAAATACAAAAATATAGCTATTAATAATTAATTATCGAATTACAACGCGAAAAAAAATGGAAAACTGACGTACCTTTTTACAAATAAGAGTAAGAGATATATGGTCTGCGCGCGCATATTTTATACTGATCATCACTATAAGGAGATTTTAATTATTTTGAATAGGTCTATTGGAATTTGATCTTGGTGTAAAAGTAGAAAATTTAAACATAGAAATGTTACAATACTTAATACAAATCTATAATTAATTTAATGAAATATCGACTGTGACCTAAAAATAATCGTCTGAAGTGACTTCTGATCACACCCGACACAAACGTATATACTCGTATTTCTAAAAACATCCTGTTTTGAATACATTCCCAAAGAAAAATTTAAGAGTTAAATTTGGTCACTTCTCGCTGTAATAAATCGCCTAAAACATGAAGAAATTGCTTATTTAGAAAAGGATAAGCGTAAATTTTGGATACTTTGAATAATAAAACAGTTTGAAGTGTTATAATAATTCTTCGTTGGGCAGGAAATATACTACTATGTTTTTGAATAATTCGCAAATAAACCTGAGTGGTCGATTTAAAGAAATTCACGATTATAGCCCTCCATATTTATTAATACCACCTCTACAAACAGATGTTTAATTCCCGCTCCTTAATTTGATTTTGCATCAACGCGCCCATACCAGTACAACATATGAACTTCTTGAATCACATTGGTATTTAAATCTTTCTTTTTATTTTTGTACCATTCGGCGCAAGTATTTTAATTAATAGAATGGATATAAAATTACTTTTAATCTGTAGATTAAAATTGTAAAATAATTTATCTTGTATACTATACACAGAGCTGGTTTGGAGCCAAGAGCCAAGTTTTGATTGGTGTTAAATATCAGTAGCCAGGATTCATTGACAACATTCTTATAACTGAGCAAACGAGATTTATTATACCCGGTTTAGAAATAAATGTTCTGTTTGATAGTTAATTAATAACAAAACAAAAAAATGTTTGCATACAACATGAAAAAGTTATTACCATCTACACTAGTATACCAAAAGATAATAATAAATTAGTTAATTTACGACTGTGGTTCGTGTGATGGTTCATGCTGCTGCTATTGTCGCACTAATAAGGTTCATTTCAAGGGGCACGAATTTTTCCTTACAAAAAAAATTCCACAACCGTACAAAAACTTGATTTTCGCCGTTCGCATTCTGCTTAATACTTATATGGTAAGGTAAGTAAGTTCTTGTATCAAATAACACACCACTATTGTGTCCACTTAATTGAACAAATTTCGGCCAGCCATTATGCGAATAAATTATTGGAGCATTTCACAAGAAATGGGCAGCACAAGCGAGATTGATTAAGTGGGATTCCGACAACCATACAAGTACAAACGCAAAGTGAGGAAAGAAATTCGTGTAATTAATCATAATTCCTGGCAATTGTAAAGGAGAATGGATGACCGTTAAGATTGTGTTAAAGCAAAAACTTTTGTGGTCAGAAGAGCTGAAAGCCCACCAAAGGTAGCGCGACTTTCATTGAAAAGAAACTGAAAAGTAAGAGTAATTACAGGATTTTTGAGCTGTTTTTATGTTTGGAGTCTGAGAGGACAGGGATAAATGGCACATTAATACTGCCGTACAAATTAAAGAGCTCGGAGAAAAAAGAAGACAACGTTTTCTCTCAAAACAGCGTTTTCAAATAGTACTTTTATAAATATTACATATTATGACTTTTTTCATGGTATAAGCTCATTCCGTGACTTTTTAATTATTTGCACTTAGAAAAATGAAAAATGTTATGTTTGTTGTGAGTCCATACGCGGCTTTTGCAGTTGTAAATTTCGGGTTTTATCGCTCGTTTTCAGAGTTCGAACGCTCTTTGTAGTCGTAAATGGTCGCGTAGCCCAAACATTTTACATACAACTTTTTCGCCACTTGCGTCTTTTTACATCAGGGACTAGCAAATTTTAGTCAAAAACTTGTTAATTAATAAAACTGAATACATTTTTAAGAATTCTACTTCTTCTTCTTCCACGTCATGAAGAATTTCGTCTCATTATTCATTAATTAGTAGCCTGGTGGGTTGGACTTTCTATTGATGAAATTATTGTTTACGTAAATGGATCCATTTTTTTACGAATCTAATTTCAAAAATTTAGATTTTTTTATTTGTCTAGAAGAAATCAGAAGAATATTATACATATTTGAAAAGAGAAAAAAATGCTCTTTTCAACAAAGTCACAGCCCACCATGACTTCCATATAAAAAAATACAACTTTATGTCATAACCTAAAAATTAAAAAACATTTTCAATACCTGTTAACGCTATTGTATTCTCCCCAAAAAAGTGCCTTAAGAATGTGCAAACGCCATTTCTCTAAATTCACAAACAACCGAAATATAGACATAAATCGAAATCTCTAAAAATCAAATTTTCGTCCATAACTCGAAAAAAACGACGATCGCTAAATTTTGACTTCGCCATCGGGGGTTTATCAAAAAAAGAGCTCGACGATGCGCGGTCAGATTTTCAATATCTCTTATGGTTTAAAAGTTACCCTATAAAAACATCGAATTTTGCCCACATGGTACGGCTTACGGCAGAATAGTGACATTATTTTTATGTAAGTACACATTTCCATCCGTAGTTAAAAACGACTATAGGACTAAACAGCGTCCTAAATAATGCAAAATTATAATTAACTAAAAATTAGGCCCTCTTTAAAAGTAAATAAATTCAATTTATGATTATGATAAACTTCAAATACTATTATAAATTATTATTACAAAATTCATTTCCTAAATCATCACGCAAACATTCTGTATGGTGTAGTTTTCAATAATACTAAACCAATTATTACATTTTTTTTGTCATAAACCTCAAAGTCAAACCCAAAGCACCAAAATAAGTGTTAATGCTTGTTTTTAATTGCGATGGCCGCCAACAAATTTTCACATGACTCCTCAAGGATCGAACCTGGGGACATTTATATAACAACGTCCAACCAAAGAAGCTAAACTTTTAATTATTTTATTAATATTACTGTTAATTAATTTTATTGCAGCCATGTTCTTTTTCGTCTCACCGTAGTAGAAGTAGCAAAATGCTAAAATTTATGTTATACCCATGACCCGTTTGCAGTTTGCTAAATAATATTTAAATGTTAATGTTTTATCAATATTGGTGATCGTCAAAAAAACGGTATTATAGTAGTGCCCTTGGCTAAACGAGAGCGAAAGTTAAATTTGTAATTAAATTTTATTATTATTGTAATGATAATTGTATAAGAATTGCGAACCAGTACATGAACCCAGCGCACTATTTCAGCTAATACAACTCATAAAAATGATGTAGGTATAAGAAATATACCGTGGGACCAGAAGCGGGCTTTATCAAACGTGATAAAACACATTAAATGCCAGATTTACTACAAGAAAACATTTAGGTATAACACTAAAAAACAAGTTGAAAACTGGTACAATTTGAATTAAATTTAAATAATCAGGCTTATTATTGATGCAGATTGAGACCGTTTAGAAACTGTATACATATTCTTTGAAAATAATTATTCCACAGACGGTTTACTCGGTTATTATCTATTACATTATTATTAGTTAACACCTGGATAAAAAAAGCCATTTTAAATGTCATTTATTTGTTGCTTCACTTGCTGTAATAAGACAAAATTAATGTGCGGTTCTGGTTTTCCAAAGGTAAATTATCGATTCGTTAGTTAATAGAGACATTATTTCTCTAGTAATTCGATTATAAATCAGCGCGCTTTTGACGGCCGTATGACAACAATTGTATTTGAAATGATAACATCCGTTTATGTTCGCAATCAATTGGAATTTTAATCAAAAATCGCGTTGAGATAATTCTGATAAAATTACATCACCAAAATTTGAGTGGTTTTTACAGATTCTGTTTTACATTTCGACAAGTCATAATGAAGTTACAATAACCATCTTGTCAGTTATCTAATCTTGATAAAAAAGTATGTAAATAAACAGTAGTTTTTTAAGCGTTAAGGGAGGTAAGCAATATTTACCAATCGAGGACGAGTTGAAAAGTCGTAGGCTGTTCAAGCACTTACCTCTGAATTGTTTATTACATTTTTTCATTCCCGAAGTTCACATATAATGTAAAAAATCGTTTTTAGTTATTCATCTTTCACTAATTTATTTCGATATACCACAAGCTGTCAAAATAAATAGGTAGACTATGATGCCTTCTGGATATGGAGACGAAATTTGAATTATTCGTTGGTTATGTCAAAAGTGAACACAGAAAACCAAAACAAGAATATGTAATTCAATAATTATAGTTAGAATATGAGTGTTTTCGAAATGGACAAGGCAGCAAGACTTACCTTTGCATTTTTACTACCGGAAAAGTCAAAGAAACAGTACGAATTATCATATATGTATATTATTCAAAAGGTTCGTGCCAAACTAAGAGCACTGCTGGGGTCTCGAAAACTGTTGGCATATTTTTTGGAAAAATCTTCAAGAATGAATTCAGCAGCAAGTGTATTGTAATATTTATTATAAATATAAATTATTGAAATATTAATTAATAATTTGCACCAAACTTCCCTAGGGACGTAAATAAAACCCCTTACGTCCCGTTGTCAATAACAACCAATAATATTTTAGTAAAATCAAGTTACGTCCCTATCAACAATGTCATAATAGTCTACTTACTGAATCGGGAGTGGGAAAAATATTTAGTAAGAGTTCATGAAGTACATAAAAATAAGCTTTATACAGAAACGCGTACAGTATGAACATAATATTTTAATTCCATCTGATTTTTTTGTTGATAAAATGGAAAAATTATCCGAATAAATGATAATAATACTTATATCTATTTATATCTAAATTAAATATTTCTTTAATTAAGATAATATGTATTCTCAAGTATAATTATTAAGATGCAGCTCGTATTTTGTTGACAAAGCAATGAATCTTTTTACGACAGTTTTAAGAGGGATTAAGCAGAAATTCTAAAGAAAATGACGAAAATTTAATTTGACTAATTCCTTCTTATAACTTGCAAGCGCTTGCAAGTTGTATTTATTAGATAATTCTCAGTTATAATATAGTATCTATTATTAATCATTCGAGCATACTTTATTTTCAATCAGATTTTAAGTTCCAGAAATGGTGGGCAATTTCTCGGTTTTGGTTAATCTATAATAAACTGTAAAAATAACAACATATTTTTCATTAAGAAGTTTTTTCCGAGGAACCCTGCCAAACCATTTTCAAAAATTTCAGTCTTTTATTATACGTGAAAAGGTATATTTGTTTCATATGCATTAATCCAACTATTTAGGAGAAAAATAAGTTTGAAACGGTCCTATTTTTTCCTAGAAAGTTAGAAATGGTGGATTAATATACGACAATAAGCCTTAATTGTCCTACAATAACTTACAAAAATATTTTTTACTGGAAATGAATAAAATAAATAACTTTCAGCACTCTGGATCTAAATATCTTTTTGTAAAACTTCTTATGGGATAATTTAGGTTTATTTTTCGTGACAGTGCCTCAATATTTTTAGCTTTGTGGAGTGAATACGAAATTCTTTAACAAAATTAAAATTTGTTTTCGAAAAGATTTCTTTTACGACAAAAAGGCTACAAATTTTGAAGATCATTTTAAAGTACAAAGTGAGATTGCAAGTGCTTTGTCCCCGAATCTCAAGATCTAATATCTTTTTATATAAACGTATAAGGTTTTTTTGACTAGATCTCTCTACATTCGAAAGATTGCCCAATGCCCACCACTAGGACTAGGTTCCAGGATCCAACATTATTTCAGTAGGCATGTGCGTCACCTATGCTCTGTCTCTATTTTGTCTTTAGTTAGCCTCCCTTGAGAAAAGTAAAGAGAAAGAAGAGGAGTGTTACGTTCATGTCACCTGAAAATAATTTTACCATACAAGGAAAATGAGTACAAATAAATATATATTTATAAATATTGCTATTTTCATATTCTGTAATAAGGTTTCAGCGTATAAAAATGGAAATGCACACAGCAAATGTGATTCAAATATTAAATTTCATAGACAGGGCATGTCACGTGACTAATTTATCTTTTCCTTCAAAAACAACCACATAATCATACCGAAGAAATATTTCTAAGAAATCTAATAATATACATCCAGGGTGTTCCAGTTTATATCGTCAGGATTTCACCAGTCGATAGTTTAGCGAAAATTAAAGGACGTTTGTCTAATAAACTATGGTCGAATGTTGCTTCCTTTTTGTTGTACAGGGCATTAAAGAAAATAAATTATTTTAAATAATCTGCTATAAATCAATAACAAAAAAAGTTAGCCTTCTGAAATTTTGCATAGATCTTTTTATTGTATTCTTTTATTAATAGTGGTTGCAATTATTTTATTTAGAACACAGAGGCGTGTGTACGGGTTTCTTCAAAAACCTTTTATTGAATAAAACATACGCCACTGGTTTTTTGTGCAGCACCAATATGCAGAGAGTATTTTCCATTCAATTTAGAAACTTTTTTGTATCTTATAATTTTTTGGTACCTTAACTCAAAATATCCTAATAGTACAGTAAATAAGGGAGATTATTAGATTTTCGAAAAAAGCATCAGTACAAAGTTGTAGAGAAAAATATTTCCTACAACTTTCCTTTTAATATTTTTTTGATATTGTCAATAATTAAAAAGTTATTCAACAAATAAGTTGCAAATTTTAGGGAAATTTTTCTCAGTTAGGTACTACTTACTACTACCACAGACTACTACTACGAGTACTACGTACTAGACCCAAAATTTTCAACTTATTTGTTGCATAACTTTTTAAATATCGACAATATCAAAAAAAGTTTAAAAGATAAGTTGTAGGAAATATTTTTCTTCACAACTTTGTACTGACTCTTTTTTTCGAAAATTTAATATGAAAAAAGTTATTCAATAAACAAAAAAATCCAACCCTTAATTAAGGGCTGGTGGAGAAAGAGCGGGATCTACGAATACTAAAACTCAGTTTTAAACTTTCAGGGTGACCCTCTAGAAGATTCTACAAAAATTGGCTGTAGGGTAAAAAAAATCTATTTGAAGCCTTTTTTCCCCTTATTTACTGAACTATTAGGTTATTTTCAGTTAAGTTATCAAAAAATTATAAGATACGAAAAAGTTTCTAAATTGAATGGAAAATATTCTCTGGATATTGGTGCAGCAAAAAAACAGTGGCGTACGTTTTATTCAATAAAATGTTTTTGAAGAAACCCATACGCACGCCTCTGTGTTCTAAATAAAATAATTGCAACAACTATTAATAAGAGAATACAAAAAAAAAGATCTATGCAAAATTTCAGAAGGCTAACTTTTTTTGTTATTGATTTATAGCAAATTATTTAAAATAATTTATTTTCTTTAATGTCCTGTACATCAAAAAGGAAGCAACATTCCAACATAGTTTATTAGACAAACCACCTTTAATTTTCGCTAAACTATTTTTCCATATGAAGCTAACTTTCTTATAGATACTCTATCCCCTATCTAATTTGCCAAGAAAATAAAAAGTAGAGAGAATTGGAACTAAAAATCCATGGCGGGAAATTTGCAATATATTTTCACTGGCTCTTTTCCGACCTCAATGCTAAACATGTATTTTAAATTTCCCAACAATATTCCCATAGTTCCAATTCTGTTACCTTAAAAAATGAACTTTACCATAAATTATGAACATAAACAAAACTAGAATATGCTAATATTTGCATTAACATCTAACAATTTTTTAATAATAATATCGATAGTCTGACAGTTACGGTAGTTTAGGCCAACCATAATTAGTAACATTAGTAATTTACTCGCTAATACGTTCTTAATACTTACAACATATGGCAGTTTGCCAGTCGGTTTTTTAATATAAATTTAAAAAAATTAGAAAAGGAATTTAATCATGCAACCAAAGAAAACTAACATTTATAAGTGATTACATTTATTTTTAATTTAATGAAAATTAAAGCTAACTTAAAAAAACAATTTAGACTTTGCTGATATATTGTAAAAATAATCCAACATCCAAACTTTTCAGCTGCTTAAAATAAACTAAATTAATTGGCGAGGATTATCGAAATTCGCGGAATCGATTTTTAATTAGGTGTTCCATAAATTACTTCAGTTATATATCACCTACAGGACAAGTTTAATAATTTATTAAATTAACTGTCTTTGTCCAGTTTTCGACTTTTAAACTTGGTTGAATAACATAAAGAACCCCTGGTCTGCCTGAAATAATAAATTGCCATTGTGTTGTTTAATACTGAAACAAATTTAATTTGTTTTAATTAATTAACAATGGTAGTAGTCGTCACGCATGTGAACATTATATTTCAGACCAGTTTATTAATAAAAATAAATTGTAGTAAGTAGTAGATACAACCAATAAAAAAATTAATCCGAAAGTGTAATAAATGTTTTTGCATAATAGATTTCAGACTTGTTTTGTCACAAAAAAGGTAGCGCAAGCAACAATATTAATCCAACATAAATAAACTCGCCAATCAATAAATTATGATTAACACTTAAAAAATATGTCAATAAAAGAAAATTTACGATGAAATAAGTGACAATATATTATTAATATTTAGTGACCTTTGTGTATTATGTGTTACATAAAAATCGTATAAAATCGAGGATCAAAGACATTTTTTGGGTCCATTTAAATCGATTGTGCAATAATCGAGTATATTTAGTTAAATAAATCTATAATAAGCCGTAAGGCTACGAAAATATTTGTTATAATATCTACAAATAGTCCAACATTTTAAAATAAACATTAATCAAAAAAGTTTTCTTGACTACTAAAAATAATTACGTACAGGAAAATCAGACGCGAATTAGTAGGCAATTACATTCGAAATTTATCCTCAAATAATTACTACACATGTTACAAAAACAGCACTATTATACAAGTTATAACCGTTATAGTCTCCCCATCATCAGTTACCAGTCAGTTCTCTCTTCATTATTTAAAGTCATTTGATTATTTTTAGCTGTGTGCTATTTTCGATCTTGGGTAAGTTCTGGGTCATTTCAATTCTGATGTTATATTTATTTTATTAATTCCCTATAGACTCGTCGTCCACACGGATATTATAATAGAGATTTAAAATACAAGGCAAAAAAACCACCCGAAATAACTATTTCGAAACTAGTTAATTAAACGGTGAATGTTCGACATTCGGCTACAGACTCAGCCGTAGATGGAATCCGAACAATTTAAATATTAATTAGGAAGAAATAAAAAGGAGCTCGAAATCAATTTAGAGGCAACATAAAAAGGAAATTAAATAAATTGGAGCTAATAATAGGAGTATGTAAGTGTGTGGTATCTGGAGGTAGGTGCACTTTAAAGAGTCCAACTGAGCGAGTCTCGTCATAGGAACTTGTTGATTGCACTTTTGGGAGCCCTTCCAATCCAACGCTTTAAACCACGATAAATTATTCAAAAACGCCATTAATCACCTGGAATGTTTATGCAATATTTTATTATAAAACCATCATTAAATTTAAATTTTAATGTTGATTATCGCAAAGCACTTGATTTGTTTGTTCGACCTGTAATCGTTGCATGATTCACTGCTTTTATTTCGCCATTGTTCCCGTTGAATTTATTAACGATGCAGGGAATGAATGCATTATCATCATGTTTTCAATTTGATGAATTTCTATTAGTTATAACAGAAAAACATGTATAAACAACACTCGAAGGACAATCGCATAAAATTGCCCTATTTTTCAGGAAAAATAAATTTACTCTACCGGTTTTTTTCTGCTATTGTTTGTTTGTCTAGGAGATTTATTACAAATTACATAACCTAGAACAACACGGCTTCATTAAAAATTATTATTGTTATTTCACGTGTCTGGTTCAAAGCCTTCATACATAATACAGAATGCGTTAATAAATTGATAACAATAGGCGAGATTAGAGTCATTAATCTTGTTTAATTTTTGTTTATTGTCTAACAAAAAATTGTGGAAAAATTCGACGGACTTGTAATTAATTAAATACGATTTTTCGAGGACAGTTGAATGAATTGCACAAATGTTCCAAAACAGAAAGAAGTGTCCTCTAAAACTCCATATTTATAAAAAGTTTTCAGTTTTCAAGATTGATACTTCGTATACTGACGTAATCGAGGACTTGATGAACTCGACTCCGAAATTTAATAATTTTGATTTCGGGGAAAACGAAGTAGAGTTTTTTTTATTACGTTGATTAATATGGATATCAAGAATAACGGATTGGAGCCCATTAGGAAAAGGGAAACGAAGAAGACCCCGGAGATTCTTCAGAGATGAAGCTATGGAAAAACGTATTCTTGGAGATGGAGATTGGAATTACAGAGATACAGAGAAGAATGGAGGAATCGGTTGAGAGAGGGTAGATAGCGACAGCTGTAAACGCCCTACATAATGTAATTAATACGTTAAGTTGCAGTTAAAAAAATCCTGGATTACAAGCTTACGGCCGTATCTTATTTGATAAGATAACAGACTGAGATCTTACATCCTTAAATATTTCTGACTGTCAATTAAATAAAAATACAATATAAAGTTTTAGATAGGTATACTAATTAAGTTGATTCAGTTTGGAATTTAGTCTATTTTTAGCCGTTATCTATAACTACGATGAATTGTACTTGTAAATACGAAAATTTCTAGTTGAATGAGTTACTAGTCAAAATAATTTTCAAAGAATCTTTAAAACAATGATCAAATTCGTGAAACTAATACTTTGGAGTAAGTATCTAATTAAGACGTAGTACAGCTTTAATAATCCGAACACTCCAGTGATCCGGATATTTTTGAAGACAAATTTGCTATGAAGAGGAATTGTAAATGTTTTTAAACACCCTGTATAATTACGTACGTCCAATATTCACTATATGAATGTTTTTAATGTTATAATGAAAAAAATAATTGTAAATAATACTCGGTCAATAGAAGCAATACATTCATCAAGCTAACGTTTCGGCCAATATTATTAGGCCTTCTTTAGAACTAAAAGTTAATTGATATTGAGTGCAATTTCACTGTGTAAGATTAATTTGCATTCTATTATCTTGTGATTACTCTTACCGCTTATTCTAAGATTTAAACAATTCCTAATTTTCTTTACAATAGTTTCCCAAAACATGCTGAGTTTAAAAAATTCCCTCCTGAGAATATAGTCAACCGATTGGTTTTAGAAAACACAAATTAAAGTAATTTTTTACGAAGCTTCAAGAATATTCCATTCACAAATGCGGAAGTCTCCAGTTTTGTAAAGAATTTTATGAAAACAGGAACATTAAACTTCCAGCCAGCTACATTTTCATTCCTCGGTTAAAAATATACGAAATAAGCAGAGCCGGACACAGAATTGTTTAGGTCTAAAGTTCAGATGGACGAATGCCCGATTCTTTTATTTTTGGCAATTTTCCAGGCCAAGACAATCATATAATACTTCTTTATCTCGTATATAATAGACGAACTATGCAACAATATAATAGATTATATAAAAATATAAAAAATACATGTCTGCTTGTAGATACCTAACCTAACCTAATCTTATTTTTAGTACAATTATTCCCATTTCAGGTATACTTATTGTCTTTTGTGTAGTATAAAATATTGAAAAATCTGAACTTTTTGGATATTTTCATAAAGAAAACTTCTTTTATTCTTATGAATTTTTGCCAGGAAACTTACTTATTAAAGTAAAATGATAATACTTTCCATTTTCTATAAATTAACGAGTAACGTTGTGAAAATAATGTGTTAGTTTTAATTTTTATTATGCGGACAATTTAGAACCACATCAAATGACAGCATTTTTTTCTATTTGTCTTTTAATCAAAACTTAGACCCTAAGATCAATTGTTTTAAGATCAGGTGATGTAGGTGGCGACTAATATACAGATAAGCAAATGGTAATTAGCCCAACGAATGCGTGAGACGGAGAACTGCTTTCTGTCCTTGCCTTAGCAGTAGGCTAGGTAGCATTAACCAATATACAGGGTGTCCCAAAATTAGCCTGCCAAAATGTACCAGCTGATTCTACGTTCAAAAATAATACAAAAAGTTTTAATAAATATAGGTTGAAAAATGCTTCCTAAGGAGGCTACAGCCCCCCGGAAGGGCGACCCCAAAGTTTTCTGTAATATCTTTGCAACTGTTTGAGGTAAATTCATGAAATTTGGTGAGTTTGAAGCTTTTATAATATGCCACATATTTCTTTTTCCAATTTTCAGAAATTTTCCCAGGGGCGTCACATACAGAGTGGGTGCTGGGTATATTATGCCCCATATTTTTTGTGTGAATAATTTTTAAATATTTATATGAAATTTTGAAAGTTGGTTTATTTTTACACAAAAAAGGTCATCTCAGTCGATCTTTGAATCTTGAACCGTTTTCGAGTAAAATCGTTTTGGAAAAATCACGTCCATAAAAACTACACTAATAAAAATAATCACAAAAATCAATTTTTTTTTCAATTTTGTGATTATTTTTATTAGTGTAGTTTTTATGGACGTGACATCTTTCAAAACGATTTTACTCGAAAATGGTTCAAGATTCAAAGATCGACTGAGACGATCTTCTTTGTGTAAAAATAAACCAAATTTCATAATATGATATAAAAATTTTAAAAATTATCCTCACAAAAAATATGGGGAATAATTTACCCAGCACTCACCCGGTATGTAACGCCCCTGGCGAAATTTGGAAAAAATTGGAAAAGAAATATGTGGCTAATTATAAAAGCTTCAAACTCATCAAATTTCATGAATCTACCTGAAACAGTTGCAGAGATAATACAGAAAACTCTGGTACATTTTGACAGGCTAATTTTGGGTTTTGGGACACCCTGTATGTACGAGTATATCTTATTTTCAAGGAGACACTTTTAGAGCTGCTTTGAACTTTAAAGTAATTTTCGTCTTATTTTTGGAGGTATACTCTACAATAGGAACAGGAATTGATTTTTGAGACACGTAGTTCCATATTCGATATTTAAATTTATAGATAAATAAATCACAAAAATCTTAAATTTTGTGTTTAGGACAATTTTTTGTCTCCATTGCCTGGTCTAAAACTAATTTCAAAAAAGTGTACATCCATCATACAAGCACAGGTATGTGTTCTTTGATTTACAAAAAAAAATAGTAAAAGATTTTTCAAAGTAAGTTAACACCACAAACAAATTTTCAATTGAATATTTTATGGTTACCACCGTGAACTCTACATATTAGAATTCGTCCATACTCTTCAATTTTGGGCGTGCCTTATTTTTACACGTGAAACCACAAATAATTTTGCCAACAATAAATAAAAATAAGAAATAAAATCGGACGTTGGAGGCGCCAACCGAGTTGTATTATATTTTACGTCTTTCTTACTACACAACTTTTGACGGTTTGGGTACACTATTTTCCTATGCACGGTGCCAGCTAAAAATTTTTAAATTGTTTAATCTTGACAAACAAAAAACTATAACAAGATGCTTTGGCAAAATTTTCAACTCCTCTAATACCTACACCATCCAAAAGCCATAAAACACATCGTTAGGTAAAAACAGTCAAACAGGACAGTAAATACTGCAAAATAAATTACTTTGGCTTACTTTCAAACAAATTACAATTATTTAACAAAACAACTTGACACAGAGCAATTAAAAGATTAACACAATATAACAATACAAATAAAACCAAAAATAACTGACGGGTTTTTTAGAATGAATTGATAACGTGATATATGTATACGATGGACAAATGTATGGGAATGATAAAGCAATAGCAATAAATTGTTGCTGGAAGTATCAGTTTAGATTATTAATTAACATGGAATGTCAAACCTGTTTTTATTATTTATTAATAACTATTTTATACTACAACCTTCTATGTAGGCAGCCCATAATACTTTCACAGTTTAATATAATATGCATTATAATAAAATAATAAATGAAGCAAGTCGTTAATTAAGCCGGTTTTAAGACAAATTTTATAATTAATTTGTTTTATAATCATGTGGGTTGGGTCGACAAAAACGGTACCTTAATAAAAGTAAATTTTTATGGATTTTCGAATGAATTTTTTTATTTTTGAAACTGGGATTGTTACTTGAACTTTTAACAAAACCAGAATGATTTATTATTAGTATAGTTTTGGATACCTGGTGTTAGTTTTTTCCATGTTGGTGTGAAAGGTGATCAAAATTTTTTGTTTGATATTTACACATGCGTAAAAAATTCATTTTGTAATCATATCCGCGATAAACTTTGGTTACTAATGTTGTCTATAGATACATAATACATATAATTGAGTTGTTTTTTTTCGTTGATTAGAATAATACAATATACCTCAGCATTTTCCTCTATACCTACGTAAGTATGATTTTGAATTGATATTTAATATCGATAATAACTGAGCCAAATAAAAAAACCTCAATTCCAATATGCTAACAATAACATCAAACTCATCCTTACCTTTCGTCCTTGTAGATGGTGGGGAAGGTCTGCTTACTGAGCTCTAAAATGGACACTTCACTCTGAGGCTCCGCTGAGATACCAGCTCGCTGCTTCCTTGGTCTATGTATATTATTGTTCAGAATATGCTTGGGACTAGGCGGATAACACAAACCCAAAACACTTTGAAATTTATCTAACTGTGAACGCAAATTCAAAATTTCCCGATCGCGTTGCTGTAACAACCTCGTCAACTCAGCAATTTGGTCATCCTTGCTGGCAATCAGCGCGTTCACTTCCTCGATGGTGCCCATCATGGTGGAGGCAGGGGGTGAATTTAAAGGCCTAGTCGGCGACTGGACCTGGGGAGCTTCCTCGTCGCAAGCGGTCAGCCTCGACGAGAAGCAGAGAGTCCCGAAGCATACGCGCATAAACGCGGTTCGGAGTACCGCACGGTTTAGGTTAGATCGACTAACGATTATTTGTAACAAGTTGCTGGGGGGGCCTTTTTGGTTAATTGCCAAGAACGCGTCGCGCACTTTTGCTTTGTGGAAACGAACGGGGAATTTCTGTAGTTTTCACCACGTTTTTTTTTGTTCCTGTTGTTCGAGATCGCTTCGATCGTGACAGGTGACCGTTTTATACTAAAGATAACGCACGGTTAATAGTTGTTTTTATCATATCTGTGAATGGGTTCAAGTGTTTTCAATTTTAATTGGATTAGTTATCAACAAACACCGCCACCTAGTAAACTTGACACAAATTTTTTGGACTTTCAGAGAACTGCTGGCATAAACCTGCAAAAGAAGAAAATATCTAATCAGTCGGATTACACGTTAGAGGGGATCTTATCAATTTTAGTTGGTCATACTGTGTGGTTACTGCATGTTTCACATAAAAGATAAGCCCGAAGCATCGACCAAGGACAGTAAGAAATAGATTATTGACTTCAACAAGTTCTTTATTTTAAATTTAAACAATTATACTTTCAAATAAAAATAAATAAAATTTGTCTGGTGTTTAGCAGAGAATCAGTCACGAGACAATTTTCAAAACTCCACCTGATGCCAATTCTGTTGTTCACATATAATTATGTATGAGTTACTAAAAAGTTCTGTAAATACTTAAACAGCTTACCATGCAATATTAAAGTTAAATATAAAGAACGATGCGTGACGCGCCACTTAACAAATAACACAGATATTTATGAACGGTATGCTTCAAGGTACAATTCTTGGTCCTTTATAAGCTTCATAATCATCCAATTAAGTGGGATGTAATGAATAATTTTTATGGCTCAATAATATTTTCTGATAAAAAAAACAATTAGAATACAGGGTGGTCTCCATTAGAAGACTAATTGTAAGTATTAGGATATAGTAAATAAAACATTCAATTTTGGTTAGATTTGAAAAAATTTATGTATCGGTAAGATAATAAGAAAATATCTGATGTGTCCAACACATGACTTTCTTATACCATGATACAGTTTTAATCTTTGGAAAATATAGTAGTAGTAGTAGTAGTAGCCAATAATCACATGCAGTCGACATTCAATACGTTATTAATATAAAATCACATTTATTTATTTATTATTATTGTTTTCAGTACCATAGAAATCAGTAAAATACAAAAAAAATATCTGATGTGCCCAACACATGACTTTCTTATACGGATAGTATCACAATAATTACTTTTCCTAAAGAAATTAAGTTAAATTTCTTGTAAAAATTTTGAGGGTTTTCAGCAATTTTCAAATAGTCGCACTTATTGCAATATGCATAAATCTGTCCTTGTCCCACTCATTACAAATTACAACCGAATTTTACGACAAAAATGTGTTTTATTTTAGATTTTTGACCTATTACTCACTTAAAAAAATCTCCCGGTATGAAATTACATTTATTTATTCATTATTATTGTTTTCGGTACCATAGAAACCAGTAAAATAAAAAAGCTAATGGTCCCTCCTTCTGGGATTCGAATCCGGGAGCTTCCGTTTGGCTGCCATATAATGAGACACATGGTCTACCTCGACTGTCGGATTCGACTATCAATGCGCGCTAGGAGAAATATAAAGTGTTTTAAGAATATCTAGTTTTTTGAAATTTTTTTGACGGAATTTCAAAAAAAAGTTCAAACAAAATTTGTTAAAAATTCAATTCTAAATCAATATTATAAAGAATAAAAAAATATTGTAAATTGTTTATTTTACAAGATATTCCTAAAAAACCTAAAAATGTCTTCAGGTAAGTACCACTTGTGTTGGTGCTAGATGAAAAAGATTTAATGTGGCACCCACAAATTTGTTCAAACTCTTAAATATGAAATTTGAATCTAATCCGATAACTCGTTTTTGAGTTATGGTAGATACAGACAGACACACAGACAGACATCATGGCGAAAATGGTCAAAATGGATTCAGGGACCCTCAAAACGTGTAAATTCATCAAAATCTCGAAGTCGAAAAAAATTACGATTACTAAACTTTCTTATTAGGTTCGTATAAGAAAGTAAAAATTAAAAACTAGAAATTAACTCTACTATTATGCAGATTTACTACGAAATAATGTTAAGTTCTAAAATGGGTAACCCACAATTTTGTTTAAGCTGTTCAAAATGAAATTTGGATCAATGCGATAAGTCGTTTTTGAGTTATTGCGGATACAAAAAGTAAAAATAGGCAGGTGGTTCCTTTAGAAGACATTTTTTGGGGGAATTTCGGTAATTTTCAAAAAACTTGGCTAGTCTAATTTGCTAATTTGCAATTGAAAATACTCTGTATACTCGTACGATCATAATATTTAATTTAGAGCAGACTTTGTTTACCTTTACGCTATATTGACGATATATTGGATCAACAATAAATATTTATTAAAAGAAATGCATAAAAGATTCATTTTAGATTCCACAATATTTTGTGTCTGAATGCATCATCTACATAACTATAATTGGAAGCACAACAATAATTACAGAAATATTCAGAAAATATGTATAATTCTACCAATAAAATGTGATTTATTAAACTTATGTATGTAAGAGTTTGCGTGTGTTTGAAAT
The DNA here is from genome assembly GCA_963942485.1 of Pediacus dermestoides. Taxonomy (NCBI): domain Eukaryota; kingdom Metazoa; phylum Arthropoda; class Insecta; order Coleoptera; family Cucujidae; genus Pediacus; species Pediacus dermestoides. The sequence goes on along the minus strand of OZ012632.1, from coordinate 10,917,235 downwards.
ATGATGACCACCTATGCTATACTCCAAAAAAGTCTAAAATTACCCATCTACAATCACGAATATTAGTTTAAACTTTAACCAATTCCCAAACATACAGTGTGTCCCCAGATCGACGCAACCATAGATGTAAATGACCAAAAAATTTTGAGCATAGTTTTGTCTTTCTGGGAGCTCGCCCCGCTTGGTTAGAAAGATATTTTTGACACATTTTCATTTTTTTTAAATCAAGTGTGCCTTGACAATTAAGCAAAAACTATTTTCGTTTCAGGTAAAGTGTCTTTTTTGGGGGAGATACGTCAAAATGTTATTAAGAAAAGTTGTTTAGAATGAAAAATTATAGCCTTACGCCAATTTTCAGCAAAATCTGATATTTTTATTTTTAAACAAAAATTTTGCTAATTGAGGTTTTCAATAAAACAGCGTTTTCTGTCCCTCCTGACGTCACAAGACACCCCAATGACCGTTGCCATTGCGCATATCAGCTATCTCTCAAAATTGTAATCCTGCATTTAGGTAACGTTTACATTTTATCAGAAAATTTCGGAAAATTTATTAAAAAAGTTATTAAGAAAACTTGTAAAAAGAAACAAGTTAAACATTTCTACAAACTTAGAAAACAATCAAATCACTTTTTTATTAATTATTAATAAATTACCAAAATTTTTGTTTAAAAATAAAAATAATCAGATTTTGCGGAAAATTGGCATGGGGCTGTAACTTTTCATTCTAAACAACTTTTCTTAAGAACATTTTGACGTATCTCCCACAAAAAAGGCACTTTACCTGAAACGAAAATAGTTTTTGCTTAATTGTCAAGGCATACTTGATTTAAAAAAAAACGAAAATATGGCAAAAATTACCAAGCGAGGCGAGATCCCAGAAAGACAAAAATCTGCTCAAAAATTTTTGGTCATTTACACTTATGGCTGCGTCGATCTGGGGACACACTGTATGGAGACGTGTATTTTGAATTTTAAATTTAATTTTTTACTTGATAATTCCATACCAAAAATTCAAATGGAATTGATCTTGGTCTCTTATGAAGGGGATTTCTTTCTTGTCTAATAGCTGTTCACGAGGCTGTTCATTATTATGAAGTTACCTCGGAAGTTACTATACGTAAAAGTACATCTTTATTTTAACAAAAAGTTAAAAAAAGTGTAATCAAACACCATATGATCAAAAATTATTTAGATAAAGGGTGGCCATGGTGAATAGATAATAATTAAAAAAAAAATAGAAAATAAACCCGTAGTTTAATAACTAAGTTTTATTTGACAAACTGAATAGCTTACAAACCTATATAAATCAACTACTGACGATGAATCAAACATGCAAGGTAAATTCAGAATTCCAAAGCCACCCTTTATCTAAATAATTTTTGATCATATGGTAGTTATTTACATTGCCAGATGCGTAAGTAAACTTTGCAGTCAAAGAGACACTTTAAAGACCGAGGCGGAAAGCCGAGGCCGTTAAAGGTCTCCGAGGCGAAGAAAAAGAGGCTTAAACATCATGCATTGTATTCATTTTTTCCTCCTTAAAAATATTATTTTCAAGGAAAATGAGTGCAATTTCAATTGAAGATACTGCGAAAACTGCGTGTGGTTAGTTGTTGCCGAATAAGTCGAAAGAACAATATAACCAGACCCACGAAAATTTTATGAAATGGTGTGCGATGAAGGATGCAGAAGAAATAAGTGAAAACGTTTCACTGGCGTACTTATTGGAAAAATTGAACGTACTGAAATCTCCTGCTAGCCTGTGGTCGGAATACTCAGTCCTCAAATTAACAATTTCCGTAAATAAGAATCTTGGCATCTATAGAAGTTTGAACGTTTAAAGGTGTTTATCAAAAGAAAAAAAATGAATATCAACAGGTATTTTCGGAAGACGTGATTGTGAAATTTTTGTTAGAAGCTCCTAATGAAATCTATTTGTTGAAGAAAGTGGTAGCGATTTTTGGGGTGGCTGGAGCATGCCGATCTGATCAGTTTTATAATTTGAAGATGTAGCACGTAGACCATAACAATAATATCATAGCGGTTCAAATCCTTTCTACAAAAAACAAAATGCCAAGAAAATTCGTAATAACAAATGGGGAAGATCAAAATGATTAAACAACATTAATTAACCGTATTAAATTTCGACTTAAAAATGCACAGCATCCACGGTTCTTCTATCGGTATGCACTTGGCAGATGCGTAAACCAAGTAGTTGGTAAATACACAATCTCCAAAATTCCTTATGAAATAGAGAAATTTCTACAACTTCCAAACGCAATTCAATACACTGGACATTTCGACGAATATCATCTACATTATTGGTAAATGCTCCAGGTGTGGACATATTGGCTTGGAAGCGACATGGGGGCAGCAAATCGTCTTCTGCAGCCGAAAGATACATAGCCAAGTATCTGAGCAATAAAATCGAAGTCGCTGATAAAATTCTACACGAAAATTCCGTCCATATGATGGCGAAAACGAGAAAAATATAAGGAACTGGCCACGAAAGTACTACTTTCGTACCTAGCAACAAGAGCCTTGCATCTTTCACTTTTCGGTGGCAGTTGTCTAATCAAAATAGTAAACTAGATTTACGTCAGGCGGAGAATGAAAAGTTTTTTTACTATGCTTCATTTTAAAAATAAAAATTGTGTATAAAATGAGCAAAGATTTATTATAAAATATTATAGGTACTTAAAGTACATACAATTTAAATGTTTATCTCCTGGTAATTGCTAAACAGTTTGCAAAAATAATGAACGTTGAATATAAAAATAAACATTTCAACTTCCTATATTTGGTACTGCATGAGAAATGCACTTTGAATTATTTATTGTTATAAATATTATCACTGAGTGCATTGTAAAATAAAAATAAACTTTTATAGCAACATGTTAAAAACTGTATAAAACATCTATAAATAGATATTCAATTATTTACAGAATGCATAACAAATTTAATGGCAAATATCATATTTTATCAGCAAGTGTTGCAAATTTTACGACTGTTTACTGCAATTTTAAATAAAACAACTTGCTTTATGCTGAACACACGTTCCCGAAGGTAATTTTCCAAAGAAACTGCATTTAAATTTGATAGCGAATACTTTAATACTTACATGGTTCAAATAAACAATAAAAATATTTTGTTGGTTAGTACGATAAAGTGTTAAATTTTCACTTTTTAGTCGTATACGAGTAGTTTAACAAACACACGATTTGTTCAAACTTAAACTTTTTCACACGAACTAACACAGTCAATGAAAATTTCAGAAATGTTGAACATTCCTCCACAAGAAATTTAAAGAACTATTCCATAAAAACTAGATTTACTAATCACTCTGACCGGCGTGTATTCTGTTGAAAAAGTTATTGGAGGACTCAAAGTAGAAAGTGTCTGTTTAATGAATTCCCGTCCAGATTATCAAATAACTGAGATAACTGACCCTTTAATTAAACTGCGGTTGTTGGGAAGTGTATCAACGTAGATGTGAAGTGATCAGAACAAGGTTACAAACTGGACAGCCAGCATGGAAACTTGCCAGCTATTATCAATCCCCTAAAAATCACTCTTCGGTACTTGGTTTACATGAAGTAATTACGCGTTAATCACCACTAGTTCAACTGGATAAAATCGGATAAGAAAAATATGATACATGATTGGCATATTTGATTTCAATACATCGAATCGGTGATGTTTTTGATTATTATAATATTACATGTAGTAAAATAGTGTTCGATTAATTAGTTTATAATATTTGTGTTTACGATATCGAAGTTACCGGAATTAAATGATCTAAAATTTCCCGAGGTCGATAACTAGGAAACTACAAACGGTATTAAATTTCTACAAATTAATATCAATGATAAGATACAATCAGCGACCTTATTTTGATATTTGAAAGACGTCGGAAGCAATTATGATATAAGCGACTGGACGTCTTAAAAACTATGATGTAATACCAGAAATTACCTTATTTGTTGTAAAATTGCTCACACATATAATTATTAAAATACTATTACATACCAAAGAGTGTGATAGCAATAATCAAAATCGTGACTTTAAAACTTCATTTATTTCATTCATTTCAACCACAGAGGTGAATAAAGGTGAATACAGAACATTTAGAAGATTGGTTTGATTCAGTAAAATAAATATTTGGGTATTAAAATAGTATATTATTATACGAGTTTTATAAGACGCTATATTGTCACACAATAATGTCTTATAAAACAAGTGTAATATACTATTTTTTCTATTTTGCATCTATTTATACTTTAAATTTAAGAATATGTGCAAAATATAAACCTAGGAATATTTGGAATGGTTGGTAACACTAACCAAACATAACCAAACCATAAAACAAGGTTAATTTGAAATTAGTTGTCACTTTTACTTCACAACCAGCAACAAGCTTTTTTGGCATTCTATTGAAATGTATAACAAGCAAGTATAAGTAACACACCACCTGAACTAAGAAAAAGAACCCAATTAGCTATAAATGATTTACTTTCGAAGAAATAATAATAAAATGTTCAAAATTTCACTATTTTCTTTTCTACAATTTTGTGAGGTTGGCTTTGGCTTTTGACGTTGCGTTACCCACATGTCATTGGAAATTAATGTCAAGTAATGTTACCACTATGAAAAAACAAAAAGCCGGAGTTCACAATGAAGCTATTATGAAACCCATTTGAGTTTCATAATGACTCTGTTAGAGAACCAAAATAGAAAAAGTCAATTATCTCAAAATTCGCACAGTAGTTCCAAATTTACAATTTTATCAACGCAGAGACTTTCGGATTTTTTCATTATTTTCGCTTCAAACGTGAGGTTAGAGAACTTGATCTTTTTCCTTTAATGCCAATATCTCTATACCGAATTTATTTTCAAAAACACACCCGTGGTTCTAAAACAAAAACGTCTTAAAAGAATCTCTGATGAATAAATTTGCTTGGAAATATTTGACTATATAAAAATCTTTACAAAAGTCAGATTAATGCGATTATATAACTCATTATAAATTTACCCAATAGCAATTACAAGTTTTACATAGTTACTATGTATTGATAAGCGAATATACCCCTTGACGACGTGGTATAACCGTTTTCGTATATTCGCTCCTCAAACAATGTGAATTTTGTCATAGTAACATTTTTTTGATGTTTATTAATAAACGTCAGAAAAACAATGTGTTTGTTAATTCTTTATATAATCGTAATGAATACCACTCGAGCAAACGAAAATAATCATTATACTAACCTCGTCACTCGACGTATATCCTTAAAACACCACTCGAGCTAACGCTCTCGTGGTGTTTCGCAGAATACGTCTAATGACTCGGAAGTATAATCGATTATTTTCTATGCTCTTGTGATATTACTACTGATTATAATTTCTTTAACGTAATGCCAACATTTGAGACCTATATAAAAACGCAAAATTCATCAAAATTCGCGGTTCTAAATTTAAAAATTTTTAAAACAAACATTTTCGAGTTTTTGCAGCAATTTATCGCTTGGAAATTATCAGCAATTTAAACTCAGATTAGAGTATTTGGTATTTTTCTGTAATAAATAATGCCAAGATTACTCTGTAAGAAACATCTTAGAAGATTGCTTTGTTTGAGACAGTAATTACATAAATCGTAACTAAAAGACGTGCAGCTTTTCTGGTATCAGGTTTTTCCTGATTTGACGATTTTGGATGACTGTAGGTACTTTATTTTGATGTTCAATTTCGAACTAAAGAACTTGTGACTCGTGTTCGATTTCTTGAATAACAATTTAAGGTGCATTTTCAACTTCTTTATTTATGATACATATTATCTCGCATATTATAAAATAAAATAGTTTTTTGGCAAGTCAAAAAAATTGCTAAACAAAATGTAGAATATGTAGATAAGTTACATAAAGAATTACAGTTAAGGAACTGTTCGATGTATTTCTTATTAAAACGTATACATATATTTTTCATTTTTGAAAGCCTTTACTTTCTATGTTGCACAATATTCTTATTTCTCTTTTTTGTAGGATGAAGATCTTGGAAGAATCGAAGGACTACCCCAAAGCAGAATGTCCTATGCTAATAGACTATGTATAATTGCAAAATGCTGAGCTATAGAAATCTTGTTTCAGTTTCTTTAGTAAATATATATTATAACATAGCCTTTTTGATAATTTTCTACAGCTCATTTCGACATGATAAATGCTCAAATTGAACAGTGAATAAATTTTTATGTTATTCTTTGCATCCAAATAAGGATTCGCGTTTTTACCCTGGTTAAATTGTAACTTGTTTGCCGAGAACCAAATTTCAGCGTTTTTAAGATTTTTCTTGCACTTCTCTAGTTTTCCCATTTAGTAGAAGCGATGTATCGCCGCAATATCAACATTTATAAAAAGTATTTTCTATGTTGATGTCTTTTATGAAAACAATGCAGAAGACCCAATATAAATCCCTGTGGCACTCCATATGTAACCTCTAATTCCATCATTGAGAAAAACTTTCAGCTTTCGCTTTCTTAAATAGAATTATTCTCGGAATTATTCTATGAGTTTGTGTATAGAATCTCTCTGTGTTAACGTCACTTATAAAGACGATGAATACAGGAGGGCCCAATATAGATCTCTGTGGCATTCCATATACCGGGTAATCATATAATTCGGCTATTGAGATACACTTTTTGCTTTGTTTTCAAGTAGAATTTTAGGAGTTTGTTTATGGGACCTCTAAAGTCGTAGAAAAGTTTTTCTAACAAAATGGCATGCGGAATCGAATCGAAAGCCTACGCAGATCGAAATTTAATATCCACAAAGTTTCGTGATTATCTAGAGCTACCTATATTTCATAAAGTTAACAGGGCAGTCGTGGTACTTTAGTTCTCTCTTTTGAGCTCTCGGTATCCATGCTGGCTGTTTATTAAACATAAGAACCTTCTTCTTAAAATATTAGTTTTGATGGTTGGTTAAAAACACTTCGACACTGCCGGAAGAATTGGAATAGGCCTACACATAGTTATCACAAGATTTTTTGTTTCCTTTGTTCTTATACATACACTGGTATAACTTTAGTAGTTTTTAATTCTTGTGGAAAATAGACTACTTTAAAGCATTTAATTATCAATATAATTAATGGTATTATCAATTCTTCTATCATCTCATATACCTACATATGTTACATTTCTTCTTTTTATTTGCAATAGCAGATGCCTGGTTTCTTCTTGGGTTTAATCAAAGAAATAGCATGATTTAACAGTAGTAGTAGTTTCATTCTCTAACAGACTTTTTGAAAATACATTGTGACTTGCAATTTGTTCTGCTGTCTGTTTTCTTTACAACTTCTGCAAAAAAAGTATTCAAGGAGTGTTCCCTTTGTTTTTAGTTAACTTTTCATTTTTGATAACCTGCCACAGTGTGTGTATTTAATTGCATAATCTTTATTCTTTTCTTGGAGTGGCTTTTCTAAAGTATTTTTAAGCATAATTGCATGCAAAACATGCCGCTGTGGTGGTTTCATCCTGACTGATTTCTAGTGTTATACAGGGTGTTTATTAAACATACTTGATATTTTTAAAATTATTACTGTAGTGGGTGACTGGTTAATTGGACCGGTATTTCTTCCAGGAAGACTTACCCGTGAGCATGTGTGGTGAAGAGGATGAAACGCCTGACCACATCATATGCCAATGCCCAGCTTTAGCAGCAAAAAGACACTGGCACTTCGGGGTACCTACCGTATTCTGAACCCGAAGAGTTAACGGCTGCACCCTTGGACTGTTCTTAAATTCATTGGAAGTACAGGACTGATGGGGTAAAAACCGGGTGGGGGCACAATAAGCTTCGAGCTTCAGTGCAGTGGGAGTACTACCACACCCCCTACCGTAATAATAATAATACCCGTAAGTTGTATCGAAATTTTTTTTTACAACCGCTGTATATTGCTATAATAACGTGTGATTCTTTAAATTTCCATTCTAGGTAAGCCTTGGAATTTGAACGTATGCGCCGAATTGATTCATCTGTTGCTGTCAGTTTCAAACGACAACCAGAAAACCTAACCTTTTTTGAGATTTAAAGAAATGAGGTGTAATCAAAGACATGATTTTTTTTTCCACCGCCAACTCAGAGTGGAAATTTAATGAATCACACGTTAGTTCGTGTACATTATGTAGGTCTGAAGTTTTTTCAGATATTGGGATTATAACCATCATCTCATTTTTAATTTGTGTGATAAATTTTCCTCTACCATAAGGAATTTTATGAATGCAAAAGCATTATATTCAAATACGTTTATCTATGCATTTTTATTGTTCAATATGTCAAGGAAGGATTGACACATTTTTTTATAGATAACAACTTGAGGGACCCTAGCAAAAATTCACAACATGTACCTATTATCTAGTTTCTATTTACATCAACACAACAGAGATATTTAGTTTGTTTGTTTACTTCAGCAAATAGTTTAATTTATCTCAGAAAATTTGATACCAAACTGTGTCTATAATGTACAATCAAATATTATAAATGATGCTAGGAGTTAGATAGTAAGATACGAAATATGTACTTGAAAATGAATAAAGTATATTTATGTACGACTGCATTATAAAGTACTGTTTATGACGCATTTTTGCGTGCGTAAAGTGGCTCTTTATACACTAGTGTATAATGGCACTTTATTTTACTATTATTGTAAAATATCAATATATCAGCTGTCAATGTCACAATAAATACTGTCAGAACGAATTTATTAATGTCATTTATAATTTTTCTAAATAATTAAAAGGTAATTTTCGCAGCTGAACATAAAGCTTTGTATGGAACTCGTATATAATCTGACTTTATTGACTGGTCCTATTTATTAGCCTCGCTAGCAAGCTCGCTCTGCCATAAACCAGACTCGTCAATAAAGTCATAGATTATATACTTGTTGCATAAACTACTATTATGTACGACTGCATCATAAAGTAGGTACTGTTTATGACATAGTTTTGAGGTCATAAAGTAACTCTTTATACACTAGTGTATAACAGTTATTTATTGTGTAAGTGTTTTAGATATCATTTTATCCACGCAAGAATGTTTAAACGCGAGAACGAAGTTCGAGCGTTTAAACATTATCTATCTAAAACACGCATGCAATACAACGTTTTATCCACAATCACCACATTTATGAAATCAGAAATATTATTTTAATTAATAAATATTCGTATTCGTAAAATGAAACGTGGCAGGCTTTGTCATACCTGTTGCTGGTTGCTATGGTACGTTGTTTATTGTGTACAACAAAAATTGTGAAATTTTAAAAAATGCAAGAAAGTGATTGAGCGCGTTTAGCGAGTGCAGCTGCTTAGTTAGCGGAAATCATTTGCTGACTTCGCTGACAAGACAGCGCTACTCACTTCTCTGAATGGAAGAAAATTTTGATGAGGTTAGATGATTGTGCTGCACGTAAAAAGCGATAATTTGCAGCGCTGACTGAATCCGTCAGCTGCTAACTACGCAGCGCAAGCAGCAAATACCGTTCAGCGAATGCAGCGCAGTCAGCTACTCAACATGTTGCGTTCGCTAAACGCACCCATTGTGTTCCTGCAGTAATTCTTCAGGAAGCTCAAGAAGCAACTCTCCAATTATTGGGTTATTGCCTGCGAAGTCCAGAGAACATTATAAAAAAGTGTTTGCCGAATGAAGAGAAAAACGGCGGGTAATGACAATAAATGAAGAAGTCATGCTATCGTATTTCTTAAATTTGAAGAAAAAGTATTCAATTTCATCCATGTGGTCGAAGGTCCGAAGTATTCAATGCTGAAGACTGTTATAAAGGTCTATAAAAATGTAGATATTAGAAAATATAGTAAGCTCACTGCTTATCTAAAGAGTGAATTGAGAGGATACAAGGCGAAAAAACTGCAGTTTTGGAAAGAGCGCAGATTGAAGAATTTTTGACTAGGGCTTGCGAAGAGATCCGCTGTAGCAGAAAGCTATATTGAGGACTCCATATCTAACAAACTTGATATTGCAAGAAAAATCCAAGGTTCTTCTAGTTCAAGTCGTTCCTTACAAGAGGAGCTATCCATAATTTGTTCCGAAAACGATTGCAACTACAAGCTTGCTATTACCGAAAATGAAGTGAAACATGAAAAAGCAAAGAATGAAATGTTTATTAATATGTTAATGTAATGTAATGTTGATAAGTAAATTAAATTTGATTGATTTAAGTCTAAATTTTTCATAATTCAAAGAGTGGAATAAAGTAACTTTATTCCACTAGTGGATAATAGGTCACTTTATATGCTTCATAAGTGTGGATAAAAGTCCAATTATAAGGTGATTGTGGATAAAGTTACTTTATTTTACTGTTACTATAAATTATCTATACATCAGGTGTCAGTGTCAAAATAAATACTGTCAGAATAAATTTATTACGGTCATTTATAATTTTACTAAATAATTAGAAGGTAATTTTAGCAGTCGACCATAAAGCTTTGTATGCAACTCGTACATAATCTGACTTTATTGACTCGTCCTATTTATTAGACTCGCTCGCAAGCTCGCTCGGCCATAAAACAGACTCATCAATAAAGTCATAGATTATATACCTACTTGTTGCATAAATAGCTATTATGTAATTCCTAATTTCCAAAAAGGTCACATTTTCATTTTGAGTTTTCTAAATAATAGAAACTAACTAACTATCCAGTAAATAGTTATTATTAGCACATTTTATTTTACTGTAATAATAAACAATAAATTCATTCATGAAACAATATACCACACAGTTTCTACATAATGCAAACGAGCAAAATTATCAGGATGACCTTTCGACAATTGTTACAAAAATAAATTCAATCTACGTAACAATTTCATTATTCATTTATTGTATTGTTTCTGTAATGCATTTATTTATCCTGCTCAAGCTCGACCAACAACACAACACCAGCAGCTTCACACTAAAAGAAACAAATAGACAAAAACGCATATAGATATCCCGTATAATAATAATAATAATAATGTGTGTATGATGATGAGGAGGAGCGGACTTCTAAAAATAAACCACCACACTGAACAGAACACGGCTAATCTAACCTTGAATGGCGCCTTCTTGTAAAAGTATACAAGATTTATCATAATTAGAAGCTTGTTGCAGGAATTTTGCTAACGATAGACACAATCTCTCTTCGAATGCAACTTGCAGGTTAAAAACACCATATAAACAAAGTAAAATGCACATTTGTAATTACTGCCTTGGCCTGGGAATTTGAATTGAAAAATTAATTTCTCTAATAGCTGCTATAGACTAGATTTATCTTTTAAAGGAAATGCAGCAGGAGAAATTTTTCGGAACTTCAATCAATTACTGTTTGTTAGAAAAATAATTATTATAAACAATTTTTTTGGAGTTTTACTAAACTAGTTAAATTAAGTCAACTAGGAAATTCTAAACTTTTTAGTTGCCAAGGTCGAAAGCGGTTAAGTATGAATATATTTAAATAATCATAAAATATATATAGAATTTATCAACAATAATATTGTACAAGATTTCTGATGTAACTTCTTTTGCATTGTTTAAACAATAAATATTAAATGCCATACGTTATCATTTAACAAGTAATTTATGTTAAACTTCAAGAGAGAGAAAGGGAAAATCACTTATTTAATTTAAATTGTGCGCTTTGCGCAAAATTATTATTTGTCGAGTTATTTATAATATATTATCATTGTGCTGCTAAATAATGCTAATAATATTAATGTAAAACAAACAGCTTGTAGCCAGGTATATTTGCTACAAGTTGCGAAACTTTTTAGTTAGTCTAAAGAAAAATACCAGAAATTCTTCCGATACAAAAATACAAAGTAAAGGGTGGTTTACACAACGCCTTAACGTAACGTAGCGGCTAAAAATCCATCACACGTGATGTGCCAAAAATTCCATGCGCTCCCACACAATTCCAATCAAAACGGAAAAAATACTTACAGATGCAGATAAACCAAACCAACAGTCAACAAGTAAAATTCCATAAAATAATCACACTCACAAATCACACAACAATTTATACACTAAACTGTAATAACACGTGTGTGTACCAGCGTACCAGCACAAATTTAAAAATAGTAAATAAACAAAACCATCCACGTGTGGCAATGTATTATTCAGTAACCCCACGGAAAACGCACACACACGAACGAATAAACAAGTAGTCTACACGAATCAAGTCACTAGTTTCCATGGTGTGCCCCATGTCAATCCAGTACCACAGTCACACGTCTCATATCACAATTTTTGGGCAGTTCTTTTATAATTTATTGCTTTGTACATTATGTTCGATATGTTTCCACTACATACAATATAATCCTGCTGTAGTAGTAACAAAAACGCCGGTCAGAGAACGCGCCAGTCGCAACTTGATAGCGCTGGCTTCGGCTTGGAACCGAACAACGAACACGCGGTTTACCCCCACTGCTCTTTGTCACGTGTACATTCCCTGCAACAAGTGGTTTTTGTGAATTTGTGATGCTCTTCACTGCTCTTGTCTCTAGTCCGGTAGTCCGGAGCATGACGTGTACTACAAGTAAATTGTACTGTGTGTATAAAATAATTATGCTTTGCTATTTAGGTATTGTTCAGTTGAACAGCTCTACGCGATGTCTGAGAGTGTTTGGAAACGTTCACTTTTACTTTTCGTTTGTGGTTTGATTGTTTTTCGGTAGCCTCGAAATGGATTTGGGGGAACTTTATGTTGCTAAATCTAAAGAATTTTAATGAAAATCGTTTAGATACTTATTTTTATAATCATAATGTTTATGTACACGTATTGTGTCATAAACGCATATGCTAAGAAGCACTCCTTGTGGTGGAGCATCCAATGATATTTAGGTACCTATTTCTTGCTCTCCTAAAATTTTCTCATTTTCTCTCCCGGACCAAATATTGGTTGCATTTGTATAACGCTCAAAATTGTTGTAAAACTGCCTCATAGCAAATAACTTACTTTTGAAGTTACTTCGTTTATTACCTTATAGATACAAAGTAATTAAATAAGGAACTATAGTGCTCAGAATTTTTTCAACTTGGAGATTTATATGGAGTTACAAGTTTTGACCATTTTCGAAAAAAAGTCTGTGTATCCACCATAACTCAAAAAGAATTTAACGAAATTGAACCAAACTTCATATATAAATATAAAATTTTGAATAATCATCGTCATCGTCAATCCATGTAAAATTGTGTCATTTTCAAAGTTTCATTTTAAAGTTTTTAAAAGTCTGAAACATACAAAAACTACCTTTAGATCCTTGGAGGTATTTTTTTTTGAATGTACATGCCGTTTTGTAAAACTGGATATTACCTTAGAATTCAATCAGTGGTTGTAAAACTCTGACTCTAAAACTGCTACACTACGAAATCCGTTACTGCTTTCAAAGTTTCATTTTATCGGTATGTAAAAGACTCAAAAAGAGTTTTGTAAACATACAATTTATCTTAATATCTGACCAGTAATTATAAAACTGTGATATTAAAATTGTCAACTACAAAAATTGGTGATCTTTTCCTAGTAGGTATATCAATTTGAACGTCTGAAAAACATATCTACAAATAATACCATTATAGCCTTTGAACTTGTTTTTTTTTGTGATAAAACCTGCATTCAGCTTTGTAAAAATATGAATTTACATAAAATCTGACCAGCGGTTCTCATTCTCAAACTTTGCTGCTAAAGCCATCAAACGCAAAAACTGGGGCTATTTTGAAAAATTTAATTTAAACGGCTGAAAAACATTCAGAGAGCTTGAGAACTGATTGTTTGCAATAAAATCAACATTCTACTTTACAAAACTATAACGCGAAAACTGTTACACTACGAAATTTGGTACTATTTTCAAAGTTTTATTTTAAAGGTCTGAAAAACACAAAAACAGTCTTTAAACTAGTAATGTGTAATGTACTTTGTAATAAAATTTACATTCTGTTTTGAGAAAAGGTAAGAAAACTGTTAATCCATGAAAACTGACGCTATTTTCAAACTTTTAATTTGAAAAATATTCAAAGACAACCACCAGATCATTGGAACGAGTTTCTTCTCTACGTTTCGATTGGTAAAAATGTGAATTTCCTTAAAATTTGTCTAGTGGTTATAAAACTGCAACACAAAGGCAGTCAAACTATGAAATCCAGTACTACATATTTTGAATATTTCACTTTAAGGAACTGAAAAACACACAAAAACAGCCTTTATACCCTTACATATTTTTAATTTCTTATACAAAGTAATTAGGAAGCATAGTAATCGTTTTTTTTTCGGTTTCGGTATTTTCCAAAGATCAGAATGTAAGTTCATTCGCATCGTACGTATAAAAAAGTGATATGCTGGACACATGATATTTTTTCTAAATTTGGCGCCTTCGAAGTTATATCTGTTAAGAAAGAGGTTAATTTGAGTTAAAAAATATTGTTTAGTTAGATCACACTAAACTATCAAAAGAGACCAAAAAATTATTAATGAAGCTCCAAGTATTTATCATGATTCATGATGAAACTGGAGCATTGTTGAAAAATCTACAAGAATAAATTCACTAGCAAACTTGTGGTGTGACTATTCCATGTTAAAACTGCGGGAGAAAAAAATTTTAATAATTAATTATAATTCAATTCCACACTTCTCTAATTTCATCTGGTAATTTTTCAACATCACTACCACTCATTTTTTAATTTATATTAGTTTTTTTATCACATTTTATCCGTTTAACACGAGAACAACAGCCTCTCAAAAAATTGGCAGAAATCAACGAAAAAAAATAAAAAAACTTGTTTCTATAGCAACGACGTTGTATAAGCCTCCTTAGTGTAATAGTGTTTTCAGATTGTTTTAGATATTTTCTCTTTAAAAACGTAAAACTTAAATGATCGGCGAAAAAATCAGATGTTCAATTCGACAACAAAACTGATTTGTTACCTTATTATTCCCTAGGGACGTAAGTAAAGTTCCTTACGTCCCGTTGTCAATAACAACCGATATCATTTTGGTAAAATCAAGTTACGTCCCTATATCAACAATGTCATTGTAGTCTACTTATCGAATCGGGAGTGGGAATAGTAGTTTAATAAACAAGAGTGTTAATAAGAGCGATTAATAATCGAAACGATTTGAGTCGAGATTATTAATCGCCGATTAACACTCATGTTGATTACAATATTTTTTTGTCGATCGCTCTTTATTAGAATGAAAATAATCTAATTTTGTTCCATGGCAAAATCCAAATTCTGACATAATATGCAATAAGTCAAAATACCACTGACATAATTAATTAATTTCGGCAGGTGTCAGTTCCAAATGCATGTTTCAATAATATAATATATTGTTGGTTACCCAGCAAATCTCATAATCTCAACAATGTTTTTAATGTGCATGTATGCATTAAACTGAGTTATTAATACACTCCTTTTATTACATTAACTAGATCTTTAATAAACGATCGACAAAAAAATATTTTTCACCATTTGACACGGTGTAATTTTGGATATCATGTTGACTAAGTCCCAGTTTTTCAATCAGATCTACATATAAGTTATAGTTTTCTTACATATCATTATTTATTAAGACAATCGTAAAAACTAACGAACTAACCAAGAAAATTAACTATTAACTAAGACTAACTATCGATTGAAAAATCGACCCTAATAAGTAATAAGATTGTAATGATGAATTTAGTGATCTCGTTTCGAAAGTTCTGAAAGACATTTCACAATTTAGTCACGCGAAATGCATTTAACGTCACTAATAATGATTCGACAGGTGCATTAATATTATAAAAAAAGTTCTGGTTTTCAACTCAAAACTGTCATAAATTTTATATTTGTGAATTGGAAATGAAGCAGGTGTTCAAAGAGTTATAGGCCGGCCTTTGGAAATCAACACCAAGTGCCATGTTAGTACTGACTATATTTTGTCCATTACAAACCATGAAACACGATTACTAATTCATAAAACTAGTCATATTTATTAAACACCAGGTACCTATGTAATAAATTTCTGTTACCACATTACATTTATACATGATATTTTTTCAAACAAGG
The DNA here is from genome assembly GCA_963942485.1 of Pediacus dermestoides. Taxonomy (NCBI): domain Eukaryota; kingdom Metazoa; phylum Arthropoda; class Insecta; order Coleoptera; family Cucujidae; genus Pediacus; species Pediacus dermestoides. Next base: position 10,901,159 of record OZ012632.1, on the reverse strand, counting down.
TGTAATAATTTGACGCATCTCCAGTTCACATGAAGATATTCGTATTAGAACAGTGCCGTTTTGCTTTTATTTTAAACTAGTTTGCTGGCAGTCGAGAAATAAACACGGCGCCAACGGGTCATTATCCTTATTAGAGAAGGAGATACAACAAAACCTATGAATGTTTAATGTGATACCGAGTACTGATTTTCCAGTTTTTATCCCTGCCTATAAATAAGGACATTACAGTCAACCGCATTATATTTCTCGGAAAAACGGTTGATAAGATGAGAGATGCGAGGATGGAGGTAGTGCGGGTCGGTTTACTGCACGATATAACTGAGTTGCAGTGGCGTACAGTTGTTTACCTTTTTTGCGAATTGCTTGGCTACTAGATAATTACTATTTAATTGATGTAGTGAGTACAGTTCAAATGCCGATGTCTACGCTGTGAAGGAACTCAAAGCAGTTAATGGTGTCTTTAGCGACAGTAGCACTAGCACAGACGATTTATAAGTTTTTCAATTAATTGTTTGATGTCCAAGGAGGAGACAAAAAATTTAAGTACGGTGTAACAAAAATTAGATTGTGTGTGAGTATATGCGAAACTGATAGTATTTATAAAAAAAAACTTTTATTTGTTTATTTAGTTCACGTTTCGTCCTTTATTGAGATTTTATCGGAGCAATCTACGATAAAATCCTAGAAACAACTCCCTAATCGTAATGTGAAATACGACTGGGTCAAGGAAACTGTGAAAGAATCATAGACAGGTACACACCAAATTCGCAAGACTGGATTGGTTGATATCTTCCTGGCTCTTGGGAAAAAGTCTTAGAATCTCTGAAAGAAGTCCTATTATTATGGTGCTCCACTCCACCGCACTATGTATGACTACTATAAAGATAGACAGATTGAAATGGATGGGCCATGTCATAAGATATGATTATAATAACCTCGCAAAGAAGACACTAAAAGCAGAACCAGTAGGTGCACGGACCTGAGGAAGATCGAACTTGATGTAAGGATGGCGTGGACGAGGATGCTAGAAAAATTGGTGCAATAAACTGAATGAGTCAAGCTAGAAATAAGAACGAATGACGAAAGAAGCTTGGGAAAGTCGAGGCCTTGCAATAGTGCTGTTTGTCTAATGATAATGAACTCCATCGCACTGAAGCTTTGCACTCCCACTCGGGTTACCCTAAGTCTCGTGTTGATAATTAATTTGAGAACTCGGTTCAAGGACGCAGCCATAAAATCATCAGGATCCGGATACGTTATCCTGAAGTGCCAACTGTATTTTGTCCCTAGAGTTGTCTAATAGCATCAGGAGTCCTAATAGGAATGAGATATTGGAGAAGATTCATGAGGATTACATCAACGAAATGATAATCTCTGTTATAGGGTATTAATCTAATACATAAATTGAAGAATGATAAATATTACAGAGTTTTGCATAATGTACGAAAACTTGCAGCATCTATTCTCAAAATGTATCTGCTGTGATAAGAGGTTTTAATTAACGAATCAATTATTATTAGAAGGGAAGATCAACGCTGACAGAACATACTTACCTATATCAAGAAACCCCTGGAGAAAGTGAAGGAAATCATCAGTCGGGCCCAAGGACGTATAGATTATAGAGGACAGAAAGATCCCCATAGAGGGGCTAAGAATTCGTGGGTCCGAAAGTGTTGCACGTTCAAATGGACTCAAGCGTACTTGATAGTTTCTACGCATGTGTTTGTTTTGGTTTGTCACTGTCACTGCAACTGGCAACGGATTTGTGCCTACGGCACCCCGGGAATTTTCTCTCCTCTATTATATGCCTTCTTGGTCGGGCCTTATTAATGACAGAAAAAATAGAAAATTTCTGTTTATCATCTTTCTATCACTTTTTCGTACCATATGTTCCTTTTTGTGTATAACTCTTTTACATCAGTGTTAACACGAAGAGGATGCGATTGCTTGAAAATAGAAAGAAGTTGTGTGATCTTCCTTTTCCTATTTCTTTAATATATCTCTATCGAGATATTTGGTACTGCTCCAGGCTGAGGATAGTAGAATCACTTATCTCGGAGTCTATAAACAGAAAGAAAAGCTCGTTTTCCCTTACTTTGTTAATAGAAAATATCTGATGTGCCCAACACATGACTTTCTTATACGGATAGTATCACAATAATTACTTTTCATAAAGAAATTAAGTTAAATTTCTTGTAAAAATTTTGAGGGTTTCCAGCAATTTTCAAATAGTCTCTGTCGCACTTATTGCAATACGCATAAATCTGTCCTTGTCCCACTCATTATAACCGAATTTTACGACAAAAATGTGTTTTATTTTAGATTTTTGACCTATTACTCACTTAAAAAAAACTCCCGGTATGAAATTACATTTATTTATTCATTATTATTGTTTTCGGTACCATAGAAACCAGTAAAATAAAAAAAAACTAATGGTCCGACCTTCTGGGATTCGTACCCGGGACCTTCCGTTTGGCAGTAGTTAAGTCTCTATGTCTAGTCTACCTCGACCGTCGGATTCAACTATCAACGCGCGCTATGAGAAATATAAAGTGTTTTAAGAATATCTAGTTTTTTTGAAATTTTTTTGACGGAATTTCAAAAAAGAGTTCAAACAAAATTTGTTCAAAATTCAATTCTAAATCAATGTTAAAGAATAAAAAAATCTCATAAATTGTTTATTTTTCAAGATATTCCTAAAAAACCTAAAAATGTCTTCAGGTAAGTGTCAGTTGTTTTGGTACTAGATGAAAAACATTGAATGTGGCACCGACAATTTTGTTCAAACTCTTAAATATGAAATTTGAATCAAATCCGATAACTCGTTTTTGAGTTATGGTGGATACAGACAGACAGACGGACACACAGAATATATGACTGTACCCTCAAGGGGTACGACCCCCCCGTCTTTCGACTTTAGGCCTTCTGGCGACGAACCACCTCACTTTCCATGCGGAAACCTCGGCCCCTAAGAGTCCAACGCCAACTGAGATGGGACCGAAAAATCCGGTGGACTTCCATCTCCCCTTAGTACTTATGTCATCATAAGGGCGTTTGCACGTATCCTCTACCTCATCGATTTACATGAATGGCACATGCGTCCAGACTGTTTTACCGGTACCCTTCTTGAGGTACGAAGGAGTACCGTGTCTATGTGTTGGTCGGGTTCCCCCCACCACGCACATATTTACGTCGAGGTGGCTTACGCCATTCTCTACTTATGTTATCCGTGTATCACCGAAACGTTTGATAAGTCACCGCCGAAGGCATTTTGGTACCCCCTACTTATGTCGTCTGGGTTACCCCTGACTCGTTTGATAAGTCTCCGTCGAGGGCGCTTGCGCGTATCCCCTTCCTCATAAGTTTTACACGAATGGCTCGTACGTCCAGACTGTTTTACCGGTACCCTCCTTGAGGTACTAAGTAGTACCGTAGTAATGTGTCGGCTAGGTTCCCCTTGCCACGTTCATTATTTCGTCGAGGTAGCTCATGCATTCCTCTCCCTCATACTATATGCTGCAAGTCGCATCTGTGTTAATCTCAAGGGATTAATTGGGTAGCGGGTCAAGCTGCTTTTTTGGGTTGCCGTCATGAGGTCTGGCCGACCAACCCTTTTTCGAGACCGGGTCTCACGACCATGTCTCTCCTTATGTTATCAAAGTTATCTCTGAAACGCTTTTTATAAGTCCTCGTCGAAGTCGCTTGCGCGATCTTCTAGCTCATGTTTGCAAAAAGAGGACCACATCCGTTGCCCAGAAATCTGGGATTGGGTGCCGCCCTCAGTTCTAAGGGTAAACGCCATGAGTTACCTCGGTCACCCGGAGACAGACACACAGACAGACACACAGACACACAGACAGACACACAGACACACACACACAGACACACACACAGACAGACATCATGGGGAAACTGGTCAAAATGGATTCAGGGGCCCTCAAAACGTGTAAATCCATCAAAATCTCGGAGTCGAAAAAAATCACGATTACAATACTTCCTTATACTTCGTATAAGAAAGTAAAAAGTACAAACCTTAGATTCCAAAAAAAAATTAAGATTGGTTGAATCATGCCCATTGCTTGTGTTCAGAGTTAAGCAACGATTTGCCACGATTATCATTAAAAATAATATGGCGAAGGCCCGGGGATTGTACCTATGTGAATTACAAAATCTAGTTTAAGTGTTTAAATAGGAAAATTTGGAGTAAAATTTCCGTTCTCCAGTCGTAGTCGTTGTCAGTCATAGACCATCTTTCTTCGGTTTGAGATCTCAGGCTGACAAATCAAATGGTTCAAAGATGAATAACATCTGATTGGATATACAACCTAAAGCTGTGCTTATCTTATTTTTTTCTGAATTCTAATTTAAATACCTTAGCTTTTCTTCTGAAATTGAAACCCATACCTTAAAACTAAATACTAGATGGAGTACTAGAGACTAAAGACCTTGACTGGAGATCCATGTAGACTACTGCTTTTTTCAGCAAATGTATTTCTGTTTGATTCTTATATTGTAACAATTAAAAATATTTTTGATGCAAAAATTTGTCAATTTTTTTCTTGCAACTGAGCCCAATTTTGGTTTCCATTTTCTGTCCATAAAATAATTAAAGGCCAATTGAGGTTTTCAATTTTGAGAAATAGCTGATATGCGCAATGGCAACGGTCATTAGGGTGTCTTGTGACGCCAGGAGGGACAGAGAACGTTGTTTTATTGAAAACCTCACATGTTTCCAATTTTGAGAGATAGCTGATATGCGCAATGGCAACAGTCGTTAGGGTGTCTTGTGACGTCAGGAGGGACAGAGAACGTTGTTTTATTGAAAACCTCAATTATTCTATAATAATTTTTTTTTCTAATTTGGCAAAAATAACTCGGTGATTCTTTAAGATTTTTTTACAATTGTCTTGAACTCTAAAATTTCTGGTTGGTCCTAATAATTTTATCCTGAATATTTTTTTCCCGATAAGGTGAACTATTTGATTTAAGTTCATGTATTAATGTTTAATTATGTTATACTAATAATTCTGCAAATGAGAAATAAATAATAAATAATGTAGAATGTAGGTAATACACAACTTGAATAAATTGGTCTCAGTTCGTTATATGTGTGCCTTGAAACTTGAAATAGGCAACTACATAAACCATCTGAACTTTCAGTATAAATACAGGCAACTTACAGGCGTATCCATGTTCCCCTTTTTACAAGTAGATGTCAGGACAGTGCATTTTAAACCAAATTATTTTCAATTTCTCACGTCAGCTGAAAAAATGATTAAAATTAAGGTAATAATTTAATTGAATTCATGTTTTATTATTGTTAAAAATTTCATACGAAGGTGATCAATAAGATTTAATAGAATTATTTTTTACAACTGCAATAAGCGCAATATTTTTTTTCAAGATTTTGTCGTAGGTACATCATTAATTCAAATTAGTGGGGGAAAATGTTGTAAGTATTGTATGTATTTTTTTTGCTTCAAAATTTATAACGGTCAAATTGCAACAATTCGCAACAATTTAATTTATTAGAATAAATATTATTATAATGAATTAATTTAGGCCACGGGCCAGGTATATAGTACTGTATTTAAAAAGTGTACCCAACTTTCTTTACGATTTTTCATTAAAAAGACGACTTTCAATTTTACATTTCTTGATAAAAAAGATGACGAAAAATTGTTGCACATATGGATAAACCATAATTGTTGAAAATTTCATCATTTCAACATATACTTAACTAATTGTTTTAATTTTCTTAAAAAATGATTTTTTCCTATATTTTCCGATGATAAAAGCAAGCCCATTTTTACCATTTGAAATTTTGATTAGATTGAAAATATTTTGTTTTTTAGAATAGTAAGCAATACGGAGAATTCCAAATATATCATTCTACCACAATTTAAAAAAGCTATTAAATAAAATGATGAATAATTACAAAAGAAAAAATAAGAACTGTAAAAGCTGGGGGTGCATGTTAGATAGATGAATGTACACTGCAGCAAATGTTGATTGAGTTTGCGTAATGAATATATAATAAAGTAAGTGCAGGCAACAATTATAAAATTTAAAATGCAAAATATAATCCAGTAAACATCTAAAGCAAACTCTTAATTGGTAAAAATGCACCACAAACGACTCGTCAATTATAGAATTACGTCAGACTGAGCCTGTTAATTTAATATTAAATACCCTTAACTTTTATATCTACTTATGCATAATTTATTTGGAAAGTAGGCACCGGCTGCCGCTATGCTGCTTGATCCTAATAAAAGACCAGCGAATGGCTCCACTACATGCAATGAGCCTAATTAAATAAATTGTAGTTTATAAAAAATCTTTCATGATTATTTTTGTGTTAATTGTTTCGATGACAAATTAGATTGTAAGTATGAAACTAAGGATTGAAAATTCTGCACCCTAGAAGAAGATATCGCGCGTCAAAGGCGCAACGGAAATAGGGGGTGAAGTGGGGGCGGCCATGAATAGCCCCAGCTTTGATCTCGCCATATCTCTTACAAATGCAAATTTCATTTTGCTCCGCCGTACCCCATCAAAAATATGAACTAAACGATAACTTTATTCATTATTCATACCTCAGGCAGCGAAACTCGTGCGCGAGGGGGGCTGTAGCTACGACATACGTGGTATTATAACTGTGTTCAATCACTATATTGATACATCAATTTTGTGATTAAGCAAAATCTGCATCGGGGAAAGTGAATAAAGAAAACAAATTGCTTCACGGGCTTTTTTAGAATTAAACTCTAACACAACACAAGTAAAGACTACTTTACTTTAAGTAACCACTTAACAATTAATTGATTATTGGTTTTCTTCAAAGTTCAACACACAGTCTGTTTTTTCTTATCGGGGGAAATATTGGCATCGTTTGTAGGTGAATATGTGGGACGTGTGATTGAAAGATACCGCTCTCTACGTTTATATTTATAAAGTAGCAGATAAATTCAACATGAAGGATCCATAAATCTAAAATGAATAACTCATTTGTGGCTGCAACCCGATTATACTGAACGCTCCACCACCAATGCCCTAGGTTAAATGTACAAATTTAAAAATTGTGTTCATATTTCAAACACCAGCCAGAGTGCTCTGCCTTTCTCTGTACTAACAGGTAGAACAAGATCAAGTTAGGAAAATACGTTCAGAGGATATTGTCCTTTTTCAGAAAGAATTACAGAGGGGTGGTTTTAATTATTAAATTTTTGGAAACTAGTCTTAATAATGATGCTCCGTATTAGAGGAATAAATTAAATAATAATAAAAGTTCGATATAACTATTTAAAAATTTCCAGTGGGTTTAACTGTATAAATGGGGTACATGCGCTTTTTTTTAAATAATAGATACAATTCAAAGTTCGCGCCTGTTATAATTCATCTCACCATCAGATTATGTTGGTATTACAGAATTTGTAGGTTAAGTTAGATACATTATGAAGAAGAAAAAAAAAGAAAAGAAATGCATATTTTTTAAAATGATACTAACAGATTATATTTTTCGAGATATTTAGAGTTCATCACCAAAATGTTACCCTATTCAAAGTTCGTGCGTGTGAAGACTCATCTCAGCATCACATTTTGTTGATATTACAGAATTTTTAGGTTAGATACACTATAAAGTTGATAAAACAAAGAAGATAAAATGTGACTGTTTATTTTTATTTAAAAATTTAAACATACATTGAAAATTTTGACTTCACACTATGACTGAAAGTTACAGTTCTCCTTATCATTTGATTGCAACAAGAATCTTCTCTTAACTGAAGGTGCTTAATCTGAGTGATGATTTATTCTTGTCAATTCTACTTGTACAATTTTGCGTTTCACTATCCTATTTGTGTTGCAGGTAGGTCCCATGATGATTAAATGACGTCCACATCGTAGAAGATAACGTATAAGTTCAGAACACTTTTACTTTTATCTGTTAAAATATTTCTTCGGGACATATATGACTCCTATACACAAAAAACGACATAAATGATTGCACAAATTATAGTCCGATCTCAATATTACCAGCCATTTCAAAAATTGTCGAGTCGCTTCTTAAAAATCGAATAGTGAGCTACCTGGAGGGAAATTCCATTCTAAAATATCTGATGTGCTCAACACATGACTTTCTTATACGGACAGTATCACAATAATTGCTTTTCCTAAAGAAATTAAGTTAAATTTCTTGTAAAAATTTTGAGGGTTTCCAGCAATTTTCAAATAGTCTCTGTCGCACTTATTGCAATATGCATAAATCTGTCCTTGTCCCACTCATTATAACCGAATCATGGCGAAAATGGTCAAAATGGATTCAGGGGCCCTCAAAACGTGTAAATCCATCAAAATCTCGAAGTCGAAAAAGATCACGATTACTATACTTCCTTATACTCCGTATAAGAAAGTAAAAACTATCTGCAGCCATTTTTGCTATTCGTAGAATAAAGCAAATTATAGGAGTTGATGCAGCACTATTTTCATATTACGCACACTTTCATAGTGTCGCTACATATGGAATTATTTTGTGGGGCGCTTCACCTGGTGCAGAAAATGTGTTCCTGAAACAGAAAAAGGCACTGCGCACTATTGCTGGTATTCCACAAACTACAAGTTGTAGGGATGTCTTCAAACGGTACAGAATACTTACAATACCTTCCTGCTATATTCTTGCGTACCTCCTATTTGTACACCAAAATAAGGACGACACTTAAGACAAACAGACATTCACAACCATGATACACGAAACCGAGGTCACCTACAAATACCAAGAAACCGCCTTCAAAAAAGGCAAAACAAAATTTGTCTTACCTGGGGATAAAATAGTTTAATAAACTTTCTGAAAACACCAAGATACTGGGTGAAAAGGAGTTCAAGAACCATTTAAAAGATCTACTTACCAGCAATATATTTTATACAATCGACTAATTCCTGTCCTCTACTTTTGGTTAGCGCTGGTTGCCAAATTGTGCTACATGTTATTTGTTGTTTGTTTTTAAAAGTTCAACGTCTTATACATATACCTACCTTTTTACTTAATGTTTTTACTATTTGTCTTTGACTTACCTTGTACATTTTTGAAAGATCAATAAATATTCTATTTTATACCTAATAAAGGTGTTCGGGACGGTCATAAAAAATCGGCCTCTTAATTTTATGGAGAAGAGGAATCTTTTGTCACAAAGTCAACATGGCTATAGAACCAGAAGAAGTACATCTACGGCGCTTATGGAAGTTACAAAACATATTTCTTCAGCTTTGGATGATTGTGAAGTAATCGACATGTTAAATTTTGATCTTAGCAAAGCCTTCGACTCAGTACCTCACAATATTCTATTGCAAAAACTATTGTACCTACTATGGCTTTACAGAACTACTCACAGATTTTTAGAGTCCTACCTATCGGAAAGAACTCAACAAGTTAAGTGGAAAAACGAAATATCATCAAAACTAAAAGTTGAGTATGGAGTGCCCCAGAGCTCAGTGTTGGGGCCAGTTTTGTTCATAATCTTTGTTAATGACCTCAGGATACAAAACAGTTTCTACACCTGTCTATATTGCGATGACACATCTATACTTGTGAGTGGTGGAACAAGAATCGAGGTTGAAGAAAAAAAGAACTCATGAAACTCAAACGTGGTTTCAGTCAAATAAATTAAAACTAAATCCACAAAAAACGCAAGAACTTACCTTTTCAAGCAGACGTGCATTAAATAGCGTCAAATTCCTTAAAGTTCATGTGGATTCGAAACATTACACGTTGATCATGCCTGCAAAAACGTTTCTAAGGCCCTTTTTCTATTACGAAGAATAAAGAAAATTGGTACCTACTAACCAAATGCTAAAAACTGCATATTATGCAAACGTCCATAGTCTGCTGTCTTATGGTATTCTTCTATGGCAGTGGTCTCCAAAGTGGGTACGCGAGTCGATACATGGGGGTACGACATGATTAAAATAATACTCCTAATAAAATAAAATACTGTGTAATTTTTGTCCTAGGAACGGTACTTAGCATAATAAATTTGTTTTCAATTAGTTGGGGGTACGCGCTATTTATTTTTTTCTACCTTAGGGGTACGAGATCATAAAAGTTTGGAGACCACTGTTCTATGGGACCAAACTTCAGAATCTTTGCAGAAGAGGGCCATCAGAATTCTGTGTAACAGCAATCAGCAAAAAGCAAAGTTTTAAGAAGAAAACATATTTACCGTTCCTTCATTCTACATTCTAGAAGCTTTAAAGTACATACAAGCAAACAGAAGCGACTTACGGTTTAATGGAGATACACATTCCTATGACACCAGGAATAAAAATGACCTGGCAACACCGCTACATTTTAAAAAGTCCACACAACAATTTGTCGATTTTTGGGGTGGAAAGCTTTTTAATAAACTGCCTACAAATATTAGAGACTTGCCAACAAAGGAATTTACCAAGAATATGAAGGACCTGTTAATTAAAGGAGCGTTCTACTCTACACAAGAATTTCTTAACTGTGATATGGTTGTCCTTCTTGATGTTTAATGTTTTTATTTTAAATGTAATATTATTTGTCTTATATGTTTATACAATGTTTCCTGTTATATTGACAATTAGTCCTTCAGCTAGGGGTCAAAAGGTAGGAAGTAAAAGCGGGATGAGACGACGCAGTGTTTTCTGAAGGTTTTTTGGTCGCTGAATCCGAATCCGTGCGTCGTTTTTCAATAAATTGGTGCAAACAAAAGTTATTTACAATTTATTGTTTAAAACGCAATAACTCGAAAAGTATAGATTTTACCGAGCATTTTTACCAAAAAAAGTTTCAAACAAAAGTTGTTCAAAATAAAAAGACTCTCCGAAAAGTTCATATGGTATCTTGTCATAAAGTCGCACGGACAAAAGTTATTAACAATTTATTGAATTTATTGTTTAAATGTTTAAATTAACTCGAAAACGAAAAGTATACATTTCACCAAAAAAATTTTCAAACGAAAGTTGTTCAAAATAAAAAGACTCTCCGAAAAGGTAATATGGTATTTTGTCATAAAGTTGCTCGGACAAAAGTTATTAACAATTTATTGTTTAAAATGCAATAACTCGAAAAGTGTACATTTTACCAAAAAAAGTCTCATTAAAAGTTGTGCAAAATAAAAAGACTCTCCTAAAATGTATGCTTTTTGGTTTGTCCTGTTTTAAACAATAAATTGTTAATAACATTTGTTCGAGTGACTTTATGACAAAATACCATATGACCTTTTCGGAGAGTCTTTTTATTTTGCACAACTTTTGTTTGAAACTTTTTTTGGTAAAATGTATACTTTTCGAGTTATTGCGTTTTAAACATTTAAACAACAAATTGTTAATAACTTCTGTATGTGTGACTTTATGACAAAATATCAAATGACCTTTTCGAAGAGTCTTTTTATTTTGAACAACTTTTGTTTGAAACTTTTTTTGGTAAAATGCCCGGTAAAATCTATACTTTTCGAGTTATTGCGTTTTAAACAATAAATCGCTAATAACTTTCGTTTGCACCACTTTATTGAAAAACGACGCACGGATTCGGATTTAGCGACCAAAAATCCTTCAGAAAACACAGCGTCGTCTCATCCCGCTTTTACTTCCTACCTTTTGACCCCTAGCTGAAGGACTAAATCCATGTATTTTTTTATGGAAATAAATCTACTCTACTCTACTCTACTAAACCTTTTATTTATTCCCATTATCAAAAAAATACGAAATTTGAAAATAGAAATTCCAGTAGTTCCCGATGCAATTTATACACGGCACAATGAAAATCGTTTTCAAACATACGCCACCAAAAATTGTAACTTTATCATTATTTACAGTAGAACCGAAAATTTTAGAAATTTAAATTTTTAAAGAATTACGTTTCCGTTAAAAATCAAAAAATATTTATGTTCTCCTTGTTTGAAAAGTTGGCAAAATTAATAGAAAATAAAATATAAATAGAAGAATTTCTTACCGTACTTTGCTCCTCTTTTAAATTATTTCTCAGTGAGTAAAATCAATTTTTAGTTTTTTGCAATTTTAATAATATTCCCGTCATTTTTGGAGGGGGCAAAATTTTATATTTCCATTCGATATCAATTTACAACTTTTATCCAATTTTGAACTCTTTGTCAATTAGGTAGGTACTTTTGGGTTTTTTGCTTATTTGACTGGTCTATAATGAGTTTCTAATATTTTTCGAGTTAAAATGGAAAAACCGTGAAGCCCCCAAAAAAACAACACCCCCAAATGAACTGTAGGTACTCTATTTAGAAAGCAATTAATAACATAAAATTGTTGTTTATAATTTTTTGGTGTTTACTATAATTTTTTGTATAGCGACCAGTCTAAATACTTCTATCTTTTTTGGAATTCAAAAAATTTATTAAGAAAATTATAGATGTTAATTAAATTGTTCATTTTTGTAAAATTACGCTTTAAATGCTTAAAAGATTTCCTAAATGAAATTTATATTCATTTGCTTGGTTTCTATCAACCAAAGCTTTTAGTGTGCTGTTAATTAACAATAACCAAAACTGAAGAAAATGCACAATAATAATACGAAAAATTTTTATTCAGTATAATAAATTAATAAAATTAAATAATCCGTCGAACGACCGAAACATAATTTTTACGACATAAAGCTTATAATATACTTAAGTCACAACTTCTTCTTCTGTTCTGCAAATGGGCTTCGGCGATTTTCGCAAAAATATTCCTGTTCAACTGGTTATAAGCTGAACACTGTATTGCTCTATTATTTAAACTGTTTAGTCCATGTGCAATAATATCCCATCCCAGTTCCAAATCACATTCATCTGCTGCGATAGTTTTGTTTTTTTGGGCATATTGAAGTTTGTTTAGAAGTATTTTGAAATTAGAGTTGTTCAACGTCAATCTAAAAATAAAATTTAAGTAAAATTTTCTATTGTTTCTTAGAGCCCTTACTTCCTGTCAGAAGGCCCTACAAGTCCAATATTATTAAAAGTCCTCGACACAATCTTTCGTTCTCTTTACATCATTCGTGTAGAGCGTTCTGTTAAATCATAGCTAAGTTCTTCGCCACGCTTCCTAAGCAATGTTTGAAAATGTGCAATTTGTATTTTTTTAAATAGATCACCATTCTTTTTTAATTTCTCTAAACAATATAGCACAGCTGCAAAAAGATTATCACCAATTGCAACAATTTCCCCATCTCGTATTCCGTGATTGTACGCCAAAAACACGGGTAGGTCATTGGGGACATCCCGAAAATAACCAATATGAAAATCGGTTTTATCATCGCCTTTCAGGACTGTTTGAAACTCCGGTGGATCGTAGTAATATGGCCAATGTGTTAAGTATTCCGAGACAGTTTTTTCGACGATGTTATTGAAGTTTCCTGCGAGAACGTCGTAAGGCCCCACTAGAGTGAGTCAGATATCTTTAAAAGCTTCTGTTGGAGCCTTCGGTTGTAATTTCTGGGCCAGTTCCCAAAAAGTGTAAAAGTCCTCTGGCATGTCGACTAGAAATTTGTCTTTAATAAACTGCTTATAGTCAGTAATTATTCCAGTCATTTGTCGTTGTTCGTTGAGCGTCGGTTTTTCATCCAGCTGTGAATCTATGTCATTTGCTGTGTCGGCGTTACTTGTCACATCAGGTAATTTCGGTTTTGCAGTATTTTCACCGGCTTCCCAGTCTGAATCAGATACATCATTCGAAACACGTATTTAATGGGGCTTCTTGCCTAAATGGGATGAAGATTCCGAATCCAATCCAGTACATGGTTAATTTGCGGACCTTTATTCTGTAGGTTATAGGTCTGCAACTTGGTCAGGGGCAGAGATCTGAGGGAGATTAGGGAGTTGGGTGATTCCGCATTTTAAGATTAAGAGATAAGATAAGAGATATATTAATCATCAATACATACATGATACGTCAAAACAGCAGTAATAATAAAAATATACATAATATAACGTACAATAGTACAATCATAAAATATAAAAAACATTATTCAAATCATCAAAATTACACAAAAATAACAATAGGTAGGTATATTACAATTACACGATGACGATGTACAAACAAATGTGACAAACGACATTTAAACATTCAGATTTTCTTGCATGAATTCATCGATGCTGTAAAAAGCTCCTTGAAGCAATATTCGTTTAATCTTTTTATTAAAAGTGGACTGGTTTAATTCTTTCAATGTTGTGGGTAGTTTGTTGTAGAGTTTAATTGTCCAATAGTCAAAAGAGTTCTGGGTGCCCTTCTTCCTGTGCAGAGGGATTGCCAAGTCTAATCTGTTTCGGATGTAAAATGCGTGCCGGTCGCTGTTTTTCACATAATCTATCTTGTTTAAGTGAATTAGTTTTAGTGCTTGATAGATATACACACATGGCAAGGTAAGTATTTTTTCACTTATGAATGTTGGTTTACATGAATCAAGATTTCCTATTCCAAATATTAATCTTAACGCCCTCTTTTGCAATAAAAACACTCTGCTTGCTTCGCTTGCCAAACACCACATGAGTAACCCATACGACATCACAGAGTGAAAATATCCAAAGTACGCTGTAACTGCGGACTCTTGGGTACTTATTTTGGATATTCTTCTTAGAGCAAACAAAGCTCTCGATAGCTTTTTGCACATCTCTTCAATATGTCTCGACCAATTCAGTCTGGAGTCCACCCACAAGCCTAGAAACTTGACCGCTGCTCGGGATTCCCTTAAACCAAAAGTCAGTTGTTCTGTCTTTTCTGCTTTTAATTTGAGCCTGTTGCTAGAAAACCAAAGCTTTGTTTCTTGTTTTACGTTTTCAGATTTCATCTCGATTTGCTTGTCATGTTTCCCATTTACTATAGCTGAAGTGTCGTCGCAATAAAGACAGGTATACGTTGCGCTCCTTATCCTTATGTCATTTATAAATATAATAAACAATAATGGTCCCAAAACCGATCCCTGAGGAACACCAAACTTCACTGTGATAGGCTCAGATTCCCGCTGATTCCAGAAGACTACTTGAGACCTATCACTCAAATATGACCTCAGCAGTGCATGAACTCTACCACGAAATCCATAAAAGTATAATTTGTCCAATAGAATACCGTCCGAGAGACTATCAAACGCCTTGCTAAGATCGAAGTTAATCATGGAAACTTTTTCGTTCTTGTGGAGACATTCGAGAATTGTGTTAATTGCACTTTGTACTGCAGTAGTTGTACTTCTGTTTTCTCTATATCCGTGTTGTCCATTGTTAAGTAGTTTCATTTTTTCGAGAAAATGACTCATTCTATTCTTAAGGGCTAGTTCAAAGATCTTTGATACAGCTGGCAGCAACGCGATAGGTCTATAATTATCGCAAACTTCCTTGTTACCTTTCTTATGTAGTGGTGTAATTCTGGCAATTTTTAACTCGTGTGGGAACCATCCCTCATGAAAGCATTTATTGATTAACATGGTTATTGGCTTTGCGATTTCGTTCACAAGTGTTTGTAAGGTCTTATTGCACACATTGTAAATGTCTGGTGTTGTTTTTGGTTTTAAACAACTGATCAAATTCCCAGTTTCCTCGATCGAGCAGTCAAACAAGCAGCACGACCTCGGATTAGCACTTAGACTGTTTGTCAATAGTTCCATTGGCGAGGCGTTTGACACCGCAATTTCATTGGCCACGTTCACGCCAACGTCACCAAAGAAAATCCCAAAGTCATTCGCTCCAAGCTTATTCTCGTCTTCACTACTGGAAACCACCGCCTTTGTCTCCTTCCGTATGATTTCCCATACAGCTCTGGACTTATTTGAGGCCCTGTCTATGTACTCACTATTTCTTTTCTTAATAAGTGCGTCTAAAGCCGCAATGTAATTACTTTTACACGCTTTATAGGCTTCTGCAGCAGCATTTGTTTTTTGAGTTCTGCTTATTATTTGTTCATAACTAAAAATTTTACTTTTCGCTCTCACTGTAGTTACTTTCTCTTTTTCAGGGTAGTGCCTATTCAGGAGATGCATGAAGGTTTCGTAAAAGGTCGTGAACGCATCACCAGCGGTTTTCGGTTGAAGTAAATTTTCCCTATCGATCTTGTCTAGTTCATTCCGGAGTTGGTAAGTACTCTCGTCAGAAATATGGCGATATTTAATTTTCCTTCCTTTTTGTTTAGATTCATTATATGGATACTGCAGGATCATCCATTGAGCTAAATGATCGGATAAATGTGGTTCATCTGTATGTACTGAAAATCCCTGCTTTAACCCTCTTGAAATAAAAAAATTGTCAATACAGGTTTTTGAAGTTTTTGATATTCTTGATGGTTCCTTTATAGCTGAAGACATTCCGAACGTTGCAAAGAGATTCGTTAGCATCTGCAATTCTCTTGAATTTTCCAAAAAGTTGACGTTGAAGTCTCCTGTAGTGGTTATGTTGGGATTTTTAAACTTGTCATTTATAAAAACAAGAATTTCACCCATTATATTAATAAAACTATCCAAATTTCCTGTTGGAGATCTGTAAGTAGTCAAAACTACCGTTTTTAGATGTTTCATGTACATTCCCGATATTTCGAGATCTTTTTTTACGGAAAATTCAGCCAGACCATTGATGGAAACCACTTTGTGTTTTTGTTGAGCAGCCACTAGGACCCCCCCATGTTTGAACTGTTTTCTGCAGTATGAGTTGCATATTATATATTCACCAAGGTTGATTTGTTGAATTTGTGATTCTTACAGCCAATGTTCCGTTAAGCAAATTACATCTGCATTTGCTCGCTCAGCATAAATTTGCAAGTGGTCCGATTTGCTTGTCAGAGATTGAATATTATAATTAAGTATTTTAATTACACAGTCCCTCGTTGAATTTCTGCATTCCTCGGTTCCGAAAAAACTGAAACTTTTTGATTATTAAATTTTTGGACCAAATATTTGGGTTGTATATTTGATCTAAGATTTCTAGATCAAAACCCACTTTAAATGCCCTATTTGTATTCGTGTTCACATCATGTTTCTTAATTTCATCTACGACAAAACTTTTATTTGGAAAATGTTTCATTAAATGCTGCTTTACCTCGTCCACCGTAGTGGCACTTTTTGCTCTTCCAATGAAAAGCCATCCACGCTTCTCTGCACCCTGAAGGCCATCCTTGCCGTTGACTTCCACAGTACCAACAATGTGATCTTTCTTCTTATTATGATTTTTAAATTTTAAATTGTTTAAGGTCCGCAAATTGCGGACTACTATTTTGTTTTTGTAGGGATTCGCAAATCTTAATGCAGAATTATCAAAAATAAAGTTTCCATTAAAATTGAAAATTAGGGGCAGACCTAAAGGAATTGAAAATATCTGATGTGCCCAACACATGACTTTCTTATACATTGCCATTATACAGTTTTAATCTTTGGAAAATACTGAACGGGTAGCCAATAATCACATGCAATCGACATTTAATACGTTATTAATATAAAATCACATTCATTTATTCATTATTATTGTTTTCGGTACCATAGAAACCACTAAAATATAAAAAAATTAAAAATAATGGTCCTTCTGGGATTCGAACCCGCGACCTTCCGTTTGGCAGCCAAGCCCCAAACTCATTAGTCTATCTACTAGTCGGATTCAACGCGCACTATGAAAAATATAAGTGTTTTAAGAATATCTCGTTTTTTGAAATTTTTTTGACGGAATTTCAAAAAAAAGTTTAAACAAAATTTGTTGAAAATTCAATTCTAAATCAATGTTAAAGAATAAAAAAATCTCATAAATTGTTTATTTTTCAAGATATTCCTAAAAAACCTAAAAATGTCTTCAGGTAAGTGTCACTTGTGTTGGTGCTAGATGAAAAACATTGAATGTGGCACCCACAAATTTGTTCAAACTCTTAAATATGAAATTTGAATCAAATCCAATAAGTCGTTTTTGAGTTATGGTGGATATAGACAGACACACAGACAGAGATCATGGCGAAAATGATCAAAATGGATTCAGGGGCCCTCAAAACGTGTAAATCCATCAAAATCTCGAAGTCGAAAAAAATCACGATTACTATACTTCCTTATTACTTCGTATAAGAAAGTAAAAATTGGAAAATTGAAATTATTTAAAAAGTGAATTTACTGCCTTTTTCTTTAGAACAGCGACGACCATGTAAAAGAAATTTTGATCTGATTTCTGTTGAAGGCTGGAAGTTATTTTGATTATAATAAAAATTCTTAATATTCCTTATTTTTCAGGATTTTCGTTTTTTTTCATTAAAGAAAATACGTGAAATATGTATGTCTCATCCCAAATGTGTTTTTGTGAGATTTACTATTGAAAAACACTCTTTAACAGCTCAGAATAGAAAAAGAAACTCCAAAAAACAGTTTTTAAGATGCATTTTTGTACTCCATTTTTATTTCCTCTAGAGCAAGAAAAGAATATTCTGGATTGGAATATGGAACTCAATTTCTAATACCTAATCTATCTAACTAGACATATTACTTTTACAGAAAACTCGTATTTTGTTAAATTAAAAGTGCTAAGATCCGTCGAACGGCCAAGTAAATTTATAAGGAAGAACCAGAGCTGATGGTGTATGGTCCCCGTGAGATCCTCTCAATGTATTGCCTGTCTAGATCGCTCAGACGCCGGCATTCATCCTATCCGCATGCAAAAATACCCCTCCTTCTTTCCGGATCAGGATAACGCCTTCAGGAGACGGCTCCGACCATCCCTTCGACGATTTATTACCCCCTATATGCTCAACCACCGCACATACAAAACGATGAGGATAATCTACAACAATTTACCTGGAGGTAAGTGCACTAATTTAACAATCAGCAAGAAAAATTTTGTTGAAATTTAATTCGTAAGAATTGCTTTACTGTCAAGAGACTAAAAAGCCAAAGTTGTACACACAAGTGAAAATTATTCAAGTATAAAACGAAATAAAATCCTTCCTGGCAGTGTGGTAGTGAATCGCCGGGTTTCGGTTGGTATATCCTGCGCCTGATGATACCGGAAGTATTGTGTGGAGTTGTTTCTCGGCTAAATGTAATTGAGTCAAGTTGGCTTTGAGAAAGCCTTAGGGTTGTGATCTCTACTCGTTCAAAGTCTCTCTATACTTGATTTTCGCAATCAGTCAGCAATGTGATTTGCCAGGCGTGTTCTGAATATTCGCCTAGTGTACTACAGTCGACACGACTAGCTGCTCCTCTGTGTCCTGATCACATAAGTAAATGGGGAAAATCAATTTGTTATGTCACTGTACCACACTGGATTGAAACAAATTAGTTTATGCCACTAAAGGCTCAGATGCGGTTTCTAACTTTGCGACATTTACATTCCTTCGAAATCTTAGTTATGAATGATTTAGAAAAATAACACTATACGTTAGTTTTTTTAATAACATGTAGACGTTAATTTTGTACAGCTGAAGCTGAGTTGAGCTGTGGACGGACCTTTGTAATTTTATTACATCAGCGTAATTCGTTCGGTATGGTAACTGCATTAGTTTCAGAGCTGTCTGCAATCCCAGGCTAGGTTCGGACACTGAAAGGCCCTCTGGTGATTATAATTATCATCACCCGCTACAATGTTCTCATATTTCCAAAAAATACCGTTCAGAATTTGTGAGTAAAGACACAATTATGAGTCATAAAATAGAGCTGTTTCTGATGAGAATTTCCTTCCTAAAGAAACATCAGGGTAGTAATATGTACCTAGTTAATTTTCTAAAATAAAACTTTAAAAAAAGTATGTAAAAACGCTAAATGTATTCAAATCCGACCCAAGCTGTCATAACTGTGTTTTTCGGAAATTCACAAAGCTACTTTAAAGATTTCTTTCTAAGAGTAACTTCAATAAATGTGAACTTTCCAGATGACAATGCACTTACAGCCGAAAACATGGTTTCGAAAAAAGTTTACTGAAATTTTGCAAATTAATGAAATAGATGTACAGATAAACAGGTCTAAAGTCCCCGATTCTATGCGCAGAGAGACAGAAACGTGAAACTGTTTTACTACTCTAGTGCAATCGGAGGAAGAATATTATTTAAAAACGTACCTAGGTACAATTTATGTGTATTAATGGCGAAGATTTGAGTTATATGGCATTTTTCTACAGAAGATACCGAAACACGCATGTTCTACATAATGGGTGAGGTGTTTGATCTGTACCTAAATTCTTTTTATGCACTAACAAAACTGAATATTAATAATTAAATAGTAGCTGTACTGGACCGATATAACTTTAAAATTAATCCATCCGCATTAACAGATAATGGTATAAATTTTATAGCATCATATCAATTTTTCATTTACGACATCGAATTATAAAAATACTACTACGTACCAAAAGATTTGTTTAGATCTAGATGTAGATCATAAATGTATTAAATACTTTATTAATTAATAAATACTAACTTTATAATTAACCAATTTTTGTTTGTGTGTATTAAATTACTTTAAATAAATAATAATAACAAATTTTTGTTGAACTAAATTTTAAAAATACAATTCAATTTAACCGGCCATTGACCGAAGTCCTTCAGCCTTAAATTATTTTATTAGATTACAAATAATTAAAACTGATCCTCCTATAACAATTTAATGTTATAGCAAACGTTGCAATGATGTTAAATTATAACAAAAAATTCTTTATATGAAACATACACTGCACTAAATTACGAAAAAAAACATGCCACGTAAAATTAATCTTTTGTTTAAATTCATTAAAATATGTTAAATAAAATTAAATCAAAATTATCTTGAAGAGTAACAAATACGGTGTTTTTAAATTCCAAACTAATTATCGTTTGTCTAACAACGTATATTTCTTCTGCTGTATTCTTAAGAATTATTCGATAGTATCAACTTTTCCCAGTGTAGCTTCAACATTAGATGTACGCTCAGATCATCAAAACTCAAATATCACCTGACTTGTTAAGAGGAAATTTCAAAATAAATAAATAATAATAATATAATAATATAATAATATACTAATAATAATAATAAATAAAATCTATATTTTCTTTTCGGCTTTCCACTCACTTCAAGCACTAACTGAAGAGATACAGAGATAGTATTTGAAAGCAATAGAAAAGCAAAACGTGTGTTTTTATAAAATGTGAAAAAATCAGGAAGTCACTGTAGAGTATGAAAGTATTTGTCCTAAACAGTTCATAACTTTTTTATGGGTTTATAATTTGTCAGAAATAATTAAGTGCTAATGAGATTTTTAACGTATCGTCAATATTTTTCGAGTTAAAATGCGAAAACTGGAAAAATAGTTATTTATTATGCAAGACGATAACATTGTAACGTGTGATTCTTTAAATTTCCATTCTAGGTAAGCCTTGGAATTTGAACGTATGCGCCGAGTTGTTTCATCTGTTGCTGTCAGTTTCAAACGACAACCAGAAAACCTAACCTATTTTGAGATTTAAAGAAATAAGGTTTAATCAAAGACACGCTTTTTTTTCCACCGCCAACTCAAAATGGAAATTTAATGAATCACACGTTAGTTTATCTTCGAGAGCAATTTTAGCGCCGAGGCGTCGGCCGGGAAGATAATGAAATGTTATCGTCATGTATAATACAAAATTTTTTTCTATAGCAAAGAAAAACCAATTATAAAGAAAAACTAATTAGGTACAAATTAAATTATTATCAATGACAATTTAAAATGTCAGTGAATATTATGAGTTGTAATTAAATTGTCAAAATCAACTGTAACACGTTTTAATGTATTCATTTCAAAAAATCAAAGTACCTTATCTAAAATAGTAGGTAAAGTGCTACTTTATCTACAGTTTTGAGTTGATAAAAGCACATTTTAACATTTGCTATAGAAAAAATAAATTTGTTGTCAATAACTTTTGAAGCCCCCCAAAAAGTAACTCTACCAAATTAGCTGTGTAGTCTATTAAGAACAAATAAAGCATTTTATTACACAAAATTGTTGTTTTTAATTTTTCTGTGCATAATTTCTCTAGTAACTGACCTATTGCCTAATAAGTATTTTTCATACTATATTTTTATAATTTCAAGTTTTTTAAGAGAGATTTTTGTGTACTCGTAAAATGATGATTAGATTATAAACCGTAAAACCATAAGAGAATCACTCTTTTCCAGGCGAAAAAATCCCTTATTCCCTCATACAATGTAATCGTAAATTTCATTGGCCGACAATTTTTTAGTGTAATTTTTCACCCTTCAAACATACAAAACTCGTTCTATTCCATTTCAGTCCGTCCTAACAACATAAAAGCGTCATGTATCCCGCGTTCTAAATGAATTGTTAGTTAAATTTTCGTGTGGGCAAAATCCGTGTGCAAACCCAGAAAAATCGTGTAATAAACAAAAAATTCAAGCATCACAGACAAAAATAAGGCTAATTCTGTAACATCACCAGGATCAAAAAGACTGGGTAATTGATATGCAATTTCGCCACCAGTTTTGTGCCCTCTTCTCAGTTGTCACTCGCTGGGGACACATCCCTGAAATACCGAAGACTTTTATTGCATTAACTTTAGAGTAGCTTTGATTTTAAATTCTATCCGGTTTATAATCCCAGGGAAAAGGTTTTTATTGCAGTTGACGTACCAACTGAAACAATAAGCTAATTTCGTTACATATTTTTCATTTGATATAATAATAATAATACAAAAAACGGCATTAAATATGAACGTTCCATTAAAACAGTATAACAACAGAATGGCTAATGAAGATGTTTCAGGATTTTTTCAGATTTATCTCACTGAAATTGTGCAGTTAATTTATTGTTTCACTGTTGCATTTTAACACTTTCAATTTAGACAGAAATATTATTTGCTATACGTTTCTACTGCACGATCCCATCACAAATTTGTTCTTGTTTATTCTCTTGCTTTCTTGTTGTTTGTCCAAAGAAAATTCAATTGGAAATATTTCCAATGAATATATATTTGGTGCTGGAAGCAATAGTAACATCTTTTCATTTTGGAATGTATTGAGAAAATACAATAGTTGAGAAACATGAGATGTCTAAATTTATTTTCCATAAGTATGAATGTATCCTATGCTGGATATATTGCTTGTATTATTCCGATTGATTGGAAATAGATACGATTTCTGGATTCTTTATTTATTCAATCTGCACATAAATTAGAATTGCGGGTTGGAAAATACATTTGACATATTGGGGGGAAGGGCATTCGCATTTCGCATGGGTGTGTTATTATTATTTTCAGATTCAGGAAATGTTCAGAAAATTGGAAGTTTGAAATGAAGGGAAAAGTGGTTTAAAAAAACACACAAGAAAAGGTTAGGTTAAAGAAAAAAT
Organism: Pediacus dermestoides; assembly: GCA_963942485.1. Lineage (NCBI taxonomy): Eukaryota > Metazoa > Arthropoda > Insecta > Coleoptera > Cucujidae > Pediacus > Pediacus dermestoides. The sequence goes on along the minus strand of OZ012632.1, from coordinate 10,877,880 downwards.
TACAAAAGTTGTTGAAAAGGAAAATGGAACAAATTTGAATATTATGCGTCAAATTTACAGATTTAAAATAATAGTTATTTATTGTATAAGTGTCTTAGGAAGTTCAATGTTCTTAAGTGGATAAAATACAACTAAGTAAGACACGTACCTATGCAATACAACGTTTTATCCACAACCAGATCAGAGAGTTTTTGAATGAATATTTTGGAAAAATTTTATTTGTTATTTTGAATAGACTTTTGTCATTTTATGTAGAATTAATTTTTATTAGGAAGTAGGTATATGGAACGGTGGAATAAAGTTACTTTATTCCACTAGTGGATAATAGGTCACTTTATATGCTTCATAAGTGCGGATAAAAGTTCAATTATAAGGTGATTATGGATAAAATACATAAATAAATTTAGATAGAAAGACTTGATGGCGCACCTATATTAAGACATTATTTTCATTAATGAGAGAGCCATTATTTTTTATAATACGCCCTAGGGCATTATTTGTTATATAATATACTTTGACAGAGTGTCATTAATGTCAAATAATGAACCAGTCGGACATTAAAATTTTTTTATGCTTACAGCTAGAAAACCTGTGAAATAATTTAGTTGGGTTAAGTGCGAGAATATTAAGATATTATTGTGAATTATAAAATTATATCTTGGAAAAACTCCTCTGATTTTGTTTGATTCTTAGAAAAGATATAATTTGAAACTTACAAAAACATGTACAGTTTTGTAAAATTTCAGAATAATACAGTATATAAAAATTAGGTGTGCTATTTATTTAATTAAATTACTAACTTCCGTAGGATTTTCAATTTTTTAAATCCTCTCTCTGTTGTATTTTAGGCGTAATTCCCTTTAAAATGAAATTGCCAGCGCGCACAATTTCGCTTAATAAAACTTGCAAATTATTTAAAAACAATTCAGACTTTATAATTAGTAAATGAAGAAATAAAACCGAAAATTCATAAAACAAAGTTTTATAATTAAGTTGCAGATTAAATCTGCGTAATCCAAAAATCCTCATCAACTCTAAATTATACACAATATCATTATTACGATATTTTCTACACACTTTTTATTAGTAAAAACAAGCCATTTCGCCTGATGCGGATTTGCAAATTTAAATACCTAGCTAGGTACTATACCAATTTAAATTCAAAGTGTTTTTCATTTTAACAGATATTTTAAAAACCCAATTAGGTAAGTTGTAAAACACAAAAAAATCGTTACGCTGATGATGGTTGAGTAAAATTGCGTTAAGTCCTTATTGGAAATATTTGTTATCGCAGGCTGCGATGGTAAGTTAGTTAAGGGTGTGTTTGATTCACTTAAGAGGAAGAACGTTTATTTGTCTTGACTTTGAATTGTTGTATCGATTGTATCGATTCTTGCAGTCTATTTAATTTGCAACAGCACGAATGGGAACACTAAACCTAAGCAGTAAATAGAATTACGTATTAGGTAATTTTGGTTCTTCCCCTCAACCCTCTTAACACAACATGCACGGGCAATTAGTTGTGGTAAAATTTTTAGAAGAGGATAAGTAGGTTTTAAATAATAAATAGGAAAGAAAATGTTATATAAAGTATATGAAATCCTGTCTGGAACAATAACAAATGAAAAGGACGTTAGAAAAATCTCCCCCGTTTTCATCCAATAGCATTTACTAAATAAACATATCACAACACAAAGATCTCGTCATCTATCTTACTTACATCCAAACAAATCTATTAAATTCCGTCTCACTTTAATCTGCCCATAAAAAAAGTGTTTAGTGTTTAGCCATAAACTGTATCGGTATCCCTACTATTAAGTTGGAATCCGGGGGTTCCGGTCCCGGAGTCGACAACAGCGATAGCGATCTCTCTTTTTCAACTGTTTAAGGATCCATGTTGCAGCTTTGTTTACACGAATTGCCAGGCTCCGCCCATGGAAAATCCGGGATGGTCGGGCGCAAACTCCACACGGATGCTGTGCATGGACCCTCCCCTTAGTAACATTAGTTGCTTGTGTTTCTCATCTGTCAAATGGTCCAGCAGATCAGAATCTCACCAATATACTACCCAGCAAATAGCTCTCGTGTGCGTTTTGAACACGCCGCCGATAAACATAATTTTGCGATTAATTTTTTAATTTTTATTTGTGCAAAGACGAAAAGTGCTTGAATTTCTATTTAAATAATTATCCTTAGTTTGAGTTTGAACTTTTTTTTAGAACTTGCAAGACAATGAGTGAACGTTTTATTTAAGCGAAAAAGTTTTGTGTTTTATTGTTTTCGTTTACGTATTTTTCTTTGGGTTAAGCAGTTTGTGGACGGTTCGGGGGTTAGCCCCCAAATTCAGCATCACGATTTTCGGGGACAGTCACAAGGTAAGCAGTAAGAAACTTATAATTAATATTCTAGTTAAATTCTAGGAGATAATTCGAGATAAAATTTGGAACAATAAAAACTAGCACCGGCGCATCCACCAAAATTTCAAATACATCTAATCTCTAAATTTCGGTTTATAATGTATTCGTAAATTTGTTCTCCTGATGAACAAAAAACCAAGTTAACAGTCTTTTTTTATCAGAAAAACCACAAACCAAAAACATATTTTTCCTATATCGACTTTTTTGTTTAATTGTTGCGACTCCCCAAATCTTTTTAACTCGTCGCAATTGAGTTTGCAGTTAATTCACACTGTGCCAGGATGTACCTTATTAGTTACGTGTCATATACACAAATCTAATTGTAAATGAGGTTATTAAACTAACACACAGCAAAACAGTTTATACCACGCCAAAAAGTTTAATGGAAAATTTTTGCAGTATTTGGAAAAATTCAAAAAATTATGCTGGGATGGATGGATCGGATAAGTAATTGCGGATTTGTTGTAATTAATTTTAACCGCTTTCTTACTTAGTGGAAGGAATCCTTCCACTAGTAAGTAAAGTTATAAAAAATGTGTTTCCATATTATTTTGACTTGCATTTCTTATCCATTAAGTTCTAACTCATGATATATCGAATCCTTCCTAGACATATAAATTAGGAAGCCTTTTGTTTAAGGTAGACAAGAACCAAATTATTCATTCAAACAGCCGCAGTTTGTGTTGCTAACTTCAAATGCCAAATTTGTCTAATGTCAGTCAGTAATAACGACACTTACCTACGTAAAAAATGTAAAAAATCTCTTTCAAACCGGTTGCCAAAATTGTCCCATATGTTATTCGTTGTTTGTTTTTACAATTTAAACGTCTTATACATATACCTACCTTTTTACTTAATGTTTTTACTATTTGTCTTTGACTTACCTTGTACATTTTTGAAGGGACAATAAATATTCTATTCTATTCTATAGTTAGCGCTAATCAAAAATACTAAATTATTATATTAGGTACCGATTATAAACTCGGCGTAAAAGCTTAGTGCCTGTGTGAGGTTTCAGATAGAATCTTAAGTTTTCTCGGAGCATAAACTCTTTTTGCAAATGAGAATTTTTAAATTACAAACCTTTCGATAAAAAATAATATTAATAGCGTTAGACATTCGAGGACTCATAATTTTTAATAGTTTTTAACATTAAAAAATTTTGACTTAGAAATATGGGATCAGTAAGTCATAATATACAGGGTATCCTGAAAGTAAACCGCCATACGTCAACCACTGATAGAAAATGTGAATCTGAGACGAAAAGTTTATATCATTTTATTCCTATCTTAAACCGTTAAATTCGTTTTTGTGCTACCGACTTATTTTTCTACGCTTACTGGGCTTGCTGATTGTCACGAAAAGATGAAAATCCCGAACTGATATTGGTTGTTACAGAAACATGATAAACAATACCGTTATATTCATAACAGGCGTGTTTCTAACTCTAACGGTTCTCTTTTTGATTCTGTCATTGTAGTTGTTAATTGTCAAACATATTTTTTTGTTAATTAAGTCGGAAGCGCAAAAAATGTTCAGTAGACGCCTTTTATAACAGGATTCGAAAATTAACAAAACTCGAAACTCGACCCTTCGGGTCTCGTTCTTCTAACTTTTTCTCTTCCTGTTATAAGGCACCTACCGATCTTGAATCGTAATATACAGGGACATTATAAAAGAACCTAACATCGTAGATGGCTGTGAATTTATTTATTATAATTATAAATATTAATATAATAACATAATGTTGTAATTATCCACACCTATATGTTTAGAATGGTACCTAACATATCATTATTGTGATTGGTTTAGTTTAGATCATGATTTTTTAAAAATAACACAATGTTTTTAAATTTCACATCCAACTACGATGTTAAATTCTTTTATAATGTCGTTGTACTATTAGCCTATGAAAGAGGCGCAATGTCTTATGGTATCAGGCGATCAATTTTGTACAAGTTGGCCAGGATAAATATAAAACGATACGTTGCATTTATAGTTGATGATGATCAAGATGGATTGGGCGAGGTGGACTTAACGCATGGCCACCTCGCTCACCAGACCTATCATGTGTGGATTTTTATCTTTTGGGCTACATGAAGCATCTGGTGTACTGAAATGAGGTTAATACTAGAAGAATTAATGGAAAGAACTGAAATAGCAACAATTACCATAAGTCCGGTTTCACACCAAATTGATTTGCAGGATGCGACTACACGCATTCATACTGAGTTAAAAATGCAGCAAAAACGGATATATGTATATGAATGCGCTTATTTAAATACGTGTGCTCTCACTTTCCCGCAAAACGCATCCCCCATCCTGCAAACCGGATCGGTGTGAATCCGCACTAAGACAAAATCTACAATAGTTTAATGTGGTTGACTCGATAATTAAGCGCTCAAAAGCATACATTCTAAACAGTGGAAAGCATTTTAAGCAATTTTTATAGTTAAGTATGTTTTATCACTTGGCTTTAAATTTATTTTAAATAAAATAGTTTACATAAAGTTTCAGTTTTCTCATTAACAACTCGTTTCCGAATCCATGTTCATAGAAATTTTTCGTCTCAGATTGAAATTTTTATCGGGAGTTGACGTAAGGCGGTTTACTTTCGGTATAATACACAATCCATCCAATTCTAAGCTTTAATTTCCGTATAACTAGGAGCCAAAAGAATTTTATTTTTATATCTCAGAAATGAACTACTTATGGGTACGCATAATACAAGTTTAGATATATATATGAAACTTTAGCGCCTTACAATTAGTTTTTACTTTCTTATACGAAGTATAAGGAAGTATTGTAATCGTGATTTTTTTCCAAAAATATACTGCCGAAATTTAGAAAATAAGTTCATTTCTAACACTAAGATACATTCAAATTTCTAAGGTAGATTAAGGGCAAAATAATTTGAATCGGATGCTAAATTTTTTATACAAAGTTCACATAATAAACTACCTGTTTTAATATTTAATAAAATCGGAAACACACTTTTGGTTACCAATTCCAGACTTGCTGGTATATTACATGACGGTAAGAACCCTCAGTTTTAGATACCGCCATAGGAAGAAAAAAGTATTTATCAACTTGTTTAAATTCAAAATTATGATTGTTTGGTTTTAATAAATTACTATTCCGTTTTATGGCTACTTGATTTTAAAGAATTGCAAACTTTTTTCAAAATTACTTGCTTATTTTAAATTATTATCAAAACAGATGAGGACATTATTTGTATAGAATTTAATTTACCATCGATTTTTGCAAACATATATAGGGTGTTCCATTTAAAAAAATGTTATTTTTTTGAATATCTTGAAAACCAGATGGTCAATTGTTTTTTTGTTTTCACCATTGTAATCAGCGGAAAAAATGCTACTAGTTTGCTAATTTAACCGACTTGGTAGCTCCAATAATAACGAAGTTAGCAATAGTGAGCCACTTCGCCCGAACACCCTGTATATTTTAATGTTAGAGCTAACTTGTTAATTATAAAGAAATATTTATTAATAAAAACAAAGGCTTAATGAATATCTACTAAATATCCTATATTTAGCCCAATAATTTTTGTTTTAATATTAAGAGATCGACACATATTGGAAATAAACAAGTAGATTTTAATTCGAAAAGTATACAATATTCTGGGTTAAGGTTCCAAGCCTCACTTTTTTAGATCTAAATTTTTGTAAATACTTAATCAACTTTTAAACACTGCCACACTAAAATAAACCATAGTACATACGTATTATAAGATTCTGCTACAATGTAATAAATAATACGTTCTGGGTGGAATTTTGTCAATAGATGAATTTTACTTGGCTATGCGCTAAATTGGGTAAATTTATACAGGGTAAGTTTAATATAAAGACATTTATGTTACAATTTAACATTTTGGCAATGTTTGCTATAATAGTAAATTGTTATAGGGTAACAGTTTTAATTATTTGTAATCTAATGAAATAATTTATGAAAGTCAGACAAATACGTTTGTTAATTATAAAATTATTATTTAAAACTTCTATATGTATACCTTAAATACTAAATAATCTAAACGAATCTTACCTTATTCACTATTCAGTGATAATTTGATATCTTCAATGAAAATAGTATATTGTACTATGAGCATTTAATGATAGCTGTTAAGACACGAGTATGAAAAATATGACACGAGCCGTAGGTGAGAATCGTAGAGAATACGAGTGCCTTAATAGCCATTAAATATGAGTTGCATACACTTTTTTCTACGACCAGTTAAAATAATGAAAAATAAGAAAATAAATATTATGGCAACTTTATCATAAACTCAGAAATGTCAGAAAATCAAAATGAACTGTCAATTCTTAAATTTTAGATCTCCCAGATGTTCGTGGGAATATTGCTGTAATGTTGCATTTCTATTGGTTATAAACCAAACTTCTATCATAATGAATCTCATTACAGTACAGATAGTAAATGTCTAATAAATCAATTAAAGTATGTCAAACTTGGTCAAACACAACTATTTCTTAATTATTAATATTCAGTTTTTTCAGTTTACAGTCAATTAAATTGATGTATTTTCAATTTTCTGCCACCTATTGTTACTACCTATACCATTTCTACTGAAAAACTGAGGATTTTGTGCATCGCCTTGTCTCCGTTTCTTTCCTTACAGCAAGAACCGAAGGAAAGTAGTGACGTATATACCTACTGAAAACAATTCTACTAACTAACGCAAAATAATTCTCTTGGTAACTTCTAATTCACTGGGTTAGACCCAGATGTAATCACCCAACTGTCCAGAATTAAACCACGTCAATTCACACAGAATCTCACCGCTTGTCCTTATACACTATTTGTGCGAATTTCAATACCTCCGTTGACGAAGTGGCATATCCTGGCACTTAAACATCCGTTGGTACCATACAAAAAGGGCGTTCAATTTACACTCATCCACCACACAAAGCCCATTATAAAAACCAAACGAATTACACACATCAGAGAGATAAGGCGAAGAAAACTGATAAACATCATAGGAATTTACACATCCTCCCTGATGTGATGTTAACAATGTTTAATCGGGTATTACCCCAATTATAACGAACAATTTAACAGAGAATTATCATTGAAAGTGTGTTGAAGCGTGTGTAATGCAATTGCACCCCTTTAACGCGGTGGTTGCAACTCAAACATTTGTTGGTTGGTTATAAAAAATGTTCTTCATAGGAGCTAATATACCATTTTAATCTGATTTGTTCAATTGGTTAAAACAACATTTAAATTAGGTCGTATAGCATTTTTATATGTCTATTTGATAGAGACATATAAGTGGATATTTATGTAAATATTCAATAAGACCCGTATGGTTTGGTCGAATTATTACATAATTAGAATTAGAATAATAACGTTTTAATATTCCCATATTTATTGATTGATTGAATTCATTAAATGGCACATCGTATAAACGCACAGATTAATATTATAAATATAATTATTCCAAATACTACAACTACACATTTAATATCGTTACTAATTGAATAATGATTAAGTATTAATTTCAGTTCAATATTCCATATTGTTTATTTAATTCTAATTAATAATATACATTATTTTATTTATTCATTTCAAGCGAACATACACCGGGTTTAATTTAATTACTACGTACATCTAATTAACTGTACTATTTTTAGTTAAAAGTAACCCTAAAAAACATGACTAGATAATTAACATAATTAAATTAGTAACGCCACCCTTATGCTATGGTAAATTACAACAATTGCCACAAAAGTATTTGAGGGCTAAAGCAGATAATTAGACACACTACTTGAGTAGTATGATGATCATAATATGTAGCGTTTACTATAAACTAGGCGAACTTCATTATATTTTCTTAGATATTAATTTTATTAACTAACTAGAGAGAGAAAATTTTTAAAAATCTCGAAATTTCAGTAGGGTGATTCAGTACTTATCGAAAAAAGGTTACAACGCATCCACAAAGTAACATTGTTAAAAAAAGTCCTTCAAAATAATTAAAACGACTTACTATCTACTCCTATGGAAAACTGTACATACAGGGTGGGCAAAATTCGATGTTTTTATAGTGTAACTTTTAAACCATAAGAGATATTGAAAATCAGACCGCGCATCGTCGAGTTCTTTTTTTGACAAACCCTTAATGGCGAAGTCAAAATTTAGCGATCGTCGTTTGTTTTCGAGTTATGGGCGAAAAGTTCGATTTTTTGAGATTTCGATTTATGTCTATATTTCGGTTGTTTGTCAATTTAGAGAAATGGCGTTTGCACGTTCTTATGCACTTTTTTGAGGAGAATGCAATGGTGTTAACAGATTTTGAAAATGTTCTTTAATTTTTAGGTTATGACATAAAGTTTTATTTTCACCAGTTAGATTTTCTTCATAAATCTTGTATGCCAAAACTTGATTTTTTATTAAGGCACACCCAACCGACCTGATTTTGGATGTCAATGGCGCGCCGAAGATTCTCATCAGACCATCAATGACATTCGCCTACTGCGATAAAAGTGCGAAATATTATTTAAATTCCAAAAATTTAGATTTTTTTATGTTTCAAGAAGAAATTAAAGGAATAGACTCTACATATTATATATATTTGAAAAGAGAAAAAAATGCTCTTTTCAACAAAGTCACAGCCCACCATGACTTCCATATAAAATAATACAACTTTATGTCATAACCTAAAAATTACAAAACATTTTCAATATCTGTTAACGCCATTGCATTCATTTCAAAAAAGTGCCTTAAGAACGTGCAAACGCCATTTCTCTAAACTCACAAACAACCGAAATATAGACATAAATCAAAATCTCTAAAAATTGAATTTTCGTCCTTAACTTGAAAACAAACGACGATCGCTAGATTTTGACTTCGGCATCGGGGTTTATCAAAAAAAGAGCTCGACAATGCGCGGTCAGATTTTCAATATCTCTTATGGTTTAAAAGTCACCCTATAAAAACATCGAATTATGCCCACCTTCAACTTACATACCTGCTGCCTGCTACTGCTAGAACAGAGATTGAAGTTTTGTCCGTCGTCCTCTAAAATTTGGTCCTACCTTTTGCAGGGATTCGCCATAAATTAATACCATATCTATTAACAATTGATTACTATAAACATGTGTCATTTCCACAGTGCAGTTTTGTAAAAAGTGATAAGCAGTAACAGCGCTAAAGAAATAACATTAATTTCTTCGTGTGTGGTCAGGTACCAAGCCAGATATTTCCAGGTCAACGTTGGTTCTTTTATGAAGAACATCCAACAATTTTTATGCACACTCCTACGTTTTAATAGTCACCCTGTATATGCGAAAATTAATTGTTTTCAATCTTAAAAGTGGCGCACCAATTTCCCCACCTTTAATAAACCATTATTGTTTTCCACCTCATTAATTCAAATAAAAACTAAATTAAAACAACACTCCACCTCCCACCACTTATAGTTTCATTAGATTATCCATTAAAAGCACACAAGAGTCGGAGTTGGTGTCTGACGCGCGAAAAATGTTTTACGTTGATATCGTTAATTTACCAGTATAAAGCCGCAAAATTCACTTTGCCCGATTAAATAATAAAAGCAAGCAGCCAAGGCACTTACCAAATGAAGAAATCTTAATAAATTTGCATTACCTTGCCTAAATAACAAGATTACAGCGGTATCAGGTGTTTATGGAAGTGAGAGGGCCCCCTGTTAGATTTACCGTGAGTTTGCCATTAATATCAATTGCAAGTGGAGAGACACTGTGTGTGTATAGTATAAGGCCGAATTAGGCGTGATTAGCATATTATATCGCCCTAGCAAGCAAAGACCTAGTGAGCACATTCAAATTGCATTGCATACGTATGATTAGGGTCTAATTTGGGAGCAGTAGGGGCCCCGTAGTAAGGGATATCTCTACTCTAATAGAATTAGTGAAGGCCCCTATGATCAACTTACCGACTATATGCATTCGCTGGGAGTTCGTTTTCCAATGACAAGAGGGGCATTGATGACGGCGGTGCGGTGGCGGCGAGGAGATGGAGGCACAGGATAACCAGCACACGATTTCATTATGTTTTAATTTGTATTTCTATGTTAATGAGACGCTGGTAATTGGTATCGATAAACGGATTCAAGACAATTATGCAAATTATTGCAAAAATGAAAGGGAAAGTTTACTAGTAGAACTAAAACTGTGTATGTATGTATTTTTCGTCACTAAAATAAAACAATTAGTTTTACTAATTAAATTATATACAATTTTTTTATAAAACTTAAAAGTTATCAAATTATTCGATTTACAAAAATATAATTAAATTTTGTTTCATTTAATAGGAACTGATTTTTTATACAAAAAACTTCCGATTGGATTTTTATATGGAATCAACTGATATTTCGAAAATAAATTTAAAAAAATAGTTTTATGTTATTACTTTATTACATGGTGTCCGAGTCCGAGTTGCACACAGCCAGGTCAAAGCCGGAGGCTGTTAGGTTGTTATTTGAGGTTGCGTCATGTGCGGAACTCGGACAATTTTTACAAAAATTGTGCGCACCTCCGACGCCACCCTTTCTTATAGTAAATAAAAAATATAATAATCGTGATTCTTTTCGACCACGGTCTTTTGATGAATTTACCAATTTTCTGGGTTCCTTCATACATTTTCCACTTAAAAAGAACCTAATGGAAATGAATAAAATATTATCATATTTAAATTTTTGAACCAAATTATGAGTACCCAACTAAATCTCTACCACCAATGTGAGTGGCACTTCACAGATTTTTAAGTTTTTTATTAATATCTTAAAAAAGAAACAATTTAGAAGATTTTTTATCTGTAACATTGATTTAGAAATAAAATTCAAATATACATATTTTATTTTGGATCTTGTTTTTGTAATTCCACCAAATAAATTTTTTTAAATTTGGGAAAAATCTACGAAGATAATTTGGGGTTTGTTTTGAAAATCTCACATGGTATTCAGTGAAACTAAGAAAATGTCGGTAAATCTAAATAATCTACAATTCATAAAGTGACAAGGTAGGTAACATTTGTAAAAAAAAAAGTGCGGTCAAAAACCTTACTAATGTTAATTGAGTAAGTAGCATATTTATCAAATTTTTCCTGTAATGAAACCGACATTCCACTTTATAAAAATGCAAATTAACTTAAACTCTAACCAGTGGTTCTAAAACTGTGACACTAGAACTGTCAATCCAAGAAAAATGGTGTTATTTTCAAACTAATTAAAAAAAACTTCTAAAAAACATAATAGCCTTGGAACTGATTTTTTGTAATAAAATTTATACAATCCACTATGTAAAAATGCAAATTACCTTAAAATCTAATCAGTGGTTCTAAATCTTTAGCGATAAAACTGCCACACTATGAAATCCGGCGCTACTTTCAAAGTTTCATTTTAAAGAAAAAAAAAAGCCCTTAGAGCTTAGGAATTTTTTTCTGTAAGAAATTCAAATTTTGCTTTAGTATTTTACAAAGCAAAATTTAGATTTTTTACAGAAAAAAATTCAAAAAACTACCTTAAAATCTGACAATTGATTAAAAATTGTTACACTCAATCTGTGAATCTACAAAACCTAGTGCCATTTTCAAAGTCGTAATTTTAGCGTCCGAAAAACATGCAAATCCGGTTATTGTTTTTTTTTGTAATGAAATCTACACTCAGCTTTGTAAAAATGTAAATTTACTTAAAATCTAAACAGTGGTTCTATAATTATGATTATGACTCTAAAACTGTCACGCAGAAATCTAGCACTATTTTAAACGTTGCATTTTAAAGGTCTAAAAAACACAAAAATAACCTTCACAGTTTTAAACATTCCGCTCTGTAAAAATGTAAATTATTTTAAAATCTAACCAAAAAATTTTTAATCCTAAATTAATCGGATCTTCGGTTCAATTTCATCTAGATTCACTGGGCGATTAAAGATTGCAAAACTACAAAAAAAAACAGCCTTTACTGGAAGTGATTTATTTCAGTGTGATCAGTATTTTCCATGGTACTTTCTATAAATAAGAACGATAAATATTAAAAATATCAATGAAGTATTATCTAATAATAAATAAAATTATATGTAGAGGAATTTTGAAATTGTGGTTTTCACTTTGGACACGACAGTTCCTTTCGAAACTATTAAACAATAAATCTGCCAAAATATAATAACAATTACTAATGAACTCGTCTATTACCACTTATGACAACTCTCAAAATTTCTGTAATTAATCCCATCACAGACCCCATCACACGTCGTTAGCCATATTTCTATTATGACATTCCTAATAAAGAAATGTGGGCCTGATTGTTTTTATGTCTTCTATTAATAGCCCCTAATAATAAAAACCCAAGTGGTCTGTCCGTATTAATTATATTATAGCGTGATTTATTAGATAGTTTACTGATAATTGATTGATTTGTGTTTTATTAAACTTAGTTACGCAAATAAAACTCATTTTGCTGCTGGATTATTTGTTCGAAGACCTCACAGAAACTAAAGATTTTGTGAGCAAAACCTATACCCTCAAGCTAATCTGCATTTAATTTTGGACGATGTAACAAATTAATTGGTTAATTGGGCTGCGCTTGCTCTACTAACAGACTGTTTTCGTTAATTTAGTCTAGAGAGCAGTAGGTATTGAATTGGGCGCCAGGGACACACGTCAAGGAATGAATGGCAGACTTGACAAAGATTGACCATCATCATATTATGTATCTGCGATATATGTATATATGTATGTATAATTACAACTACAAATAACATGACGACTGGCTCATGGTTCATGATGTCACGTATCTACTTAATATAGTTAACTTAATCAAAATTAATTTGCTGTTAATTTATACCGAATGCAAGCAACCGCCATTGTGGGTTTTTATTTAATTTAAAACGCATCCACTCCATCACCGTTGTTTTACAAATAATCTACTAAAACCTGATTTTATTTGTTTTTTGGTTTGTTGTTCTTTATAGTTTGTTGGTTCAGCATGTTTGAGACAGTTTTGGTTTTTGCAGATTGGGGCTGGTGGCGGCAGGGGGATGTTCTGCTATCATTGTCCACCTGCCCTGCATCCTGGAGCACCACAGCCTAGACTGCCTACTTTGGAATATCCTTTCACCCCCACACATCCATGTGAGTAGAGATTGTGTAATTTCCACTGATTACTTTCTTCATAACCACGACATCATAAATAAAATTATTACATTATTAGCCATGTTGTTATGTGAAGATACGTAATAGCTTTGTTAGCAAAACATGGTGGTTTTTTATGAAATTTGCAGAATTATGTGTTTTTATAGCATATCATCTGACTTTTCCCGTTTTCATCAGTGTAAATGTAATTAAGTGCAATTATAAAAATTAAATGCTTCCTTTTGGACAAAACACATTTTTATTGCATAAAAACGCATTATAAACGTAAATATTTTCTACACAAAAATTGGAGATTTATACTAAAGATATCAGGACCCATATTACTCCTTGTAGGTTGTAGGACACCTGCACGGTACCTACTTAGCTGATTTTTCATGATTTTTCAGTTCAGTCGTATAATTTTATTATTTCTCACACACCTTAGAGTGAAAACGAGTAGGCCAGTCATTCAAGCAAAAAAGGTAAACAAAATTCCAAAAGTTTTGAAACTTGGACACAAGTTTGGAAACGCTAAAATAATATTAAATCTAAATTTGCAACCCGTTCGGATGACCGGAACATAGTCAAAAATTGAAAAAACAACAATTTGCAACAGCTTTTTGAACAAAATTGCAAAAGTTATGCAAACTTGGACAAATGTTAAGTGGCTTATTACAAATCTTCCTTTGAGTTTGCAACCTTTTTTGCTAAACGGAACATCGATTTTTATTAAATTATTATATTATTTGTCTATAATATTATTGAAAGAACTTCTTAATTTGCAACCTCATAGCAAATCCGTAAAATATTTTTCCTGATTTTTATTTACACTATAGGCAAGGCGTTGCTCTCTCACTCTCACTCGCTATACTAACCTAGTGTAAATAAAAATCAGGAAACATATTTTCAGGACTTGCTATGAGGTTGCAAATTAAGAAGTACTTTCAATAATATTATAGACAAATATAATTTGAGATTTGCAACTCTTTTGCAATATTTTGGATATGCGAAATTGGAATTGTTTACATGGTGTTACCAATTTAACAAAGTTCCGGAGGTATGAAAAGGTTGCAGATTCAAAGTACAGTCTGTACCTGTGTAACGAACATTTACAACCATGTTCGAAAACTTTTGCATTTTGTTGACCCCCCTGTGTTAAAAAATTCACCGCCTCGAGTAATAAAGAAATAAAAAAAATATTTCCATTTCTCGAAAATTTATGCAAATTGGCATGTGGGTTCAGATTGGCATGTGGGTTCAGAACTGTATTATAATTATCACATAAAGTTTGCATGACTTTTGGAATTTTGTACGAAGAATTACAACAAAATTTGCTAATTATTTAATAAAAATCGATGTTCCGTTTAGCAAAAAAGGTTGCAAACTCAATGGAAGATTTGTAATAAGTCACTTAGCACTTGTCCAAGTTTGCATAACTTTTGCAATTTTGTACAAAAAGCTATTGCAAATTGTTGTTTTTTCAATTTTTGACTATGTTCCGGTCATCCGAACGGGTTGCAAATTTAGATTTAATATTATTTTAGCGTTTTCAAACTTGTGTCTAAGTTTCAAAACTTTTGCATTTTTTGGGCGAAATGAACTTTGAAATGCTTGAATGACTGGCCTAGAGGTTATTCAGATTTGAGTTTTTAAAATTGATTTTCGCAATTTTTTTATTTATATTACATTTATGCACAAATATATTATAAATTGACAATTATACATGAATTTCTTTGTCATAAACGTCTTTTTATAGCCCATGGACCTCTTTATGCTCTTGGGCTATAATGAAACGTCAAATAAAAGTCAGAGCTGTTTTTTTTACTCACAGTAAGTTTTTTTGTAAATAAATTCTGATTTTTCGGGTATCAAACCATCACTACTTCTTGCCGATTCACCCAGCTCGTTTTGGCTTTGCAAGCCATCACATTTTCTTGATCTGATGAAAAATCCATCAAAGATTCTGGATCACACAACTGAAGTAAACAATTTTTGTAAAAAGTTGTTTACTCCTTTTACTATAGTAACTTACTTCAAGCGGCTTGAGACATATTTAATTATTTGAGATAAATACTTAATCTGGGCATAAAATAGTGTATGTATTTCTGGCGTAACTTGCTTTTATGGCACTACAACCTTTTCCTAGGCCTCGGCTACGCCTCGGGCTTGAAATAAGGCTTCATAAAAGCCTCTTTACGCCCTTAATACATAAATAACTATTAAAGAACACAAAGAAGATAGGATTTTTATTTTATTAAGAAATTCAAATGTAAAACTATAGTACCTTAGATTAATTCGGATATTTCGGATAATAATCTAATAGAGACAAAAAGAACAAATATTTATTATTATACAAGACGATCACATTGTACTTTATCTTCGAAAGCGATTTTAGAGTCGAGGCGTGAATAGAGAAAAAATGTACCTAGCTTAATTAGCTGACATAAGACTTGCAAAATATTATAAAAAACCTAAATTTAGGTCTTTTTATTTCTGATAAAATCTAATTGTAAGATACAAAGATACTGTTTTAAATTCGCAGAAAATGTTCTTTCTACGATCCACTATTTTGAGTTGATAAAAGCACACTGTAACTTTTTATTCTACTTGGAAAATGTGCTACAGAGAATGTTTAAATTAAAAATCTAATCAGGGAAAATCTAACAGAGTTTAAAAGGGGTAAGGGTAAGGTCTGATTAGCCCATTGGTCACACAGGTTTTCCCTGATCAATTTTTAAGTCCGATGTCCCTTAGCAAATATAGAAAATAAACTGTGAAAGATCATAGAATTTATAATTAAACCTAATCAGGGAAACCGGACAAAATTAACCGCAAATCAACAAAGCGCAGACCATTTCCTTGTTAGTCAAATATTATACTGACGATTTCCGATTTATTATAATACAAAATGTTAGAAAATTAGCTGATATCGAGGATTTGAGTATAAATCTTTGAATCTGAAGTATGAAAAAAGTCGAGAGTTGGAATCCAAAACACATTTTAAGAGTCGGGGCATGGAAAATTGTATAAACTACAAATCATTAAATTTCTCTCCAGTTGTTAATAGAGTTTTCTTGATTCATTAGAATAAAATTTTTCAAATATGTATGATAAAGTCGTATAGTTTCTAGTGCAATTGGTCGTATCATTAATAGTGTGAACTAGTAACGAAACACTGCATGTTGTTTCTTACCATTTTCAATCGATAGTTAACTTCTAGTTCCTGCTAACCTAACTTGTACCTTGTACCAATCAAATCATTATGGCTTCTGGACATCTGGAAATAAACGATTCTGATTTGTGAAAGTCCAAGTTAACGTTAGCTATCCAAGAAGACAATTAAATTAATTTATTTTAAATGTAAAGAAGTGACGTGCAACGGTTATTTCTTTGCTATTAATAAAAAAAAAACGAGAAACCTAACAATATTATTATAAAATAAATACTCGTACATACATAATCTCTTTCTTGAATCGTGTCTCAAAATTTGACATAAGCCTAGTACGGGCTGAAAATTAGCCGGAAAAAAATCATGAAAATTATATTTAGTATTTATATTAATATCATGTGATTACATGGTGAAAAAAACACAGAACGCATTTTATTATGTATATTTGTGTCTCATTTGAACTGTTTTAAGCAAAAATACTTGCAATATTGGAATACGAATTTTCAGATGCTCTGAAGAAGCTTACACAAAAAAGCGAAACTATCAGCAGAGTGAATTAATTTGTTTATTTAAAAAAGTCCAATACTCCGGTTATTTTTGTTTAAAATAAATCTAAGGACGAAATATTGTGACAAAATTTGAAGTATAGGTAGGTATACCTACTCGACTTTTTTCATTTCCTTGGCAATTTTCTTGAACACAGCCTGTAGTAAGATTTGATTTTTATTTAATTTTTTCAAATTTTCTAATCTTGCGCTTATTATTACGATAATTTTATTCATAGCAATTTCGACTAATCATAGTGCAGTATTGGACCAACCTACATGGTTTTCCAGCGATAAAATTTCGATAAAATTAATTGTAGGTTTTCCATGGTAACAATATAAATAACAAAATTTGTATAAGAATTAATTTGTAATTATATATTAGTATGATCTAATACTTGCATTAATATGAAATAAAATAAACTGTTGTGTACATTCATAAAATTATCTTAACGAATATAATACGTGCTTTGGATTTTCCGATGGTTAAATTCTTCAAACTTCCTGCACAACAACAAATCGTGTCAGTTTGACAGAAAATACCTCGTGCTTCGCACTCGGTATTTTTAAACAGTCAAACTGACACTCTTTGTTGCTGTGCAACAAGTTATCGTAATTTAACCGGAAAATCCAAAACACTTATTATATTACTATTGATTAAAAAACTCGGGGAGTGATTCCACTCGAAAAGTTAATGTGACAAGTTCCTACAACATTTTTCGGAAAGCTCATTAATATTGAGGTTACAAAGCTCCAAAGTTTTTTTTTAACAATGTTTTCCAATAACTTTTTTCTAAATTTTGATGATGTCCGATTGAAGAGCATCGAAAAATCTTCAAAAAAGATCCTCTTGTTGAATATCGATAAAACGAGTAGTTTTCGAGTAAAACGCGCTTCTATTTAATGCTTGCTTTGTTAATTTAGAAAATGAGCTGTAGTTAGTTGGTATTCATTTTTCTCGAAAACGACTCGTTTTATCGTGATGCAGCAAGAGGATCTTTTTTGAAGATTTTTCCATGTTCTTCAATCGGGCGTCACCAAAATTTAGAAAAAGTGCCTAACAAAAATATTCTGGAGTTTTATCCAAAGCTTCGACTCTTTCACACTGGGGGTTTACCTCAATTTTGGTGCAAGAATACCAATAAACATTAGTGATAAGTGTGCCAAATTTGAAACGTATCGGTATAACACTAGAAAAAAAGTTACTGGAAAAAATTGATTTAAAAAAACAAATTTTAAAGCCCTGTAACCCCAAGATTAATGAGCGTTCGGAAAAATGTTATAGGAACATTAATTTTTCAAGTAAAATCACCCCCCGAGTTTTTTGCTCCTAATTTCCATTTTTGATTTGACTGTTTTTTCTAGTCCATCTAACCTAATAAAGATTAATCTTTAATGGACTTCTTAATGTCCTGCTATTCTATATTAACAGGTTTTATATTTTTTCTGTTCTCAGGCAATAAGATGAAAATAAGTGAAATAAATATGTGGTGATTATCAGTGCCGGATTAAACCTTGTGTAGGCAATCAAAATCATCTGGCCTTCTTCGCAAAATGTCTTCTAATAATTTTTTTAAAAGTTTTATCAACCAACCATTAAACTGTGAAAACTTTATTCCAAAATTAAACTGATGAAACGTTTCCTGGAAAATCAATAAAAACTCATAACAATTTTTTTTGGTTTGGTGCAAAAATGCTCGGTGCCCATAGGCAATTATTGCCTATACTTTGCCTAATGAGTAATCCGGAACTGGTGATTATATTCGCTATTCAGTTCTTCTAATATTGAAGCTTTATAGATCTTATAAAAAATTCTGATCCTAAATAATTTTGACAACAACGCGAATGATTGCTCTCATAATTTTTTCCAAACACTATACGTTAAACTTAATAATGTTCAAAAATTAGGCACATCTTTTGCTAAAAGAATTTGCAGCATCCATGTTTAATTCTTAATAAGTCTTGGATACATACAAATCATCCAACTAATCATATATAATTTGGTGCGGCCAGATCAAAATGAAATGATATAATAAAGCCGGCCTCTATATACGACAAATTTCACAAAGTGCTCTCTCTGTCGCTGCATTGTTGTTGTTGTGTTGTCACTCGCCGAGATGCGATTAGTATTAGTACTCTCTTTTCATTTGTACAATAGCCAATCCCACTGTCAACTGTAATTACTTTCTGATTTCACATTCCATTTGCACGAGGAAAAAACCAATCCCAACATTTAATAATTGAATATTGTGTTTGTATGATATTTGTTCCGGTTATCCATGTGATTTTTTCTGATGCCAATGATGGCATATACATC
The DNA here is from genome assembly GCA_963942485.1 of Pediacus dermestoides. Lineage (NCBI taxonomy): Eukaryota > Metazoa > Arthropoda > Insecta > Coleoptera > Cucujidae > Pediacus > Pediacus dermestoides. The sequence continues at coordinate 10,858,287 of OZ012632.1, read as the reverse complement.
CTTTGGGCTTCAGCTTCGTTTTTATCCATGGAGCTTTGCAAAATCCCATCGATCTGCTGTAAACAAATTAGGGGGTTTACACTTGATTCACAGACTAAAACAGAAAAAATCAGCTCTGGGAAAAGCGAATTAAAACCGGGGGTGTTATTTCGTCCTTATGTGAAAAACTGTACTTAATTCGCGCTGTCAAATACGAATAGGATTATCCGATAATAATCACAGGTTGTCAGGCATATTCCTTTTTACGAGGTCAAAGTAATGTGATAAGTAAATCCACCCCTAGTCTAGCATGTGGTGGTGAAATTCGTTATTAGGGGTCTGTTTACCCCAGGGAGGTGCTTGTACAATAAAAACTACTAGCTTTGTACATTATGTTAACTTAGATAACACACACGCTAATAACATAAATATATAATGGTAATAATTGATGTCGGCACCGCTACAATTCAATTATATTTAGATTTACAAATATGCAGAGGAACAATTGGAAAAGTGCGTGGTTTTTTCATTTGGTACAGGCTTTCACGTTATTATAGTGTTAAGGATGATGATGGTGACGTGCGACAGGTCGAAAGGTCACTAATGCGGCCTGTGATGATGTTACATTATTTTTATATGCGCAACCTTTCATTACTATTGTTTAATGCTGCGGAAAAATGTGCATGTTGCTATGAGAAGATATTCAATGTGCAAAAATCCGGTTAGGAATTTGTGGGTTAATTCCATTCAATTTGATGGAATATAATTTTGTTTCTAAAATTGTTGATAAAACTAGGAAATTTTGGAATGTGTTTAACTAAAATATTATCAAATTTTAATACATCCCGTTTTACTGGCCTCCTCACAACCCGGATTTGTGTTCGTTAGATTAAGAAATTCAGAGCGTTTTCCATGGTAAACTATATAACTACACTATTTTTTTCTATTACATAAATATTCCAACTGAAATTTGATTGCCACAACATTATTAAGAAGCAATAATTATATAATGTTAGAAAATAGCACGACTGAATAAAAAGTACATTATTTGAATTAATTTTTAGTCTTAAGTTTTGCATTGTTAATTTTTTGTGTAATGAAATCCAAATTTCGAAACTGCAAAAACAAAGGGCCAATTTTTAAATCTGACCACAATTAATTTCTTTTTTCCACTCCCGATTCAGTAAGCAGACTATAATGACATTGTTGATAGGGACGTAACTTGAATTTACCAAAATATTATTGGTTGTTATTGACAAGAAGCTTCACTTACGTCCCTAGGGAAGTTTGGTGCTTGTGAGTGACTGTCAACTGAAAAATATTAATTTAAAAATCAAATATTTAAAAAACAGTAAACTTTTATTTTGGACATTTTTGTCTTTTGCGGTATTTTTCTTCACTTCTGGCCAACATTCTAAAAATAGTGCTGCCAGAAGTTCAATTCTCCCTGGCTAGTTTCCTGACAGATGCACCAACTCTATTTTTAGCCCTTCTTACCACTCTTCGGCACTGCTTAGGAGTTATAAGCTTTGGTCTTCCACTTTTTGGAAGGTTCATACAAGGAATACCCTATTCGCATTCCACTATAGTTCGATATACGATCCGAGCTGATATATCTTGGTTTTGAAAAATAGCCACTATTTCAGGTCTTACGCATTTGCCCAACTAAATTATAAATACTTTTTGTAATTTCCAATTTGTACGACATTTTTCGCAAACCGAATAAAGATTTCCATGTGTCAAATTGAAGCCTAGTAAACAAACATAATTTTGTTTCCAAAGCCATCTCAATAAGTTGCATAGGTACCTCATTAGCGTACCTTGAATTTTTTGACAAAACTTATGAAACATACGTTACAATACACAAACATTTATTCTTAAAGATTTTTCCAAAAAATTTGCAGTGCGGTTTCCGGGATCTCAGCGGTAGTTTCACTTTGGCACCAATCTTTGAATAATTATTTATATGATAATTCGTATAACGTTTCTTTGAATTTTCCGGTAGGAAAGATGCACAGAAAAGTATTGCTCTACTGGTAAATATTACTTACCTCCCTTAATGTTTAAATAACTATAAATAACTTTTTTAAAAGAAAAATAACTAAGAAAATAAACTGTCAGTTAAGGTTATCTGTAGGTTGAAAAAATGACTTAAATTATTAGAATTAAAGTTCAATTAGAGCGTACACATAAATTGGTAAATACAGACACTAAAAGAAATTTTTATGTCATTTTTTATAGCAAAAAAATACCATGTAGTGATAATAATTTAACCCAATCAAGTTTCAAAATTTTATTAATTTCGATTGAGAAAATAGAAAAAATTATAGGTATGGGGCTTTTTGTGCTGGTCTAGGTTTTTATGATTGAATATTTTACAGTCCATCCAGACTACTGATTTTTGGATATTTTATACACCTGTAGCTTATTTTAAAACAATCTTAAAAAGCGTGTTTAACATTGAAACTTTACCATTTAAAATATTACTTCAGTAATCCGTGTTAGAGAAATGTTATATTTAACTTACACCTACCCAATTTCCGAACACAACTTTGAAAATACCTAAAGTAAAAAAAAATTAAATTGCTGATTAGGCAATGCGAAAAAACCTGACAATTCTGCTGGCAAGTAAACATGGATTTTAATATTAAATCAATAAAACGCTAAATATTTTATGAGTTTGAAATAAGCGATGTTTGCTCTACTTTAATTCGCGGGGAATAGAGAAGATTATAAGATTAAATATACAATTTCCCTGAATTAAACATGAGATTTTAATTAATATATCCTCGGCATGGCGGTAATTTCATTAAGTTTACTGAAATTAAAGTTCAGAATGTTGCCTGCTGACTGGTTTATAGAAATTCGTCGACCAAAAACTCGCCACTTCACCGCCATGCCATCCCCCTAAAAATCCATTACACCACAAATTATATCCGTCAATTAGTTTTACAACAACTAACCAAACTGGCACAATCTAATTAGCAAGTTACATACCACAAAAAAAATTGGCATCATATTTCCTCGCCAATTTATTCTGCAGCATCCTGCCGAAGCAAAAAAAATGTCTGATATGATTACATGAAGAAATGACCACAGGTCAAAGTTGGGAAAGTTTCAAAGTAGATTTGGACAGAAACGAGATAACTCCATGTAACACAAACTCTGTTAGGATTATTGGGTTTACAGAAGCTTACAAGATGCCAAATATTACTCAAATACTTTCACGTCACAGAAACTGACAAAAGTTTGTTATCGACTTTGCGCGCGAATTATTTTTATATCTCTGTAATGTTGGGTTGTTAGGGCAATTTTAACTGATGGCTTTGCTTTGCAGACACGAGTTATTCCTATCATCCAGCCATTCATGATGATACGTTCGTCAGGAGGAAACAAAGACGGAATAGGACGACGTTTACCCTGCAACAAGTAAGTTTACTTTTCTATTATAATTATATACTTTCTTCCTTTAATACATCGTTTTAAGGAAGAAAGAAAAATGAAGGAAATGAAATTTATTTAGGGTCGCTCGTATAATCGGCAGTTATCCTTAACTGTTATAGTTAACTTTCTTGCCTTAATAAAAACCAAGAAAGTTAATTAGCAGTTAAGGATATACAACTGGCCCTTATATTTTCTTCGCAAATCTTCAGAAGAATTCAGAAAAATTAGAAAAACTAAATTAAACTGACTAAAATCTAAATAGGTGTAAATATTTCTCCTAGTATATATTATTTTGACCTCATTGGATTTTCGCTTCAATTTTTATAGATTCAGACGATTAAAGACTTTTAGAAATTTATATAAAATTTCACTTTAAAATGCAATTTAAACTGCAATTCATATTTTACGTGTTGTAGATTTTCAAGTACCAATGCATGGCCATAAAATTTCTGACACAATTTAAGTTTTTGTGAATTTATGGAAATTGAAGTCAAAATTGAATAAAAATCCCATTCTACGAGAAATATGGATATACAGGATGTTATAGAATGCTTGGACTTGCTTTTTAAAGAAATTTGTTCCAAAATTTAAATAAAATTTATAGTAAAAGCGACCAATAATATTTAATCCCCAAACGATTTCTAATCAGGTGATTTACTTGAATTGTATTTGTTTAATACCGTTTATGCGTGAATATAAATAATAAAAAGTTGTTATATGAAGTTGTACGTGACGTCACATTGCTGTACCCAAATTAATTCATTAAATTTTCTTACAATTTAATTTAAAATAATATTTAATTGGAAAACACTAAAAATGCTATATTTTTTCATGCAAACTATCTACTATATTACTTCTTTTTTATGTTTTATAGTTGGAAGAACTGGAAAGCGCCTTCGCCCAAACTCACTACCCCGACGTTTTTACCAGAGAAGATCTAGCAATGAAAATCAACTTAACAGAAGCTCGAGTCCAGGTAAGTCCTTAAAACCTGTCTAAAAAAAAAACGCTTTGCCTGTAGGACTAAACGAATAAACTCGAAACTAATGAACGCACAAATTTCAAGTATTGTGTTAGGTACCTACAAAATGATCTTCTGAACTGCTCTTCAGAGAAATTGGGGCGAATTGGTTGGAAATATGCACGTGCTTTCGTCCCTTCACAGTCGTCCGCCCGTCACTTTAAATCTTGTTGTGTTTGTTTAATTGGGGAGATGTGCTCCGTGGCCTTTGTTTCTATTATTTTAGTTTAATTATTGCACACCCTAACGAAATAATAAAGAACGTGTACGCATGCAATTAAATAAATAGAATTTGATTAGTGGGTTTTATAGGCCCCTTTGTGCCAGTCGGCTAATAGTCAGAAGCATTTAGAAAATAAACAATTATGCATATAGATCAAGTTACATATATCTAATGTTTTCAGCACATGATTTTCTTATACGATGCATTTTGAACTTTGGAAAATATAAAATTCGGAATCGAAAAAAATCACGATTAGGTACTATTTTTTCTTTATTGTTTTTTTTTAAGAAAGTGAAAAATCAAGGGTGTGTATTTTTCAGGCCCTTTAAAATAGTGCTGGATTTCATAATGTGACGGTTTTAGTGTCATAGTTCTATAACCACTGGGCAGATTTTTAGAAAACTTACATTTTTTCAAAGCGAAATGTAGTATTTATTAGAAAAAACTTATTTAAAGATTTTATTGGCCATTATTGTATATTATTCAGACATTCAAATTAAAACTTTGAAAATAGCACATATTTCCATGAATTTAACCCCTTATCGCATGGTGTGCCATATATGGCACAATGCAATATTTTTATTGCACGTAAGATTTTCTTATGTATAAATAAAGAACGCAATTGTTTTCTACGTATTCATACAGAATAACCACGTGTAATCATATCTAATTTTATCGTTATTGCTATATGTGTCATATATGACCCAGAGCATTTTTTTTCAAAAAATTGAAAATCTGTAAATTCGATTTTTTTAACATTTTTTATAAATAAAGCCAACCAAATACTATTAGAATTTTTTTTTCGTAAAAATTTAAAAAATGGTGCAACAAGGGGTTAACAGTTTTAGAGCCACATTTTTATAACCATTGGTCAGATTTTAAAGTAGTTTACATTTTTACAAAGCTGAATTAAGGCTTCATTACAAAAAAATAAGTTCAAAAGCTCTAACGGTCGTTAATTGAGACATTGAAAATAGCACCACTTTTTGTAGATTGGCAATTTTAGTGTCACAGTTTTATGATCACTGATCACATTTTAAGAGAAACTTTGAAAGTAGTGCTGGATTTCGTAATGTGCCAGTTTCAGCCGCCATAACAGTTTTAGAACCACTGATTAGATTTTAAGGTAATTTCCATTTTTACAAAGTCGAATGTAGGGTTTTATTATTCATTACGAAAAGCACCTTCAAGACTCTAAAGAATATCTTTGTATGTTTTTTAGACGTTTAAATATTTTAAAATAAAACTTTGAAAATGGCAGCATTTTTTATGGATTGAGAGTTTTAGAGTCGCCAGTTTTAGATCCACTGGTTAGATTTTAAGTTAAGTTGCATTTTTACAAAGCAGATTGTAGGTTTAATTACAGGAAAAATGTGATGAATGTGCAACTGAATTAACATTAGAAAGTTTTTGATCCAATTTTTACAAAAGTCATTTTTTCACAAAAATTATTCAACAGATAAATAAATAAATGTGTAAAAATGTAAAATAAAAGCAAATACATGAAGTCTCTGTGATAACAGCGGTACAACAACTTTTATATTTAGCAAGCTATAACAGAAAAAACCCCTTAGTACAACGGGCAAGTTACAAACTATAACAGACAAGCTACAAACTATCTATACCTAACAAATTTCGATTTTTTTCAGAAAAATTTTTCAACTGACATCTGGATTTATTATTTATTTACCGGCAGTTGGTTTTCTGAATGCTAAATGTGACATTTCCAATAAAAACGTCAAATTATCTCCAATTTTGTAGATTTTTTTGTACAATTAAAAAAAAGTTCGAATGAAATATGTTCAAAATTTAATTCTAAATCAATGTTAAATAATAAAAACTATTCTAAATTGTGTCTTTTTCGAGATATTCTTAAAAACCTGTCTTCAGATAAGTAACACACTTATTTTGGTAGTAGAAGATCCAACTTTAATGTGTTATCCACAGCTTTGTTCAAAATCTTAAATATGACACTTGTTTCGTTTCCGTTAAGCTCTTTTTACAGAATGATGTACAAACATGCATATTTTCGAAAATGATTAAAAATAATTCCAGGGCCCCCGAAACGTATAAATCCATCAAAATATCGAAGTCTAGAAAAATCTTCTTTAGTGCAAAGAATTTTAGGATAATTTGCAGTATCCTTCATAAATTTTCTGTACTAGGGCCGGTTGTATAAAAATTTAATCGCAAGATAATCCTCCAAAAAGGATAAACTGCCATAGAAACGATTGTTGATTACAATTGTCACTATAGATATTTTGGAGGATAAAAATTTAACACCGCGATTAAAGTTTTATACAACCGGGCCTTAGAAATGAACCGTATAAGTCGTAATTATTATGAGTGAGGTACAGTGGGCCCAGTGTTAAGTCGCCGATGCTATGCACAGAAAATGACAGAAGCAGGAAACTGTTTTACCACTAGTACAATCGGACGAAGAAAAAACATGCAATTTGTATATAGTAAAGCCTGTTTGACACGATGCCTAATTTTCATGAAAATTTGCATGTAAATTCACACGTAAATTATTACGTACATTTAGCATCGTTGCATACAGCAAATGTCTTGTCAAATTTCGGTGTAAATTTGCACGTAAATTATTTAGAACTTGTTCTAAAATATCTGCTGAAAGTGCGCGTAAAAGTGCGCAAAGGCAAAACGTTCACTGATGGTAATTTAATCTTGTTGTTTCATATAACCTATAATAATTCATTTTTTAATAGAAAATAACGCCTTTTTGCCTTTTTGGGAATGAGATTTTACAATATAATTATTTATTTAATCAACGGAAATTTTCCTTCTTCAAACAAAATTGAGGAAAGATAAATTAGTTACTGGTCACGGTACAAAATATAATGTCATTGTTAAATCTAAGGCTGGTGTCTCAAATAGACAATACCAAATGCAAATGGGATTTTTGGGGACAATATAGTTTTCACAAATATGGTTTTATTCGCTGTGCGTGATTTTAAATAGATTGCAGAAAACTGAATTATTGTTCTTAGTTTAGTGCAGTATTATGTATAATTGTAGTTTTGCAGCACATTATTTTTATTATGTTAAAGTTAGAAAATATAATAATGTTTCAGTTCAGTTTAAACTTTAAAACTGACAGTGCAAAAAGACAATTGTCCGTAAAAATTGAGTAAACACGCATGCGCGGGGGTCAAATTTTATGTTAAAAACGTAAACACGTTGCAAACAGAAATTATAGTCACCTTGGAAATTTACATGTAATTTTTTATGATAATTTACATGCAAATTTACATGTAAATTTTTACAAAAATTAGGCACCGTGTCAAACAGGCTTAACTGCAAAGATTTAAGTTAAAACACATTTTTCTCCAGATTGTATCGGTGTTTTGCGGCGAAACACGCATGTCCTACATAGTGGGGGAGCTGGGGAAAATAACTGCGCACACAATTGTATCGGCGACTTAGCACTGGTCCACTGTAAATGTACATGAGATTTTCAATACTGCTTTGATTTTGGATGGAGAAAATAGAGATTTCAGGAGAAAGTTTGAAATATTTTAAATACATAGTGTACGGACTGCGTAATCATCACGTGGACACAAATAGAGTGTAGTGGACTTTGATTTTTTACTCCATTTTGAATTACCTATTACACGAAAAGCTTTAATTCTAAATGATTTTCTAAATTACTAAAATTAGAGAAACTTTGGTTGAAGTGACTCTTCATAAAAAATAGAGATAATCCTGATGATTCATCATATGAAATACTTTAAATGGATCTTAAGGAAGTTACATGAAATCTAAAGTACCAAAGTGAGTAAAACATTATGTCGCTTTCCTCTAGAATGAATCTGTTACTTCTACACAAGCGCAATTTATTCAAGAACCTCCAAATTCCATGGAATTTAAAAGCCCAGCCAAGCCAAGCTGAAGGCAACGGGTTTAACTAAGTTAAATAATAAAGAGTACATTAATCTGACCATTTAACTTTTAAAGTATGCCCGTAGATGTAATACACTTTTAACATAAATTTACTTTGCAAGGAGGCTTTTCTGCGAGATCAAATTCATTTTAATCACACATTTTCCTAAGTGATTTCATAAAACAGCGCAAAGTGCTGCCTCTTATGATGTTTTATCATATTAACGTAATAATCCGCTCATTTGACGTCAGCTTTTAGCAACGTAATGTTTCTTTTGAAACAACACCCTCTACCCGCCCGTCTTCCCAGAGCGTACTAATTCTATTTGTATTTTGGTATATTAATATCAGTTTTTATGATCCAAATATTGATGAGTTTGTACTATGAATTACCAATATTGCCCAAAGGGTAAAAAGTGATTATATAATCCGCAATTATGATAGTTTGTTTTGGGCCAACCACAACAGATGGTTACCCTTTGTAATAATACAATGTTACAAGTAGCAGAGGCTTCAATCCCCACCCAGAGGCTTCAACCTGCTGCTATGTTGCAACCGCAAGCTTTTATGTATACAAACAACCCTCTCGTTATAATCCCTCTCCTCAAACGACTACCAGCTAATAAATATCAATGAAGTCGTTACTCTTCCATTACAACAGAACATCATTTGAACAGGTTAAATTTCGATTCTACTTCCGCTAAAACGAAAAAGAAAATTATGGACAGTTTACTGGGGTTGAATGTTCGTCCACCTCGACCACTCCAATCGAATTTACTTCAAGACCCGTCAAAAATATCCGTTCTATTAAATAAAACTTGACAGAATCCATAAAATCTAGTGAAAGAAGACGCCTTTATTCCAGTTCAAAAATAAATTTGATTTTTAGGTGGTGCAACGTGGAAAAAAACGTTAAACCCCCGAGACGGAAATAAAGATGGTTTGAACACGTGGCCGTATTGTTAAACAACCACTCCTCGATGTTAAAACAGGTCCCTGGAGTGGTGGCTACCAACCGAAACGGACATTTTCAGTGTCATATTACAGTCACTTATGGACAATGTCTACTATTGTTGGCGGGTTTATATTTTTATATCCCACACTATTTTCTAGATAGTAGTTTATGGCATGGATCAGGAAGTATTATTATACTCGATGGAAGTAGAATGTATATCCTTATTTTTTGTTGAAGTCAAATTTACGAGATACGAAAAGTAATATGATCAAATTAATAACGACTACAATACTGCCGTACTAGTTAAAAAGACACTTCAGTCTGTTTTGCAAACAATTATAAAAAAATTCTGGTTTAGATAAAAAATGGAATCTTCTTCAAATCCTCCGATTATCCTGAATCGCCCTTTGTTAACTTTTATTAACTAAACGATTGTGACACATCCAAGTTCCAACTTTATAGAGGTGTTAACTCCCAACTGGTGAACCGATAAATTCGTGTCAAAATCAACCCCCACGTCCATAAATTCTACAATTCTCCCCTTTCCCATCCTATAGCCATATATTTTTTCTTTGCTGTTAGAGCCGCGTGTTGTGAGTGAACCACTCATGTAAAATGACACGCAATTGACATGAGAAGCACACGGCACACAGCGAGTTTATTTCATTTTATGTAACTCGATATTTTAATCATAATTGCCAAGTAGCTCGTCCAATTTGATTTAACCCTCAGAATTATCATCGTCTCGATAGACCGACTGGGCCTCATTATTAGATTTCGTTTTATACACTTTAACTTGATTAGTTGTGGCAAAGTATATTTGTTGTTTTAGTCCACTGGGGGTGGCGATTTTACTTTTCAATATTAATTACATCGGAAATTAGCTTCCAAATAAACTTGTCGTTTGTACAACATAACTAAAAAAAGCTTCTTCTACAATCCTAACAAAGCCCCACTAGAAACTCAAAGTACGCCCTCGAGTTGTTAACAATACAGTGTACACAATAAGAAAACGAATTGTGTAATGTACACATAGTTCCAACAGTAATATGAAGCAGACAGAGAAACTCAAGAGTACTTTGCAGTTTTTGCAATGGCACAAAGAAAGAGGGGGTTGTGAAAAGTATAATTGTGTCCAGAGAGGCTCATTAGCAAGCTCTAATTGCCGGTGCAATTTAATACACACCTTCCATGAGTATATCCACCGGGCACGGTTGGACGGTCCATTGCCCACGGGATGAAAATCTCGTGTAGGAGAAGGTGTGGAGCCAAATTGGAACCGGAGGCCAGGTTTCGTGGAGGATAATTCAGTCGGATGGGATTTGTTATTCTTTTAGCTATAAGGAAATATGTTGCAGGGTGTGATAACTGTGATATAAATAGAAAACTGAAATATATTCATGTATAGACTTAGACATATAGTAGACATAAGACGCTTTTCTTTTGAAACTAAACTGAGCTGAGCTTAAAGTGAACATTATTCTCTTACCGATACTACACATCCTCTGAAGGATGTTGTTTACTGAAATTTGAAAGTCAGTTAACTAGAGTTACGTGTAATTTATCTGAGTTTTTTAGTAATCGAGATTTTGATGTGGGGGTCCTGGAAGGCATTTTGACCATTTTAGAAAAAAATTCTGTATGTATCAACAAAACTCAAAAAGAACTTAACAGAAATAAACCAAATTTGATTTTTAAGATTTTGAACAAAATATTTTTCATGTAGCATCAATACAAGTGGTACTTACCTGGATATATGGCACTTTTTCTAAACTTTTTCTTCTAATGGTTTAATTTCTAAAAAAATTTCTTTTCTAAAGCATTTAAATTAAATTAAACCATTAGAAGAAAAATTTTAGAAAAAGGGACCGTATACCATTTATACCACATTCGAACTTCTGACAGGAATAGTATTTTTGAATTGCTCAAATCTTTCTTATGGATTCCATGTTAGTTGTTATAGTTTATTAATGGTTCTCATAAATTTTAAGATTTTATGAATGTACACTGTGTCCCAATTTGCTTGTAATTGCAAGGTATCTCTGTAATTTGTAAAGATAGAACTTTGCGGTTTTCGCGAACCTCTGCTACTTTTTCGTTAAACTTTTAATGCCACAAACAGAACTAAGCTAACTTGTTTTGTTTCTGAAATACAGGGTGACAACGAAAATTTTCACTTTCCGGGGTGCTACCATATCTCATACACCATGTAAGCTAGAAAAAAAGTAAAAAACTGTTCTAGATAGATATTTTTGCGTAGAATCCAGTGACATACTCGAAAAAAAATTGTTTTGTACCGTTTAAGATATATGACCCAGACTAGGTGTTTTTTAAATGGAACACCCTGTATTTTTAGTGTCATTAAATTTGTCTATTTTTTCTCATTAAAATGATGTAAACAGTAGGGACTTTAAAATTTAAAAAATGCCCTAAAAAAGTAAAAAACTCAATTATAAGTCAAAAAACTTTAGTTGGCCATGAAAATCGGGGATAAAGAAATGTTTACAAGCAACATGAGACACTATATTAAATTAAAAAAAAAATAAAAAAGTAAAATATTTTGTTAAGTTTCATTGTTTATTTATAATGACCGTTAAAAATTTTTATTTGGCTTTTTGTTTCTTTTTTATTAAGATAAAATAAAAATAATATTAATATTAAGAGTTTTTAATTTAATATACTGTCTCTTGTTGCTAGTAAACATTTCTTTATCCCCGATTTTCATGGCCAACTAAAATATTTTGACTTATAATTGGGTTTTTTGCTTTTTTAGGGCATTTATTAAATTTTAAAATGCCTACAGTTTATATGATTTTAATGAGAAAAATTATGCAAATTTAATGACACTAAAAAATACATTAAAAAAAGACCTAGTTTGAGTCATATCTCTTAAACGGTGTAAAACAATTTTTTTTCGAGTACGCCACTGGAAATTTAAATTTTAGAAAACCGTATTTTTTATTAGAAAAGAATTTTTAGAAAAAATATCTTTAGAAAAAATATCTTTAGAAAACGTTTTTTAGAAAAACTGTACCTACCCCAACCACTTACCTGCTGATAGCATTTTCAAGTTTTTTAGAATTAAAAAGAATTTAAAAGATTTTTTTTATAATGATTTAGAATTAAATTTGGAAGATATTTGACCCGAATCTATTTTTGATATTCCGCCATAAAAATTTCTACAAAATTAGAAAAAATTCTTCAAAGGCAATTTGGCGTTTGCATTGGAAATGTCACATCCGAATTTATAAAAAAATGTAAAAAACTCTACATATTTATCACATTTTTCCTGTACTTAATAAAACCGACTTTGTAAAAATGCAAATTAATTTAGACAGTGGTTCTAAAACTGTGACAGTTTAAAAAATATTGCTATTTTCAAAGTTTCATTTTAAAATTTTTAAACGTCTAAAAAAACAGACAAAAGCAGTCTTTGGAGCCTTGACCCTGTCTTTTTTAATAAAACCTACATTTTGCTTTGTAAAAGTGCAAATTATTTTAAAATCTAATCAGTGGTTCTAAATCTGTAACACTAAAATTCCCCTTCAGCTAAAGCCTACTCTCAAAGTTTCATTTTAAAGATATGTGAAAAATACTCAAAAAAAGAATTTTTAGAGGCTTTGTATTTTTTCTGTGCGAAAACTAACATTTTTCTTTGTAAAAATTGAAATTACCTTAAAATCTGACCAGTGATTATAAAACAGCTTCACTAAAATTATCAATCCACAAAAACTGGTGCCATTTTCAAATTATCAATATCTTAAATTGCGTACAAATACGGCCATTAGAGCCTTTGAACTAGTTTTTTTTAATGAAACATGTATTAAGCTTTGTAAAAATGTAAATTTACTTAAAATCTGATCAACGGTTCTAAAACTTTGTCGCTAAAACGATCAATGCACGAAAATTGGTGCTATTTTGAAAATTTCAATTCAATCGTCTGAAAAATATATATAGCAGCCTTTAGAGGCGTTGAACTAATATTTTGTAATAAAACTTACATTCCGCTTTGTAAAAATGTCAATTACTTTAAAATCTAACCAGTGTTTATAAAACTATGATACTGAAACTGTTAATCCCTGAAAATTGGTGTTATTTTCAAAGTTTTAAGTTTTAATTTGAATGTATGAAAAATGTACAAAAACAACCATTAGCGCATTGGAATAAGTTTTTAAAATAAAACCTACATTTCGTTTTGCAAAAATTTAAATTTCCTTAAAATCTGTTCAGAGCTTATAAAAATATGAGACTAAAACTTTCACACTAAGAAATCCAACATTATTTTCAAAGTTTCACTTTAAAGGTCTGAAAAATAGAAAAAATAGACTTTATAGCTTTGGCCTCTTTACTTTCTTATTAAAGTAATAAGAAAGTATAGTAGTTGTGATTTTTTTCGATTTCGGTTTGAGTATTTTCCAAAGTTCAGAATAAGAGAGTCATGTGCTGAACACATCAGATATTTTATAGTAGTGAAATGAATTTCTCAGCTTAATTCACTTTAAGCTCAGCTTAATATAAAAATGTTAAAGTAGACCGCCTTATGTAAAAAGAAGGACCTGTAGTCTAACCTAGCATTGAGCCTGAGTAATTTCATCTTATTTTGTAAAGCTCTATGTACATAAAACTATAAAATAGAAACCGCAACAAAATCGTTTCACAACTTAAACACCAAATTTCGAAAGATTCCCCTACGTTTTATTTTGAAAATTTATCTTTTGCGATTTTTTTAACCTTGATCTCGATGAAATATTGAATGTCTACTAGCTGCATCTCAAAATCATACTTCAAAAATGTCCCTATAATCTCATTTTGTCACTCCATCATAATCAATAGTTATGTTCGCACAACGCGAAAACTATATTATGGTTATTCTTTCTAAAAGGTGGGGTGGGATAATAGGATAAAGAACCCTTATTTAGACAATTGATTGCCCGGGTGTTACAACACTCGTTACTCGCTTGTTAGAGCTCAAAATGAAACTATACACACATTTTATACACACCACTAGACAAACCAATTGTCATCAAATCCAAAGGGGGCGATACACTAATTACCCCATTATAACACAACAACCGATTGTGAAATACAGAGCTTGTTTTTTGCTTATAGGTGTGGTTCCAGAATCGTCGAGCCAAATGGCGCAAAGCTGAGCGTCTGAAAGAGGAGCAACGAAAGCGTGATGGACAAGATATTGTCAAGAGAGATACAGACACTAAAGAGGAGAAGGTACTAGATTATGTCGACGAGTTTTTTTCTGTATTAAAGTTAGTTTATTCAGGTGGAAGACAGTAATGCAACTAGCTCACCTGATGTTGCTCAAGATGAAGAATTGGCTCGCGAACGAGAATGTTCCAGTCGTAGTAGTGCTGGCCGGGAATCACCGGAGCCGATTCGCAGTGCTCCTGAAGCAGATCCTTCTAATCCGTCATCGCCACATAGTCCGGCGCCATCGGCTTCGTCCGAGCCACCAAGACCTCTGCCCCCACCGCCATTTTCCCATATATTCCCCTTTGGAGATAGGTAAGCAATATGTAGGAGTACATCGCTTCTTAGAATTGATTAACTTAGTAACTGACGTCATCAATTAATAAGCAGCATAGCAGGCTCTATAATTATATTAAACATTGTAATTGACTCTAATTAGACAACAATAGAACTTGTCTTGGAATCTTGAATGTTTCCAATATTGTAAATGAAGAAATGGTTTATTGCAAATAGTTTTTTTTTCTTCCAATTGAACTGTTGACGAAGCAAATCGATAATAGAACCACAACAAAATCCCCACGGGGAAAAAACCCGTTAATTAGAAAATTACTATTAAGAAGTTTTCGAGTTAATTGAATGATGTGACATAACAGCCGACACAGTAATTAACACACAAAATGACATCATACAGTTTGTGTTAGATTGAAGATTTCAATGGTGTAACTTGATGGATTAGAAAATGAGTGCGTGATGTTGTCAATTAACAAGTGTTTTTAAATTAATTATTTGATAATTAGTTGCCTCGCTCTAAATAAATTTTAATGTTATTTTAGGGCCCTTAAGTAGCTCTAATTAAAACAATTGTTGAATAAACAATTATGCTGTGTTTGGCTTGGGGAATTATCGAAAGAAAAAATACGGAATTTTTCCTATTGAAGGTTATGGGTCTAAAAATAGAAATTCCAAATTAATTGCATAATAGTAACAACATTAATACAAACAACTTTATCTTGAGTAACTTTTTGTCGTCTCGCCTTGTAACTTGATTGGCGAAGGTATTAAAATTCTATACATATTAACGTTTGATACTTAAGGTAGGTCAAGATGGCGCTATTATCTGCAGTACACTCTTAACTATTAAAAACATATTTCAGTGACACGGAAAAATTTAATTTTACAATTCGTTGGACACATATTATATGAATTTATAATATTTAGGTATGAAATATGCTGAGTTTTAGAAATCTAGTAGAGTGAATTTCCAGTGACTTACATATTTAATTACAGTTTTTACAGAAACATGTGTTGGTAAAGATTTTGTTATATTGGGAAAGAAAATTACCAACCTCGCGAAAGGCAGCGCTAGTGAATCAAAACAAATATAGCCGCCGTCGGGGACAAAATAACATTGTGGAGATTGAAATTTTTCATTTTTATCAAATCTAATAGCATTTAAGAGATGTAAATGTTGGTTTTGTCGTTGGAGGAACTGTAATTACGCGAGCGCAACGGCCAGCAAGCGTAATATGAAAGGTCAAGAAGTCTTAAATTCTGGGCTGATTATATTGTGTGCGGTGTCAGTGAGCGTACACAAAATAAAATAATAGTATTTGTGTGTGCAAACAAGTGCCAAGGCATCTGAACTGAATATTGTAATTGGAATCTTAATCATTGTCCCTCGAGGCGGCCATCTTTAATAGTTCGCGCGGTGACCGCTAGTGTCGCTTGAGAGAGAGAGAGAGAACCAGTAGAACAACACAAAAAGTCTCAATAATTATATTTATGATAATTTCTAGATTATATCTTTTGATCGTAAACTAATTTTTTCTAACTCTAAGGTCCGGTATTTCAGTGTCAGTTTAAACCAAATTTGGGTAAACTTCGTTTAGAATATACAAATTTAAAATGATAAAATTCACATTCTAATTGAAGTTTACCCAAATTTGGTTTAAACTGACACTGAAATATCGGACCTAATAGTTGCTTAGGTATCAACAATACAAAAAATTATTTTCAGTAAACAGTAAACTTTCTCTCATTTTCAAGAAACAATCTTGGTGTATTTGGGTTTAATGCGACAAAAATATCTCGATCGAATCGGAAATTTATAAACAAGTTAGACAATCTTGAAATACTCGCTTTTTTTTAAATGTAAAATTTTCGTATAATTACATCTAGAGAAATTCCTCAAGTAAATCCTCTAGAAAAATTGTTGCAATTTGTATAGTCAATAAGGAAATCACAAAATGATTTATTTGAACTCTGTGTGCATATTGTTAAGCGAACGAGGGGAACGCAGATGTAACGACCACAATCAAAAACCATTTCTAAGCTCATATTATATTTATAAATTTTTTTCATAACGCGAAGGAGCAGTAAATATCACAATTTGTAAAATTACTTTTATTTTTGGCTAGGGCTTTTATATGGAGGAAATTTGTATATTTGCGTTAATTACCGAAGCGAGTTAAATTACATTAATAAAAAGCTTTTTTTAGAAAAAAAAAATGTTTCCATTTGAAACGAACGCGGTCATCAAATATTTATGCGGGCATAAAAAAATTAAAAAAATACCACCTTGTGAATTAAATATCACATAAATTCATTTAGAGCGTATTATTAATTATTTAACATTAAAGAGGGGGAGTGCTAATTAAAAGAAACGATGTTTTAATTGGACAATTCGTAAAATAAAAATATAGAAAAATGGGTATCAGTTTGTAGGGGGTAGTGTCGCGTGCGGGCGGGCTTTCTGTAAATTTATTAATTGGAATATTATAAAATCGACGGGAAGTTTAAAATATGAACTCTAAAAAATGTCAACCCTATCATCATCGTTTTGATGATTACAGTTAACGCAGCAAAATTTAAAACCCCGCCGGCGAAAAGTTTTTTTGTTGTTAAATCATTTTTCACATCGCGGTATATTATTATTAGGCAAACACACCATGCGGCGCTCACTCGCATATTGGACATAGACGAGTGTAGTTCAATTTTCCCAACATAATTTCTAAACTTGCACAAATATTAGCATTTCATATTTTTGCCCTATTACTGCACATGCCGAAAAAACAGTCGTCCAAATGCGTTTCACATCATAAATATTTCACATTTTTCATTTGCTTACTTTGACCGACTAACTACTTCAGGCTATATGACGAATTTAAATCATATAAGCGCACCTATCATACTAAATAATTCTGAAATAAATTTACTCAAAACCTTTTGGGGGGAGAGAACGAGTGATGCGAGCGCGCAAAAAAGAAATCAAAATTAATACGCGGAATGTTTTCAACATCCACATCCAAATAGAATTTATTTAAATATAAATAAATATTGGAGTTTCATTTCGGATTATCTTCGTTGGGACGATTTTGCAAAGCAAATTCAGACACGGTTACGTCACAAATGGATTTGAACTTGGGACAAGAAATGAATGATTACATTGAATTTTGAGCAGGGAACAAAAATTTAAATTTCTTTAAATAAGAAGAGCTTAAAAATTATCTTTCTTCAACTCCAAAGTGATTATTTTGATTTTTGTTAGGTTTTTGAGTTACTTTACTAAAAATATACCAACGATAATGTCTAGTTGTTAGCCGCTAACTGACTTTCTTGGTTACCTTTATTAAGAAAATGGTAACTATCAATTAAGAATAACTGCCTATTATACAACTGATCCTAAATGATATAGATTTCGACTCGCTTATAACTTATTTTGCCTCCATTCCGATATCTGTGAGAAGTGAAAATTAAAAGACTGGAAATTCCAAATGTCTCAATGTGCTCATAATCGCACTTCACATCAAATCTGAATTTTGAGGTTTGATGCCAGTACAAATTGGGAATAATTCTTAACGTTTTATTGTCATTTTACTCAAATCTTTTAAGTAATATGTCTATAAACTAACTGACATTATTAAAATCGATATAAACAAATATTTTATAGGACAATAACATTATTTTAAACTAATGTCTGCAGACCAGAAAACGCGTCCTGTACCTTCTTAGTTCTTATTAAATATAGAGCATAGTCCTATGAGAACGGATTTCTAGTCGTCATGACGTCAAAGTCGGGACCGGCTCTAGGACTTTGGAATTTCAAAGGGTCTTAATCTGCTCGTAATTTTCATTTTTTATGAAGATTTCCTTGACGAACAGAAGAATGAACATTGGAGAAAGGACATAGTCTCTTCTTATTCCACATCGATCTGAATTTTAAAAGTTTGATTCCAGTTTTCCAATTTTAAACTAACGTCTGCAGGCCAGAAAAAACTTCCTTTGTTCTATATCCACTCACTTCTTACTGCAAGTAATATTATTCCTATAAGAACAGTCTTAAAAAGTGACTGTAGGCTTTATGTAAAGAGCGGATTTTTAGTCGTCATGACATCAAAGCCAGGATCGGCTGTAGGTGCTACGAAGTATTTACTGTTCTTACCAATTCTTAATTTTAAATACTACCATCAGTTTGGCTTTGAAATGACGATTTGAGATCAACTCTTTACTTTTGAGATTATGATCTTTTGCTGTTTTTGAAGGAAAATTGTTTAGAAAATCAGAATTTAGGAACCACTGATTAGATACATCCAACCTTGCTACTCTAACCTAACCTAAAGATAAATTTGCTTTTTTTGGCACTTTAAGAATTAATATTTTGGTGTTTTTGAAGGGAAATTGTTTAGAAAATAGTAATTTAGATCCAAACATCCTAAGCTAACTTAGCCTAAATATAATTTTGAAATTTTTTAGTACTTTAAGGGCCGGTTGTATAAAACTTTAATCGCGGTGTTAAATTTTTATCCTCCAAAATATCTATAGTGACAATTGTAATCAACAATTGTTTCTATGGCAGTTTATCCTTTTTGGAGGATTATCTAGCGATTACATTTTTATACAACCGGCCCTAAGAATTAATATTTAAATTCAATATCTACCAATGAAACTATAACATTTTGGTGTTTTTGGATGAAAATTGTTTAGACAATCGTTGGATATACCAAAACTTGCTATTCCAACCTAACCATGATTTTTTGTATTTTTTAGAACAAGAATTAGGATTTAAATTCAATATATGAAGTTTTGAGGAATTTTTTAGCATGTCTATCTATTTAAAGTTGAAATTGCTATTCCAGAATTTAGAATACAAACTAAGTACAACAGTTAATATTACCTAGAGAACTTTTACTACTATTAATTTTAATGTTATCTTGTCTACAGAACTACATCTATATTATACGTATATGCGATGATAACATTGCAAACGTTCCCGTCTCGTACGAAATTATTTTACAATGTTTATGATTATGTTTAGGGCGCATAAGCAAGACTATAATAGAGAATTAAGGTAATTTAGTCTCGCAGCGGAAAATGAAGTTATAAAGATACGAAACTCCTCAAAGGAGACGTTATTATGTGTAGCTGTAATAATTTGGAATTCCACTAATCAGATTTTATACAGTATTTCGCGGCTTTAATAAATTATAATATTCTTTCACCCCCCTTCTGTTGCTGTCTTTCTATAATTGGATTCTCTCAAAAACCCATACGAGAAAAAGAAAAAAAACATTGTTTCAATTTAATTAAATTATAAATATTCCAACAGAAAAAAGTAAAAATTACATCATAGGGGTATATTTTTTTTACTTGGGTACTTAAACTAATTCAAAGATTAATCACCCCTTAAAACCGCTTTTAACAATGTGAAAAACCTTGTAAAAAAAATCACATATACACACACGTCCTCATAATGGCACATGAAGTTTCCCTACTGTGCGATGCGTTAATCGTCCCCCTCATTTCATCCATATCCAGCGAATAAGGGTGCGAATCAATGTAGCATATGCAAGAATACCATACGCCCTCCAGTCAAGTACAAACAAAGCGCGGACGATTACCGTTAAGTCAATGGCAACCGGAAGCGTGCACATGCGCACACGGAAGTTGTGCAAGCTTCTGGATGTGTCTCGGGACCGGCCGCCGGAAGTAGTGACTCTTCTTATGGTAGCATCCGGATCGCTATCAAGATGACCTTCACGCTATTCCGAAACAATACCGAACGAGACATTGTGATGAATGATTTATTGCGTTTAATGTTTAAGGGTGGTTTAAGGTTGTTATGTGCTGTAATTAAGGGGGATTATGGTTGTTCTGTAATCATTTTAGCTTTTCGAGGATGGTGGTGGATGGTGATGTGGAGCACACAGAGAGAAAATGAGGGAGGGACACGGACAGTTGTGTTTAGGAAATCACACCGTTGGAAAGCTGTGTGGATTTATTGCGAAAGCTCGTTGAGAATAGGTCATAAGAAATCAAACTTTAGTTTGAGGGTTATTGGGTTACAATTGGATTTTGAGGACGTTTAAGTAGTAAAGCAATATGAGCTAGGTTATTATGTCTACAGAATTTAAAAATATAGAGTTAATATACAAAATATTGAGATGAAGATTACCTCTCTTTAAGACGAAGATGATAACTGTTTCAATGTCTAATCAACTCACTTACTCGTTAGAATTCTCGATGGTTTTGGAGCTTTCTTAAACTTTACAAAACAGTAAGAACTAATTTTTACAGTTTCATCTTAGAAAGAAAGATTTTGAACCGTTTAAGTTTAAGATCTTAAAGTATCACTACAATTTGGTTCCAAACGTTTTAACTTTCTTATACGAAGTAATAAGAAAGTATAGTAATCGTGATTTTTTTCGACTTCGAGATTTTGATGGATTTACACGTTTTGAGGGCCCCTGAATCCATTTTGACCATTTTCGCCATGATGTCTGTCTGTATCCACCATAACTCAAAAACGACTTATTGGATTCAATGTTTTTCATCTAGCACCAAAACAAGTGACACTTCCCTGAAGACATTTTTAGGTTTTTTAGGAATATCTTGAAAAATAAACAATTTACGAGATTTTTTTTATTCTTTAACATTGATTTAGAATTGAATTTTGAACAAATTTTGTTTGAACTTTTTTTAAATTCCGTCAAAAAAATTTCAAAAAAATAGAACACTTATTTTTGTCGTAAAATTCGGTTATAATGAGTGGGACAAGGACAGATTTATGCGTATTGCAATAAGTGCGAGAGAGACTTTCGAAAATTATTTGAAAATTACTGGAAATTAAAACACGATTTTTACAAGAAATTTAACTTATGTAATTTCTTTAGGAAAAGTAATGGTACTATCCGTATAAGAAAGTCATGTGTTGGACACATCAGATATTTTAATTTCGGGGCATGGAGAGCCGGAATAGTTATTATAGATCATATGGCTTTTCTTTGAAATTCTGTCTACACATTTTAGATATTTGGAGTAAATATGCAAAATTTTGAGATGAAGATAACGTCTCTTTAAGATGAAGATGACAACTTTTTAAATGTCTAATTAAGTCACAGTCCTAAGAATCCTCGATAACATTGGAACTCCATTAAATTTTATGAAGTTTTTCTTCACAACGGAAATCAATATTGAACAGTAAGAACTGGACAAAAAAATCTGCAGTTTCATTCTAGAGAAACAAAGATTTTTAACGGTTTTGGTTACAAATTACTGAAATGAAAATTTTGAAGTTAAATATCTGTAAGTATCTTTAGAATTTGGTTTCATATATTTTTTTTATTTTGGGGCTTCGCCGGGATATGAAGCCTATGAATAGTGATAATTGATCGTTTGCTTTTTCTTTGGAATTCTGCCTATAAAATTGAAATATTTTGGAGTAAAGATGCAAAATTTTGAGATGAAAATAACGTCTCTTTAAAATTTTAACAAGACGTATTTTCACAAGTGGTTTCTTTGGCTTTTTTTCTTCTATTTCATAATTTCTGTAAATTTTTTTATCCTTTACAACGTTTTCATTTAAATAATAACGAAAAAGTATACCAGTCGGAGGTACCCGATCGACTTAAAGAAGTTGAACCTCAACCTCAATATCACATTTGGTTTACAGATCAAACTTTTCCAGTTTCCAGCAGAAACAACTGGAAGTAAAAGTTTTTTTGCCTCGCATAACAATGTTGAAGTGGATGTTTCTAAATTGTGCTGAAATTGCCAACACGCTGCAGAGAAGTTTTCATGGAAAATAAAGGGATATTAAAATGTAGTAAAGCCAAATTCTTGGAGAAAATTAATTTGCTTAGAAGGAAAATTAGCGTAATGAAAATATCACTGTCGTTTCTGTATCTCTGTGAAATGTAAATGAGACGTTAGCCAGTTTCTTTTTGTTTGAGTGAATGGAAAATTCGTTTTATGATATTACGATCTTTATGTCTGCTTGATGAATATTTAAATTCTCGTCTTCTTGTCAGATCTTTGCTAGCTTTCAGTGTTTTTGAGATGTAATATGGCACTTCACAGAAAGAATATAGAATTTATATGTTTTATAGATCCATTTTATACCCAGGCAAATGTTGTTTCCCCTCCTATACATAAGAAATTGGCCTCCGTTAAATTTTCATATACTCACTCACAAACACACACCTTTTTACCTATTATAGTGTAGGAGATGCCACTTGTCCAAACAATATGGAAACAAATCCTATTTATTGTTGCGACATATTTTTAGAGAATAAATTATTGAATGAAATAAAACTAATTGAAGTTGATGCATTTAAAAACGGTACAATTTCAATTGATTTAAATGAATTTAGTGGCGATGATAGTCTATAATAGTCTATTTTCGTACTTGGCACATTTGTTACAATTAAAGAATTTGGTTAGGAGAGAATAGCAAATAGAATTTGCGCGATGTTCACTCTTAACATCATCGCGCGCGGGTCAAGTGTCAATTTGCAATGTTTTTAACGTCGTTGTCCAATTAGAAAAATACCAACTACACTGTTAATGTTAATAATAATATATTGGCAATTTTGTCGTGGTTTTGTTTTCATGTAGAAGCAAATCCTTTGATGATCTGGAGGGTAAATATCATGGATAATTAGTAATAATGCACTCACACACAAACATTAGCCAAATAGGCATGGTGGTAATTGGGAGGATTCTCACATTTGAATGTCACAAGCTGATGAACCCCATGCAAATGTGCTATAACGGCTTTCTAGACAGATGCGTTAATTTATGGTTTAATGGTGCTGTAAATGGTACTAAATATAGTTCAACCCAATAGAAGGTTTCATCTAAAGTTGAAAAATTACATTACGGGAGAATAATATACAAGTTGGGTATGTGACTGTTAGACATGGGACGTGGAAGGAAGTCTTAAATGTGGTAACAATTTTATGTTAATTAATGAACTCAACTCCTGCTTCAGTTTTTTAAATATCCTTAAAAAGAGGTTAAACATTTGGAAGAATGATCAGTGCTTTCTTCATTTCGTTTTGCTATCAGAAATTTCTTCTAGTCCCATATTTTAATAGGGACTTAAAAGCTGATACCAAATTATCACTATCAATATTTTTTGCAAAAATTTTTTGGTGTGTACTTTCCGAGTAAATAAATAAAAAGTACCTATCGTAAAATTTGAAATTTCCACACATTGTCCGGAAACGCCCGAATCGGCCCAAAAGGCTACTGACGTCACGAATCTAGTTCCAGAGTGGTGACAGTATGCATTTTGACTTATTTGGAAAAATGCCAAACGCGGAAAAAATAGTTAGACATGGCAATATCAACTAGATTCTTGACGTCACACGGGACTGGCCGACCTCAAAGCGTTTTCGGGCGGCAATAGGGATGTTGCATTTTTTTTTAAATCCCGTTTTTCTCTGTTAGAAATGTAAAACGACTCAATTAATAATACTCTACAGCAAAAATAATTTTTTTTACTCTATATTTATACATAAAAAAACGATTATAAATTGACCGTAATTCAAATATATTATTGCCGCCCGAAAACGCTTTGAGATCGGAGAGTCCTGTGTGACGTCATGAATCTAGTTGACATTGGCATGTCTAAATATTTTTTACGCGTTTGGCATTTTTCGAAATAAGTCAAAATGCGGCGTGCTGCACTGTGGAACTAAATTCGTGACGTTAGCAGTCTTTTGAACCGATTCGGGTGTTTCCGGACAATGCGTAGAAATTTCAAAAAAAAATATTTTGAGAATCATGCAAAGTCCCTATAATATATTTGAATTACGTTCAATTTGGAATCGTTTTTTTATGTACAAATATGGATTTAAAAAAAATATTTTTGCTGTAGAGTATTATTATTATAGTAGTTTTACATTTCTAACAGAAAAAAACGGGATTGAAAAAAAATGCAACATCCCTATTAATTTATTACACATTTACCACCTGTACTGTAATGAGCTTCATTATGATAAAGATTTTTCATTACGATACAAGTTTATAACCAATAGAAATGCAACAAAACAATATTCCGTCTATATCAAATATTGCCATAAACATCTGGCACATCTAAATTTTAAAAATTGACATTTCATTTTGATTTTCTGACATTTCTGAGTTTATGATAAAGTTTCCATAATATTTATTTTTCATTATTTTGACTAGTCGTAGAAAAAATAGTGTATGCAACTCACATTTAATAGCTATTAAGGCACTCGTATTCATACTCGTGTCTTAATAGCTAACATTAAATGCTCATTGCATAATATACTATATCGTACTTTAGAAAAGTGTTATTTTAAACATTTAGCTAGTAGAATTACTTATATTATTGTTAAGATAATCTTACAGTTATTGGGAAATGATGAAAATCATGAAAAACCAACACTTTGATTATACAAATTACGACAGAAAATTGATCTTTGCTCCCAAAATTAACTATTAAATTATCTGCTATAATCCCTATGTTCCGCTTTACTCTCCATCGACCTGTATACAAGATTATGCATAATAGAGGCACTTAATTTGAGTTGTTTTGAACAAACTTAAATAAAATTGCCCTATATAAACACAACAAGTTTATTGGCATAATTTAATCAATAAATATAATTTCTTAAAGTGGCGTACACAACGCATTAAACCATCATATCACATACACTGTTAAAATAAAACAAATATTCTACATATACCTAGTTGTTTTTATAGATATTTTTTGCGTCCAAATATTAGCATAATTTTTCTGTGTAGTATATTTTGCCAGGCTATTTTCTTATTCAGGTGCGGCGGCTGTAAAACTTTTTCACGTTGCGCTTAAAATTTCATTTCGAAGGTACTTGGTATACAGAAATTATATTGCAGCATCAAAAGAAATTACGGCACTCATTCCTCTTTGGTGCTGTTATAAAAATTAAATCAAATTTTCCTCAATAAAGTTTCCCGGATACAAGTTAGCTTTTAAAGTCGACCAGTTCGGTGTGGATGATGTGGCGCGAGGCAGCCGCATTATTTTCATTTTAAATTTTATACACAGAAAAAGGGACGTTGGAATTTTATTGGTAGTTTTAAATTATAATTGTAGAGCAATTAGTTGTGTAAACAAGAAGTATTGCAACGAATCATCTGAATTTATACGCATTATGATGAGTATGAATTGTAGCAATCTATGAAGTTGAATATATTACGTAATTATGGCGCGAAATTTATAAATTTAATGTGTCTAATTTGGTTTGGTTAGGAAAATTCGCTGGGGAAATATTTATTAATGTTAAAAAATCATAGAATTAATGCCATGCCTTAACATGTTTTTGGTTTAGTTTATTTGGAATTTAAAAAAAATATTCTGTGCACTATATTTCATTCCATTTGGTTGCGTAATCATTGCGGGAATTTCGATTATTTAATTTTTCAAAATTTTTGATACATTTTTGTGGGAAATTAACAAATTCTTCTCTCTTGTTTCCTTGTATTTCATAACAAATTCAACATCTAGTTTGAATAGTGAACGGTGTTTATGTAAAATCGAACCTGCATGTTTTGCTAGCTTAAGCAGAAAACAGGCTTAGTTGGCTGTGGTTGCCAGAAACCTGGGCCTGCTTTGATCCGCTCCCGTCTGCTAATTAACTGATTAATTAATTGCACAGTCACTCTAATTCGATAGGTATTTATTTATGAGCATCAGCATTAATGTAATTACCAAATAGGTGTTGTAAAATGATTTGTTTTAGTTTACATAGTAATCCCTTGAACATGTTATACAAGAAAATAAACATAATTACAGGAATATAGAGAGGATACCTATAATGATAAAAACAACATATACACATAAAACAAGGATAAAAAAATCTATACAGAAGCAATTTAAAATCCCGACCCTGCGGCTTCTGTCAGTCTGAATTTAAATCCATAATGCAGGGGAGGAGACCGATTTTTAACATTTTAAATTCTCTCCCCTTAATTTTCCATTACGAAACCGGGGCACCCCTCATGATTTAAATAAATAATAACCGTATTTATGATGTGGATAACCTCTTAAATAAGCAAGGATCATAAAAGACATCTTACTACTTATATTGCGACTGTTCCTGCAAATGTCCTTTTTATCCTTCTTTTGCCACTGCGCGCTGTTTTAAAATAATCATCACAACCAAGAAATTTATTGTTCGAAATAAGTTTTTAGTCGAAATTTATGTCTATATAGGTAACTTAAAATTATAATTTCATCTGAAATTAATGCGGTTTTACTGAAAAAGTTTAGGTTTCAGAAAATCTCAAGTAATTCTAAAAAAATAACATTTTATGGAAGTTTTTGGAATATTTAATCTGTCCATTGGAACATACCTAGAAAAAACTGAATTTTTATGAACAAATATGCACAATTTATATAATACCTATATAAAAACATTACATAACCAATAGTTCTGGAAATTTAATATTTGAATAATGAAATTGACGCTAAATTAACGTTGAAAAACCAAACTGAATATTAGTTGCCATGGTAACTATGTCCTAAGTATAAGGCAAAAGCTATTGTTAAGTTAAAGTTATATAAACGGACCTTTAGGTTTAAATGTTCAGGAAATTAGAACTACTTACATTACGACTGTTTCTGCAAATGTCCTTATTGTCCTTTTACTTCTTTTTATCTTTCATTTGCCATCACACGCATTAATAGAATAATCATCACAACCAAGAAATTTATTGTTGGAAATTTAACTTTTTAGTCGATATTTATGTTAAAAAATGTTTAAAATTGTAATTTAATCTGAAATTATTGCAGTTTTACTGAAAAAGTTTAGGTTTCATAAATTATGAACTACTTCTGAAGAAATTCTAAAAAAATATATACAGGTATAACCTGGAAGTTTTTGGAAAATTTAATCTGTCAGTTGGAATATACTTATAGGAAAAACAGCATTTTTACGAAGAAATTTATAAAATATTGAAAAAATAATAGAACTGCCTTTTCTGAAAACTTAATATTTGAATCTTTTACAGACCAAACTAAACATTGCCATGGTAACAATATTCTAAGCCGGTTAAAGTTGTATAAACGGACCTTTAGCCGTTACTTTTAAATATTCATGAAAATAACTAATTCTGTCAATTTTTTGGTATAAAATTTCAAGATCCATTTTAAAGGCCCTCTTCTATGTCAGTTTTATTTGAGTTTGTTCGTTTCGTTATTATTCCATGCAGATAAAATGTTTAAAAGAACACACCAACACACCACAGAAAGTTCCATTTGAATTTATATTCATTTTGGGGCACCGTCATACATAAACTATTTTGTATAATGGGAGTAAAACATTTTTGATGTATTATTACATTTTAATATTTAAACTGGGAGTTTTATATTTATACAGTACCAGGGGTTTTATTGTTGGGATTCATTTCATAAATTGCAAACAAAATTGTATTAAATATATTATTCAGGAAGTTTCCAGTTTGTCTTAAATAAAAGTGGCGTATTTCATCTAGAACTAGAGGAGTTGTTGCAACGACTCAATTTAAATTTTCACTTTAGTAAAGAGGAACGAAAAAAGTTAATCCTATAAAATCATAAACTGAAAGTTTTGTGGAAGATATGTTTAATACTAAAGTTTTCGTGCGCTTATATTATTATTGTTTAGGTTATAACAATTCCTTTGTAATTTTATGAAAAAATCATCCATCGGTGACCGATCAGAGTTTAAAAAATGTGAATGGTTCACCCATGATGTGATTTATAGACATATAAGCCAAAACGTCCCCTGGGATGTACTAAAGCAAATTGAAGTCTAAACATTTTAACTCTGGGGGTAGATTTAAAGAAAATACAGTAGAAGAAACATGTCAGCAAACATTATTACTGATGTCAAACAAGGCTTCCATATATATCGGGAAAATGTAATATAAGAAATGTGACATTTTGATTTATTTATATATCTTGTAAGCCTGTGAGCAAAATGTATCCCAATACTTAAGAAACGAGTATTATCTCAAAAACAAATGTCAACTTTTATCTTGTTTTATTTTACGCTGTGTGCCAGAGGTTCTTGCTGCTTGCCTGGGATTATTATTTTTCATTGTTTACAAAACCTTTTACATATTATGTAATATGACTTTGAAAGGGGGGCAATCTCCGATAAAGACACATCATGGTTTATTACCGTTATTTTTACCACTAAGTAATTAAACAAATATAATTGGCTACCGCTCCATCAAAATGGTGCCACCAGTATTAAGTAATCTACATACAGTATTAAATTAATATGTTAGTGTAGGAAATTAAGCTGTCTGAGGCATTTACTCAAAATGTACCACTTTGAAACTGGGTATAATTTAATATACAAGGAATCTTCTCAAATGTCACATATTATATTAAACAATGTCATGAAGTCAGTTTGGTAACGCTACAAAATTGTGGCCATATTATAACATGTATAATTATGTTTTAGGTGTTATGCTGTAGTTATTCGTTACCACTGTATAATTTATATCAATTTAAAGATTTTTGTGGATAGAAAGTATTGATGCGTCAATCAATTATCTATTGGAATCCATTTGCTAAGGCAAAATTATTTTTTAGTAGTAGGAGCCCAAAAACGAACTCAAAAACTACTTTTGGATATTTGCTGGTTTTTGTTTCGTTATCAAGTAAACAGCAATAACAACTAGAAAATATCTGATGTGCCCAACACATGACTTTCTTATACGGATAGTATCACAATAATTACTTCTCCTAAAGAAATGAAGTTAAATTTCTTGTAAAAATTTTGAGGGTTTCCAGCAATTTTCAAATAGTCTCTGTCGCACTTATTGCAATACGCATAAATCTGTCCTTGTCCCACTCATTATTACCGATATGAAATTACATTTATTTATTCATTATTATTGTTTTCGGTACCATAGAAACCAGTAAAATAAAAAAAAACTAATGGTCCGTCCTTCTGGGATTCGAACCCGGGACCTTCCGTTTGGCAGCCATATAATGAGACACATGGTCTACCTCGACCGTCGGATTCAACTATCAACGCGCGCTATGAGAAATATAAATTGTTTTAAGAATATCTAGTTTTTTTGAAATTTTTTTGACGGAATTTCAAAAAAAAGTTCAAACAAAATTTGTTCAAAATTCAATTCTAAATCAATGTTAAAGAATAAAAAAATCTCATAAATTGTTTATTTTTCAAGATATTCCTAAAAAACATAAAAATGTCATCAGGTAACTGTCACTTGTTTTGGTGCTAGATGAAAAACATTGAATGTGGCACCCACAATTTTGTTCAAACTCTTAAATATGAAATTTGAATCAAATCCGATAAGTCGTTTTTGAGTTATGGTGGACACAGACAGACAGACAGACAGACATCATGGCGAAAATGGTCAAAATGGATTCAGGGGCCCTCAAAACGTGTAAATCCATCAAAATCTCGGAGTCGAAAAAAATCACGATTACAATACTTCCTTATTTTTCGTATAAGAAAGTAAAAAGTTTTTGTATAAAAAGTAAAATAACTAGATAACAATTACTTATTTACTACTAATAAGCTGCCGTTTATTCGAAAAGGAAGACAAAACGAAGAAATTGCCAAAGGAGTTCTTGTATTTAAGTATCCAAAGTTAGACCATTTCATCCAGTAGAATGTAGAATCCAAAAATACAATATCCAGGATGTTCCATTTAAAAAATATCTGATGTGTCCAGCACATGACTTTTTTATCCGTTATGGATTTAATTCTGATCTTTGGAAAGTACTGAAGTCGTAGACACATCCAATACTTTATTAATGTTAATGAAAATTAATTTAATTATTTTATATCGGGTGAGATCGGGTGTCTTCATATCCATTCGGAGAAAATTCAGGAGTAATAATTTAGAAGAATTCGGGTCCGTCTAGTAGATTCTTCTTTATCAAATAAAAAAAAGTTAAAACTAAAAAAAATAGTCAAAATGGATTCAAAGGCCGTCAAAACGTGTAAATGTATCTATCAAAATCTCGAAGTCGAAACAATCACGATTACTTCCTTATTACTCGTATAAGAAAGTCAAAACATAAATTGGCTCTGTTACTCTTATACGAGCCCTAACAACTAAATGTTCGGACAAAAGTAAATTTGATTGTCTTTTTTCCATACGCGCAAAAGTTATCTAAATTAACTTCCCTAATATTGATGGTTTTTTCTGCTATAATGCCAACATTTAGTTATATAAAAACGTAAATTTCGTAAAAATCCGTTCGGCGGTTCCAAAACTGTGGCACTTTAACCCAGCAGGATGGGAAAATTGTAGAAACAAAGAATTATTATTTTTAAAACGTTGGATCTAGTAGTCGGATTTTGATGAAATTTACTTTATTGCAAACCTGGATGTTGGTTTTCTTTACAAAAAAAGTTACACAAGTTTTTATTTGGTGATTTTAGGCATTTATCGGAGCTTCAAAGTTGCACCTTTAAAAATGATAAAATTTTCTAGTAACTGTTTTAAAGAATCACAGTTTTGAAACCGCTGGTTGGATTTGTGTTAAAAAACATTTAAATCAAAGCTCAATAGTCGTACTATATTGAAAAAATCCTGAAATGTTAATATGATTTTTTTTAAATTTTTTTCGAGTTCCACAGATCACTTTTCAAAAAACGTGTTTTTTGAGGGAGCTACCTACATTAAAATAATCACAGTTTTGGAACCACTGGTTGGATTTTGGTAAAATTTACTTTATTGCAAAGCTGGATGTTGGTTTATGTACAAAAAAATCCCCAAGTCTTTATTTGGTGATTTTAGGCATATTTCGTAGCTTTAAAATTGCACTTGAAAAATGTGATGTAATTTTCTAACGACTGTTTTTAAAAAATCACAATTAGGAACTTGGGGAAAACGACATAAAGGTGCTTTCATGGCCCTCATCCAGTCCGGACTTAAATGTCATTGAAACTCTTTGGCATAAAATTAAAGGTATTCTACGCAATAATCCACCAAGAACCATTGGGGACTTAAAGACCAAAATAGAAGAAATTTGGGACAATTTCACGAAAGAATTGTACCAAAACTTGATAAATACAATGTCTGCTAGAATACAGGTAGCTATTAAAGCAAAAAGAGACGTAACCTCTTATTAATGGTCCTAAATTAAAAATTATCCCAACATTTAGTTGCAAATTCATTTCGCAAAGTTTGCTAATTATTAAGGTTAAAATATTGTTAAATCCAATAAATAATTTTCTTCCATGCATAATATTGTTATTAAGGTTTTATCTTATTGTATTGTTAGGTGTTTACTAATTATTTGCGTAAAATTTCCAGTTCTTTCATACTTCAAAAATTTACTTCTGTCCGAACATTTAGTTGTTAGGGCTCGTATCTATCAAAATCTCGAAGTCGAAAAAATCACGATTACTTCCTTATTACTTGTATAAGAAAGTCAAAACATAAATTGGCTCTGTCACTCTTATACAGTTTCAAAATACATCAAAATAAAAATATAGGCGTAACTCTACAATAAGTTTGGTACAAAGTCATTTTTGTTTTTCCAAAAATGACAAAGTTAAGGGGTGGTCAAAATATAATGAATATCCTCTATACATCCATGTTCAAAACCAATTTCCCTTGTACATCAAAAATAACTAAAATAGTTGATTACGAATAAATTTCCTTTTAAATAAATTATAACCAACCATAGAATCCGTGCACTTCGTTCACCATCACACAAAAAAAGAATAAATATCAACACATAAACGAATAATCCATTCCACACATATTTCGGTTAATAAAATGTAAATGAATTTTACAGTAAATTGCAAAGCCATGCATTAGCAACTCGGGGATGTTATATAATTTCTACACTGTATGTATGTGTATAGTGATATAATTTGTAAATGGAAATAGGATGTGTATCAGCGATTATGATACATGATGTAGCAATTAATGCAAACTATATCAAATTCAATTAAGTCACTCTAGCCCAAGCTTTTGCTTTGACCAACAAAATGCATTGCAAATCCCCTTCATTACGTGTGGGGGAGCATCTCTAAGTTGCGGACAATAAGGATTACAACACAAAAAGAGGTATCGTACTGTTGTAGTAAAGTTGGATTAATTAGGATCCAAGTGCTGGTGAAATTTGATGGAGGATAAAAAACAACATACAATTCTAACTATTTACCTCCTATCCTATGCGTAATATTAATATATTGCTTTAAGTTGGACGCGCGTAATAAAAGAGAGTCAGAGCATCTGGAAAGGTGCGCTAATGCGCATGCTAGTTTGAATCACAGTCGAATACGAGCTGGCGCATGCGCACAATGAATGCTCGAGTGTGCGAGCGAAAGCATACTTTAAAAAAGTTGATGAACCAATAAAATTGTGATTCTTATTCTGAGTAATCTGAGTATAGCCTTAGACTCTAAATCTGTTAAAAAATACCGAATACTTTAATGTCTTTCTTACCTTGTTTTTGCTGAAACTCTCTGCGCCTATTCGCACAATAAAAGGGACCAAAATCTGCAGAACTGTTTTTATTTTAAATGATATTTAGCACAAATTATTTTTAATATGATACATAAATACCTACTGAAAATATTTTTTTTTTTAGTTCTACTGGCTTCCGACCAGTGATAGATGGCAACTCCACAACAAGAAACACCCCGCCATTGTTCTTCCCACCTCATCTAGCCTCGCATATATCGTCGCAATTTTCCCCACCATTGTTTCCAACTTTGAAAGGTAACCAACACAAAACAATTTACTTAAAATGTTAGAACAAATTATATACCACCAATCCACCGTCAAAAACTGTAAACACATGTTAACTTGTAGATTCAGGATAACATTATCCTGGTTGTTCTAATTTATTACAATTTCAAAGAAGTTTGTACCTGAAAATGACTTAAAGTAAGTTAGAGAAGTTTCAACTTGATCAAAGTGAAAATTCTCGTTAAAATGTCATTTATTAAGAAACTTTGTCGAAAATTCTGTCCTAAGAAAAATGTAGATAATAAATCTAAAATACCTGCACTCTTCTTTCAAATTAATTTTATCAACTCAACTTTTCCATGTTTTTCAATCTCACTGACTTAAGTGTTTGCAGGCTTCCCAGGCCTCTGCTCCTGTTGCCCCATCAAACCCATCACCAGCTTGGGCTCGTCTTTGCTTACCTCCAGCGACCCGCAAATGTCACCAGGCAACGACCAGCGTTCCTCCAGCGTGGCTGAACTACGAAGGAAAGCCCAAGAGCATTCGGCTGCTCTCTTGCAAAGTTTACAACATGTGGCCAATTTTCAACAGGCCGCAGGATTGGCTAGTGGACTTAATTTTCCATTATTGCCCCCATTAACCCTGCAGGCGCTACAACGAAAGCAGGAGGCACCCGAGGGTAGCGTCAGTAATAACAAGGACGCCACCACGTAATCCTGATTTAATTATTTTAGTTTGTGAAATTAAAATGGTCATGATGGAAATAAGTGCAATGATTAGGATTTATACAGAAGGAAAAATGTACCTATACAAAATGTTTGTAGCAATTTGTTTGTGCAATGGTTTTAGTTGAAAGAATGCTGGATTACCATCCTGCTGCCGACTATTTTTATTTTACATTTTTAGTTTGTAATTCCTTGTTAAATAAACTGTAAACAAAACCAATAAAATATAAAGTATCAAACTCAAATAATACAAAAAAATATATGAAAAAATCTGTAAACATTTGACAAAAAAAAATGTTAAGCAATAGTTTGTAAATATGTAGAATTTATGTAGATTATACCAAAAATATTGTGATGTGATTTTAGTATTATTTAATTTTAAAATTGTATAAATAATGCAAGCAAAAATATTTCAATTAACAATTATATGAATATAGTGTGTTCAATAGCAAATTGTAATCAAAGTAAAGTGATGGTTTTATTTTCCTGATGTTCTCCTATATTTTTTTAAAAATAATTTTGATATTTTAAGGAATTAAGAAGTGTTGCAAAAAAAACATAAATAATTATTTATTTATATAGTTCGATGAAGTATAAATAAATGAGAAAAGGATAGACATGTAAGTTAAATAGTATATGTCTCTTCTTTATATATTACACTTATAAAATTTCTGCATTCATTTTTAATTTTTATCAAATCAAGTAAATTTTTTGAACAAAACCTACTTAAAATATATAAAATCCTAAAAATTCCTATCTATGAACATTGAACTCTTTTTCTGGTGACAAATTTTCTATATTACTATCATGATTTACTGACAAAATTCCACAAAACCATCCCAGAAACAAATTAACCATTATTTATCAATGTTACCGAAAATATGAATTAACGACGTGGTAATGTCTGTTGAAAATTACATCACTATGTTTGTTAATTGTGTATAATTACAAGGAGTGAAGTATGATGTTGCGACGGCAGGAACTTAATTGAGTCTGAGTTATGAGAGCAATTGTGAAATTAGATATGGAACACAAGCGGGTAGATACCTGGGCCTCTCTCCCAACCATTTGCCAACCTTACTAATGGAATTGCCTTGTGATATTATTTGCCATAATTTATGGATATTAATATCTATGATATTTCAGATTAATTACCAGCAATTCCATGGAACAAACTACGTACGAATTAGAATGTGAGTGGGTAGGGTGGGTTTTGGGTATAATTTGCAATTGGTAGATATCGATTTGCTTCTGCGGAGAATTTTATATAGAAGAAAATTAGAAACCACCCATAATTTGTTGTGGCGTTTAGATAACATTTAAAATTTAAGAATTGCTGATTGGTAATATACTTTTAATTTTCTAATTAGGCCGATAGTCACAACTCCTGAAAAGGGTTAAAATAAGCATTTTAGCTAAGAAAAAATAAAAATATTAAAATTACAACACAAATCAAGAAACTAATTTATTAATTGTTAATTTGAGTATTGAGTATTCCGACCACCGGCTAGTAGGAGATTTCAGTATATTCGATTTTTCCTAAAAGTACGCCAGTAAAACGTTTTCACTTATTTCCGCTGTAGGTCCTTCGTAGCACACCATTTCATAAAATTTTCGTAGGTATGGCTCTATCGTTCCTTGGATTTAGTCTTCACAAAATTATGCGGAGAAATTTGTTGTTTAGAAATTTTGACAGATCGCTAGATGGTTACAAAAGTTCTCACAATCAGCCAATCGGTAAACAAAGTAACATTTTTACAATTTTTTTCTTTTCCTAGATTCCTACATTACTTCTCTTTTGTTTAATTTTTTCAAACTGGTTAGGAAAAATTATACTTTTCTTAATTCAAATGAGTATTGAAAATATAAAGAATTCCGTACCAAATTTTACAAAATATGTTGTGTCTCTAGTCTCTACACAGTCTAGAGTCTAGACTACAAATTAACGCTAGGAGAAACCTAAATTTTCAAATAACTCTAAGGGCCAGTTTTTTAATCGGTACCTAGTTAACTTATGGATACATTTAAATTAGACATACACCAATTTATTTCAATGAAACTCAAAAACTAATAGGTAATATTTCAAAGATTGTTCAAATCATTAAAATACATACATAACAAAAATCTCTTAGAACTTTTGGCTTGACTAAAAGCGACACCTATGCAGGGCCGTAACAACCTAATATGGTAGAGAGGTGGCATTGCCCCCTCACGCGTTTTTGAAAAAAATTAAAAAACAGAAAAGAAAAAAGAAACATCTAAAAAAAGAGAATTAAAGGGCAATGGTACTTATTTTGGAAGGACTGAAAGACAGTCCTTATTTTGAGAAGCATGTCCTTTGTCCTTAGTTTGCGCATTTACTCTAAAATCTAATTAATATAGTATACGAAATCTAACTTTCGATTTGAATATTTTTGTTGTTCAAAATTGTAACTTTTCATTTTAGCTCAATGACTTTGAAAAGTTCGAAATTTTCGCCCGCGGCGCTTTTTCAGCCTAGAATCTGTCAAACAACTTTTGCGTGTCCTTAGTAAGCAATAATAAAAATTGGCAACCCTTCAACTGATATTTAAAAAAAACATCAAATTTATAATTTTTATTTGCCCCCTCACAGAAAACAGAGTTGCTACAGAGCTGTGCCAAGTAATTGAAGAAAGTAATTGAAATGTAATTAATTCTTTTGTGGAGGAATTGTATTTGTAATTAATTACTTTTTTGTTGAGGGTGTAATTGTAATTGTAATAGTATTGTTTAAAAAAAATTCAAATTCAAATACAATTACTTTTCAAATACAAATTACATTTTCTCAATGACAATTATTTGACAAATACAAACTACATTTGGTTGGTCCCTCTGCATTACAGTGCTTCTTCTAAATAAATAAATAAATAAATAGTTTATTGTCCAACAGATTACACCAATAATAGGACAGATTAAGTATAGGTATAGTTTGTACTATGATCTATGATCACGAATGTCATATCTAAGGTTCTTGGTGCATGAGTTTTATTTATATTACTACATTTTCTTTGTTTATAAAAAGTGTAAAGTAATATCATTATTTTTGCTTTTATAATAAAAGTTAATATTTAGTTAATATTTGTGATTTTTTCTCAATAAATCCTTATTTATTATTTTTTGTATTCAATTGTTTCATTAGAACATTCCTATAAATAATGCAATGCATTTTATCTATTATTTAAATTTAAGCAATAGTTATAAATTCAGTGTAAAGTAATTGGAAAAAGTATTTGAAATAGGTCAATTACAAATACAAGTATTTGTATTTAAATACTTTCAAAAAATGAAGTGTAATTGTATTTGTACTTAATTCGTTTTTTGTAAAAGTAATTGTATTTGTAATTAATTACTTTTTTTCGGTAACTGGCACAGCTCTGCCTGCACCTATGTCTTATAAGCCTGAATATAAACTGAAATTTCACCTGTAAATTACATTTTTCTACTCATATGTATATGAAAATGGCCATTTTTCCATGATATAAGTACTCTACAACATGAAACTTCTATATTTTTGTCTTCTGCGAAAATATTCATATTCTATCTAGAGAGAAATTATCAACATATCAAATTTATGATTTTCTTCGTGATTTTTTTAACGTAAACACTCTATGCACTAAATTTACATAAATTTTCAATATCAATTCATTCACTTTCCATGGAAAATGATTTTTTCTACTCTTATATGTATATGAAAATAGTCATTTTTCCATGACGTACTCTACTTGAAACTTCTAAATTTTTGTCTACTGCGAAAATAGTCATATTCTATCTAGAGAGAGAATATCAAAATTTCAAATTTATGATTTCCTTCGTGATTTTTTTAATGAAAACACTATGTGCACTAAATTTACATACATTTTCAATATCAATTCATTCACTATTCATAAAATATTTTATATATAAAGCTTAAAATAGTTAAAATGAAAACTAAAATATAATTTTGACGTTTCACTTGACAACTGACATCTTAAATAATTTTAAAAATTTTTGTAGTTTCTAACCCAATTTATAAATTACAATATCGTAGAAAAAATAATATTTACTACTAGACATGAAATACGTTTTTTTTTCGTTCGTGAGATTCTCACCTAACGAAAAAAACGATATTTTCATGTCTTGTTGTAAAATATACTATTTTTACAATGGTCTTTGCAAAATCGACTACATTGTTTTTTTTTTTATTTTTTATTCATTATTTATTCAATCAACGGAAATTATCCTTTTACAAAGTTCTTAATATAATGCTTAAAATTAAATGAACCTAATTACCTACAGTTTCAAGAAGTTACTTAATATAGGTCTTAAAAGTACTACACCTTAAATTAAATATATCACAGTCACAATATATGTTATTAACTATTGTTCCAAACTATGTATTTTGAAAATACTTTCATGATTGACAGTGACATTACATTCTGATTTTAGATACGCAAACACTGAAACTATTTAGTCGTTTTGTAGTCACGGTCATCCACATACTATTTAAAAAATGTGTTAAAAGTCAATAATTATACGAGCTGAAAATAAGACGTTCGTTTCAAATTAGTTTAACAGTATTACGACAAAACTTAGCTTTAAACTAATCCTCTAAGGGCCGGTTGTATAAAAATTTAATCGCGAGATAATCCTCCAAAAAGGATAAATTGCCATAGAAACGATTGTTGATTACAATTGTCACTATAGATATTCTGGAGGATAAAAATTTAACACCGCGATTAAAGTTTCATACAACCGGCCCTAAGAAACTATAACGATTTTTCAAATTTCCCGAACTTGTAACAAATATAGAGATATTTAGTATGTCCTTTTTTAAAGTAAAATCAGTTTAAGTATAAATAAGTTTTCTTATCCATTATCAAGGCACTTTTCATTTAAAAACTATGAACACGATTAGCAAACGTAGACGTCAAACTTTTCGTCAATCTATACGAAATAATAATAATAATAGCGGCTGATTTTTTACATAATTTCCTACAGTGGTTTCTAAATAAAAGTTAAATTATTATAGCTTTATTATGAAACTTCATTTCAATACATTTGTAATGCGCCTAAAGGATATAAACTTTTTTAAATGGCTAATTTTAACTATTAAACTTAAACAATTTTTTTAAGGATTAATTATAATTCAATAAAATTTAATTTTGAACTTTTACGTCGTTTTCTTTAGAAAATCTAAAAAAGGCGGAATTACACCTGCCGAGTATTGAGCCGAATCACTCGCTTTGTTACTCGGCCGATAAACTTTATTGGAGAGTGACACATGTGGAAGAGACAGTGGACGAGTCAGTTAATTGTAATCAGTTTCAGAGTACGATTAAACATTACTCGGCATGTGTAATTCCGCCTTAACAGAATCATCATGCTACTTACCTACGTAAAGATAACGAAATTATTAAAATTTCATATCTTTATCAAAATTTCCTAAATGATTAACTCACCTTTAGCTATAAGCCCTTTTGCTTTATTCTGTGAAATAACTACAAAATTATTCTTTTATTTAATAACTATATCGTTACTATTATTACATCATAGCAATTCATTGAAAGCCATAATAATTAAAACTACATACTTGATTTCGAATTTTAAGTTTGTTAGTGGTAAACTAAGAACATCAACTATGCCCAAAGAACAGTCTCATCGAACTAGAAATACGGGACCAATAAGCAAATTTTTGTAGAGATGTTTAGAAAAAAAATGAGGTATCCGATATTGGAACGTGGACCTAACTTGTTGCTTTGTAAAAAAAATGTAATTTTCAGATTCCGATTAAAAAAAATTTTTACAAAGGAATATTATTTTAATACAACAAAATATTTTACATGAGATACAATAATTTGGTACTTACTTACTTTTGAAAATTATTTTCAATATTTTGTATTGAAATTTTTATTTTATCATTTAAGTATTAATTTTTGTTAATTTTTAACAATACCTTTTGTTGTGTAGTTTGAGTGTATCTTCTATAAGTTTGGTTATTTTTTATCCGTTCATAAGTACGCCACTGAACAATACTAGAGTTTTTTTATACTGCCATAAATTACAGTTCTGTTAAAAAAATATTATCCACCAAATTTCATTCTCAAGAAATACTTAACCAAATAAACAAGTTAGAAAAATCATTTTATTTAACATCCAGTATGAAACGTTTTCGAACATATCCGAAAACTTTTTCCTATTTTCAGATTTTAAGCTTTACTAATTGATTCTGAAACACACAGCCTCCAAGTTTGATTGTGAAAAAATATGTGTGTACCTACCTTAATTGTAAATTTTTTTTTTTTATTATGTATTTGATGGCACAAAAACTTGAAATATTTTTCATATTAATCAGTTCTTATTATTAGTACATTTTATACAAGTTCCAAATTATTTAACCATTGAACGTATTTACGCGAACCGCAACTCATGAAATTTATTCCTCAGACCCAATTGTACTTCCCTGTATGCAGTTTCTGTTCCTCCATATATTAATTAAACATTACAACTGTCCACAAAGTGGAAGCGCATCTGTTCCCAAGTAAGTTTCCTAAGAATATGATAAAATACGACTAGCAAAATAATTACTATTATTGTTTCAAGCAGTCTAAAAGGAAGTTCTACCTAAGAAAGTGTAAAATTTATTGTTTTAGTTTTCAACTAAGTTTTAATTATCACGCGAAAATTGTAACACTTCCGTTGGATTTATTGGTGTGGTGGTTTGAGTGCATAACAGAAACTTTACCATTAAGCGTCATTTTCTGATTTCTCCAAAAATTACATACAACAACATATATTTATTATGTATGCATAATTCTAGCGCGATTGTCTACAGAACATAATTTCATATTTCCGACGCTTAAACTTTTTTGGCGGGGTACAAATCCCGCCTTCCATCGCATGTGCCAATGAACGTCGAGAATTGCGACGCATCGATTACATCGTCGCGACGCCCTTCTTTATCTTGCACACACAAACTACAGTGCGCCCCCTCAAAGAACTTTCAATTCGGCGGCGCGATGCCATTGTCGAAGACTGAGACAGATTCAATTCACGAAACTATTTGGAAGTAATGCATGCAATAAAACAATTCAAGTAGTATTAAATTTTATTGGATGAAAACACATGCCTAGGAAGTTATAACGCGAAAATGATAAGACAGTCATAAATGCTCATGACGTTGGTTTTTGTATGGATAAATCGGTAATAAAGTAATTTAAAAGAAATAAAATAAAAGTGTTCAATTAGCAAATAATATTTTTTGTGTTTATTAGTACGAAAAATAATTCTATTATAATCTATTTTAAATCTGATACTTTTAATCTCCTTCTAACGGCGTTACTGTAGCCTTCCTTGTATACGTACCATATGGTTTGTTCATGTTTGGATGAACTTTGAGTGCCTACAAAAAAATAGCCAAACTACATTTTTTGATATTTTATACAAAATAAAAAAAATATTTTAACAACAATTTTTTTATTTGAAGCCAGAGACACTTCAATCTTATTGTACTGTATATTTTTAATTTTTTTATTACAGTAAAATAATTGAATGATTCAAATTAAAAAGGTTGAAATAAAATCTCGAATGTCACGGTTTTTTGAGTTGAATTAAAAATATTTTTAATTCCAATTTTCTTCATTAAAAAATACGGATGTTTTTGCCCATGAGTATTCTGAAATGGCCATTCAAAAAACTCTCGAATTTGCAGGTTTTCAGTTTATTCTAAAATTTGGTAGAATTTAAAAATGTCAACATATACAAAGTGTTTCATTATAAATTGAAACCATGAGCATATTAGCAAGAAAGATAAATCAGTCTTCTAAAATAACAATCCATTACGAATAAACAATTTCCTAATAAATTACATGTGTAGGAACACATTTAACAAAAAATTTAAAATATTTTCAAACCATCTTAGATTTATTATGAAAATTTTCATCCCGCCAACTCAAAACCATTTTCCACATCATCCGATATTAAAATCCACCAAACTTAATTCAAACATTGAATGGGTATAACAAATACATCAGCCACCCCATCACAAATGCAAATATAATAAGACAAATTGTAATTTTCGTTGGCAAACAATAAGCTAATAGTAAATGGTAACTGGTTTCGGCTTGGTAGGCAATTACAGATAAATTACCGCTTCAACAAACGCTATAATTACTCTAGGCAGCTTCAATTTCATTGTTCAACCACCCTCAACCCCCAATTTCACTGTTCAAACCAAGTAACATTATTAACTAATGAATAACGCTAAGAAATTTCAATAATTACTATATTAATGGTTTTCATTACCAATTGACTTAAGAGAAAATTACAAAAAATTCAACTCACCTCTTTTAGGAACGGGTTTCTCTATAATTCGACCGAAAAAATCCTTTGTAACAGTCTGGAAACACAAAGAAACTTTGTTATGCATTTATATAGAAATCTTGACCAATATTTCTTAATAATTTACCCCTGCCCAGCTAAACAACTCCCAATAAACAGAAAATTCGTCTAGGACTTTCACAAATTGATTCTGCTGAAAGGATCTTTAACAGGATTTTGTGTTGTGGG
The DNA here is from genome assembly GCA_963942485.1 of Pediacus dermestoides. Taxonomy (NCBI): domain Eukaryota; kingdom Metazoa; phylum Arthropoda; class Insecta; order Coleoptera; family Cucujidae; genus Pediacus; species Pediacus dermestoides. The sequence continues at coordinate 10,815,295 of OZ012632.1, read as the reverse complement.
GAAAAGTTTTATTAGAAATAATGATTTCGGCCATCAACAGGGTTTATTGCAATTTCACGTATATACGGCGGTCTTCGTGATATATTTATTTGAAATTATTTTAAACATATTGGTAGATTCACCCTTATTACTGGTAGACACATACCTACACAATTTTATTATTATTGTTATTGTTGAACTTTGGAAGCAATTTACGACTAGCTTATTTAGACGGGATAATAAAATTAATGAAACAAAATCATTAACTGCTTGATTATTGTCCGTCAGTAAATGGATAGATAAAAAATGATAACAAATTTTCTACCTATATAAGCTCATTGAAGAATCCTAAATTTATATAGTAGTTTTACTAAGATAACCGACAACATGGCCCAAGTAGTAGCTCTTCTGTTGCTTTGCATAGCAAGTTCAGGTAAAGATATAATTTATTCACTTTATTGAACTGTTATTAATAAATTAATTTGTATTGAAGGCATACAAGCCCTTGTTATTCGTACGAAGGATTTTCCTGCTAAACCGTTCATCCCAGGAATGGCAAATCCAAACACTGAACCAGAAACGAAACCTTTCATCCCAGGAATGCCAAACCCAGATGCTAAACCCGAAACGAAACCATTCATTCCAGGAATGCAAAATCCAGATGCTAAGCCCGAGACTAAGCCATTCATCCCAGGAGTGCCAAATCCAAACACCAAACCAGAAACTAAGCCATTCATCCCAGGAGTGCCAAACCCAGATGCTAAACCCGAGACTAAGCCATTCATCCCAGGAGTTCCCAACCCAAATACTGAACCAGAAACTAAGCCATTCATCCCAGGAGTGCCAAACCCAGATGCTAAACCAGAAACTAAGCCATTCATCCCAGGAATGCCAAATCCAAATACCAAACCAGAAACTAAGCCATTCATCCCAGGAATGCCCAACCCAAATACTGAACCCGAAACTAAGCCATTCATCCCAGGAGTGCCAAACCCAGATGCTAAACCCGAGACTAAGCCATTTATCCCAGGAGTTCCCAACCCAAATACTGAACCAGAAACTAAGCCATTCATCCCAGGAGTGCCAAACCCAAATACTGAACCAGAAACTAAGCCATTCATCCCAGGAATGCCCAACCCAAATACTGAACCAGAAACTAAGCCATTCATCCCAGGAGTTCCCAACCCAGATGCTAAACCCGAGACTAAACCATTCATCCCAGGAGTTCCCAACCCAAATACTGAACCAGAAACTAAGCCATTCATCCCAGGAGTGCCAAACCCAGATGCTAAACCCGAGACTAAGCCATTCATCCCAGGAATGCCAAATCCAAATACCAAACCAGAAACTAAACCATTCATCCCAGGAGTGCCAAACCCAGATGCTAAACCAGAAACTAAGCCATTCATCCCAGGAATGCCAAATCCAAATACCAAACCAGAAACTAAGCCATTCATCCCAGGAATGCCCAACCCAAATACTGAACCCGAAACTAAGCCATTCATCCCAGGAATGCCCAACCCAAATACTGAACCAGAAACTAAGCCATTCATCCCAGGAGTTCCCAACCCAGATGCTAAACCCGAGACTAAGCCATTCATTCCTGGAATGCCAAATCCAGATGCTAAACCTGAAACTAAGCCATTCATCCCAGGAATGCCCAACCCAAATACTGAACCAGAAACTAAGCCATTCATCCCAGGAGTTCCCAACCCAGATGCTAAACCCGAGACTAAGCCATTCATTCCTGGAATGCCAAATCCAGATGCTAAACCTGAAACTAAGCCATTCATCCCAGGAATGCCCAACCCAAATACTGAACCAGAAACTAAGCCATTCATCCCAGGAGTGCCAAACCCAGATGCTAAACCCGAGACTAAGCCATTTATCCCAGGAGTTCCCAACCCAAATACTGAACCAGAAACTAAGCCATTCATCCCAGGAGTGCCAAACCCAAATACTGAACCAGAAACTAAGCCATTCATCCCAGGAATGCCCAACCCAAATACTGAACCAGAAACTAAGCCATTCATCCCAGGAGTTCCCAACCCAGATGCTAAACCCGAGACTAAGCCATTCATTCCTGGAATGCCAAATCCAGATGCTAAACCTGAAACTAAGCCATTCATCCCAGGAATGCCCAACCCAAATACTGAACCAGAAACTAAGCCATTCATCCCAGGAATGCCAAATCCTAATACCAAACCAGAAACTAAGCCATTCATCCCAGGAGTGCCAAACCCAGATGCTAAACCCGAGACTAAGCCATTCATCCCAGGAATGCCAAATCCAAATACCAAACCAGAAACTAAGCCATTCATCCCAGGAGTTCCCAACCCAAATACTGAACCAGAAACTAAGCCATTCATCCCAGGAATGCCAAACCCAGATGCTAAACCCGAAACTAAGCCATTCATCCCAGGAATGCCCAACCCAAATACTGAACCAGAAACTAAGCCATTCATCCCAGGAATGCCAAATCCTAATACCAAACCAGAAACTAAGCCATTCATCCCAGGAATGCCCAACCCAAATACTGAACCCGAAACTAAGCCATTCATCCCAGGAGTGCCAAACCCAGATGCTAAACCCGAGACTAAGCCATTTATCCCAGGAGTTCCCAACCCAAATACTGAACCAGAAACTAAACCATTCATCCCAGGAGTGCCAAACCCAGATGCTAAACCCGAGACTAAGCCATTCATCCCAGGAATGCCAAATCCAAATACCAAACCAGAAACTAAGCCATTCATCCCAGGAGTGCCAAACCCAGATGCTAAACCCGAGACTAAGCCATTCATCCCAGGAATGCCAAATCCAAATACTGAACCAGAAACTAAACCATTCATCCCAGGAGTGCCAAACCCAGATGCTAAACCCGAGACTAAGCCATTCATCCCAGGAATGCCCAACCCAAATACTGAACCAGAAACTAAGCCATTCATCCCAGGAGTTCCCAACCCAGATGCTAAACCCGAGACTAAGCCATTCATTCCTGGAATGCCAAATCCAGATGCTAAACCTGAAACTAAGCCATTCATACCAGGAATGCCAAATCCAGGTGCAGATACTTCTTGCATCGCCCAATTAAAGAGCATTTTGAGTGGTATTTTATCTAGTTTTTCAAATGGGAAACAAGTATTAACTGCTTGAAGTTCAATAAGATATCATGCATGAATTAGTCTTAAATGAATTTATTATTATATGTATAATATAATAAAGAACATTATAGAAATTATCCGGAATATTTTACGTTCCTTGCCTTTAAAAAAATAGAGAATTATCTGTTATAAGGCAGAAGACCTCGAAAAAGAGAACTAGAGAAATACTGAATTTATTAATAGTAGTTTAATAAACAAGAGTGTTAATAAGAGCGATTAATAATCGAAACGATTTTAACGCGTGAGCGCAGCGAACGCGTTAATGAGTCGAGATTATTAATCGCCGATTAACACTCATGTTGATTACAATATTTTTTTGTCGATCGCTCTTTATTAGAATGAAAATAATCTAATTTGTTCCATGGCAAAATCCAAATTCTGACATAATATGCAATAAGTCAAAATACCACTGACATAATTAATTATTAGTTCGACAGCCGTCAGTTCCAAATGAATGTTTTAATAATATAATATATTGTTGGTTACCTAGCAAATCTTAACAATGTTTTAATGTGCATGTATGCATTAAACTGAGTTATTAATACACTCCTTTTATTACATTAACTAGATCTTTAATAAACGATCGACAAAAAAAATTATTAAATTACATATACTGTATCCCAAATTGGTGATTCCACCATGGGTAACTTCTTTATTATTGGAGATACAAAAGGGTCTATTCTGTAAGCAAAATGTTAAATTTTAACACCTGTTTATTTTTTTGTCTCTTTTTAACTTATTAAATTCTATAATAACCTCTCTTTGTTTTCCTGCTTACCCGACGTTAAAATTTAAGATTTTACTTACAGAATAGAAAAGTTTTTAAGAATTTCAGTGCCATTTCAAATTAGCCAACAGATTTTGAATATCTCTTTTAGTTTTTGAGATATTCGGGAAAAACCAAAATATTGCAATTTCTTTAATTTTCAAAAAAAAATTATTATCCAGTTTGTGCTATTGAGACTTTGACATTGTACATGCACTTTTTTAAGATACTTCTAATGGTATTGTCAGTTTTTTTCCAACTCTTTTGTTTTTTGAGATACGATTACCAACTTTTGTTTTTCTTATGGACGTCAATTGTTTTTTTGGCACTGTCTAATAGCATTTTTTATTACCTCTCCAATAATGTTGTGATAACATGATGAAAAATTCCAATTTTCACAAGAAAAATCAGAAAATTGTATTTTTCATTAAAAAAAAACAAAAGACATCCCAGCAATGAATAAAAATTAATCCCTCTATCGTTGCGTGATGAATGTATGAGTTCTCTATTTTGCTGCTACTCGTATGTCGCGTTAAATGACAGCTAACGATAACAGTCGAAAATCGAAAGTAACACGTATGTGGAATTATTTATATCATAACGATTTCCCCCATTTGATCAAATGCTCCAAAATTGATCAAATTTGTGGTAAATTTTCTGAAACAAGTGTCGTGGGGTAGTTGTCGTTCGGGAAAACTTTGCAAATGATGTTAAGCTGCAGTGTTAACATTTCGATTTGGATGTAAGTCACGAGGATGTTAAATTTTTCTTTCGTTGAAAAAATTGTGTGCCATTCTCAAAAATTTCTTTTTTATTATACTTATCTGAAAACACCTTGTTTTCATCTGTTTTTGCAATGACGTAAAGATGACATTTTCAGAACAGCGCACGGAAAACTTTTCCCGATCTCCTATTCTTTTTTCCGTGCACTAAATATTACAGATTATATAACTCATTATAAATTTACCCAATAGCAATTACAAGTTTTACATAGTTACTATGTATTGATAAGCGAATATACCCCTTGACGACGTGGTATAACCGTTTTCGTATATTCGCTCCTCAAACAATGTGAATTTTGTCATAGTAACATTTTTTTGATGTTTATTAATAAACGTCAGAAAAACAATTTGTTTGTTAATTCTTTATATAATCGTAACGAATACCACTCGAGCAAACGAAAATAATCGTTATACTAACCTCGTCACTCGACGTATATCCTTAAAACACCACTCGAGCTAACGCTCTTGTGGTGTTTCGCGGAATACGTCTAATGACTCGGAAGTATAATGGATTATTTTCTATGCTCTTGTGATATTACTACTGAAAATAAAACATCGCCAATAATAAACAAGTCGTTGCTATGGAAATGTTAATCGTGTTTGCCTACTATTTTTACGATGTATTATGATTACTTTGAAAATAAAATGTTCTAAAATAACTTCTAATCCTTTTTTGGGTTGTTTTTAGTTAAGTATAATAAAAAATATCGTTCATTACACGTCCAGAAATGGATTTTTCGTGCTTGCATGACTTCCCGTGTTCGGCTTCGCCTCCCACGAGAATTTATCACGCGCGCACGAAAAAATCCTTATTTCCAGACTGGTAATGAAATATACTATTTAGCAATTCTACTTCTGAACTTGTAACGACTCTTTGACAACTGTACTCAGTAATTGTTTAAAGGGATTGATTTTATTCATTGCTGGGATGTCTTTTGTTTTTTTTTTATTGAAAAATACATTTTTCTGATTTTTCTTGTGAAAATTGGAATTTTTCGTGATGTTGTGATACCTCGTTGGAAAGGTAATAAAAAATGCTATTGGATAGTGATAAAAAAACAATTGACCTCCATAAGAAAAACAAAAGTTGGTAATCATATCTCAAAAAACAAAAGAGTTCGAAAAAACTGACAGCACCATTGAAAGTATCTTAAAAAAGTGCATGTACAATGTCAAAGTCTCAACAGAACAAAATGGATAATAAAAAATTTTGAGCATTAAAGAAAATGCAATATTTTGGTTTTTCCGAAGATCTCCAAAACTAAAAGAGATATTTAAAATCCGTTGGCTAATCTGAAATGGCCATGAAATTCTTAAAAACTTTCATAATTTAACCAATAATACCGAAGTTACCCATAGTGGAGCCACCAATTTGGGACACAGTGTATACTATCCACAATATTACGTAACTAATTTTTGGAAAACAGTCAATAAAGTCCAACTGTGTAAAAAGTTTACTTGTACAAAAGTATTAATTTTTTAAGGTAAAAATTATTTGTACTTATAAAATGAATTAAAAATAATTAGAAGAATCCTTTGAGGAACACAAAAACTTATTTTTCAAATAGGTATAACAAAACGTATGGTTAAAGTAGAAATAGAACGAAAAGCTCTTACAAAGTCTATAAACTAAAGAAAACTAATATCTCAATATCTGGAATCCAACTAAAGTCTAACTAACGCTATTCCCCAACGATATCACCGTGGTAATGAAAGATGACCTAGCTAGATTGCCGGCTTACGAGTTATATTATTTGAAAATGGGAAAACTAGATGCTGATAGTCAGTTTTCAGCATCATTCCATTGTTTGTCAGATTATCCGAGTCCCTTGGCGCATCGAGCTTACCCCAATATGCATTTGTCAACGTTCACTTTGCTCATTTCCAAATCAACAAACATCATGGAATTATTAACAATTATTTCTTACAATTGCTTAGAGAGAACATTAAATTATTTTGTGTAGTAGGATGGAAAATGAATAAAAATAAATTACAAGACAACTAACTGAAACTGAGTCGCGATTATATGTGAGAATTATTTTCACGTCCTCTGGTAGGTTTTAAATTTTAAATAAAACTAACTTATTTTCCTTTAACGGAACAAATAGAAAGAAATTGTAGAAAAAATTAGTATTATCTAAAAAAACGTGACATTACACATTAAAATATTTTAGAACTAATTCGAATATTTATTTACATTACTACTTTTTTCAGTGGTAATTTTTCGCGTTATAACATTAGTCAGCAGTGACCGCGTACAGTGTAGTAAACCGGAAGCCATGAGCTCTCTCTGGAAAAGAGACGGGCTATTTCCTTCCGAATGCTATAGAAACAGCACTTGTCCTGGGCGGGACTTTTCCAACAGAAAAACAGCACTTCAATCCAACAAAAAAAATATAGAAAACAACACATTTTGTATATTTATTAAACAACAAAGCGAAATTTTATTGGGAGATATGGAGATTTAGAATAAATATTTTATTGCAATGGGGGATAAAAAAATTATGATAAGTTTTATGATATTTACAAATAAATATAAGTAAATCTCAGATCTATAACTTTTTATTGTGCTGATATGACAAGGCAATTTAGTTTACTTATATAACAACCTTAAAGATAACATACAAATAAATAGCATTACTATCTTGGAGAATATATTTTCTATCTAATTGCATAACCCGGTGATATTTAGGGTTAAATGGAAAAAATATTTCCGGCAATTTTTCTATATTTCATTTCCGTCTGTTTGGCGTCCGGCGCTTTTCTATACTTTGACCAAAAAAATCCATTAGTGAGGAAGCAATTTGGCTGGAGTTAACACATCCACGCGGCAACTAAAGGAATATCTCGACGGTGAAGTATAACTCCATTTCCGGTGGAATCATTCGGGCGCCGACTTTTGTCCATTGTAGTCCACAAACGTCTCTAACAAACCCAATGTCAATTTTCACAAACAATACTTGAATCTGGTAAAGGGTTAGTTGTCCATTAACATAAATTTGAAATTCCCGCCATGGCGGAAAATTCAAATTACTGTTTTAATTTAGTACAATAAAAATGATTTAAACTATTGAAATTCCAGAAATAATTTACTCAATCATTATAAAAATGCCCTAAAGCATTTAAACTGCACCCTATATATTTCATCCGGACATTTAACGTGGCCATTAAGGTGGTGGGTCGAGACGTTTCCCATTGCCGGATGAAAGAAAATACGCTCCGGGGCCCGGAGTTCGCTAGACTGGATCAACTATCTGTTTAACGACCTAAATAAAAGAGTTTTGGACAAGTAAATGGAATCTACCGCTTATCCAGCGCGTTCCACCCGCTCCATTACTGAACAGCTTCCGCTTTTCTAACCGATTTTAACATCTTTAGGATGTTCTCTGCTTTGTTTCCACTTATTGTCGACATTAGTGAGGCCGTTTTTACAACAAACGCCTAATTACTTTGCCATGCTCTTCTACCCCCGCAGTTTTTTTTGCGACTACTCAACACATTTTGTAAACTTGTTCAAAACACTGACAGAAAAACAGTCGATTAATTTGGACGTCATTGGTAAATTTGTTATATCATCAAGGGAAAATGTATTATTGCCATTAAGTGAAGTGGATTGCGGTCCATGATGGCATAATTAAAATGATGTTGGACCGAGCGCGCGCTTTTCATATTCTTTTCATATTGAAATATGCTTCCATTATCGAACAAAAACTACTCTATTGCTAGCCAGTACATTAATATACTGCAAATTTTGTTTTTAGGGCCAATACAACCAATTTATCATACGCCACAGTGACTGGTCCGATAGATTTATTATTGTGTTTGGTGTTCGGGTGTATGCCGCCCCCAAAGCGGGGGCCACACACATTTTAATAAGCATTAATTTGCAAAACATTTACATCTATTGCGACATTTCACATTTAAGTGCTTATTAGCCTTTCAATAATCATTAGGTGTTAAAAAGTAGCGAATGTAATCGGGAATTTTAGAAAAAAAGCATGGCCAAATTAAGCACTAACAAAAATCTCGAATTTTGGGATGTGGAAGAATAAACCGATATCAGTAATAAATAATCTTGAGAAGGCACACAGGTGTTTATTTTTATATTTGAAAATTAGATTTTTAGTTTACAATTAATTATATTTTATAGATTTTCAGCTTTTCAAACTAAATTTCCTGTCTGTCGATATCTCGTCGCATTATCAAATTACATACTCGTATATGGTTTCAAAGTTACAAATTTGGTCTGTGTTTTTTTTTTGTTTATCACTTCATTATTTTTGTAAAATCACTCTTATAGATATGGAGCTGATCTACTTAGATCTCCCACCAGTTTTTCGGCATCTCGGAGCCACACAACTTTCAAATATTTTAAAATTTTCATTTATAATTTGCATATAAGTTGCATTTACCTGGAAAAAGCCACAGGAAATTGTTATTATAAGAATAGTTCATCTTTTCAAATTTGTGTTCCATTCTTTTAAATTTTGGAAACACTCAGCAAAATAGTATAATATAAAGAGCGATCAAATAAATTTGTAATCGAGTCATCCATGAACCCGAAATCGTATGTAGTTATTTGAACTGCATTACAATAAAATGTGAGTTGAAAGCTAAAATGGTTCAAGTTAAAGACATACGGATTCAAATCCATGGATGACTCGATTACAAATTTATTTGATGGCTCGATACAAATTCTATATTTTTCTACATAGTACATTATTGAAAAAAATCCTCCTAATTTTTCCTTTACTTAGGCATCACCTTTTGCTAATTTATTATATTTTATAATAGATTTTGAACTACTCTAACTAGATTTCTTGTCCATTTCATTTTGGGGTATATGAACAAAATCAAATGTTTTGTAAAATTTTCTCAAGTTTCATTTTAAAAAATTTTAGTTTATTATCTGGTGGTCAGATTTTTTACAAGAAATACAGTTTTGCAAGACATAAAGTTGCTTTTACTTAGGAAAAAAGCGTTAATCTCTTGGAGGATAGTTTCAAGTTATTTTAGGTCCTTCAATATACCGTCGCATTATCAAATAATATGACTTAAAATTGCAATTTTTGTTAAATTCATTGTTATAGATTTTGAGTTGCTTTAACGTTTCAAAATAACAATCCGATTCTCGTCAATTTTTTTTGGAAGTTTGTTATTTGTAATTTGCACAATTTTGAAACCACCGATTAGATTTATGTGATTTATCCTCTTAAATAACTAAAAAGTTGCGTTTATCTGGAAGAAACAGAAGGGAACTTGTATCATAATAACCGTTATTTAAAAAAATAATTTTACACACTTTTCAAATTAGTTATATTTTTTACTTTCTTATACGAAGTATAAGTGTGTGTGTGAAATTCCGTCAAAAAAATTTCAAAAAACTAGATATTCTTAAAACACTTTATATTTCTCATAGCGCGCGTTGATAGTTGAATGCGACGGTCGAGGTGTCTCGTTATATGGCTGCCAAACGGAAGGTTCCGGGTTCGAATCCCAGAAGGACGGACCAGTGTTTTTTTTTATTTTACTGGTTTCTATGGTACCGAAAACAATAATAATGAATAAATAAACGTAATTTCATACCGGGAGATTTTTTTAAGTGAGTAATAGGTCAAAAATCTAAAATAAAACACATTTTTGTCGTAAAATTCGGTTATAATGAGTGGGACAAGGACAGATTTATGCGTATTGCAATAAGTGCGACAGAGACTATTTGAAAATTGCTGGAAACCCTCAATATTTTTACAAGAAATTTAAGTTAATTTCTTTAGGAAAAGTAATTATTGTGGTACTATCCGCATAAGAAAGTCATGTGTTGGGCACATCAGATATTTTAAGTTTTGGAAACACTTCAACTAAACAAGTAGAAAAAGTTCGTTTGCTTTAGTTGGTATGCGGCCTTCATCTGTTTTTGCCCACTCAAACTATAGAAAAAAAATGTTTGTGGCGTTGTCTAGAAAATTCTTCAATATTTTCCGAGTCTAATTACCGTGAGTTGGTTAGAGATTTGTGTTGGTTTATTTATTACTATTTAATGGTCATTGAACAGTTATAAGAGAGATTAATTATAGTACAGGATCCGAAGTAAGGTCGTCCTTCACCCATCTGTTTACCGGATGAAACTGATTTTATATCAAAGGTAATGTTTTAAGAAATATATCGCACATAGGTTGCCTAATGAAATATGGTCATGGATATCTTTAATTTCATAAAATGTCATAAATTTTTTTTAATTATTTCACTTACTTGCTTACCGATATAATTTATTACCAATCGAAAGAATAAAGTATAAGGAACATAAAAAAAATATTTACAAAAATTTATTATAATTTTTTTAAGTAGGTAATTACTGGGAGAACGACAATTTGGTAACAATAATCCAAAATAAAAAATTTTTCTTAACAGTTGAACATCACTGCTCCTCTTATCAAACACAGCATAAATGTATAATAAAAACTGAAGAAGTTGATTATACATGTCATCACGAAGAAGCAGATACGAGGATTTTTTTTCACGCTTCCAAAGTGGTACCAGGCTCGAGAATTTTAATAAAATCCTCTGATACTGATGTTTTAATAATCATTTTGCTGGGCAATATGTATAAAATTTCACAATCTGAAATTTGGCTAGCAGGTTCAGCGATTAAGAAAAGAAATAACCAAGACCTCGATTGTATAAATTGTACAGAATTAGCAATGAAATTGGGATCCACACTATGCCAGAGTCCCAGAGTCTACCCGCTTTCCACGCATTTACAGGTTGCGATTACACGGCTACTTTTTACCAAAAAGGAAAAGTTAGACTGTTTAAAAATTTTGCGTCATTGACTGATGAAGCCGACATTTTCATTGACGAAAAAATGAACGTTATTCAAGAGTTTACTGCTGTTATATATGGCATCAATCACTGCACCCGAGTAAATGACACGAAGTATCGCATTTTTCTTAAAAATTATTCTGCAAAAGAAGACAATGCACAGTTTTAAAAAAAAATAAAATCTTTTGACTCAAACACTATACCACCGTGCTGGACAGCACTAATTCAAAAAATTTTGCATACTATTTATGTCAATTTCATATGGCTTAATGCAACTGATGCTGATTGTGTAAAACTGCGCCCTGAAAACTGCAGTTGGTTTTTATTTTTATTTTATTGGCTATTTAAAACCAACAGGATTTGTTGGAGACCAGACGCCTTTGAAAATAGACAATATTTTGCAAATGACAGAAAAAGAAAATGAAAACGAATTGGCAGAATTAGATAATAGTCATGTAAGTTCCGATGAATCGGATCTTGAATAAAGTTAAGTAATTTAAAAATTTTCAAGTTACTTTTTTTTGAATATCAATCGTTTTATAATAAATTTTTGTAAATATTTTTTTATGTTCCTGATACTTTATTCTTTCGATTGGTATTAAATTATATCGGTAAACAAGTAAGTAAAATAATAAAAAAAAAATTATGACAATTTATGAAATTAAAGATAGCCATGACCATATTTCATTAGGCAACCTATGTGCGATATATTTCTTAAAACATTACCTTTGATATAAAATCAGTTTCATACGGTAAACAGATGGGTGAAGGACGACCTTACTTCGGATCTTAGACTATTACTTTTTAACAGATTTTAGAAAAACTGCTAGTTTTTCAAAAAGTTTTGTTGTACTTTGTTTGGTTATTTTTCAGAACTTCTGACGATAGACTTTTTTCTTTGTGGCAATGTTTGTATTGTGTACTGTAGTGTTTCCTTTGGATCTTCAATAGCCAGATAAGACGGACGAGAACAAAGCAAAAGGGCTTCAAGGGTAAAGGTACAAAATTTTTCAATATTTTGCTATTAACAGTAGAAATTTTTAGAGAATTTTCGTAATTTTACGTTTAACTATCTAGCCCAGTAAAATTAGATTAAATATCTGATGTGTCCAACACATGACTTTCTTATACCATAGTAGCACAAATACTTTTCCTAAAGAAATTAAGTTAAATTTCTTGTAAAAATCGTGTTTAAATTTGAAATAATTTTCGGAAGTCTCTCTCGGATAAATCTACATACGTGCATTTTTAGTGAATAAAAGTTTTCAAACTCCTATAACTTTGGAAATATTGGAGACCGCCGATTATTTTTAGCATTTTTGTAATCAGGAGATCTTAATTAATAAGGTAATTTCAAAAATTTTCCAAAATCGCTGTTAGCTACATTCGCCAAATTTTCCAAAAAAGTTATAAGCAAAATACTGCCCTTCTTTAGGGGGTGTGTTTATTCAATAAAATATACTTATATATTTTTCTATCGCAATAATGAAAAAAATCTTCAAACAAAGGTTGTAGAGGATCTTATTTCCTACAACTTTCATTTCGTATTTTTTTTGTGACGCAAAAAGTACATGAGGTAGAGGGCGCCAAAGTCAACTGCGCATACAAAATATTACTTCTAATGGTAAAATTCGCGTTTTTTGGTAAACATCGTTATTAATTTTTTTTTAATTGTAATAGTAAAGTATATTATATTATGTAAGTATATTTGATTGAAAAAACTCACCCCGTAAAAAAGACCAGTGTTTTGCGCCCTCTACCTCATGTAATTTTAGTTTGACAAAAAAATACCTGAAATGAAAGTTGTAGGAAATAATATCCTCTACAACTTTTGTTTAAAGATTTTTTTCGTAATTGTAATAGAAAAGCATATACATTTTATTGAAAAACTCACCCACTAAAACAGTTCAGTGTTTTGCGCCCTCTATCTTATGTAATTTTTCACAAATAATAGAAAAAAAATATTTTAATGAATAAACTAAAAAAAACTACCTACATTAAAATCCAACCAGTAGAGACCAAGATATAAAAAATCACCCTTATCACGTGACGCACAAGGACATTTTGTTGGAATTTTGCGGTTCGGGGCATCGTCAGTGACCCTCGACTTGCTCTCAAAAATTTGGCCATAGTGTCAATTTTGTAGATATTAGGTACTTTTTGATCTAATTCGACTGGTCTAATCCTATTTTTTTTGCAGGTTCCATGATGATTAAATGAAATCCACATCGTAGAATACAACGTATAAGGTCAGAACATTTTTACTGTTTCCCATTAAAATATTTTAACTTGTTTTCAGGAAATTTTTATTTCATAGTTGAATTTTTTCGAATGCAACATTGTTAATTGTTTCTAGTAAAATTTTAATTTATTTTTCCATAATTTATTGGGTGTTTTAGTAAAACTTTCAAGATAAAGTCAAAATTGAAAACTTTTGGCATATTTATATTAATTTTTCCTATACACATAAAATTACGAGACGTAAGGACTCATATAGATGAAAGGTTTGAGCAACATTAAATAGGAGGAGGCAGTATTAACGAATGGCCACCGCGTAGTTCTGATTTAACCCCGTTGGACTTTTTCTTGTGGAGATCCGTTAAGAATAAAGAGTATGAAACGCCATTTCATGATATGTAAACTTTGAAAAACAGGATTCGTACTGCTTGTCGCGAAATTACACCGGAAACATTAGCCAAAGTTCGCCGATCTTTTGTAACGCGTGCTCAAGCTTGTATACAAAACGGTGGCCGACATTTTGAACATTTGTTTCATTAATTAACTTTGAGTTTTTTGCAATAACGTAGTGTTTGTGTTTTTGTGTTTTTAAAACACTCGTTGAAGCCTAAATTTACTTTATACCAAGAAGCAAGAAGCGATTACTAGGTATCGTTTACAAATTTTTAAAGTTAACTTTTGCAAGGGATGTCCAATTACACAAAAATTTAAAATTATGAATTAAGTCATAAGTGAGTACCGTATTACTGGTTGTAATTAAAGTTCGTCAAGGTCGTTAAATTATGCGAATCACCCTGTATAATAATGTTGAGTTGGAACATATTTTTAGTTGATAGAATTGAAGTTAGTTTTGAGAAATTGTCTAAGTACCGATCTCAGAAGTACAAAATATTTCATTGTTATTCCGTAGATTTATTTGAATATAAACAGGCACAATAAGAAAATATATTAACTTTAAAAATACAATCCATTGTACAAACCAATTTTGTTAATTTAACTGAAACTCTACGACATTTAAATAAATCCTTCACCCACCACTTCTCACATTTGTTACAGCAATATTACAGAAATGAATTAATAATAACGTGTAAATTTATGGGGGTTGATATGGATAAGTAGTAGAGTTATTATGTATTATATGGTGCAATGTCATTGTATAATGATGATATAACAGTGCAATTACATTCACACAATGATAAACTGTTTGGTAAATGGTTAGCTCATTAAGCATGAGTGCTGGCGTGCGCTTATGTTTGTGTATATGTACATATAGAACCATATGGGGTGGAATATTGGGGTGGCGCGTACCAACTGCACCACGAATAATACACATTGGCTATAATGTGATTTGTTCTAAATAGTGTCGTCTATAATTTACTTTACGCTACCATGCTAAATCTTAAAAATACATTTTATAAAGTAAAACAACTTTAAAGTAATTATTTTTCCATACATTTTTCTTTGAGTTTATGATTTTTTTCTAGTGCAAGTGCCTTGTCTCCTCCCTTGATAGTGATTCTTGAATGCCACCCTAGCGATTTGCGGGCTTTGTTGGTTGGTATTGTCACAATGGGATCATTGGGATAGCCCGATTCAACATATGGGCAATGCCGGTTTAGCGTCGAACAATTTCGAGTGTTACACTGTTAGAACAATGAAGCTCGACGTGTATGTAGTATTTATTATGTTAAAAGCTCTTTAGCGATGGTTTGTTTTGGCGTTGGTTTGATACACTGAGATTGTAGTGCTTGAGATTTGTGATGGGATATAAATGCCGATTTAGTTTTGATATTGAAAGTTTATTGAATTTTAGAAAATAGACTGCGTCTTGCGTTATTATTTTTTCTATAAATGTCCTATCAAGTTATACAGTTTTAAGGGCCATTAAGGGTAGGAAAGGTTTAGTTTAAATAAATTCACCAGAAATAATTGTATAAAGTCGCAGAAAATTAAAAAATTGAAATAAATCAGCCATTCCGACTACAGAATGATTTTAAGAATTTTCAGAAAAAAACCCGGATAATCTACGAATGTGGAAGTCCCTTGTCTTCTTAGTAAAATATTTGATGTGCCCAACACATGACTTTCTTATACGGATAGTACCACAATTACTTTTCATAAAGAAATTAAGTTAAATTTCTTGTAAAAATCGTGTTTCAATTTTGAGCGTTTCCAGCAATTTTCAAATAATTTTCGGAAGTCTCTCTCGCACTTATTGCAATACGCATAAATATGTCCTTGTCCCACTCATTATAACAGAATTTTACGACAAAAATTAATTTTATTTTTTTTGAAATTTTTTTGACGGAATTTCAAATCCGATAAGTCGTTTTTGAGTTTTCGTGGATACAGACAGACATCATGGCATAATTGGTCAAAGTGGATTCAGGGGCCCTGAAAACGTGTAAATCCATCAAAAATCTCGAAGTCAAAAAAAATCACGATTACTATACTTACTTCCTTATTACTTCGTATAAGAAAGTAAAAATTGGAAAATATTTCAACTTCCCTTGTGTAAGAAACAAGAAAATCCTTTATACAGGGTGCGTCAACACTCGCATTCTTCTATAACTTAGACAAAAATAGAATAATTCTGTAGGAACAAAAGTTGACAGAAATTGATTGCTGCATAATCTAAAATTATTACCAGTTATATAGGAGGTTTCATTACGACTGTACAGCAACTTACACCGTTATTTTAAATGGAACCTCTTAAATATTATTACATTTTCGGAATCTACATTTAAATTTAGGTGAAACAGTTTTAAGGTGCATTTTTTTAATCAACAGTTTTTGAGATATTTGTACAAATTTACAAATTTAAACAAAATTTGAATTTAAATAAAAACACATTTATACAGTGTGTCCCAGATTGATGCAATCATAGGTGTACACTGTGTCCCAAATTGCTTGTAATTGCAGGGTATCTCTGTAATTTGTAAAGATAGAATGTTGCGGTTTTCGTGAACCTGTGCCACTTTTTCGTTAAACTTTTAATGCCGCAAACAGAACTAAGCTAACTTGTTTTGTTTCTGAGATACAGGGTGAAAATGAAAATTTTCACTTTCTGGGGTGCTGTCATATCTCACACACCGTGTAAGCTAGAAAAAAAGTAAAAACTGTTCTAGATAGATATGTTGCTTGTAAACATTTCTTAATCCCCGATT
Source organism: Pediacus dermestoides (assembly GCA_963942485.1). NCBI lineage: Eukaryota > Metazoa > Arthropoda > Insecta > Coleoptera > Cucujidae > Pediacus > Pediacus dermestoides. The sequence continues at coordinate 10,798,383 of OZ012632.1, read as the reverse complement.
TTCAAGGCCAACTAAATTTTTTGACTTATAATTGGGTGTTCCATTTAAAAAACACTTAGTTTGGGTCATATCTCTTAAACGATGCAAATCAATTTTTTTTTCGAGGTCGCCACTGGATTCTACCCAAAAATAACTATCTAGAACAGTTTTTACTTTTTTTCTAGCTTACACGGTGTGTGAGATATGACAGCACCCCAGAAAGTGAAAATTTTCATTTTCACCCTGTATCTCAGAAACAAAACAAGTTAGCTTAGTTCTGTTTGCGGCATTAAAAGTTTAACGAAAAAATGGCACAGGTTCACGAAAACCGCAAAGTTCTATCTTTACAAATTACAGAGATACCTTGCAATTACAAGCAATTTGGGACACAGTGTACACCAAAAGTTTTGAGCAGAATTTTGTTTTCCTGGAATCTCGCCACGATTGGCTAGAAAGTAATTTTTGACATAATTTATTTTTTTTAAATCATCTGTGCCTTGACACTTAAGAAAAACTACTTTTGTTTCCATGGAATTAGTACAGTAAAGTTAGACCAAATATCTGATGTGTCCAGCACACCAAGGCCAATTTTTTAATATGTGAAAAACGCGAATCACTTCATATCTCCGAAACTATCAGTTTTATCTGAAAAGTTCTAAGAACCAAAGTTGTAGATAATTGAATTATATGACAGCATTTCATTTTTATATCCAGTTTTTTCTATGTTGGCCATATTTTTTAGGTTATGTGCAGTTGAAAATATTTTGTTCATCACTTATTCCCATTTTTGTCGTTTCCGGAAAAAGTTACGTAAATGTAACTCCTCATGAAAAATAAACTACGTGAAATTTCCAATATTTTTCAGATATCTTTGATGATGGTATGATTAAACAGTCTAAAGTTACAGTTCGCAAATTCAGGCTACATAGCCTACTTATAAAAATTTTGGCTGAATTTTTGAAAACTGTAATTTTCTAGCTTATTATAGAAAATAACTACAAAGTGTTTCATATTTTTGTAAAGCTTTGACAAACTGGACCCAAATAGTGAAAAACATACAGGCTGTCCCATTTAAAATAACGCAAGTTTAACAAATATCTCGAAAATTATCGCTTCTAGGAAAAAAACTGAGTACGCCACTGGATTCTAAGTAAAAATATGTACAAGATGCAGTTTTTACCTTTCCAATATCTTCAGCCATTCCCAAAATACGAGATATGCCCAAAAGTGCAAATTTTTAATTTCGCCCTGTAATTCAAAAACGAAGGGGGCTATGAAAAAACAGTTGACGGTATCTTTAGTTTCACAAATAAGTCGCGAAAACTGCATCTCTCTATCTCTGCTAGTATAGGTAAGCGAGAAACCCCCAATTACAACGAAATCTGGTAATCTGGACACCCTGTACAACCATAATTAAATACGAGTAGTAATAATTTTAGGTTATGGAGCAATTAATTTCTGACAACTTTTATCTTTGCAGAATTTTTCTTTTTATAAAACTAACCAACTCATTAAACATCCAAGAACCTGTACTCGTATTAAGATAAGGCTATTTTGAAACTGTTTAAGGCTCAATTTTTCAATCAATAGTTATCCTTAACCCTTAACCATTTAAGTAAATTTTCTTATTGGTAAGATGATGCTATCCAAGACAGTTAAGAAATTAAGGATAACAATCTGTTGAAAAACTGCCACTTAATATCGAAACCAAAATAATTATTTAATATATTATTAAATTATTTATAATTTATTGTTCTTGTGGCGCCTTCAAAATTCTTTTAAAAACTATTACAAGACTAATAAACTGCTCCTGGGTCTCCGAATAAAACAATAAATCGTTCACTTTGCAACAAAGTGCCAAAACCAGTCGCACACACACCCCCAGCAACATTTTATATGCCATATAAAATTCAAATTTCAAACACCGGAATATCATCCTTACGGACAACCGTATCGGTGCCAAACGTTTGGCGACCTCCAACGGAATGCGAATTAGTTAAATGGACTGAACGGACCGGCCGTGTTCTTTGCAATCGTAAAATATTGCCGTTTCCAACTTCCCGTTGGATTATTTTATACACTAGAACAATTTAAAGCAGTTTTGGCACCCTTAAAGGCCACATTTACGCCCCAATGTACGGAAAATTGGTAGTGGATATGTGTCGAATGAAGTTTTAACGGCTGCGAATCGTTCCAAAACGGAAACAGTTTTAAGTTATTTGATACACTCGACGCGATTTTATTCACGAGTGCGAAAAATGTACAAAATGTATAATATTACATTTTACAATATAAATCATGCAAACAAAAGAAAATAAGTACTTACAGGTGCTGCTATTTTCCTGTTGACAACTTGAGGTTTGAGAACTTGCAAATGATTTGGTAAACCTTCTGAGGGTGGGGTAGATTTTGTCCACGGGGCTTCCGATTTGTTTTCGTTAGAAGTATTTTCAAATCTGCGCATTTTTTCCAAATCAATTTCACGTGCTATTAACTGCTTGTTTAAGTAGGACAACTGCTTTCGTAGTTGATTTTCTTGTTTGAACGACACAATTTCCTCAATGTTTGGCTCTATAAAAAACATACAGACTCTATTCTATGCAGAATGTAAATATAATTTAAACCTGAAAAATTGGACATTTCCATTACACAATGTGATCTTTTTAATGAAAATATTGTAGTACCTACTTCCGGTTATACCGGTAGTAGACAGTAACTTTGATATTTTAAATGTATATTTTTACAATTGTTATTCTACATTTAATTTTTACCTTCTATATTATATTTTATACCTAATTTAACAACAATAATTCAACTTTCCGCAGAAACGGCAAACAATTATTTTTTTAGGTCTTTTTTAACAGGACCGAATTATGTCTGCTGTCACCTCGTCCTTGTACACCCTGTATGTTACTCTCTAATAAAAGTTTGTCACCTTACCTAAATTGTAATTATAGTTTCCTTCAGCCGATCTCTCTTGTACATAATTTAAATTATAGGCGATCATTATATTGACGACCTTGAGTAATTTTTCCTTTTCTTCGCTGGAATACAAATGAAGGCTCACGGGGCGAAAACTAGGCACAATTATCCTGAGCAAAAGTGGAAAAGTGTCTAAAACCAGCGACAAAGTTTGACTATATGCCCTGATTTGAGGATGCATCCCTCGAAGAACCTCCGCAACCAAAGTCTTGTTTCTCTGTTGTTTCGTTCTAGCCTGAAACGAATTTATTTGTTTCTCAATTTTGTTGAGCCGTCAATAAATATTAATGAGAGAGATTAGGTGCCTGAAGCTGAAATGTAAACGAGGTAAAAATCTGTGTGGAGAATCTGAATTTTTTAGGGCGGAACTTTTTTAATACGTTTTCATTTCTTTAAAAGGTTTTCTCGTCAAACAGGGGATAGTAATTATGCCACACAATAATACCTCATTAATTATTTGGCAAATGCGCGGTGAAGTTTTACAATTGCGGTCGTATTTTCTGGGGCGCTACCATATAAATTTTAGCAAAACCGTCAAAAACAGCCCCTCCACGCTCTACTTTTCCTTCTTTTAGTTTCGCCTTCTTTACTCTTTCACTCTGTTAAATGCTTATTTTTACTTAGCAAAGTGGGTGGGTTTTTCGCTGTGATTTCTATTGCCGGGGGATATTTAGGTTTTCCGGGGTAGAAAAACGAGGGAGATATAACAGTTTGGATTTCTTATACAAATCTTAATGCCTTTTTAAGTAACAGTATCTTCATCGAGTTAATGGTCTACTCTAATTTATTTCTCTGCTATGTCGCCCAACGAAATACCGGCGCAACTATTACAATTATTTGTGCAACCGATAAATACAGTGTTGCCAAAAAATGACTTGTAATCACACACTACACTATCTTTAATGGTTAGATCCACAAAAGTACGTGATAAACTGATTAAATTCATTTCTACGGGCAATTCTGCCGTCATAAGGCAGTCCAGTCACATTTTTACTTTCTTATACGAAGTAATAAGAAAGTATAGTAATCGTGATTTTTTTCTACTTCGACATTTTGATGGATTTACACGTTTTGAGCCCCCCCCCCCCTGAATCCATTTTGACCATTTTCGCCATGATGTCTGTCTGTCTGTATCCACCATAACTCAAAAGCGAGTTATCGGATTTGATTCAAATTTCATATTTAAGAGTTTGAACAAAATTGTGGGTGCCACATTAAATCTTTTTCATTTAGCACCAACACCAGTGGCACTTACCTGAAGACATTTTTAGGTTTTTTATGAATATCTTGAAAAATAAACAATTTATGAGATTTTTTTATTCTTTAACATTGATTTAGAATTAAATTTTGAACAAATTTTGTTTGAACTTTTTTTTGAAATTCCGTCAAAAACATTTCAAATAAAACGCGATATTCTTAAAACACTTATAACGTGTGATTCTTTAAATTTCCATTTTAGGTAAGCCTTGGAATTTGAACGTACGCCCCGAATTGATTCATGTATTGCTGTCAGTTTCAAACAACAACCAGAAAACATAAACTTTTTTGACATTTAAAGAAATGAGGTGTAATCAAAGACATGATTTTTTTTTCCACCGCCGACTCAGAATGGAAATTTAATGAATCACACGTTATTTCTCATAGTGCGCGTTGATCGTTGAATCCGACCGACAGTCTAGATATATTAGTGACTAAAGGGACTTGGCTGCCAAACGGAAGGTCCCGGGTTCGAATCCCAGAAGGACCATTTTTTACTTTCTTATACGTAGTATAAGGAAGTACAGTAGAATCCACCTATAATGAACTCGCTTATAATGGAAACTCTGTTATAATGTACCATTTTAAAAGTCCCAGTACAAACACGTGTAAAATCCTCGGTTTAAATGGACTCGATTATAATAGACTCTCGCCTATAATGAACCAAAATTCGTTGTCCATTACAACCGGAGCGATTCGGTACTTCCCTGATAAACATAAAATATTATGACGCAATCGAAAAGAAGCTGCGAAGTGCGAACTGATGTCGCTCTTGTAGTTTCTGTCACGGCATTGACCAGTGCGTGCCAGTGCGTATTATATAACCAAACCGCGGATCCAAGCAAAACTAAGCGACTTTTTTCAAAATATTTAATATTATATAAGTTTTTCGCTTAATGTGTTAGTTATCTTTATTCAATAAAAATATGTGATGTGCCCAACACATCACTTTCTTATACTTACGGATAGTATCACAATAATTACTTTTCCAAAAGAAATTGAGTTAAATTTCTTGTAAAAATTTTGAATGTGTCCAGCAATTTTCAAATAGTCTCTGTCGCACTTATTGCAATACGCATAAGTCTGTCCTTGTCCCACTCATTATAACCGAATGTTACGACAAAAATGTGTTTTATTTTAGATTTTTGACCTATTACTCACTTAAAAAAATCTCCCGGTATGAAATTACATTTATTTATTCATTATTATTGTTTTCGCTACCATAGAAACCAGTAAAATAAAAAAAAACTAATGGTCCGGTCCTTCTGGGATTCGAACCCGGGACCTTCCGTTTGGCAGCCATATAATTAAACACATGGTCTACCTCGACCATCGAATTCAACTATCAACGCGCGCTATGAGAAATATAAAGTGTTTTAAGAATATCTAGTTTTTTTGAAATTTTTTTGACGGAATTTCAAAAAAAAGTTCAAACAAAATTTGTTCAAAATTCAATTCTAAATCAATGTTAAAGAATAAAAAAATCTCATAAATTGTTTATTTTTCAAGATATTCCTAAAAAACCTGAAAATGTCTTCAGGTAACTGTCACTTGTTTTGGTGCTAGATGAAAAACATTGAATGTGGCACCCACAAATTTGTTCAAACTCTTAAATATGAAATTTGAATCAAATCCGATAAGTCGTTTTTGAGTTATGGTGGATACAGACAGACAGACAGACAGACACACAGACAGACAGACATCATGGCGAAAATGGTCAAAATGGATTCAGGGGCCCTCAAAACGTGTAAATCCATCAAAATCTCGAAGTCGAAAAAAATCACGATTACAATACTTCCTTATACTACGTATAAGAAAGTAAAAATTACATACATATGTATTTGTTTAATTAGTAATTATTCTGATGAGATGAACACCCGGTTATAATGGACTATTTTACTTGGTCCCCTGAAGTCCATTATAAACGGATTCTACTGTATAGTAATCGTGATTTTTTTCGACTTCGAGATTTTGATGGATTTTCACGTTTTGAGGGCCTCTGAATCCATTCTGACCATTTTCGCCATGATGTCTGTCTGTGTGTGTGTGTGTGTGTCTGTCTGTATCCACCATAACTCAAAAACGACTTATCGGATTTGATTCAAATTTCATATTTAAGAGTTTGAACAAAATTGTGGGTGCCACATTCAATGTTTTTCATCTAGCACCAAAACAAGTGACAGTTACCTGATGACATTTTTAGGTTTTTTAGGAATATCTTGAAAAATAAACAATTTATGAAATTTTTTTATACTTTAACATTGATTTAGAATTGAATTTTGAACAAATTTTGTTTGAACCTTTTTTTGAAATTCCGTCAAAAAAATTTCAAAAAAACTAGATATTCTTAAAACATTTTATATTTCTCATAGCGCGCGTTGATAGTTGAATCCGATGGTCGAGGTAGACCATGTGTTTCATTATATGGCTGCCAAACGGAAGGTCCCGGGTTCGAATCCCAGAAGGACCGATCCATTAGTTTTTTTTTTAATTTACTGGTTTCTATGGTACCGAAAACAATAATAATAAATAAATAAATGTAATTTCATACCGGGAGATTTTTTTAAGTGAGTAATAGGTCAAAAATCTAAAATAAAACACATTTTTGTCGTAAAATTCGGTTATAATGAGTGGGACAAGGACAGATTTATGCGTATTGCAATAAGTGCGACAGAGACTATTTGAAAATTGCTGGAAACCTTCAAAATGTTTACAAGAAATTTAACTTAATTTCTTTAGGAAAAGTAGTTATTGTGATACTATCCGTAAGTATAAGAAAGTCATGTGTTGGGCACATCAGATATTTTTTTGTTATTTACTGGTTTCTATGGTTCCTACCGAAACAATAATAATAAATAAATAAATGTGATTTTATATTAATAACGTATTGAATGTAGACTACATGTGATTATTGGCTACCCCTCCAGTATTTTCCAAACAATAAAACTGTGTCATGCCAATGTATAAGAAAGTCATGTGCTGGACACATCCGATATTTTTCTTAATAAAAATGTTATTAATTTTCGAACTGTAGTTCTTCATTATTTTATCTCTAGAATTAATATAATCACAATTGCACGTTATTGGTGATGTCTTGACAAACTTCAAAAGGATGTTATAAGCTAACACCTTTGACCAAGCTAATTTTTGATATCTGGTATAATATACTTTCTTATGTTTGTATTTTAAATTCCCCGTCAAATATCTTTAGTTCTAATTCTTCCTACTAAAAAAATGGTCTGTAGTTCTGTAGACTGTTAAAACCCAAACCATTTTCTCCTCTAATGAATATATCTTTCATCCTACCTACTCGCACACTGTCCACAATAAACAAATAATTCACATTCGCGCAAAGTCGATTTTCTTTTCAATTCCACGTGAAAAACCTCGAGATTTGTTCCGGCATTCAAAAAGTCATTTACCAGGTGAAAACAAAGTCAACACACACCGACTATAAAGCCATTTCGCTTATATAGTACCCAGCTTGTGTGTGTAAAGACTCTAAACACAAACACGTTTTTCTTTTTACAATATTTTCAAGCATCTCCACCAATTACTTGAGCACTATTGGATGATATCTTTTTAGTCGTAACAAGTTTGCACGGCCGTTGAGGCCATCGTGCATAATTTAAGTCCTCATTAGTTCAACTTGGGCTGCGCGAAAAAACCGACCGGGGGGACAGGAGAAGGCTTTTAAATTCCTCGTGGGGAGAAAGGAACGTTTAAACATCAGTATTTCCGAAACGATGTTTAAGATGTAATTTTTTCGTGAATTTTATTAAAAATACGCTGAGTTAATTTTTAATTTGGGCAGGCACGACGTAGAAAGTACATGAAAAAGGGGTTACTTAATTGGTATATTTTGCATTAAATTTATTCGGTGCTTTTTGGGATAATTCCAAAATTAATTTCTGTTTAGGTGGTGGAAAGTATTTGCTTATAAATATTTTTTTCAGGTTTCTCTACATGCACAAGGAAACTGAAAATCATATGAACCTAACTTTGCCTAGTTCCAATTTTGTCAGTACATACTTTAATATACAGGGTGAATTATTACTGCAAACTTGCTCGATAGATCCATTACTACCACAGATAAAGAGCTACTTTTTTACAGTTACGTTATTTTAATTGTTTCACAACATAAAATTAGTGACAACTATACCTACGCGGTGTTCAGTTTTGTCTGGCGGGACCTCAACTTTCTTATTGTCAATGGATCACCCTGTATATCAGTACATTTTAAAAATCCTTATTAAATTTTGGAGCGAAAATTTGTTAGGATTGGTATGTCTAAAATTATTATTTTTTGAATGTTTCGCTTTTTCTCTATTTTGGTAGTTTTAGTCGGTCGGATAAAAATTCATAACTTCATACTGAATAAGGCTTTTCTTTTGAAATTTTGCATACAATCTAATGAATCATTACTACATATACAGGGTGTGTCATGACGAGTTGACAGTAGACATAACTCTATTACTAAACACAATTTGGTTCTAAAAATTGGTACACACCCATTATATAATGTGCTCTATTTAATGAAAATATTGCCACCTTTCTGGTACTTCCGGTTATACAGGAAGTAGACACAAACTTTGTTATTTTAAATGGAACACCTTGTATATTTTCGAATTTTTAGATTCTACACTTCATTTTAGACATAAAAGTATTAAGGTTCTATGGTCCTAGCAGTAACGGTATTATAATTATTTATACTTTTTCATTTTTTTTTACAAAAACATAGATGTAAATAAAAATTCAAATCTTGACAATGATACGTTTTTTCCAAATTTTTTTTCTTGTGTCTGAAGTAGGAATATACAAGAAATAAGCTGATGTAGTTTTGTAGTTGTAAGGTCTTAAAATTAACGGTATAATTAATTACGTTTTTTAAAAATTAACGGTCAATCACAAGCACCCGATATAAAATAAGTTTTTTAAAACCATATTACCATGTTTCTTGTACATTTCTGCGTCCACTAAAATTTGGTTTATTTTTTGAAAGAACGTGTCATTAGTAAAATTTGAAAATATTTGACTCTAAGTTTTTGTTTGAAAAAATTGGAAGAAACAAATACTTAATTATAATAAATAAAATAAAAAATATGAAATTAAATATAATAAAGAACAAATTTTAGTCGACGTAGAAATGTACAAAAAACATGGTAATATGGTTTTGAAAAACTTATCTTATATCTACAGGGTGCTTATGGTTAATCGTTAATTTTTAAAAACCTTGGAAATTGGAAAAATCGTAATTAATTATAATACCGTTAATTTTAAGACTTTACAACCCTAATACTTTTATATCTAGAATTAACTGTAGAATTCGAAAATGTGGAAATATATAGGGTGTTCCATTTAAAAAAATAAAGTTATCATTGATCGAAGTTTTTAAAAATGAACGGACAACCACCAACACCCTGTATAGAGCAAGTTTTCCAAAACTATATCAGCTTATTGCTTGTATATTCCTACTTCAAACGTAAGAAAAAAACTTTGGAAAAAATGTGTCATTGTCAAGATTCGAATTTTTATTTACCTCTATGTTTATGTAAAAAAAAATGAAAAAGTGTAAATAATTATAATACCGTTAATGTTAGGACCGTACAACCTTAATACTTTTACGTCTAAAATGAAGCGTAGAATCTAAAAATTCAAAAATATACAGGGTGTTCCATTTAAAAAAATAAAGTTATCATTGATCGAAGTTTTTAAAAATGAACGGACAACCACCAACACCCTGTATAGAGCAAGTTTTCCAAAACTATATCAGCTTATTGCTTGTATATTCCTACTTCAAACGTAAGAAAAAAACTTTGGAAAAAATGTGTCATTGTCAAGATTTGAATTTTTATTTACATCTATGTTTTTATAAAAAAAAATGAAAAAGTGTAAATAATTATAATACCGTTAATGTTAGGATCATACAACCTTTATACTTTTATGTCTAAAATGAAGCGTAGAATCTAAAAATTCAAAAATATACAGGGTGTTCCATTTAAAATAACAAAGTTTGTGTCTACTTCCGGTATAACCGGAAGTACCAGAAAGGTGGCAATATTTTCATTAAATAGAACACATTGTATAATGGGTGTGTACTAATTTTTAGAACAAAATTGTGTTTAGGAATAGAGTTATGTCTACTATCAACTCGTCGTGACACACCCTGTATTTATTAGTTTAGTAGATGTTATATACTTCAACTTCTAGTGGCGTAACATGCAAGACGTATTTATAGTTTGTTACAAGAATATTTTTTGAGTTCGAAATTTTCACACAATTAAGATATTACTTATTAAATTAATTAAACCCGAAACTATTTATAACTAAGAGCCGTAATTATAGTACAAAATTTAATACTAATTATGCGCGCGCAGATTTTGTTTAAAAATTAATAATAAACAATAGGTCTAAATGAAATCCCTTCTGTACTGCGCTGTACACTACTGCACCAAATTTACGCACATTTAGTCAGATTGTATAAAAGAAAATAGAACATATTCTAATTTATTGTAACAAGTTTACTAAATCTGCGCGCGCATAAATAGTATTAAATTTTGTACTAAAATTAGCCTCCTGGCAAACGGCTCTAAGATATAAAGTAGTCATTCATTAAATTATATTAAAATTTTCTATAGAAAAACTCTATTCAATATGAAGTTACATTTTTATCCGAACTAAAACTGAAAATTTTGTATAAAGAGCCAAAAACACGAAAAGTACGTAATAATTTTAGACATACCAGCCCTAACAAATTTTCATACTAAAATTTAATAAAAAAGAGTGTAGACTAATATACAGAGTGTTCCATTTAAAATAAGAAAATTGATGCTTGACCAAACAAAACTGAACACCTTATATGTATCGTATAACTACTGCCAACTAGCTCGACGATTGCGTGAGACGGAGAGCAACGCATGGTCGTACACCATGCTCTGGTCTCTGTCCTTGTCTTAGTATTCGGCTAGTAGTCATTCTAAAATCTGTATAGTTGATACTAACTTTATGTTGCATAGGAACTAAAACAACGTAACTGAAATAAATCAGATTATGGAAAAGGAGCGATCAAGCAAATTCTTATTAATGGTCCACCCTGTACAGGGTGTTTGAGGATTAGTGGACATATCTCCAACTTTTCTGATTTCCGGGTCCAGATTTTAAGTTTCACAGTTAATCCTTAAACGTCCTATATACAAAACATATTAACTTGCCTCATAACCAGCGTTCGGATACTGCAGCTTGTGCCATCCCCCACTAGCAAAAGCAAAATGCCACACAACAAACGCATACTGCAAATACGTAGTAAGTGTGTAATTTTGCAACGAATAAATCTGTTTGTTCAACAAATCCGTATAACAAAACCAATCCAACGCTTGGCAGGTACTGGCCACTAAAGACTCCTTCGGTTTCAATATGGGAAAATTTTCGAACACCCCTTGAGCTAACCGATCATAATCCCCGAATGCAGTTACAGTTTGCAGGATTTTCCCCATACGAGTCTTTGTGGTTGTGTCTTTGAGTTTAGATCGTTCAACAGTGAAGATTTCTTGCCATACTGTAAACAAACCCTTTTGCATGTCTTTTTGACCAATGCTCGCCCGGTAGATATCGGATAAGTACACAGGTTTACTTTGCACTTTAAAAAAGTGCAACACCGACAAACACGATCTTATATCATTGTGGGATTTTTCCGCAAGTGCAGTCATTGCTCCCATATCAGTTTTAATATGCTGGCGCCTAGATATTTCCATCAGGCGTTCTGCAAGACGCACGCTGGAGGTTTGTGGGAAATTCACAACAAAAGCAATCTGTCGTAGCGGCCGTAACGCCGGAACATACACGTCGTTGCAAATGCAGATTATAGGTCGCTTCAACAACGACTGTTGTTGTTTCTTCGAGCCTTTCTTCGCCTTGCTCGTGGCAGTTCCATTGATAAACTTGACTAGATATTCAATAGACGAGTGAGGTGCCCCGTCTATTTCATCGAAAATCAAACAATTAGGCCGCTTTTGCTGGTCGACAACAGAACGCATCTGCGTGGCGTTTTCCAAAGAAGTCTTAAAAGCCTCCGTGCTGCGGTCATCCGAAGCGTTTATCTCCACAATGTTGTATCCAGCGTGTTTGGCCACCATGTGCGCCAATGTAGTTTTACCTAAACCAGGCGCCCCGCAAAGCAACGCGACTTTATGATAGGGACGTCCGTGTTCGTCTAAATCTGTATTTAGTTCTTGTTTGAAGTAACGTGGTTTGTTCGTGGAGTCACTAACATTGGCGGGTTTAAGTTTTGGACTTCTGTTGAATACGACTTTGTCCCACAGTTTTAGCCAACGCAACATTATGCGATTGGTGCTTTCATCGCTTAGCAGTTCTAAGTATCTTTTAGGTTTGTATAAGTCAACCCATAGTTGTTTATTGTCGTGGGGCGGCGGTGGACGGTTGGGAATGGGGGTTTCATCTTGGGTAGTTTCCATGTCTAGCGCTTTATTTATCTGAAAAAAATAATAAATAATAAATAAATGATAACCAAAAACTGTAAACGAAAAATTTTGCTATTTTCAAAGTATCATTTTTAATTTTTAAACATCTAAAAAATATTTAAAGACAGCCTTGGAACTGGTTTTTGTGATAAAAGCTAAATTCCGCTTTGTAAAAATACAAATTACTTTAAAATCTACTCAGTGGTTCTAAACCTGTGATGCTAAAATTAACACAATATGAAATCCCGATCTACTTTCAAAGTTTCATTTTAAAGGTATGAAAAACACTCAAAAAGAGCCATGATGTCTGATGTCTGTGTGTCTGTCTGTCTGTCTGTCTGTCTGTCTGTCTGTCTGTCTGTCTGTCTGTCTGTCTGTCTGTCTGTCTGTCTGTCTGTCTGTCTGTCTGTCTGTCTGTCTGTCTGTCTGTCTGTCTGTCTGTCTGTCTGTCTGTCTGTCTGTCTGTCTGTCTGTCTGTCTGTCTGTCTGTCTGTCTGTCTGTCTGTCTGTCTGTCTGTCTGTCTGTCTGTCTGTCTGTCTGTCTGTCTGTCTGTCTGTCTGTCTGTCTGTCTGTCTGTCTGTCTGTCTGTCTGTCTGTCTGTCTGTCTGTCTGTCTGTCTGTCTGTCTGTCTGTCTGTCTGTCTGTCTGTCTGTCTGTCTGTCTGTCTGTCTGTCTGTCTGTCTGTCTGTCTGTCTGTCTGTCTGTCTGTCTGTCTGTCTGTCTGTCTGTCTGTCTGTCTGTCTGTCTGTCTGTCTGTCTGTCTGTCTGTCTGTCTGTCTGTCTGTCTGTCTGTCTGTCTGTCTGTCTGTCTGTCTGTCTGTCTGTCTGTCTGTCTGTCTGTCTGTCTGTCTGTCTGTCTGTCTGTCTGTCTGTCTGTCTGTCTGTCTGTCTGTCTGTCTGTCTGTCTGTCTGTCTGTCTGTCTGTCTGTCTGTCTGTCTGTCTGTCTGTCTGTCTGTCTGTCTGTCTGTCTGTCTGTCTGTCTGTCTGTCTGTCTGTCTGTCTGTCTGTCTGTCTGTCTGTCTGTCTGTCTGTCTGTCTGTCTGTCTGTCTGTCTGTCTGTCTGTCTGTCTGTCTGTCTGTCTGTCTGTCTGTCTGTCTGTCTGTCTGTCTGTCTGTCTGTCTGTCTGTCTGTCTGTCTGTCTGTCTGTCTGTCTGTCTGTCTGTCTGTCTGTCTGTCTGTCTGTCTGTCTGTCTGTCTGTCTGTCTGTCTGTCTGTCTGTCTGTCTGTCTGTCTGTCTGTCTGTCTGTCTGTCTGTCTGTCTGTCTGTCTGTCTGTCTGTCTGTCTGTCTGTCTGTCTGTCTGTCTGTCTGTCTGTCTGTCTGTCTGTCTGTCTGTCTGTCTGTCTGTCTGTCTGTCTGTCTGTCTGTCTGTCTGTCTGTCTGTCTGTCTGTCTGTCTGTCTGTCTGTCTGTCTGTCTGTCTGTCTGTCTGTCTGTCTGTCTGTCTGTCTGTCTGTCTGTCTGTCTGTCTGTCTGTCTGTCTGTCTGTCTGTCTGTCTGTCTGTCTGTCTGTCTGTCTGTCTGTCTGTCTGTCTGTCTGTCTGTCTGTCTGTCTGTCTGTCTGTCTGTCTGTCTGTCTGTCTGTCTGTCTGTCTGTCTGTCTGTCTGTCTGTCTGTCTGTCTGTCTGTCTGTCTGTCTGTCTGTCTGTCTGTCTGTCTGTCTGTCTGTCTGTCTGTCTGTCTGTCTGTCTGTCTGTCTGTCTGTCTGTCTGTCTGTCTGTCTGTCTGTCTGTCTGTCTGTCTGTCTGTCTGTCTGTCTGTCTGTCTGTCTGTCTGTCTGTCTGTCTGTCTGTCTGTCTGTCTGTCTGTCTGTCTGTCTGTCTGTCTGTCTGTCTGTCTGTCTGTCTGTCTGTCTGTCTGTCTGTCTGTCTGTCTGTCTGTCTGTCTGTCTGTCTGTCTGTCTGTCTGTCTGTCTGTCTGTCTGTCTGTCTGTCTGTCTGTCTGTCTGTCTGTCTGTCTGTCTGTCTGTCTGTCTGTCTGTCTGTCTGTCTGTCTGTCTGTCTGTCTGTCTGTCTGTCTGTCTGTCTGTCTGTCTGTCTGTCTGTCTGTCTGTCTGTCTGTCTGTCTGTCTGTCTGTCTGTCTGTCTGTCTGTCTGTCTGTCTGTCTGTCTGTCTGTCTGTCTGTCTGTCTGTCTGTCTGTCTGTCTGTCTGTCTGTCTGTCTGTCTGTCTGTCTGTCTGTCTGTCTGTCTGTCTGTCTGTCTGTCTGTCTGTCTGTCTGTCTGTCTGTCTGTCTGTCTGTCTGTCTGTCTGTCTGTCTGTCTGTCTGTCTGTCTGTCTGTCTGTCTGTCTGTCTGTCTGTCTGTCTGTCTGTCTGTCTGTCTGTCTGTCTGTCTGTCTGTCTGTCTGTCTGTCTGTCTGTCTGTCTGTCTGTCTGTCTGTCTGTCTGTCTGTCTGTCTGTCTGTCTGTCTGTCTGTCTGTCTGTCTGTCTGTCTGTCTGTCTGTCTGTCTGTCTGTCTGTCTGTCTGTCTGTCTGTCTGTCTGTCTGTCTGTCTGTCTGTCTGTCTGTCTGTCTGTCTGTCTGTCTGTCTGTCTGTCTGTCTGTCTGTCTGTCTGTCTGTCTGTCTGTCTGTCTGTCTGTCTGTCTGTCTGTCTGTCTGTCTGTCTGTCTGTCTGTCTGTCTGTCTGTCTGTCTGTCTGTCTGTCTGTCTGTCTGTCTGTCTGTCTGTCTGTCTGTCTGTCTGTCTGTCTGTCTGTCTGTCTGTCTGTCTGTCTGTCTGTCTGTCTGTCTGTCTGTCTGTCTGTCTGTCTGTCTGTCTGTCTGTCTGTCTGTCTGTCTGTCTGTCTGTCTGTCTGTCTGTCTGTCTGTCTGTCTGTCTGTCTGTCTGTCTGTCTGTCTGTCTGTCTGTCTGTCTGTCTGTCTGTCTGTCTGTCTGTCTGTCTGTCTGTCTGTCTGTCTGTCTGTCTGTCTGTCTGTCTGTCTGTCTGTCTGTCTGTCTGTCTGTCTGTCTGTCTGTCTGTCTGTCTGTCTGTCTGTCTGTCTGTCTGTCTGTCTGTCTGTCTGTCTGTCTGTCTGTCTGTCTGTCTGTCTGTCTGTCTGTCTGTCTGTCTGTCTGTCTGTCTGTCTGTCTGTCTGTCTGTCTGTCTGTCTGTCTGTCTGTCTGTCTGTCTGTCTGTCTGTCTGTCTGTCTGTCTGTCTGTCTGTCTGTCTGTCTGTCTGTCTGTCTGTCTGTCTGTCTGTCTGTCTGTCTGTCTGTCTGTCTGTCTGTCTGTCTGTCTGTCTGTCTGTCTGTCTGTCTGTCTGTCTGTCTGTCTGTCTGTCTGTCTGTCTGTCTGTCTGTCTGTCTGTCTGTCTGTCTGTCTGTCTGTCTGTCTGTCTGTCTGTCTGTCTGTCTGTCTGTCTGTCTGTCTGTCTGTCTGTCTGTCTGTCTGTCTGTCTGTCTGTCTGTCTGTCTGTCTGTCTGTCTGTCTGTCTGTCTGTCTGTCTGTCTGTCTGTCTGTCTGTCTGTCTGTCTGTCTGTCTGTCTGTCTGTCTGTCTGTCTGTCTGTCTGTCTGTCTGTCTGTCTGTCTGTCTGTCTGTCTGTCTGTCTGTCTGTCTGTCTGTCTGTCTGTCTGTCTGTCTGTCTGTCTGTCTGTCTGTCTGTCTGTCTGTCTGTCTGTCTGTCTGTCTGTCTGTCTGTCTGTCTGTCTGTCTGTCTGTCTGTCTGTCTGTCTGTCTGTCTGTCTGTCTGTCTGTCTGTCTGTCTGTCTGTCTGTCTGTCTGTCTGTCTGTCTGTCTGTCTGTCTGTCTGTCTGTCTGTCTGTCTGTCTGTCTGTCTGTCTGTCTGTCTGTCTGTCTGTCTGTCTGTCTGTCTGTCTGTCTGTCTGTCTGTCTGTCTGTCTGTCTGTCTGTCTGTCTGTCTGTCTGTCTGTCTGTCTGTCTGTCTGTCTGTCTGTCTGTCTGTCTGTCTGTCTGTCTGTCTGTCTGTCTGTCTGTCTGTCTGTCTGTCTGTCTGTCTGTCTGTCTGTCTGTCTGTCTGTCTGTCTGTCTGTCTGTCTGTCTGTCTGTCTGTCTGTCTGTCTGTCTGTCTGTCTGTCTGTCTGTCTGTCTGTCTGTCTGTCTGTCTGTCTGTCTGTCTGTCTGTCTGTCTGTCTGTCTGTCTGTCTGTCTGTCTGTCTGTCTGTCTGTCTGTCTGTCTGTCTGTCTGTCTGTCTGTCTGTCTGTCTGTCTGTCTGTCTGTCTGTCTGTCTGTCTGTCTGTCTGTCTGTCTGTCTGTCTGTCTGTCTGTCTGTCTGTCTGTCTGTCTGTCTGTCTGTCTGTCTGTCTGTCTGTCTGTCTGTCTGTCTGTCTGTCTGTCTGTCTGTCTGTCTGTCTGTCTGTCTGTCTGTCTGTCTGTCTGTCTGTCTGTCTGTCTGTCTGTCTGTCTGTCTGTCTGTCTGTCTGTCTGTCTGTCTGTCTGTCTGTCTGTCTGTCTGTCTGTCTGTCTGTCTGTCTGTCTGTCTGTCTGTCTGTCTGTCTGTCTGTCTGTCTGTCTGTCTGTCTGTCTGTCTGTCTGTCTGTCTGTCTGTCTGTCTGTCTGTCTGTCTGTCTGTCTGTCTGTCTGTCTGTCTGTCTGTCTGTCTGTCTGTCTGTCTGTCTGTCTGTCTGTCTGTCTGTCTGTCTGTCTGTCTGTCTGTCTGTCTGTCTGTCTGTCTGTCTGTCTGTCTGTCTGTCTGTCTGTCTGTCTGTCTGTCTGTCTGTCTGTCTGTCTGTCTGTCTGTCTGTCTGTCTGTCTGTCTGTCTGTCTGTCTGTCTGTCTGTCTGTCTGTCTGTCTGTCTGTCTGTCTGTCTGTCTGTCTGTCTGTCTGTCTGTCTGTCTGTCTGTCTGTCTGTCTGTCTGTCTGTCTGTCTGTCTGTCTGTCTGTCTGTCTGTCTGTCTGTCTGTCTGTCTGTCTGTCTGTCTGTCTGTCTGTCTGTCTGTCTGTCTGTCTGTCTGTCTGTCTGTCTGTATCCACCATAACTCAAAAACGACTTATCGGATTTGATTCAAATTTCATATTTAAGAGTTTGAACAAAATTGTGGGTGCCACATTCAATGTTTTTCATCTAGCACCAAAACAAGTGACACTTACCTAAAGACATTTTTAGGTTTTTTAGGAATATCTTGAAAAATAAACAATTTATGAGATTTTTTTATTCTTTAACATTGATGTCATTAATTTTGGGAGGTGATAGAGCATCATGAAAAAAGTAGACTTTTATTAAAAAACTTTGCTCAAAAATGTTTTATAACAAAGATACAGGGTGTCAAAGTTTAAAATAAAAACGCGTTTTGTTAACATAACTTCTAAACCACTTGAACGATTTCCATTAAATTTCGCACACAGAGTAATGTAGTACATTTCAAGATAATGATGGAGTTCATTTATAAAAAAATATCCAGTGGCGTAGATACTTGGGGCCATTCCCTCCAATTTTCGACGCCACTGGATATATTGCGAGGAAAATACAATTTTTGGATTGTCTGTTTAATTTAGAAAAAATAGTTACTCTCGACAAATTTTAGTTTAAGTTTTCGTTTTTGGGATATTTGAGTTTGAAGGTTTGGAAACACAATATCAAATGCTGTGCTGAATTAAAGAAAATTTCGGTTAGGTCTGAAAAATCCGGAAAATTGCCATCAAGTCTTGGCAGCGATTAATTCCGTGGCTAAAAGAGCTCGAAAATGTATCAAAGCCTATTTTGAGAACTTATTCAAAATTTTCGTTAATTCAGCATAGCATTTGATGTTGTGTTTCCAAACCTTCAAACTCAAATATCTCAAAAGCGAAACTTTAAATAAAAAATTTTCAAGAGTAACTATTTCCTCTAAATTGAACAGACAATCCAAAAATTAATGACATTTAACCATAGAGCGCGTTGAATCCGAAATCCGACAGCCGAGATAGACTAGTGACTAAAGGGACTTGACTGCCAAACGGAAGGTCGCGGGTTCGAATCCCAGAAGGACCATTATTTTTTTTTACTGGTTTCTATGGTAATGAAAACGATAATAAATAAAAGTGATTTTACCAATATTATGCTTTGTAAAAATACAAATTACCTTAAAATTTAACTAGTAATAATAAAACTAGGACACTATAGGGTCTATTCTGTAAGCAAAATGTTAAATTTTAACATCTGTTTATTTTTTTGTCTCTTTTTAACTTATTAAATTCTATAATAACCTCCCTTTGTTTTCCTGTTTAGCCAACGTTAAAATTTAACATTTTACTTACAGAATAGACCCTTAAAACTGCCAATCTACAAAAACTGCTGCCTTTTTCAAAATTTCAATTTGAACGTCTGAAAAACACAAATACGGCCATTAAAGCCTTTGAACTTGTTTTTTTGTAATAAAACCTGCGTTCAGCTTTGTAAAAATGTAAATTTATATAAATTCTAACCAGCGGTTCTGAATCTTTGTTGCTAAAACCATCAATGTACGAAAACTGGTGCTACATTGAAAATTCCAATTTAAACGTCTGAAAAATATACAAAGACTGTTATTAGAGACTTAGAACTGTTTTTTGCAATAAAACCAACATTTAACTTTATAATAATGTAAATTTATTTAAAATCTAAGCAATGGTTCTATAATTATGATTCTTAAACTGTCACACTACGAAATCTAGCACTATTTTAAATGTTTCATTTTAATAATCTGAAAAAAACACAAAAAGCAGCCTTTTGAGCTTTTAAACTAGTATTTTGCAATAAAACGTACATTACGCTTTATAAAAATGTAAATTACTTTAAAATCTGACCAGTGATTATAAAACTGGGAGACTAAAACTGTTAATCCATGAAAATTGAAATATTTTTAAGTTTTAATTTGAACATCTGAAAAATATACAAAGACAACCATTGGAGTCTTGTAATGACATTTTCTAATAAAACCTACCCCTCGCTTTAGAAAAATGTAAATTTTCTTAAAATCTGATCAGCGATTCTAAAACTCTAGGACGCTGAAACTATCAAAACTACGAAATCTCGAGCTATTTTCAAAGTTTCATTTTAAAAGTCTAAATAATACATAAAAACAGAGTTCAGAGACTTTGAAATAGTACTTTGTAATAAAACCAACATTCTGCTGTGTAAAAATCCTAATTTCTTTAAAATCTGACCAGTGATAATAAAACTGTAACACCAAAACTGTTGAAAATTGGTACTACATATTTTCAAAGTTTTAATGTGAACGTCTAAAAAATATTCATAGACAACCATTAGAGCCTTGAAACGAGATATTTCTGATGTAACCTACATTTCGCTTTGTATAAATGTACATTTACTTAAAATTTAAACAGTGGTTCTAAAACTAAAACGGTAAAACTATCAAAACTACAAAATCTAGCGCCATTTTCAAAGTTTCATTTTTAAGGATTGAAAAATACATAAAAACAGCCTTTAGAGCCTTTGAAATAGTATTTTGTAATAAAACCTACATTCCGCTTTATAAAAATGTAAATATCTTTAAAATCTGACCAGTGATAATAAAACTGAGACATCAAAACCGTTAATCCATGAAAAAAAAAATATTTTCAAAGTTTTAATTTTAACGTCTGAAAAATATTCATAGTCAACCATTAGAGTCTTGGAACGAGATATTTCTAATAAAACCTACATTTCGCTTTGTAAAAATGTACATTTACTTACAATCTAAACAGTGGTTCTAAACTATGACACAAAAACTATCCAACTAAATACAAAATCTAGCGCTATTTTCAAAATTTCACTTTAAAGGGCTGAAAAATATACCGGGTGATTTTTTTAATTTGAAACTTTCAAATATCTCGAGTAATAAGCACTCTACGAAAAAAATGTCTGTAATCAAAATTTAATCATTCCACGGAGGAAATATATTAGTGCTAAAATTAGCCCCCCTCCTCCACTCCTTGTAGGTGGGATGGGGGGTAACTTTTTAGGCACCCCTATTTTTTATTGCAGATTCGGATTTTACGGCTAAAAATACATATGATTTGTCGGAAACATTTTTTCGATTCATGATAGATGGCGCTGTAATCGACAAAATTAAATTTTTTCGATTTCTCCTACTGAGAACTTATGCATACGATTCTGCAATACATTTGCAATAAAAATACCTCGTTTTCATTGTAAATACTCGAAATTCGTCGTCAAAAAAGCTTATTCATTTTGCAAATTGCGAATAACTGGGAAATTGTTACCTGTAGGAATGTAAATGGCTGATGGTGAATAAACTACTTTTAGCGTAACCCAGGAACAACGACGTGGACGTAGTAATCTTCTGTTCACTTCAGGGTGCTTGATTAAAGTGAATTTTTTTGTTTTTTTTTTAATTTTTTTTTCATTATGTATCTAATTGAAAATTTGAGAAATAAAATCTGTTTTAAGACTAATTTGGATTATTTACAATGAAAACGTGGTATTTTTATTGAAAATGTATTGCAGAATCGTATGCATAGGTTTTTAGTAGGAGAAATCGAAAAAATTGAATTTCGTCGATTACAGCGCCGTCGTCTATCATGAATTCAAAAAAATGTTTCAGACAAATCATAGGTATTTTTAGCCGTAAAAACCGAATCTGTAATAAAAAATAGGGGTTCCTATTTAAGATTTCTAAGTTACCCCCCACCCCACCTACAAGGAGTTGGGGAGGGGGACTAATTTTAGCACAAATGTATTTCCTCCGCGGAATGATTTATTTTGATTATAGACATTTTTTTCGTAGAGTGCTTTATTACTCGAGATATCTCGAGATATCAAGTTAAAAAATTCCCTCGGTATAAAAACAGCCTTTAGAGTTTTTGAAATACTATTTTGTTATAATGTTATAAAACCAATATTCCGCTTTGTAAAAGTGTAAATTTCTTTAAAATCTAACCAGTAATAATAAAACTGTGACACCAAAACTATTAATCCATGAAAATTGGTGCTATTTTCAAAGTTTCGTTTTAAAGGTCTGAAATAGTATATTAAGTATGTACAACGGTAACCCTTAACGTTCGACATGCTTATAACATTTTTTGCACGATCCGTCAAATTCACGTATTTATGGGTTTAATTAAAGAATAGTAACCAAACTAAAATTTGTTCATGTCAAAGTGACAACTATAAAATTATCTAAAATCAAGTGACAAAACTTTCAAATGACATTACTTACCGTTCAGTAATTTGTAAACAAAACCTACTATGCTTTTAATTAAACCAGTAAATACGCGAATTTGACGGATCGTGCAAAAAATACATAAAAACAGCTTTTAGAGCCTTTGAAATCGTATTTTGTAATAAAATCAACATTCCGCTATAAAAATGTAAATATCTTTAAAATCTGACCAGTGATAATAAAACTGTGACTGTTAATCCATGAAAATTGGTGTTATTTTCAAAGTTCTACAGTGAACGTTTAAAAAATATCAAAAACAACCATTAGAGCGTTGGTACTTGTTTTTCTAATAAAACATACATTTTGCTTTGCAAAAATGTACATTTACTTAAAATCTAAACAGTGGTTCTAAAACTATGGGGCTAAAACTATCAAACTATGAAATCTGGTGCCATTTTCAAAGCATCACTTTAAAAGTCTGAAAAATGCAAAAAAAAAAACAGCTTTATAATAGCTTTTGACCTTTTTCCTTTCCTATAAAAGGTAATAAGAAAGTGTCTAGTAATTATGATTTTTTTTCGGTTTCTGTATTTTCCAAAGATCAGCATATAGGTAGGTTGATATATTTTCTGTTTTTAATAAGGAACTTGCTAATTATTCTAGTAAAAAAAATAATTCTTTCAATTTCACTTCTAACTGAACCGTCCTCGAACTAAACATACAATATATTCTTCTCAAATTGCCCAACCTCCTTACCAATTCCTGTGCATCCTTCCAAACATCCTTAAAACTGTCTCCCATTACACCTTCGAACCCACAGTCTTTAACAATTCGCTCCATTTCATCTTTCTCAAACTCTTCCGAATGAAATCGCACATAAACCTTCTTCTTATCATGTCTGGTCACCCCTATAAAAGGATAAGTGGGCACCCTGTAGGACAAGTTGTGCTTATCCCTTTCTGAGTTACATTTGGTATGATCCCGTCGAGTTGTAAGAGCATTCTGCTCTTTTGCCAGTTTCCTTAAGTGAATGATATGGTCAATTAGCGCCGCATCAGACTCGCTCTTAGACTTTTTTGTAATTACCTCGTCAGCTAAAAGAATATCATCAATATCTCCAAAGAGTTCTTGTATGGAACGTTTTTTGTTGTAGGCATGTGAGGGGAACAAATCTTGACTCATCTGCGTTTCCGTTTCGTGTTCAATATTAGTAGGGGTTTCCGTAACAGGTTCATTTGTAGATTTTGTCGGTAATTCTTCATAATCTAGAATAAATTACTATGTGAAACCTAACCTTATTTTTTGTTTATTGAGAAAAATACCACCTTGTTCACGAAGGAGCTCCAATTCATTCCCGTACATCAATTCGAACTCCTCGTCGGGGTCTGGATAGTCACTCATTGTAGATTGTAGTTATTGTTTAATAAAATAGAAATTGGGTTCGGTAATAAGGCTCAATTACGCGATTTCCCGCCTTTAAACCATAGAAACAAACAGCAAAAAGCATATAGATGGAAATGATTTGATTAATTCGAGGTATCATATTAATTAATGTTTTTAATTTTAATTTCTGGAATACTCTTTAGAAACACTAACCAAAATGATATAAACTTTAGGCCATTTTTAGTAAAAGCCGCAATTCTACATTTAAATATTTTTAATGGCGGCAACCAACTATACAGTCGTGTATATAAAGTAGCCTGATAATAGTAATTTAATAATTTTTTAGTTTAAATTGCTTTAAATTTGTAATAAAACTGTAAATATAAATCGTTAAAATAAAGTAAAATCTCATTAATTTTCTTGATTTAACAGAGAAATCGTAATAACTTTTCGAAAAAAAATTAATTGTTATAGGCAACTCTTAATACAATAGATTGTTTACATGGTTGCCAGAACTCAAGAAAATTATTTAATTTTTAAAGTGTTTGGGATATTTAATTAAAATTCTTTTAAATTATTAATGGTTAACGTTTATATAATTATTTGTTATTTAGAACCTATTTATGATTATTGATTAAATTTGTTGGCTGTAAATGTAATCATTTTTCGATAAAAATTTATTAATATAGGTAACTCTCAATACAAAGCAGTATTTATATAGTTGCCAGAACTAGATAAGATATGTAATTTTTAAATTATCTGGGATATTTAATTAAAATTCTTGCAAATTATTAATGGTAACGTTTATATCATTATTTGTTATTTATGATTATTGATGAATTTTATTCGTTGTAACTGTAATAATTTTTCGATAAAAAATTATTATTCTAGGCAACTCTTAATACAAGGCAATGTTTATATGGTTGCCAGGGCGTAAGGCAGGTATTTGATTTTTAAATAATCTGGAATATTTAATTACAATTTTTGCAAATTATTATTAGTAATAGTAACGTTTATATAATTTTTTGTTATTAAGAACTCGTTTATGATTATTGATTAAATTTACTCGCTGCATTGCATTTTTCATCTTAAATAAATTATTTAGATTCATAAAAATAAACACTAACATCTTCTGTGATGGCAAATAAAATTTTCCATAATTATTTATATATAAAAAACTTGTTCGTTGATTTGTAGAATCACCATGTCATGCTGTATGCTGTACTTACGACCTCGTTGTTCCAGTACAATTAAATTAAATAATGCTTCACTTGCACTCTTGTATTAATTAAATAAATTAGCTTTTCCGCTTTTGGTTTTTAGAACAGCGAAGAGTGAGTATCTGTATTTATTTAACATATTTTTTGTGTTCAGATATCGAAACTTACATGCAATTTATACCTACCTGCCCTGATAAATTTTGCAATGTCCATAAAAATAAATTATATATAGAGAAAATGTTTGTAGCGCAAATAAAAAAATACATTTTAATTTTAATATATTGTTATTGTGACATGTTTTGTATGTACAAGGCACGCAATTTTTAGCCTTGCACCAGAGCTAATATAAAAAGTTTCTATAAGAAGAATTAAGTCAATTCAAGCCTAACACTAGTAGAATTTAATTGGTATTAAATTGGAATCCGGGCAGCCAGCAGCAGCAGCAATTTCTTTTAATGTTGTGCATGATCAGGAACTTTAATATTGACGTGGAGTGGCTAACAAGTAGAACAAAGATTATAACTGTTTATTAACGGTACCATCGGCTAAATGTATTCGAATAAGCCGCACTTGTATGTTCTTCTTCAGTTACAATAACAATGTAAGTAAAACGCTCTTAATATTTTAGACGCTCTTCTTATTTATCAATAGATGAAGGGAAGTGCGTGGGAGTGGCCCTTTAAATTACATAAAAAAGCCGGTTTATTATCTTGTAAATTATTTCAAAATTTATTCTAGTTATTGTTGTAGATTTGATTTAGTTTGGTTTTGGAAAGTGCCCGCAGAAATTCCTTGCATGTCCACTTTTGGATGGAAAGTTGAAGCACCTCGTGAGCAGAGGTGGCATACGAATCCGGTTTATACGAAGATATACTGAGGAATTTCAAATTGAATAAGTTCTTGATCAGTTTAACAAGAAATAAAATTGTCAAAAGTGTTTGTGGCTCTGTGTCCGTAAAAATTTATTAACCAATAATTTTTGTTTATCGATTTCTAAATAAGTGAAAAATTACACCGGTAATTTACTATTTTTATTAACTAGTAGGTAATCTAAACCTTGCATCTAATCTTTTAATCTTTATTTTAATTGAATGTCAAACCTGAACAAACAATTAAAAGCTTTTCTTACTAAAATGATAATATTATAAATGTGTACTTTAGTATTATTTATTTTTCAGATAAAGCATAATGAGTGTAAAATAAAAATGACGAACCTAAGCAAATTTCTTCCGAATATACAACACGATAAGCAAAAGGACCTTTCGACCTACAGAGATAACACAAAGATTTTTACCGAAAACTTACATTAGCTTTGGAATGCCTCGAGTGCTAAGTGTCTAAACTATAGTGAACAAAAACTAATTTAAAATGTTACAAATTAAAAACTCGTGCTCTATTTTGTACATTCTATTCACCTGGCTAATCCTAGTGTGTTCTTCTTTCGTCATACTTTCATCGGCATCAGGCGAAAATAATGTTAATTTATTCCAACCGGGCCAAATTCTTCACTACCAACTACAGTCAACTGTGTTATTGAATGAAAAATATGGCACCAAAAACGTTGGATTTTATATTTCGGGGGAAGTCCTAGTGCAAACTGTTTGGGGGAATGATCGTGGTGAAAAGATACTAAAAATCCAGGTACTTAGGTTTGCTTAGCTATAACTATAAATTGTTATTATGAGAAAATTTTCTTCAGATTAAATCACCACAGCTTCATATCCGGTCCAGGAAATCCCCGGCACCAGACGGTTTCATACCACATTCGTCTCATTTAGACAAAATCCAACATGACGATTTTTGGGTTGTGTGGAAAAACGGAATTGTGGACAAAGTTATACTACCCAAAGACGAGGAAACCTCCATCGCTAATCTGAAGAAAGGCATCGCTAGTCTCCTCCAAGTAAAATAACAATCATCTAAGTAACCACAGAATTTTCAACAGTTTTTTTTAGTTTCAACTCTTGGATACGGAAATAAACGAAACTGATTCCTCAGGGAATTGTCTTGCAACCTACAGATCGCTTTCAGCCTCCACGATAATTAAATCCAAAACCAACTGTATTTCTTCAGATTTTTCTTATATAAACAACTCGGATTTGGTTCTTGGAACTATCGTAGAGTCATCTAGAACCACCAAATATGTCTTAGATGAATCAAACAATTTCCTCAAGTCCATAAAGTCTAAAGAAACACACCAAATGTATGTTGCGGCCAAAGAAGAACTAGGAAACTTCGTAGCAGCTGAACAAACCCTTACATATGCTAAAACAGGACAAGGAGCTATTATAATTGAAGGCAATACGGTTGAAGACAGTTTAGCTAAAGTAGCGAATGGTCGCGTCACCCAAGAATCACTGTTAACTGAACGAGATTTATCTGGTGAAGAGGTAGAAACTTTTGTTAAGGCTCTAGATAATCTTCGAGACAATTTAAGTGCTGATCTTCTTGGAAATTTAAAACCAGCAAGAGCTTTTCTGCGGTTAGTTTCCATAGCCAGACATGCTAAAAAAGACGACATAACTAAAGCTTTATCCTCGAAGAAGAACAAGAATATTCTGTAAGTGCATTATTAAGTTTGATTTAAGTAGTTTCGACTATAATTTTTTATTTTAGCCACCAAATCTATGATGTTTTGGGTTACGCTCAAACCAAAAATTCTCATCAGGCTGTATTGAAGAAACTCCAATTGGATAAAGAAGAACACGTGGACTTGTATGAAAGATATCTTTGGGCTTTGTCGTTTTCTTCGCAACCCAACATGGAAATTATTGAGGATCTTTTGAAGAAATACAAGAATCATAAGAATGTGCCTGAGAAACTACGGGAGACTTTAATTCTTACTATAGCTTCCATGACTCATCGGCTGGGAAAGATAACGAAGGATAATGTTCCAGACATGAAGGTATGAGTAAAATGTTAAATAGTAAATTATACCAAATAAGGACTAAAGTCCATCTTTAATCTTCAGTGTTAGATTTGCAAATTTTAGCAGTATCTTGTTTACTAAAATTATACTTTAATCTGTTGGGAATTTTCAGTCTCTAGGGAGGGAAAATAATATTTTAATCTTCGGCAAGGACTTAAGTAGCAACTTTATTCTTGAGTGTGCAAAAACGTCATTTTATTAAAAGAGTTCCTGCTTGCGTAGTTTTGTTCATTGATATTGTAAGATAAGATGATTAAATTTACTTTGTAAATATTTCCATAAAGTACGCATATTCTAGAAATTGTGATTTTAAGTATACTGCTTTTTAAAACTTTATATTCTTAGATCTAATTCGTAGAATTAATGTTTATTTTAGACAAAATAGTTCGCGGAAAAAATTATATAAATTTATTGATTCAATCGACGTTTTGCCTATTTGTTCTGACTTCATCAGAGCAATCTAAATATCTGAATTTCCTACGTCGCCCAGGTCACCATTTCCGCTTATGAAATATACAGTGTGTCTGTCCACAGATGGATTTTACTAAAAAAAGTTATTCTTGGTAAAAAATTCTGCTTTCCCAAAAAACTTTGGAAACCTTTTCAGACATGACTTTAGACATACAGGTGGGCAAAAAAACATGAAATAGCTGAAGAGAGAACAAACTTTATTTTTGACAACAAAATAAGTTGTTGATAATTGAAAAATAAATACTACAGAATTTCAGATGCAAATCACAAAATTTCTTTTTTACTTTCTGAACACCTACGGACAAACAAAAACAGTAAATTCAAAGATAAAAGGAAAGGTAAGAAGACTAGTAAGAGGAGAGCGAACTTCCCATGTTGCTCTGTAAACAGCGATAGGACGCTATGCTGCGATAGCTTCCCTCTCAATTGCCACTCGCATTTGTGCGCCCTGCTCTTAAATTGCTGTACTGCGCATCACCGAGCCGCTTGACAGATGCGCAGTACAGCAATTCAAGAGCAGGGCGCACATAGCGAGTGGGAGCTGTCGCCATATATCAGACTTCCCTTTTCAAGTGAGTTCGCTTTCAACGCTTTCCTGTTTCTAGTGTTCTTGCGATACATACCTAAGCGTCAGACGGATACATTTAAATATTGTTGGTGGTTTTTCTTTTTGAATTTTGTGTTTTTATGCACAGATATATTATAAATTGACAATTATACACGAATTTATTTGTCATAAACGTCTTTTTATAGCCCATGGACCTCTTTATGCTCATGGGCTATAATGAAACGTCAAATAAAAGTCAGAGCTGCTTTTTTACTCACAGTAAATTTTTTTGTAAATAAATTCTGATTTTTCGGATATCAAACCATCACTACTTCTTGCCGATTCAACCAGCTCGTTTCGGCTTTGGAAGCCATCACATTTTCTTGGTCTGATGAAAAATCCATCAAAGATTCTGCATCACAAAACTGAAGTAAACAATTTTTGAAAAAAAGTTAAAATGGATACCCTTGTTTACTTCAAGCGGCTTGAGACATATATTTAGTTATTTAATTATTTGAGATAAATACTTAGGTAATCTGTGCATAAAAGAGTGTATGTATTTCTGGCGTAACTTGCTTTTATGGCCCTACAACCTTTTCCTAACCCTCGGCTACGCCTCGGGCTTGAAATAAGGCTTCGCGCCATAAAAGCCTCTTTACGCCCTTAATACATAAATAACTATTATTTGCGGATATGTGTTGAGAAAGTAAAAAAATTAAGTTCACAATTTGGATCTCAAACTTTGTATTTTAACCAATTTTTCAATTACAAACCATTTTTACTTTCTTATACGGAGTAATAAGGAAGTATAGTAATCGTGATTTTTTTCGACTTCGAGATTTTGATGGATTTACACGTTTTGAGGGCCCCTGAATCCATTCTGACTATTTTCGCCATGATGTCTGTCTGTGTGTGTGTGTCTGTGTGTCTGTCTGTATCCACCATAACTCAAAAACGAGTTATCGGATTTGATTCAAATGTCATATTTAAGAGTTTGAACAAAATTGTGGGTGCCACATTCAATGTTTTTTATCTAGCACGAAAACAAGTGACACTTACCTGAAGACATTTTTAGGTTTTTTAGGAATATCTTGAAAAATAAACAATTTATGAGATTTTTTTATTCTTTAACATTGATTTAGAATTGAATTTTGAACAAATTTTGTTTGAACTTTTTTTGGAAATTCCGTCAAAAAAATTTCAAAAAAACTATATATTCTTAAAACACTTTATATTTCTCATAGCGCGCGTTGATAGTTGAATTCCATGGTCGAGATAGACCATGTGTTTCATTATATGGGTGCCAAACGGAAGGTCTCGGGTTCGAATCCCAGAAGGAACGGACCATTAGTTTTTTTTTTATTTTACTGGTTTCTATGGCACCGAAAACAATAATAATGAATAAGTAGATGTAATTTCATACCGGGAGATTTTTTAAGTGAGTAATAGGTCAAAAATCTAAAATAAAACAAATTTTTGTCGTAAAATTCGGTTATAATGAGTGGGACAAGGACAGCTTTATGCGTATTGCAATAAGTGCGACAGAGACTATTGTTGGAAACTTTCAGAATTTTTACAAGAAATTTAACTTAATTTATTTAGGAAAAGTAATTATTGTGATACTATCGTAAGTATAAGAAAGTCATGTGTTGGGCACATCAGATATTTTCTTACAATATTCTTGTTCAAAATTTAAATTAATGTAGTTTCTCTTGAAAAACTTGCACGTTTTCTTAATTTTTGGGCAGCTCGCATGTCTATAGTCAAAATTGATTTCGAAAAATGTGTAAGTCTCGGTTTTGGATCTTGCAACACGCATTTAGAAAAAAGCTAAATAAACTCCACCTGGAAATTCGTTTCCCTTGAAGTTATTTCCGAAATTATAGCGTAAGAATTTGATTTTTATATTTTGATATTAGTTTCGTTTCCATTTCATTAAATTTCTTCAAAACTACTACTTTTATCTTTCTGTATAAGTATACAAAACAGTATAATATGTACATACATCTCGAAATGCCAATTATTATTATTATTTATTGTGGACACAAATTTATAATGAGACAGCTAGACTTGATTGGCTATTATTTATATGACTAACAGTCACTTTTCTTGCGACATTATCGTCTTCTTCCATTAGCAAGAAATCAAAATTACGTAGTACATTTTTAAAACCAAAATTTCTTCTTCTATCAGTATAATACACGAATACTAATGAATCTATTTTTTATAGTTAAGCCAAACAGTAGAAGAAACCATCTTGAACGAGCTAGATTACGCCAAAAACGAAGAACGTTACGTCTTCTTCCGTGCCCTAAAAAACCTCCAATCCAAAACAACCATCCCAAAACTCCTAGAAGTTATCAAGAACGGCAGCAGTAGGGACGCTGTGTTAGCTTGGAAGGCCCTCAAGTCATTTCCTCCAAATCTATGGGACAGCACTGTCACAAAAACCGCTGAAAAATCCTTCTTCCAACTGGACAAGAAATACGACTCCAGCTCACGCACTCTCGCAGCTGACATTCTTCTGGAATCACATCCAAGTGAAAAACTCTTAGGGCATATGTTACGATTTCTTGTGGTCAACGACACGGCGTTCGAAGTTAAACAATACGCATATCAGAGAATTAAAATGATTGCAGACGAAAACGAGCAGTTTAAGAACATTATATTGATGTTGATCCGAAATGACAAAACTTTGAACAATTACTCGGCTTTGTCGCCAAGAGGTTTGTCTTTGGCTTTGAAACGTAACTTCCTTAAAAGTAATGCTACTGTGGGTAGCTTGGTGTCTATTCAAGAAATGAAGAGTGGTATAGCTAAACGGGGGATAGTCAACATTATTATGGAGAAAAACGGAAAGGAAAACGAATTATTTAGTGTAAGAATCCCTTAAAACAATAAAGAATTCACACCTTAATTGTTTTGGTTTTAGTTAGGAATTTTCTCTGGTGGTTTATCAAGTTTTGTCTCCAGCAACAGTGAAGATGATGCAGAGGAAGAATCAGCTACAGCTGGTATGGAACTGACTGTATTAAACACACAAATAAGACCTTTTGTCTTCTTCAATGGACAAGGTGAGCTTATGGGTCATGTTTGGTCTGGAACAGCCTCAGAAAAAACCCCAGCGTTTCAAGTAAGATACCATCTTATCACCTTACCTAATTTTCTAAAATATGTTTTTGTAAAGGCGTTAGTTATGCTCCAAGACCATTTAGAATACCTCAGACTTGGATCAGGATACATTGTGGAAGTGGATTTAAAAGGTGTGATGTCCTTTGATTTGTCTGGTCAAATTGAAATCTCCATTTGGAACAGAAACGCCAAGTCGCTTGTGGAGAAATCGTAAAAATTACTTTGATTTTATTCTGGTGGCATTTGATTTTATTTGATTATGGTTTTTAGGGCTGGTATTTTGACTGTTGGTACAATGAAAGTAGACACAAATTTTGTTAAAAGTAAAGTTGAGTTTAGTGCTTCATTGGAACCGAAATTAAATCTTCAAACCGATGTTGATTTTTCATCGAATACGCATCTTTGTATGAGATTAACTCAGCCTGACTCTTTATTCAGGTGAGTTGTAGTTACTCGCCCATAAACTGTAAGATATTGTTTAAAACATATTTTTCAGGCATAACATTTTTAAAATTGAAAGGATACCAGGAAGTAAACACAAGCTGCGGATAGCTAAATATAAAAAGTATACAATACCAGGAACAACTTATTCTTTGAACAAAAAAAATAATGAAATGTGCAGTGCAATTTTTATTTAGACTTTTAGAAAGAACCAAATACATATAAAAGTGCTGTGTGCTGATAAGACTTTTTTGTAAATATATATTGCTCAAATATTTTTTTTACTTAGGAAGATGATGTGTATGTAATGTGTAAATAAAATAACTATTTATGTTAAGAATTTTTTTCTTCTTTTCCATTAAGCCCAAATCGCGTCGATAATCCGAATAAATAATATCTGTTGGTATAAATACACACTTTGTTATTATTTATAAGATTACTGGGTCCCCAAGGACGCGATTCGGTCCTGGAATGCCAATTTCGGCTCGCGTCACACAGGCTCTTGTGAGCCCTCTGTGATCCCCGTTATTTTATCGAGTCCTTATTTCCACCCTCTTTCTTTTTCAAAAGCTAAGGATTTTGTGATGGAGGAGTTCTTTAAAACTTCGATTTCTCTACCACATAGCCTTCTTCCGGGCTCCACTTCGTGTCTTATCTTTGAGACTACCGTGACCAATAACTAGTCCAGTGTATTGTCTGCTCAATTTGAGAATTTCGGTTGCTCTGGCTGGTTCTCCTGTTTCCGGGGGCGTTGAGTGGCTTCCCCGCTAGGCGATCTACCTCTTCATTTTACTTTATGCCCATATGGCCAGAAACCAAGACTAAGGAGACTCTATTATTTCATGCCAACTCCGTCAAAGCCGCGTCACGGTCCATGCACTTTCCAGGATTGCCTTAACGTCTGCCTGAAAAACTTCCCTGAGTCTGATGTTGTCTGTACACCCGTACAGTCCGGCCCCGCTTCTCTCCCCCTTCCTGGAGCCGTCAGTACTTTACCAAATATCTCCGCTCGGGGGTGCCTCGTCCCGGCCCAATCCTGTCTTCGGGTTATAATAATTTTATAGGGAGTCTTGAACGTGAAGCATTTTGCAACCCTGCCCCTTTGATCGCCCTCCCTTGCCAGGGTCTCCATTTTTATCTTTGTGTGCCTTGTCCCCGTTTCCAGAGTCCTAAGACTCCTAAGGTCTTTAATCGCTGCCTTGCTTCCGCAGCCTTTGCTTTGACTATCAGGTGCAGGTGTTCTTCTGCCAGTGAGGCCCCCATCGTCACCATTGGTGCGCCACTTTTTGAGAAACTATTCAAAAATTTTAAACTACAGAGCGGAATCTTTTCTATAATATTTCAATGTAGCGATTGTTCTTACAAACGAATGATGATAATGTTTTTCGGAATACCTTTCAAATAATGTATTTGCGGAGGTTCCTTTACAAAAAGTAAGTACGAGATAGCACCTATTATTTATAAATTTTACTTAAGTACCTAGTTAGCGAGTACCTAATTAACAAAAATAAATAAGGTAATAAATATAAATTATAAGCCGCAACAAAAATGAATCACAAACTTGATAAACGTAATTGTTTTTGAATCATGCAAGATAAGGATAATAACTATATTTTAGAATGACAATTTATTATTAAGGTGCAAAAATATATTGCAAGAGTCCTTGTCCTTGAAGGTAGATATAAGTATTAATTCAAAACAATAATGATATTATTAAGAAATAAAATAAGATTTTTAGTCTCGGTAATTTCATAATAAAATAGAAAATTTATTAGTAAACACACAGATATTGAGGTATTTTGATTTTGAATAACGTTCATGGTAAAATGTTATAAACTGGAGAGTAGGTGAAAAAATTCCAACACAAAAGAACCTTTTCCATTATACATAATTTTTTTTAATTTTTGTTAACTCTGAGGAAGTGATAATAAATCGCGAAAGTCAACTGGAATACTGGAAATTGTGTTGGAATATTTGCACCATTTAAATATTTTTTAACGTAAAAGTATACCTAATTATTATTTTTGTAATTCATTATATGTATTCCTATTCTGTATAGTGCAGTCGAGTCGGTGGGTACCTACTTTAACATCAAAAGTTGGAGATGATTTGGTTTTCGTTTCGGAATATCTTAGGATACAAATTTTGTTGTTAAAAACGAGTTTGCTCCCCTAAAATGTGAGTTGAATAGCCGCCATGTTGAAAAAGTTTCTTTTTATTTCATAGCGCGTTTGCATTTCTTCGAAAAGAAAAATGACTGATGGAAAACTTGTAACAAATAAAATTATCTTTAAATTGAGGTACTTACGAACTCTGTAGGCTAATTAGAGTCCAATTTACAATGGATTAAAATTCACCATGTATTGTTCAGCGGGAGTGAAATTCAGTTTTTTTCCATTTTGTAACACTCTAATTTAATTTTATGGCATAGCGTTTAAATAGTAATTCGTACTGCTAGATGTAACGCGTAAAACAAGCTGTCAATTGATAATCTAAAGTGTAACACTTCACCACCAATCTACTTCCAAAGTAAAACCGCGCGAACCGAGAGTTTTTCAAAAATATTTCAGTATCCGTTGTTCGTTCGACCAAACCATAAATAGGAGGGTTTAAAAGAATTGTAATATCTGTAAAATGAGCTATTAGTCAATCTTATAGCTCGGTTTATTTTATACATAACTTTATTTGCTTCAAATTGTCCACCGGTCGTTTTTATTTACGAACAAATAAAAACAAAAACAATCTCACCCCCTTTTCCAACATGGCGGATATTTAGCTCAAATTTTAGGGACGCAAACTCGTTTTCATCATCAGAACTCGTACCCTAACATATCCCGATAGAAACAAAATCCTCTCCGAGTTTTGAGGTTGCTCCTTTTTAGGGAACGATTTTACAATACCGGACGTATTAGCGATTAAATTGAAATTATTTAAAATGATGAATATAAGCTCTACGAATACGAATATAAAATTATTTTTGCGCGCACGACGCTACTTTTCAGAAAAAAAAAATAATTAAAAAAGTTGATTATTTGAACTTACCAGGCGATGTTGGCCAATCGAAAGCTTGTTATGACGAGCGCGCATGCGAACATTCTATCATTGATGGAACCATACAAACGAACAATGAAACACTGTTGCCACTTTTCTGCACTCCTAACCAAAACTATGATTTTGTACTATTACTTACATAAAACTAACCTCAAAAAACAACCTAACAGCCTCCGGCCTTCACTTTTAATATTATCTAAGTGAAACGAACCTCAAATAACAACCTAACCGCCTCCGGCTTTCACTTTTTAATATTATGTAAGTGAAACCAACCTCAAATAACAACATGACCGCCTCCGGCCTTAATATTTTAATAAGGAGAATCCTCTTCCCAACCCAAATGACACAGATTAATGTGAACTAAAAATATCGCTACTGTTAATATCTGAACAATGAAACAAGCACAATTAATAGCACAACACAGTCGAAATCTACTAATACAATCAGTAAAATGGCAACGATGGAATATTATAAATGTGCTTGTCTTGACTGCAAGTTTCTGATTAGCTAACATCGCCCGCTAAATTCAAATAATCAACTTTTTTTTCTGAAAAGTAGCTTCGTGCGCGCAAAAATAATTTTATATTCCTATTCGTGGAGCTTTTATTCATCATTATAAAAAATTTCAATTTAATCGCTAATAAGTCCGGTATTGTAAAATCGTACAAAAAATAATGTAAAAAGTTTTAATAAATATAGGACGAAAAATGCTTCCTAAGGGAACTACAGCCCCCCGAAAGGGGGGCTCCAAAGAGGAGTTTTCTGTAATATATCTGCAACTGTTTGAAGTAGATTCATGAAATTTAGTGAGTTTGAAGCTTTTATAATTTGCCACATATTTTTTTTTCCAATTTTCAGAAATTTTGTCAGGGGCGTCACATATAGGGTGGGTGCTGGGTAAATTATGTCCCATATTTTTTGTGTGAATAATTTTTAGATTTTTTATATCAAATTATGAAACTTGGTTTATTTTTACACAAAAAAGGTCGTCTCAGTCGATCTTTGAATCTTGAACCGTTTTCGAGTAAAATGGTTTTGAAGAAGTCACGTCCATAAAAACGATACTAATAAATAAATAATCACAAAATTGAAAAAAAAAATTTGATTTTGATATTTTGTTTTTATTATTAATATTTGACGAAGAAATGCTAAACGAAGTAATAAATGCCTATAAATTATAATCCACTGTCAACTTTTGATAAATTTTAGTTTTGTGATTATTTTTATTAGTGTAGTTTTTATGGACGTGATTTTTTCAAAACGATTTTACTCAAAAACGGTTCAAGATACAAAGATCGACTGAGACGACCTTTTTTTGTGTAAAAATAAATCAAGTTTCAAAATTTGATATAAAAAATATGAGGCATAATAGGTATACCCAGCACCAACCCTGTATGTGACGCCCCTGGCAAAATTTCTGAAAATTGGAAAAAGAAATATGTGGAAAATTATGAAAGCTTCAAACTCACCAAATTTCGTGAATGTACCTCAAGCAGTTGCAAAGATATTACAGAAAACTCCTCTTTGGGGTCCCCCTTTCGGGGGGCTGTAGCCTCCTTAGGAAGCATTTTTCAACCTATATTTATTGAAACTTTTTGCATTATTTTTGAACGTAGAATCAGCTGGTACATTTTGGCAGGGTAATTTTGGGACACCCTGTATACTATGATTTTTATAAAGTCCAAAATTTCTCATTTCTATTTACTGCATAAATATCTCCTCTCTCTTGTGCAAATGATGATTTGCTTCTTCATGCTAAAGAGTTACATAAGCTCTCTTTGTCATAGAGAAATGCTTGTCATTTGGCTCTTATTGTCAGATTTGGACTAGCAATAATTGAAGTTTCTTTAAATTGTAATGATCGAATGATACTTGCCATCAATCTCAGTTGTAATGCAAGCCTATTCTAAAATTTACTAGTTTATTTTTCTTAAATTAGCTCATGATTTATATGGGGCCACATCATCAAATATTTTCACACTGAAAAAAGTCCTTCACCATGACAATTTTGTTTATTGAGAAATGTCAAATTTGAATAATTATTCTTTGAGCAAAATTCAGTGAAATGTAAAAATTCACCATCAAAAATCCCAATGACTCGAAAACGGCAGGACCATCAAAGTACGGTCTGCCGGTCAAGACCGAAATTCCGATCTGGCAGAATCACCCAGAATCCATATCTGAATTTTTTGAGAGACTTCCGTAAAGTAAACAGTCATCTTAAACTAATCGAACTAACCAAACGTGGTGCACAAATATGGCGCAAAATGACAGACCACCAACGATCACCCTATCGCCAAATGGCGAAAAAAGCAAAAAAACGTTACAGACCAAAAAAAGCACCACGTATTAAGAAAGTAAACAGAAAGACTCCCAAACACGTCAATTCTGAAAAAGATTCTCCCAAACCCAAAGTTGAGGAGTCAAACGAGAAGGAACCATGTCAAAGTGCTGATGTAAACAATGAGAAATCGCAAAGTGGCATCTCGTTGGCATCAAGGGCTAAAAGTAAACACAGTCATAGGAGCATTTCACAGAGAGAAAAGAGCGGTGAACGGACTAAACCTAAACAAAAAAATTGTGACCGTGTTAAAAGCTCGAATATTGAAGTGAAGAGTGAAAAAAAAAATTATGACCACGAAGGAAAATCGTAAAGTGTCCAACATTATTATGTTATTTGATGGTCATTTGTAGAATTTGATTAAATAAAAGGGTTTAGTGAGTTCTACAACAGTTTTCGTCTAGGAGAATAAGCAGAATAGACATTTTTATTTTCCTTAAACATACTTAATACAATAATAAATTAAAAACATTTTCTTTTTAAGCAAAAATAGAATATTACAACAAATTAATTCTTTTTTTTCATTTGAAACAATCCAATATTCCGACTATTTTTGTTTAAAATAATTCCAAGGACGAAATATTACAACGGTAATCGGCGTTTTGATCCTTGGACAAAATATCCTTGTTAAAATATCCTTGAGACATAATATTCTTGGACAAAATATCCTTGAGACAAAATATTCTTGGACAAAATATTATTCTTGAACAAAATATATTCGAGACAAAATATTGTTAATTAAGGTGAATTATCCGTTGACAAAATATTTTTGAAGAATATATTCATGAGTATTAGAACAGACTAACCATTTATTTAAATATTTTTTAATATCCAAAAATCCTGAAAAAAACCAACTTCGAGTAAAGATCATTCAAATTTGGATATTATTTATATTAAGTTATTATTTCGGTTCAGGGCTAAAACTTTGAAACAAAACTTGAAAATGATACTTATACGTTGGTAATTTTGTTTAGGTTAGGTTTTTATTTTTCATTTTCAAGTTTTGTTTCAAAGTTTTAGCCCTGAATCGAAATAATTACTTAATATAAATAATATTTTTTAATGGTTTAATAAATTAAATTTTGTTTTGTTCTGAAAATATTTAGTATTACAATTTTTTGACTATAGTATATTTTATGTTAAGGATATTTCATCCAAGTATATTTTATCTTAAGGATATTTCTTCCAAGTATATTTTGTCTTCAATATCTTTTGTCCAAGGATATTTTGATTGAGGATTTTTGTCTCGGATTTTTTGTTGAGGATATTTTGTCCGAGGATTATAAGTCATAGAACCATTACAACAACATAAAAACATTTTCTAACTCAGTAAAAAAATATTAAATTAAATATAAAGAAAATAAAGGCTCCACACAAGATTTCCCATAGAAATTTCTAATCTAACGACAACCACATTCCAACACCACCATGTCCTTATAGGCAAACCTATAGGTCAGCACACCTTTTTCATCCACGTATAAAATGGAAATAGAATCCAGATGAGTTGGAACACAACAAGATCTTGTAGCTCTAGATGGTGCTACACTGTGGACTAGAGCCTGGACTATAGCATGTTTTGTAGGATTCAAATGCTCGGCAACTGGATAGAAACATCGTCCTTGGCATTGGTAAGCCTGTAAAAGAGTAAACTCTCACCTTGAGAAGTTAAAGGTTCTAGTTTCCTTACCTCGTATCCACTTGGTTGAACAATCCATAAATCATACTCGATTTCTGCAAAGTTTATATAAAGCGGCTTACGTCTGCATGTGTTCCGGATTTTCTTTATTTTCTTCAACTGTGCTCTGGTTTTAGGTTCATCATCCCAAAGTCTGTTCGTTTCTTCCTCATAATCGTCCTCCAAGCTTCTTCTAGTACGTCGTAACTGTTTATAGGTGGTTTTAGAAGTGTACGACAGCAATAAAATCGGATAATCATGCTCGAAGTCTTCAGTAATTGGCATTAAGGACAACTTGAAGTTGTTTTGAACATTTGGTAGATATTCAGTGGTGGTTATGATAATTTTCAGATACTTTTCTGTGAGGTTCTTGTCTAAAATTTCGACTACAGGTTGAGTTAGGTTGAAGGATAACCAAGTATTGTTCGAGTGATGGACGTGGATTTCCTTCAAATCGAATAGCTTTTTGTTAACATCATCGTAGACTGAAAGTTTGACTTTCCGTTGTACTCCTGCGAAAATTTTGCAATGTATACACAACACAAGACACAAAGTAATAGTTTAGTCTTACCAAAAACTGTATTATCTTCAACAATTGTTAGAATCTTTAGTTCCGCACCCACGAATAACTCGTCGGAATCAGACGATGGAAGATCGAAGATTAGCAGATGGTTATCAGCGAATTCTTCAAGAATCGCTCTATTGTCGCTTAAAGATTCTACGTCCAAAATTACTTAGAGAAGTTTACACAAAGGTAATCGACGTTTTGATCCTTGGACAAAATATACCCAACAAAATATCCTTGTTAAAATATCCTTGGATAAAATATCCTTGAGACAAAATATCCTTGAGACATAATATTCTTGGACAAAATATCCTTGAGACAAAATATTGTAGGTTAGGTTAGGTTTTTTATTTTTCATTTTCAATTTTTGTTTCAAAGTTTTAGCCCTGAACCGAAATAATTACTTAATATAAATAATATTTTTTAATGTTTATAATGGGTTAATAAATTGAATTTCGTTTTGTTCTGAAAATATTTAGTATTACAATTTTTTGACTATAGTATATTTTATAGGGTTGGTATTTAATGCACTTTAAAATAGACCAAAATAGCTTTAAAAAGAAATGAAAAAACATTTAAAAAATATTTCTAACTTTTATGAAAGGCAATACACTAAAAATAATATATGTCACTTGTGATAGAGAAAACGCACTTTAAAAAAATAATATTAACTCCATATTAAATCTGATAAAACATGAAAATAATAGCAATGACTTATTGTAATAGTTTTCGACTAAAAAAAAATATTCCACTTTAAATATTTTAACACGCTC
Organism: Pediacus dermestoides; assembly: GCA_963942485.1. Classification (NCBI taxonomy): domain Eukaryota; kingdom Metazoa; phylum Arthropoda; class Insecta; order Coleoptera; family Cucujidae; genus Pediacus; species Pediacus dermestoides. The sequence goes on along the minus strand of OZ012632.1, from coordinate 10,758,135 downwards.
TCTAAATATACGGTTTGCACGAAAAAACGATACATCGCACTTTGAAACGTAAGTAGAAAAAGAGGAGGAGCAACTAAAACAAAAACGGCTCTAATAATTCAATAGCAATTTTTCTTTTACATTGTATTTGTTTTGCCATTTCATATTATGTATAATATTCACTATAGTTATGTAACAATACTTCTGAATTTTGTTAATAAAAAGATATAGATGCAATATCAATTAATATATCTCTTAGGTCCGGTATTTCAGTGTCAGTTTAAACCAAATTTGGGTAAACTTCGTTTAGAATATACAAATTTAAAATGATAAAATTCACATTCTAATTGAAATTTACCCAAATTTGGTTTAAACTGACACTGAAATACCGGACCTTAAACGAATAAAAGGTGCATTTCTCTTAAAGTTTAGTATACAAAGTGCAATTGTACCATTTTATAGTGGGTAAGCTTAAAGGTAAAATTAACCTAATGAAAAGTTCTATTGTGCCATTTTATAGTTTGTTAGTACAAAGTTATAAGAATTTTGTAAAGTGCAAATATATATACCCCTATTTTATATATGTTAAGGATATTTCATCCAAGTATATTTTATCTTAAGGATATTTCGTCCAAATATATTTTGTCTTCAATATCTTTTGTCCAAGGATATTTTGTTCAAGGATATTTTGTCTTGAGGATTTTGTTTCGGATTTTTTGCCGAGGATATTTTGTCCGAGGATTATAAGTCATAGAACCTACACAAATATTAGGTAAATTTGTACGAACCTGCATGTTTTGGTATTAAACTCCTGACGACATCTGGACTGGCAAAATTTTTGCCACCCACTTTATTCCTTTCGTACAGCTCCAACATAAACTTTGGCACATGAAATTTGATTTGCTTCTTCTGCACCACACTTTGATTCGCAGTAAACGTGATTCGTGGCACGATTTTTTTCGTGTTTATTATATTGAGTTCAATTGACGTGTTTGAATTTTGGGTAGTTTTTACAGTAATTAGGATGTAAATCCACAAAATTACCAGAATCGGGGTCAATATTAGTATACTGATATTTATATACATATTACTTGGGTGATAGGATGGTTATTTATAAGAAATGTTTTCGAAACTGAAGACGTCCCGGGCGTCGGGACGCTTAAACCGGGAAACCACTTGAAATCCATTTGGTGTTATCGTTAGAAAAGTTAGCTACCCTTATCGGCTAGTATATGGACCATCTGACAGGAATCAAATAAATTAAAAAAATCATGATTACTATACTTTTATTTCGTATAAGTAAAAATATTGTTCTGGTCAAAAGACACGTATAATTAGTCAGAATTAAATCAAGTTTTACATTTATTTATAATGATTCGTTATACATATAAATGTCTATTTAAACAATAAGTGCTTTACATGTATCAAATTTTTTCCTAGACCCAACAATAAGATAATAAGCAAATAAAACAGATACAACTGGTTTTAAAGATAACGAAAAACGAATAAATAATTTATTTTGTCATGTAAATAAACATAACGCTTCTGTTTCACTTCGGACAAGTTGGTTTCATTATTTCAGTGTAATTAGTGTTAGAAACCGATCACAATTTATTGACGTGTGGTAAGTTACATGTATTTTATTAATAAATCTACAATAAAATCGTTTAGTTTATTATTATTTATTTTACATGTTTTAGTTTTAACAAAATATTTACTGACCTGATAGTTGTTTATTAATATTATAGAGGTTAGTAGTCGTTTTATAAACAGGTGAGATTACATAAAGATAAAGTGAAGGTGTGGCTTAGAAAAGTATTGTGTACTTATGTATGATTAGAATTTGATTTTGAAGAAAAAGTAAGAGGACAGATCTTGCTGGATAAAGTGACAAAGTAGCGTAAGGTTTGTTAGATTTTTTAAATAAAATACAATGTGAGATTGTGAGAATAAAGAAAAATTTAATATCCTATAATAAATATATAATATAATTAAATATAATATATCAGTTAGGTAGAAACTTATTAGTAGACATTTTTTAAGTGACTCGCATGTTTAAACTTTATATATTTTTTTGGTTCTCATGCTAAAGATTCTACTCAATGTTTGAAAACTGGTTTGATTTTTTCTACAATTTAATAAACTGGTCGGAAGTAACCAATTTAAGCTCCTTGATTATTTGATTTACCAAAATAAAAAAAATAAATTCGTACAAATTCATGTATACTAAACGTAATATAAGTGTACCTAGACTTTATCACAAAACAACCGTCCAATTATTGTTATTTCTTACAATTATTTGTATACTTATGTAGATAAAATCCTATTTTAATAACAAACAAAAAATTCCACCAGACATTCAAAAGCAATTTTTTTGTACTTAGTTACTTAGTTATTTACATACAATCGAAATAAAATGTATTGTAACTTTGCATTTAATATGTAGGCATGCGAGTACAAAAAAAAAAATTAAGTATAAGTACCTACCTAGTTAAATTAAATAAATTCGATTGATAATTAATTTTTTATAATATAGTGTATTGAAAAGACAGATGGTGAGTTGGTCTGTTTCGAAATGTTACCTGTAACTAATTAAGTGATATTTTATTTATATACTGGGTGATTGCGATGCGTGACGTGAATATATTAAAAAACCAATATCATCCTACAAAGTTTGTTGTAAGTGAGTCATTTGTCTATGAATTATAAACTAATAAAACTTTCTTTAGAGTCAGTAGGTAAAGTTCATTTTGTCGTTTTTAGACTACAATATCTTATTTTATTAGTGTAGAGCACTGGAGTAGTAACGGAGGGTTTTGGGGATAAAACCCGCCCCGAAAATTTTGGTGGCATCTATCAATCGAAATCCAAATAATTTTATTCAATTCAATTATAATAATACATTAACCCCCCCGAAATTTTTCTTACTACGCCACTGGTGTAGAGAGAATTAAATCTGAAAATATTTGGAAGGAAATTAAGGACACTTTAACTTAATCTAAATATACATAGCCAATCAAATTAATATAAGTATTTTAAATTTACCGTCAAAATAAAAAAAAATAATATTTTGTTTTACTAATTCTCAAAGTAATTAGACTAAAATGACATTGTTGATAGGGACGTAACTTGATTTTACCCTAATGTTATTGGTTGTTTTTGACAACGGGACATAAGGAGCTTCATACGTCCCTAGGTGCTTATGAATGACTGTCAACGGAAAACTATTAATTAATATTTCAATAATTTACATTTATAGTAATGTTGCAATACACAAACATGCTAGTGAATCATTTTTGAAGATTTTTTCAAAAAATATGCCAACTGTGCGATTTCCGAGACCCCAGCAGTGTTCTTAGTTTGGCACCAATCTTTGGATAATTTATGTGATAATCTGTACCGTTTCTTTGACTTTTCCGGTAGTAAAAATTCACAGGCAAGTTTTGCTGCCCTTTCCACTTCGGAAACACTCATTTTCTAACTATGTCTACTAGAGGATTAACATTTTTTTTAGATTCCTTCTTTCTCATATTAATTCTATAATTTGAGCTGCCCGAGTCCAAAAACAATTATTGTTCATTATTTTTCTCTTTTTTCAATATTTAGAAGTTGAAATCGCACTTTGAATTGGCGGTTCTGCGGTGAAAAACGGTCGCCATATTGAACTGTCGCGTGACTGATGTCATTCCCGGGGATTTTTTTCATGTATTTGGACAACTAGGCACAAAGCAACACCGATACAAACGGTGATTATCACTTTTTACATTCATAATCGATTTCGATAACGATATATTCAAGAGATTATTGATCCACCAGTATTATTGACAATTTAAATCCGATCAGATGTAGAGGAATGACGTCACATGGGCTCGGCTTTTTCGGGGGTGTTCGGCACGTCGTCGGCTATTTCAAATTTGTTCGATTTCAAACGCGTTTCAAACATTTTCCAGCACTCAAAAAATTCGAAGAAAAAAATTTACACATAAAAGTGGGTAAATTATTTGAAAAATCTTCTATTATTGAATTATTCTTGGTTTGGTTCTCTTTGTTTACTTTTTGACATAAACAACGAATAATTCAAATTTCGTCTCCAGAGCCACAAGGCATCAAAATCTACATATTTCTTTTGACAGCTTGTGGTAGGCATGTCGAATATAAATTAATGAAAGATGAATAACTAAAAACAATTTTTTACATTATGTGAACTTCGGGATCGGGAATGGGAAGAATTAATAAGCAATTCGGAAAGTAAGTGCTTGACCAGTCTTGCAGTTTATTGCCCGTCCTCGCTCGCTCAGGCGCAAATTCGTCCTCGACTGATAAATATTACTTACCTCCCTTAAATAACTATTTGATTGTATATCACTTTTTATTTAAGTAATATTAAACTTTGAAATAGAAACAATGTTTATAAAAGGGCAATTCAATTCTTTCAAACGAAACAAAACACAGAGGTATTAGTAAACAATTTAGTAGTTTACAATTTAATAAAGTTTATTTTTCGATGTTTCTGCCGTGATTTTCAGAACTTCCTTCAAATATAACCCACATAAAACCATCCAACATCGGATAATGAACTCAAGCCAATAAACTATTATTACACAAGTTACGCGCCTTTCAAATACATGAATATTTATCGATTTATGTTGATATTGAATTATCATTAAGTTTAAACGGAAGAATCAAGAATCAATTTCCGTTTAGTATTACTTAATACATTATTTATAGATACAGTCAAGTAACAAAACAAATGTAATTTTCGTGTTGAGATGATGTGGCTTCAAAAGTAATGTAAAAATAATAAACACATTAAAATCGATATAAAAAGTCCATCATCACATAAACGTCATAATATTACATATACATAATTGTTATAACGATTTTATTTTTGTCCTTCACCGAGTGCATGTCAAAGTACATAAACCAGATTGCTCGGGTGCAATTTGAATTAAACTACAATATTTTTATGTTGCGAACAAAAGTCTTGACAGATAAGGTAGAAAAAGTTGTAAATATCTGTAATCATAATACTTAAAGATATTACGAAAATAACCCACAAAATTTAATAAATTAATTACATCAGTTCGGGTTCCTTTCAATAAATTTTATCTGGAAAATACTTAAGGCGATAGAACAATATTTCAGAAATATTCAGTAGTAATATCACAAGAGCATAGAAAATAATCGATTATACTTCCGAGTCACTAGACGTATTCTGCGAAACACCACGAGAGCGTTAACTCGAGTGGTGTTTTAAGGATATACGTCGAGTGACGAGGTTAGTATAACGATTATTTTCGTTTGCTCGAGTGGTATTCGTTACGATTATATAAAGAATTAACAAACAAATTGTCTTTCTGACGTTTATTAATAAACATCAAAAAAATGTTACTATGACAAAATTAACATTGTTTGAGGAGCGAATATACGAAAACGGTTATACCACGTCGTCAAGGGGTATATTCGCTTATCAATACATAGTAACTATGTAAAACTTGTAATTGCTATTGGATAAATTTATAAAGAGTTATATAATCATTATTATTAATAAAATAATCTTTGATATCTACAAAGAACGGGTCGATTTTAATTGTAATATTTTTCTAAAATAAAAATCACTTGGCCACCAAAGTCACCAGACTTAACACCAATGAATTTTAGTCTATTTCGGATAAATCCATCAAGACTATGCTAAGTATACCTACATTTTAAATTGGAATGATGGTGATCTAATGATAGCTTATTAGAAGCTATTATATTTTATTATCTTATAATATTTTTGGCATGTTGTTTAGGCCTAGAGCTTGGTAATGTCCCTCCACATTTTCCTATCTTTCGCTTTCATCTTCCAATTCGTTATGTTTTCTCAGTTAGTTCCACTTCCACTGCATCCCCCCATCGTTTCCTCGGTCTTCCTCTTTTTTTCTTGTACATAGGTTCTTTCCACGCTATCCTTTTTATTATTCTATTGATCTTCCTTCTCTCAATATGTCCTGGCCAGTGCATTCTTCTGGCATTTATTAGTATATCTATGGTCGCTTCTTCGAAAAGTGTATAAATATCTCATCGTTTGTTCTTCTTGTATATCCTTCCTTTGTTCTCCTTCCGCTTACTATTCTCCTAATTATCTTCCTCTTCAATTTTATAAGGGCTTCCTTTGAGTTTTTGTTTAGCACCCAGGCTTCACACCCATCACAAACTGTTGTAGTAACGGTTTTAGTATTGTTTTATAATTACAAAGTTTGGCACCCCTAGACCTTATTAGGTTATTTAGGTATAACTCCTGCAGTTTTGTTGGCTTTCAGGATTTTCATGTTTATGTCTTTTTCTTCTTCCATTCTGTTCATGAGTAGTTACCCCAGATATATTCTTCTACTTCGTCAAATTCCAACCTTGTATTATTATTTGTCTTTACCACTAGCCTGTCTTCTGTTGTTTGTTGTCCTATTCTCATTAGCATGGTCTTATCTTAGTCCCATTTTTGGTACTGCTTCTGCCATTTTACTTGTAATATCTCCTAGTACTTTTAAGTTTCTTGCCAATACAAGGTGGCCGTTTTTCGATCGGCACCATGGGGATCTCGCTTAGGAGATACAAAGTCGGTTAAATTAGGACAAAGTTGCGTATTCTTACGCTGATCAATAATCCGAGAAGAAATTTGAACTATCGTTTTTAATTTTGAAGTTATTGTAGAAAAACAAGAAATTGTAATTTTCGTTGTTAATTTTTAAACTGAAAACCCATAAACTTACGTAATTTTAACTAAAACATTGTTAAGGCACTTTTTTACGAGGAATCCGAATATGTCATTGATTTGCCATGGCGTCTAAGATGGCAGAGAAACAGTAGTCAACTTTATTTTTTCTTATGGTCGCCATATTGGATTTATACATAAAAATGTATAAATCCAACAACGTAAACAGGAAAAAAAGCTGTATTCAAAAGAATACAGCTTTTTTTCCTGTTTACGATAATGTATCACACATGACAGTTAAGCATTATATTTTGACGGAAATTCCAAATTATTCGTTTTTTCGAAGGGTGCTTTGGAAACAAAATTATCACTTTTGTTTTAAAGAAATTTTTAACAGGTCGTCTTAAGTTAAAGTCTAGTCGTTTACGGTTCTACTACATTTTATCCGATTGTAAGTGAAAAACATGAAAACGAGAGATTTTGATAGAAGTTTATTCTTCGCATTAGAACAAAACCGAAACCAAAGAAAACGAAAAGAAAAAATAGAAAATTATAATAAATGCTCAAATGGTCCACCTTCCACATGGAAAAACAACTGTATCCGTTTTCTAAGATTTAGAACTGCTTTACTAATATCTCGCCTTATTTCATGTCTAAGGGTAGTGATAATATTTATTCGCTGTTCATCAATGTCGGCTGGTATGGTGAGATACATTTCATTCTTCATAGTGCCCCACAAAAAGAGTTCAAGGGTGACAAATGTGGAGAACGCGCTAACCGGCTTACCTATGTACCCATTTTTAGAAATTACTCTGTTAGAAATTACCTTTTTGGCGTTATCAAAGGAACCATATTGACCTAAATTTCTATGGATAGATAGAAAATTCCTTCTATTTTCGGTTCTTTCTGAAAAACTTGAAGATCCAATTTTCGTGGACAAATCAGCAGAAGTGTTTAAATCAAAAGTGATCATTTTGTTTCCAAAGCACCCTTCGAAAAAACGAATAATTTGGAATTTTCGACAAATTATAAAACTTAACTATCATGTGTGATACATTATTGTAAACAGGGAACAATAGTGTATTCAAAAATGTATAAATCCAATATGGCGACCATAAAAAAAAGTTGACTATTGTTTCTCTACCATCTTAGACGCCATGGGAAATGCAATGACATATTCGGATTCCTCATAAAAAAGTACCTTAAGAATGTCTTAGTTAAAAATACGTAAGTTTATGGGTTTTCATTTTAAAAATTAAAAACGAAAATTACAAATTTTTGTTTTTCAACAATATCTTCAAAATTAAAAACAATAATTCAAATTTCTCTCCGAACTATTGATCAGCGTAAGAATGCGCAACTTTGCCCTAATTTAACCGACTTTGTATCTCTTAAGATAAGCAAGATCCCCATGGCGCCGGTCGAAAAACGGGCACCCTGTATAGCCACATAAGTAGGTGACTTTTATTAAGTATTGTTCTTTCTCTATTCAGCTTTCCATTTTTCACTATTTTCTCCATAACTACATTGAATAAAAGAGTTAGTAATGGATCCCCTGTCTGAGTCCTTTTGCTATTTCAAATTCTTCTGTTAGTTCCCCCTTGATCTGAATCATACTTGATGTTCCTTCCAATGTCGTTTTGAGCAATCTGATTAAATTGGCTGGTATCTTAAATTTGTTCGTTATTTGTAGCATCCTGAATCTGTTTAAAGAGTTATAAGCTTTACTAAAATCGACGAACAATATTGCAAGTGGAATGTTGTACTCATAACACGTTGTTGTTATTTCCTTTATCGTGAATATATGGTCCGTGGTACTTCTTCCTTGTCTAAATCCTCTCTGGTATTCTCCGATTTGTGGATCAATAATAATTACTTCCATCCTCGCTTATGTAAGTTTCGCCATTATCTTATATACAACTTCTAGCAACAAAATCCATCTGTAATTACTGAAATCTGTTGGGTCTCCTTTCTTTTAGAATAGGGACGATGCGATGGTAACACTTTTTCACTTGGCATTTGTTCTCTTTTCCAGATTTTTGTTATTAGTTCGTTTCATTTCTTCTCCCGCGTATTTGATGTTTTTCAGTTTTGTTGTAACTTCCTCTATTTCTTGTAATGTTGCCTCTGCGTCTTCTTCTCTTTGTCGGTCTTCCTCTATCTCATTTTGTTCATCGTCATTTAGCATCTGTAGGAAACATTCTTTCCAACTTCCTTTAATTTCTTCATTTTTCCTAGAAGATAACTTAGACGCACTTACACAAAGCCAACAAAATATTGATATCGACGCTCATTGCTCGAACAATGACGTCACGGGGGGTGATATTGATAATAAAATAATCTGTCGATGATATCTACTTACAAAAATCGGGTTGGTTTTAATTATAATATTTTTTCAAACTAAAAACCACCAGATCTAACACCAATGAATTTTAGTCTATTTCGGATAAATGCACCAAAACTATACGCTAAGTAGCTACAGTTAAATTTTATCATTTTAAATTTGAATGGTGGTGACCTAAAGATAGCTTAGACCTGCGATAAATTTCCAATAATTTCTTACTAATCACAGAAAATTGACACCATCTGTCTACGGATAAAAGCCACACAGCCAACAAAATATTGATATCGACCCTATTGCTCGAACAATGACGTCACTAGGGGTGAATACGGTGAAAAGGTCGTCTCACTACTTTACTACCCTACATTTAAACCAACATTACTTTCTTGTTTGCAGAAATAGCTGATTATTATACGTAAAATAGTTCTCGTCCTGTTTCGAGTCCAATATAGTAATTTGAAACATGGTTTTAGGTACCTGATCCAATTAGACCACCTCTGTACTTCTGCCATGTTACACGTCAGGGTTGATTCAGTGTTGGGGTGAATCTAGCCAAGAATGTACACTTACCAAAATATTGCCGCTATACTATAGCAAATTTTTAGTGGAAGTATAACTAGAAACATACTGTGATCCTAGCTAATAGTTAACTTTATTACGATTTCGTTGATTAATTTCAAGTTTCGATAAATTCAATACCTTAGCTAGTTATAGTAACAATAAAAATAGTGTGATATTAAAAATTGTTAATTACGTAATTTATTATTGTTAATTTTGTTGTTGATAGCTTAAAAGTTTATGCAATTATCGTGTATCCCAATTATAGTGATTGATCAATTAACAGCCAATAATAAAAGTGCCTAAAATATAGAAAATAGAAAGAAAATATTTTGGTGTCATGTTTGGTTATGATGTTATGTTAAATGCTACTAAAATGTCGTGGCATCTGGTACAAACGATGGATGTCTACAAATTCGGTAAGTAGTGAAAAAAATAGTAAAAATTGCGCCCCCGGGTGGGCTCGAACCACCAACCTTTCGGTTAACAGCCGAACGCGCTAGCCAATTGCGCCACGGAGGCTATGTAGGTTTTTGAGAATAAGCGGTTACTAAGCGAGACGTACAATATTTATTTTCTGTAGGAATTTTATGAAAATGATAACAATTATCTACTAATTATATAATTTTTCCATAATCTGTAAGTTGAGTTGTGTCCGTAGAGGCAATTTAATCAATAGAATATACGTCTGCGACCAATCGTCGTTAATTGTGATGGTCACTGAATTATTTATTATATTTGTGTAATAAATTTTTATATTATTAATATTTATGGTTCAACATTTTTAATAACTAATGGTTTAAACCAGTGAGAACTCGATTTAGTAATAGTTTACAAGGTAAGAAATATATCAAAATATTTATTTTTAAATTATAGCTAGGTAAGAATTTATTGTTTATTCATGTACCTACCTACAGTGTGTCCCATGGGATGTTGAGGTGCATGGGTTTCTTTATTAATGGTTATTGAAAATAGAAAGTTGATTAAATGGATAAAGTAGAATATCCATTAATAATTCTTCGACAAAACTCAAAACAGTTAATACTGAATAAATTATTAGCTAATTTGAAAAATAAAAAATTGCATTTTCAAAATATATGACCATATTTTGTTTTATGTGGTAATACTAAGAAATCTTTTTGATATCAGACAGCCACTTGCTTTATATGTAGAATTCAAATTTTTTCACTATCGGTTTTCCTGGGGAATAACTCACCACGTTTTTTTTTGTGGGCGCCATATTTTAATCATACATATTTGAAATCAGCGTTTTTTAGAGTAATTTTATCAAACGATGAAATTTATTGGTTATTTTATGAATCCCAGAAAATCTTAGGGCGTCATGGAGCCAAAATTATTTAAAACAAGAAAACTGTTGATTTTTTATTGCCATGCATGTTAACGTCCTCCGAGACACACTGTATACAAGGTCCTTTAAAGCAAAATATTACTTTTGATATTTGCGTTAAAATTAGCGTTAGACCATGAAATTCTTATAATTGCGAGAGTGTAAAATAGTTATAACTTTATATGTACTTACTTACCTTAAGCATATTCTTCATATACAGGGTGGTCCAGGTTAAACGTCATTAATTTTGGGGGGTGATAGAGCACCAAGAAAAAGGTAGACTTTTATTAAAAAACTTTGCTCAAAAATGTTTTATAACAAAGATACAGGGTGTCAAAAAAAACTCGTTTTCTTAACATAACTTCTAAGCCATTCGATCGATTTCCATTAAATTTCACACACAGAGTAATGCAGTACATTTCTAGATAATGGTGGGGTTCATTTATAAAGAACTTCTCCAGTAGCGTAGATACTGGAGGACCGTTCCACTTTTCCCCTCCAATCTTTGACGCCACTGGATATATTGCGAAGAAAGTTCAATTTTTGGATTGTCTGTTCAATTTAGAGAAAATAGTTACTCTTGAAAATTTTTAATTTAAGGCTTCGTTTTTAAGATATTTGAGTTTGAGGTTTGGAAACACAATCTCAAATGCTGCTCTGAACTAAAAAAAAATTCGAGAAAGCTCTGAAAATAGGCTTCGATACATTTTGGAGCTCTTTTAGCCACGGAATTAGTCGCTGCCAAGACTTGATGGAGATTTTCCGGGTTTTCCAGGCCTACCTGAAATTTTCTTTCATTCAGTACAGTATTTAATGTTGTGTGAAATTTATTGGAAATCGATCGAATGGTTTAGAAGTTATGTTAAGAAAACGAGTTTTTTTGACACCCTGTATCTTTGTTATAAAACATTTTTGAGCAAAGTTTTTTAATAAATGTCACTTTTTTCTTGATGCTCTATCACCTCCCAAAATTAATGACGTTTAAGCTGGACCACCCTGTATAATTTGGCGGATTCAATATGCGGACATTTTTTCAAAAAGGATTGGATTTGATGAAATTTGATAGTAAGGGTTTTTTGGGTAGCTGATCACGAATCTGAACTTGGTGGATCTAATTTTTGGACTTTTGAATCACTGTGCGTCTTTGAAAAACATACTTTATGCTTTATTTTTACTCACTTTTTAAGAAATATCTTTAGAATCTTACAAAATTACTAGATAAGTCTAGTGGTTTCTCTAATATGAAAGACACCCGATATTTTCGTAATTTTTAGGAATAAAGATTTGAGTTTGTTTTGAGCAGTCTAGTATTTCGTTTAATCTTAAATATCTAAGTTATTACTATGTATAAATTATAACCAACTTTAACACCACATACTTCAGTTCACTCCAGAACCTTCTCGATGTTTCCCCATGAATCGTATAGGTGCCATTCTATTTCAAGAAGTCACAAAATATTTATCAGAAACTAATCGTAGTTTTTATCAAATAAGTAAATAAGATAACATCCTTCTTCATTTCAATTAATGCTCTCACCTTAGATTATAGTAATATCACCCCGGAAAATAATTCTCCAGTTCTGCCTAGTTCTTAGGTTACGTTAGTTTCTAAAAAAACTCTTTATTCCTACTTTTTGTACTCCATATAGGTAGGCTTAGCTCCTAAATTCGATAAAACAATATCTACAGGGTTCGTCAAAACCCTGGCATGCTTCTATAAATTCATTAGGTTTGGAAATAGAAAAAAATTTTAAAGACAAAAGTTGTCAGAAATTTACTGCTCCATAACCTAAAATTATTTCCATTTATACAGGGTCTTTAATTACGGCTGGACAGCTACTTACTTCGTTATTTTAAATGGAACACCCTGTATATTAATGGATTTTCAGATTCTACACGTAATTTTAGATGAAAAAGTGTGAAAGTTTCATATTTTTAAAATGAACGGTTTTCGAGATATTTACACTTTTAAAAAAGAATTCACAAAATTAGAGATTTCAAAAAACGCGTTTATTTTAGTTATACTTTGTAGTTTTTTAAAAATTATTTCGGAGTTCTAAAAAGTAAGGTCTAGGGAATATTGTGATACAAAAATATGAAATTTATAGTATACAGGGTGTTTGCAGTTGACCGTCAGTTTCTATTGACTTCAAACAACGAAAACTCTATTTTTTCAAATGGAACCCCCTGTATATTTCTGACGTAGGTTGTAGAGATTTAAATTCTCTACCTTTTTTATAAAGTATTTTCTATACCTAAACTTAATATTTTAGGAGATATTTCAAATAATTTATATCGTATGAGAAATTCTATTCTATTTATTGAATTTAGATTGCCATGGAAATAAAAAATGTTTTATTCTGTCATTTTAAGGTTGTAGAAAACTACTCGTATACTCCGTTTGCTGAACAAAATGCCAAAAATGTTTTTTTCAATACTGCTTTTCTATTTAATAGAGCGAGTAGAGAAGAGAAAATGCCGACATTTCTCAAGTCAGCTGAGCAGACTTGAGAAGGTAGTTTAAGTACTTAATTTATGTCAAAAGTAAATCTTAATCTTAAAATTATAAAAAAAGATAAATAATAAAAATTTGGATGGCTGCAATTAATCATCAATTTTCAGAAACAAGAAAAGAAACCATTTCATAAAATCATAACAAAATTAAATAAATACAATAAAAATATTTAGAACTGAAAGTCAATTAAGCAAGTGTTCAAAGTTCTACTGAAGACACATACCGATTCGACGTTTAAAAGAATCTTGAATTTTTAGGATCACTTGTGAAGTTATCGATCTGACCTGAAGGCTGTAGTAATTCTTATTATCTTCATATTATTTGCAGTCGTTGGAGGTTCCTGATACACTAGTTGTTTAATGTAGCCCCTTAAAAAAATCTATAGATGTAAGGTAGGGGGACCTAGCCGGCTAACGTATGGGTCCTCCTCTCCCTAACAGCATTTTTTATTTCCATGGCAATCTAAATTCAATAAATAGAATAGAATTTCTCATACGATATACATTATTTGAAATATCTCCTAAAATATTAAGTTTAAGTATATTGAATACTTTATAAAAAAGGTAGAGAATTTGAATCTCTACAACCTACGTCAGAAATATACAGGGGGTTCCATTTGAAAAAATAGAGTTTTCGTTGTTTGAAATCAATGGAAACTGACGAATTGCAAACACCCTGTATACTATAAATTTCAGATTTTTGTATCACAATATTCCCTAGACCTCCGAAATAATTTTTAAAAAACTACAAAGTATAACTAAAATAAACGCGTTTTTTGAAATCTCTAATTTTGTGAATTCTTTTTTAAAAGTGTAAATATCTCGAAAACCGCTTATTTTAAAAATATGAAACCTTCACACTTTTTCATCTAAAATTACGTGTAGAAACTGAAAATCTATTAATATACAGGGTGTTCCATTTAAAATAACGAAGTAAGTAGCTGTCCAGCCGTAATTAAACACCCTGTGTAAATGGAAATAATTTTAGGTTATGGAGCAGTAAATTTCTGACAACTTTTGTTTTTAAAATTTTTTTCTATTTCCAAACCTAACGAATTTATAGAAGAATGCCAGGGTTTTGACGGACCCTGTATACCTAAAAAATAAAAACAGATACAGATGTAGATTTAGTGATGATTTAGTATTTTATGCGATTGGTTTAATTCTGACGGACAAAAAAGCTTAAATTTTTCACACTAGAAATTTTGCAATTCTACAAAAAAATTAAGATTTAAAACCGTTAACTATTATCGGTACTAATTAGAATACAATTTATTTTATGAACAATTGTCCCACACAAACACAAACAAAGACACCATCATGAACTAATCAACAACAAAACCTCATAAATAAACAAATAACCCACATAATAATGCAACAATAACAGAAATCAACATGTTGCCCTTTCAAACAAAATGCAAACCAGGAAATGCAATAGGCTGCACCTACACAAACAACCACATTAACATCTCAAGAGACAACCATCAGATATCAGTAAAAGAAACAAACAACTAAACACAGAGAGAGAATCTGTATCTATTCTAGAGTAGAGCTAGAGGTATTCTCCTCATAAATACTACCTATAGTAGTAATAGTATGCTTAGAAAAACTCCACACACCTACTAACTTAAGGTGAATGTCCTCACCGAACGATACTTGGTCACTATACCAACAGCTTCGCGCGGATGTTTCCTTTAAGCCGGATTAACATAAAGCCGATGGTTAATGTTTGTAGTATGCCTGGCTGACCTCCTTTATACCCAACTAACGGCAACTATCCCGTTCAAGGTCAATCAAGGTACCCTAAAAATATTGTAACATATGTGGAATAGAGATGAAGATATTTAAGACGAAGAGGAGGTTATTAATGATATGGAATTATTTTTTTTCGGGCGAAATTAACCTCGATTGTGAAAAATGTGGCTTTGTCCAAAAGCGGTGGACCAAGGATTTGGGTTATGATAGGTTAGGACGGTGCATGGGACCATGTATGGATATAATTTTATTTTTACGAATTCTTATAGGTAGACTGAAAGTCAAAATTTACTTGAGCTTGAACAGACAATAATTAATAGCTTCTAATACAAACTTGAACCGGTAAATCTTTAATGGGAACCAGATTGTATTAAATTTGGATTCAGGTTAATGACTTTGAACGGAGCAACACAAAAGATTTTGGGTTAGAACTTAGAACATTGTGTTAGGTTGTGTGTTCTTCGGATAATTTTCCACCAAATTCTCGACCTCTCCAGACATTACAATTAGCCCTATTGATATACAAAATATTGATCTATTCTACAATTCTATTCCCAAAAAGAAAACAATCCTCACAAAGACGAATTTATTAGCATTTAAAACGGATTTTGGGCCCTGCCCTCGAGGGGTCCTTTATACGTTTTAAAAATAGCTCTTGCAGTTCAACAACCTCCAGCGAATTGCAAGTAATTTCGTGTATATTATATGTTCTCTGAATGTGTGTACATACAACAATAACAAAAAAAAATATTCAGGGGCTAAGTGGGACACTGTAATTTTATTATTATTTTTATTTCCGCATGAGTTGCAGACTTAAAGGTGTTGGGTTCTTCACACCGTTCCTACTCGCCTATACACAATTTTTCGTTTCTTTCTTTCCTGCTTTAGATGCTGCCAATACCAAACAATTAAAATCAAAACTAATAAATGAGCATGAGTAATGCGTATAAGTGTGTGTGTGACGATTTACACACTCACACACTCTACTTAGTACCCATGTACCGTAATTTCAATTCAATTGTGTTGTATATATTTTTTATATATTATATTTTCTTATGGTATTATATTTGTTAGTACAACTCATGATTTGTAGGTAGCGGAATTTAGACAGTGCTAAAAATGACAAAAAATTTATTACACCGATTTGATGTATTTTTCATTTTAAAAATGTTAACTCAGAAACTTTCTTTAGGAGTCCATTAGAAAAACTGAAGCGACTACAGGCTTAGAACTGGAATTGATTACAATTTTTGGCAAATTATTGATTTATTTATAAGAAATTTCTCAGATCTCAATACACAAGAAAATATGAAAACTGGGAGACAAATTACGGTGTTACAAAAAGTCCATTAACTGAGACCATGACGACTGATTTTGAATTTGATTCTGCTGATAGCGAGAAAGATTGAAGAGATAGAAACAGTGTGACGACATACCTGCTGAAAATAATCCGGGTATAGTTATGTTAACTCTAAGATACGTTTCAAATATATCCTGTTCCTACAATTATTACTTATTAACTGCATTAAAACCCTGACAATTCGTTTCTTGTATGGATAAGAAAGTTAAATTTGAATATTTCTCTAAATGAATATTTATTTTATACTTAGTTCTTAAAAAGTAGGTCCCTAATTGGTGAATGCCATTATTTTTATTTTGGAAATGACTACAAAGTTAAAAATACCAGGTAGTTTTGGGCGGATTTTGATTCAAATTTAAAAAATTGTAATATTTGGTTCTATTAATTTTCAAAATCTACTTTTTTCGCAAATTTTTAGTTTCCGGAACTGGGAAAAAGTTTAGACAATGTTTTAACTGTCGTATTTTTATATTTGGGTACAAAACACCACTTAGGTACAAGTAGTTTTTTTATCCAATTTGCAGACTTTTATATCATTCCAACGTGAAAACAGCTTCTGTTTGTAACGGTGTGACGCCACGCGAATTTTCAAATATATTCGGCTGTTTCCGGAACGTCTTCGGTTGATTAAAAGAATATATGTATACAGGGTGTCCGGAAATTAGGAGCAAAAAACTCGGGGGTGATTCTACTTGAAAAATTAATGTGACAAGTTCCTATAACATTTTTCCGAAAGCTCATTAATCTTGGGGTTACAGGGGCTTAAAGTTTTATTTTTAAATCAATTTTTACCAGTAACTTTTTTTCTAGTGTACCGATTCGTTTCAAATTTGGCACTCTTATCACTAATGTTTATTTGTATTCTTGCACCAAAATTGAGGTAAATCCCCCAGTGTCAAAGAGTCGAAACTGACGTTAACTTTTGGTAAAGACCCAGAACTTTTTTGTTAGGCACTTTTTCTAAATTTTGATGACGCCCAGTTGAAGAGCATCGAAAAATCTTCAAAAAAGATCCTCTCGCTTTATCACGATAAAACGAGTCGTTTTCAAGAAAAACGCCTTAAATGAATACCAACTATAACTACAGCTCATTTTCAAGATTAACAAAGCAAGCATTGAACAGAAGCGAGCTTTTCTCGAAAACTACTCGTTTTATCGATATTCAACAAGAGGATATTTTTTGAAGATTTTTCGAAGCTCTTCTGGCATCATCAAAATTTAGTTATTTAGTTATTGAAAAAAATTGATTTAAAAAAAAACTTTAGGGCCTTTTAACACCAATATTAATGAGCTTTCGGAAAAATGTTATAGGAACTTGTCACATTAACTTTTCGAGTAAAATCATTCCCCGAGCTTTTTGCTTCTAATTTCCGGACACCCTGTATTTTAAACAATAAGTTTCTTAGAGGTCTAAATATTACTATAAAAATTATTTTTGAAAAAAAAATGCTCAAAGTTTCTTGAAAAATCTGCAACCTCCCAATTAACAGGATAAAGCTAAGAATAGTGACGTAACGTTCCTTCATTATTAATGTCCATTTTAGCAATTTTAAATATTAAATTTGACAAAGAATTACAAATGTATGTCACGTGACTACTTTGTGTAATCAATTTAAGTATTTTTTAAATATTAAATTTAATTTACAAGTTTCATTAGACAGACTTTCATGATGTCCTACATAATGAAATATTTAAACTATACTGGGTATATTTAACGTGAATTTTTTGTAATTAAATAAATAATAGTATTAGATATTGTCAAAATCTTTACAAAAAATATGCATTGATGAAATGTTGTGAAGGAAGATTGAATAAACCAAGCGTGTTGCCGCTCACTTTGAATATGGTTCGGTGGTAATTCTGGTAGAGAGAATGATATGGTCCACAAGATTCTTCCGAGTCACACTTCTCTAGGTCTTCTGTCTTAAGACACTTTAAACTGTCTACCATCCCCACCTGAAAAATAACCGTCAAAATACCGCAAATTTGCTCTAATTTACCGCTACAATATTCAACAAAATCACATCATATACAGTGTACGCACAGTTTCAAAGAACCGGCGCGAACAAAATGGAAATGTGCTAATTTTTTGTCCAAACCAACAGAAATCAAAACTACCGGCACTTCCACATCTAATCCTAATTTCTGTCTAAACAGAAAAATAAAAATATTTGTTTATTGAAAAGTGATAACAGTTTATTATGGATATTAGTGGCACAAGAGTGCGTTTTTGTTGTGTTGTTTATGTAAATTAAATGGTTTATTTAAATTCGTTTGGTGTCCATATGAACGGGAGTCTGTAACTGGTAATAATGGATACGATATTTAACAATGCTAAAAACTGTATTAAACAACAACGGAAAAGTGACAAAAAGGGAAAATGTGCGAAAAAATTGGCGAAAAAAAATAACAATAACAAACCGGTGGCGGGCAACAAAGAGTACAAGTACAAAAATAGATGGAGAAACCGTAAGTTATACGAAAATTATTAAAAATTATGTCATAAAATGTTAGATACCAAAAAAAAATTTGAGTTAAGAAAATATTTATGTAAATTTTGAAGAAAACGTAAGTTAAATTTTCACTACATTTATTACGAAAAACATTTTGAGATTTTGTTGAAAATTAGATATTTGTGAAAAACAATTAATTATTTTTTTATTCAATTTAACATTTTGATTAAAAATCTACAGGATTATACGGTGATTTTACTTTTCCAGGGGTGGGCGGATAAACTAATTTTATTTTGTTTCTCGCAAAGTAAGCAAGCTAGACAAAAAATGTAAGAGCCAAAAAATTTGTATTTTTAATTGCTCAATTTAAAATAATATCAAACTTATAAAAAAGCAGTGGCGTGTTCAAATTTTTCTTTAAATTATTTAGTTAAGATGCCCTACAAGCCGCCCCTGGAATAATTAAATTCAATCTAATTATGTCAAATTAAGTTCCTTACTTATTACTAGAAACGTGCCAAATTTTATCAACATTGAGATATTTGAAAAGGAAGGGTTTTTTTATTAACTTTAACACCCTGTATATCGAAAACGAAGCTTTAAAACATACAAGTTCATATGAACTTTTCTTTTTATTTTTGCGAGTTCTATTGTCTGTTAAATTTTCCCGATTCAACTTGACACACCCTGTATATTTATATTGCGCTAACTAAAACCTACATAATTTAATTAAATTACAAACAAACCCTCTAACAGACATTTTTTTTAATATAAAACTATAGAAAACTGAACAAATATGCGCACATAAATCGGCTTTGAAATTTCTAAATCTAATAGTACTTTGTGAATATTTACACAAAATGACTTTTTACTGAAATATTGATAAATATCTACGCTTTTTTATTTAGATTCGCCTTTCCCTCTGTAAAATACATAAACCACAAGCACACACATTTAATTACTTAGACATATATAACTTTTTTGCAATGTGTACACAATGTTTATGCCAACGTACACTATTATAAGGTCTAAATTTACTCCCAAGGCATTTATTTCTACCACTCTACAAACATCTAATTGCATAGAATAAAATTGTTTTACGTATTCGTTTGCGTTGGTGAGTTAACTTGTTTTTTCTAGTTTCACAAGATAACTAAAAAAGGGGCTAAAATAGATCCTTGTGGCAGTCAACGACCACGAGATAATTTTAAACTAACTATGAATAATTCGGTGTTATATAAAATGACGTCTTTGTCTTATGACTGTGTTTAATTTTAGAACATTTTTTCTAACGTGCAACAAATTTATACAGTAAACAGGTCACTATGTCAAAGAAAATAAAATGCATCAGTTCTATAAGAGAAAAATGCATCATCTTTCTCTTATAATAAGCCCAAATGCAACTTTCTAATACCGCCCATCATAACTTATGCATTCTACGGTTAGTCTTCAAGACTCCAAGGCGGCGATTTCTATATTTATACACATTTTGGTAAACATTTTATTTTCTACTCCCTACAACAACTCATATGCAAAATACATACTCATCAAACCAACACTCCATTATAATTTATTTTATGTGACAAGATTCCATATAATCTAATCAAAACGCGTAACCTTGGATTTGATTTCCTTGCATTTAACTACACACCACACTCTTCATTAATAGTTTTCTCATCAAGCACGTGTTTAGTGAATTAATTCGCGAAGAATCCATGTTAATTATGGCTAATAGCTGGTTTGTTTTATAGTGGACGACATGGAGCAGTACTTACATTACATTGGGGGTGGTGCGGGGGCGTTAGCCTTGACGGGAGTCGCCGCAGCTTCCGCCTTCTACCTCGTCAGCAGACCTTCCCCGCAGAAACCGCTGTTCCCTTTAGAGCAACAATGTATAGTTGAGGTAAAATTATTTTAAAAATAGAGCTGAATCTTGAACGTAAGTTTTAAGTTTAAGGTCAGATTTTTTAACTTGCGTTTCAAATATTATTAGCAATATTAGCTATTAGATTTATGATGCCCATTCTAGTAACTGATGGCTTTTAAGATGGCATTTTTAATGTAAGTTTGAGAAGACGAATATTTATTACAATGTTTTGTTTTGGAAAATTACCACTACTTATACTATGAGTGAGAGTGAGACGCATGTTGGAATCTTTGTATCAGAGTGGTTTGTGCCTGCCTACTGAAGCATCTTCACTTCATTAAGTTGACTCTGAAACAAAAAAATCTACTATGCATTTTCCTTTTTCTCTTTATATGGAATAATCAATTAATTTACAGTTCTTTTCATTTATATTTTTATTTTGTTCCTAAATCACTGAAAAAATATCTAAAAAGAGAACTTAAGAAACACTCTTCTTTCGATAGTACAAGAATCTATAAAAAATCCATCTGCGCCAGTTAAAATATTCAAACATTGTTTCATCTAGTTTCCATGAATTCTGGTTTTTGAATCCATGTTTTTCCTTTATGTTCTAAGCTAAAGGTAAATGTTATGAAATTTGAAAATTTATATCAACCGTGTCCTCCAATTTTAATCGAATTTCCGTTTTTGTTCAGTTTCGATGAATTTTGGCTTTGAACGTCCACGGTAAAATCTTAAAAATATATGTTTAGTGGTTAATTTGACACTAGGTGAAGAAATTCCAACACAAGTTGCAGCTGACGTTTCGAGATCCATTGCATCATCCTCAGATTTTCAATTAATTTTTAAAGTTTCCTAAAATATCAATTGAAGCTCTGAGGAAGAGATAATAGATCTGAAAATTGTGTTGAAATTTTTTCAGCTACTTCCAATTCAACCTTTATATTCTTTAATGTTCTAGATAGTTTTTTTTTCTAAACCCTTAGTGAATAAATTAGAGATTGAATGGGATTCTCTGTTGACACTAAATTATAAGGACATCGAAAGGTGTAGGTAGCTGTCCGATAACAATTTGTGATTTTATAATATTTTATATTAAAAATTTCAACTTCTTAATTTTGACTTTCTGGACTCTTCCAGATATATTTCAGGAATATCTTCATTATCACATATGGAAAATGTATCTTTTATACTCTAATTTGTTTCTAATATTCTTCAATTAGGTACCTCATGCTGAAGAGCACTAGCTAACAGAATATTAACACTTCTTCATGGTAAATTTCTTTCAATTTGTTCTTGTGTAACAATTGGTAAAAGAAATTTCTTTCTTCTTTCAGGACCTTGTAATACTTCTCAAAATATTTTATAACATTTTGACTAATATGTGAATTAAGTTACGTTAGGTTTTGTTCTTCGTCTGATTGTTTCTTTTCATTAGTATAGTCTTGTTAAAATCCTGCTACGCTCATCTTTTCAATTGTTCTCATTTTAATATTGGAGGAAAATTTTGCCCCAGCCTAGTGACTCTAGTATTTGAACCATGAGTTAGAATGATTTTATATTTTTCCAATATTTTTACTATTCGGCTTGTTCTTTTGCCTTATCCATTTCGGATGTTGGGGCGATGCGTACGTTATTGGCAGCGAAGGGTTCGGTGGATGTTGTTCTGAACCATTTCCTTAAGCAAGCTAGCCATGAGATTTTTCTTCTCCCTGTACCTCTGCGACCTTCCACCTTGCCTTGTACGATATTTTGTCCCAGACATTCAAGTTTTCTATGTTTCACATTAAACTAAATCTCAGGCCTGCATTCCATCCTGCGGAGGAACTCTTCGTTCGTTATCCTCTTTACCCAGGAAATCCTGAGTATACGTCGATATACAGGGTGTATCAATTTTAATCGAGCAAACTTTAATGGTATATTCTCCTGGTCGTCCTGAATCGGAAAAATGTATATTATATATCTCTATCTCGATTCCTAAGAAAGATAAAGGGTGTTGAAGTTTACAAGAAAAAAATATTTTTTTGCAATAACTTCCATAAAAAAGCTTGGATTCAAACAAAATTTTGCATGCCTTCCCTCCTCGCTAAGGACAATTTTATGAAGATATTTTCGATTTTGGGGGGCCCCAGTGGCGTGCAATTCGGTAACATCTCAATTATTTCAAAGAAAAAGTATGACACTGTAATTTAAAAAAAATATTTTTATCTATCAAATTCCTTGTTCAATTTGGAGTAAAATTTGCTTTTACAGAACAAAAATTGAAGTTTTAGTTCCAGAGATAATTAATTTTTTCCAAAAACGTGCTACCTAACTTGAAATTACAAAAAAATCCGGGAATGATGACAGATGCTGTTAATTCGTTCGTTCGTCGTTGTCAGAAATGCATCGAGGCTGGCGGGTTGCATTTTGAACAGTTGCTGTAATTTTATAATTATTTTTCGTTACTTTTTGTTTTTTAATAAATTTCATATTTGATTTGTGACTAATTTCAAGTTGGCACGTCTTTCAAAAAAACTAATTATCTCTGGAATTAAAACTTAAATTTTTGTTCTGTAAAAGCAAACTTTACTCCAAATTGAACAAAGAATTCAATACATAAAAAAATATTTCTTAAAAATTACAGTGGCATGCTTTTTTCTTTGAAATAATCGGGATGTGGCCGAATTGCACGCCACTGGTGCCCCCAAAATCGAAAATATCTTCATAAAATTGTCCTTAAAGAGGAGGGCAGGCATGCAATATTTTGTTTGACTTCAAGCTTTTTTATAGAAGTTATTGCAAAAAAAATGATTTTTTCTTGTAAACTTCAACACTATGTATCTTTCTTAGGAATTAAGATAGATGTATATAATATACATTTTTCCGAATCAGGACGACTAGGAGATTGTACCATTAAAGTTTACTCGATTAAAACTGATACACCCTGTATACGCCGGCTAAAATTTTGGTCTCTAATTCTTTTTTTTGTTCCAATTTGTACTTCTAGCCTATGAATTTCCTTTTTCCTTGGTTCTGTTTTGTGGAAATCGAAACTGAAATTATTGAAATAATTTTTTCTGCATTGGTCAAAACAACCTTTAGACGTTACTCAAAACATTCTCAGTTTATTCTTCCTGCAAATTATTTTCATAAGTTAACATTCTCAATATTTTACATATTCTAGCTTTCAAATTATTCTTTTTTCATATGTCTTCTTTATATCAAGAACATAAATTAACCCAACTAAATCTTTCTTCAAATAATTATTTCAATTACATTATTGAGTTTATTGTTAAAGATCTAGGTTAACACTTCTAATTGTAATCCAAAAGTAGATTATCAATTTGAGCCTGAAGCGTAGCTTCTTAATAACTGCACATCTTCCATCTAAAGCGACTTCTTTACATATTGCAAAAAACTCTAGTTTGACCTGAGATCCATCATACACCTCTCTATTATTTTTTATTACAGTATCAAACAAATCCCATCGATCATTTTTTACAATCTTAACGGTACATTTCCTGCCGTCTCTTCAGACGGTTTATTGCACAGCTAATTTTTGTGTACAATGCGAGATCGTGCCCATTTTATTCTTCAATACACATAAACACACATTCCAATCTGATACAGTCACACACGCACTAATGATTATAAAGGCGAAATTGTTATGAGGATTTCAAATTTCAATCAACTTGTTCTGTGAGGCATTAATCAACAATTATTGGTTGATTTTTGAACCAGTTCCAACTGTCGTAAAATAGTCTCGTGAAAAATCACATGAAAATAGTTGAGAGAGAAAATGAATACGAATGTGGGTTTGTGGGTGTTTTTATTTTTGCTACAATCACCGCTTCATGCTATATTTATCACGATCTCGCTAATAATAAAATTACGATTTTCCACTAGGTTTTCTCAAGCACCACACGAGTATGTTGGTTGGTGACAATTAGCAATTTTTCAATATTATTAAATTGTAACGAGTAGCACACTTCTCGCGGTGGATTAGAATAGAATTAAATATAATTGTTGGCGGGCAACGATCCAAAACCTTCAGGAAATGTCAGGGTACATCGCTCATCAAATCACATAGTTAAATTCATTAACGGTTTTCAAAACGCTGTTACAATTTATTTGTATTTAATTAATTTGCAGTGTGCAGTACTTACGCGGAATCAAAGAAAACTATCGTTGTTAACAGAATATTAATTCAGATCTTGGTAAATTATTGAGAAGCGTAATTACTGTAAAAATTATAATTATTAAATTGTTTGATTTTTATTAGACTATAGCAAACACAATAATTATCAGACGTAAATTGCAAACTTTACTTATATGAATCATACCTACATGTTTTCCGTTAGCGCTGATATTTGAAAAACAAGAGTGTAAATTCTCTGGAAAATAAATAGATGTATTAAAGGAGAACTTTCCATAAATTTCTGTTACGCCTCTTTGATATTTTGTTGAAATTAATCAAAGTTTTCCTGGCAAAAATTATTTTGATATTAGATGAATATGGAACAGGAACAAAATTTTCTAGTTTATGTTAAATTTTGAACTAAGGCTTTTTCGAGTCTTAAAGATTTTATTATCTATGCATCTATGCATAAAACCACGATGTTGAATCTTTTTGTGAGGAAATTTCTTCATAATCATAATATGATTTCTTGTTCTTCTTTTTTCCCTTCTAATTATCTCCCAATGTTTCACGATAGGGATTTAGAGAGTTGCTCATCATATTTTCTTCCTTATTGTTATCTTTTCTGCCCTTCTTTCTTTTTATCCTTAATGATTCGTCTCATCTGTATCAAGTTTTGTAGTTTGGTCGCTTATCGGTTTACATCAATTTGGTTTTAAGAAGAAAATTTCAAGAATATCCATTAGAACTAAAAACTATTTTTTATTCTACTTCATATATTTAAATAAGGCTAAGATGAAGATAGAATTTGAGGAAGTAGGACAATTTAAATATTTGGGAGTTACAGTAACGAGTAAGGGAGAAAGAATACTACGAGCCCTAACAACTAAATGTTCGGACAAAAGTAAATTTGATTGTCGTTTTTCCATACGCGCAAAAGTTATTTAAATTAACTTCCATAACATCGATGTTTTTTTCTGTTATAATGCCATCATTTGGTTATATAAAAACGTAAATTTCGTAAAAATCCGCTCAGCGGTTGCAAAACTGTGGCACTTTAACCCAGCTGGATGGGAAAATTGTAGAAACAAAGAATTAGTATTTTCAAAACGTTGGATCTAGTAGTCGGATTTTGATGAAATTTACTTTATTGCAAAGCTGGAGGTTGGTTTTCTTTATAAAAAGGTTATACAAGTTATAATTTGGTGATTTTAGGCATTTATCGGAGCTTCAAAGTTGCACCTTTAAAAATGATTTTTCTAGTAACTGTTTTAAAAAATCACAGTTTTGAAACCGCTGGTTGGAATTGTGTCAAAAAACCTTTAAATCAAAGCTCAATAATCGTACTATATTGAAAAAATCCTGAAATGTTAATATGATTTTTTTGCATTTTTTTCGAGTTCCACCAGTTCACTTTTCAAAAAACGTGTTTTTTTGAGGGTGCTACACTTTTGGAACCACTGGTTGGATTTTGGTAAAATTTACTTTATTGCAAAGCTAGATGTAGGTTTTATGTACAAAAAAATCCCCCAAGTCTTTATGTGGTGATTTTAGGCAATTTTCGTAGCTTTAAAATTGCACTTGAAAAATGTGACATAATTTTCTAACGACTGCTTTTAAAAAATCACAATTTTGGAACTCGGTGAAAACGACATAAAGGTGCTTCCATGGCCCTCATCCAATCCGAACTTAAATGTTATTGAAAGTCTTTGGCATAAAATTAAACGTATTCTACGCAATAATCCACCAAGAACCATTGGGGACTTAAAGACCAAAATAGAAGAAATTTGGGACACTTTCACGCCAGAATTGTACCAAAATTTGATAAATACAATGCCTGCTAGAATACAGGTAGCTATTAAAGCAAAAGGAGACGTATCCTCTTATTAATGGTCCTAAATTAAAAATTATCCAAACATTTAGTTGCAAATTCATTTTGTAAAATTTGCTAATTATTAAGGTTAAAATATTGTTAAATCAAATAAATAATTTTCTTCCATACATAATATTGTTATTAAGGCTTTATCTTATTGTATTGTTAGGTATTTACTAATTATTTGCGTAAAATTTCCAGTTCTCCTTTCATACTTCAAAAATTTACTTTTGTCCGAACATTTAGTTGTTAGGGCTCGTAGAAGTAAACGAGAAAATTATGGCTGCAAATAGAGCATATCATGTTAATAAATCGGTTCTAAAGATTAAGTATTTGACAATAAGGACACAATTTAGAAGCCAAAAGACGCTTATTAGACCAATAATGATGTACACAATGGAAGCAATCACAAAGAAGGACGAGGAGAAACTAAGAGTAGCGGAGAGAATGAGTATAGAGCCAGATCATATCAAGAAATACTGGAACTTTTGGGGGAGGAAGATATAGTCAGAAAGATCAAACAACAAAGGGTAAAACGGCTGGGGCATGTATGTAGGGCACCGACAGAGGAAATTAACAGAGTTTACACCAGCCACTAGAAGAAGATAAGAAAAACCGACGTCAACATGGATCAAGGAGGTGAAGGAAGTTTTGCCCAGGGTAGGAATAGTTAATGGGTAACAGTAGCTCAAGCTGGAAAGGGATGGAGAAAGATATGTAAAGAAGGTTCGTATAGAGGAAAAAGGGGGTGTCAAGCCACTTTCTTATCTTTACGTTTTATTTTTAAGAAGAAAGTTTCAAAAATCTTTCCATTAGAGCTCTCTTTTTATTTATTATTCTACTTCATACGTTTTCCTAGGTTGTATAAAAAATAATACGAATACGTTCAAAGACTCTTCTAAGCAAGGCGGTCTATTTGAGGGATCTAACCTAACACAACATCTCTCTCACTATAGGTCTCCTTAAGAAGGCTTTACTTCTATTTATAGACCTACCTATTTTATTTGGAGGTAGACCACTGACACTGGCCTTCAAATCTTATAAGAGTAAAATAAAATCTGGTTCTGGTTTCTCATACCTAGAGCTCAATATCCTGCAGCTCGTTTCTACCTCTCATGAAGATGTATAAGCAGGAAATTTCTGGAATATTCTAATATCTAGTCTAAATTTACACTTTTAGCGTAATATCCTGTAATAATTACATTTATAATTTTAGATTCAAATAGTGTCCTATTTTCATAACGTATTTCTCAGACGTATGCACCAATTAGTCAACTCTTATCCTGTTGCACTATGCAACAAAAAATATGTTCCACTCTAAAAATAGTTGAACCTTTCTGGCTTTTCCACGAGCCAAAACACCGTCTAGAAACAATCTGCCTGCCATCACTTGCAATTTTCATATTTAACTCTCGTAAATTGTATGGATTATTCGAAATATTTATATGCTGTAATACCTTTTCCATTAAGTCAAAAATTACGTGATGATGTTTATTTTTCGACTACAGCACACACAAGAATAATATGTGTGATCTAAGTATATAAAGAAAGAGTGGGAAAAGCATTGGGACTATTCTGGGACGCTATTATCCTTCGGGATATAGCATAGTCTAGTTTTATACCGACGTCGTGCTATATGTCCTTAACGCTATATATCAAATAAATGTGCAATTAACAGTGAAATTGTTTCCTAATAGAAAGTGAAACATCTTTTAATTTATAATTGACTTAAATATTATGCAGATTTTTTTTAGGGAATTAGTAGAGAAGGTGCACGCAAATAAAATTGTGAACTAATTGTGCGAGTGGCGTCATTTTATTAAATTAATTCGCGGGTGTTTAATTTTATTTTTATAGTATCTGCTAGATATTTTTTCGAGTGCCAAGCAAGCAGCTAATATTATATAAAAAAATCAAATAAAAGTGATATTGAAATTTTGCCAAGTGTTCATTAATTTTTTGTGACTCACCTAAAAAAATTGTTCAATGAATTTAAAAATATTGTTTTTTAAACTGTTCAACTCCTTGAATTTTATGTGTCGAAGATAGGAATTTGTAATTTTTAAACATGTGCAACTGTTGTTCGTGTGCAACTGTGCCCCCCATCAGCATTCCCCTTAATTTGAACAATCAATCCGATGTTTATAATTGGAAAGTAAGTGCAGTTAACTTGGAAAGAAGTTTACTCCAAAAAGAGCGAAAATGTTTCTTGTATCAGGAACAAATGTTCAAAAATATTTTTGTTGATTTATTGACTAGAAGTTAGAACTGTTTGCTTTTTTTACGTGGTCTTGAAATAGATTTATTTGCTTTTGTAATCATAAATATTATTCTGTTTTATAGTCTGAAAAACAGTGATTCATAATATTATGAAGTGCTTGTAGATTGTCCATAAAATATTTTAAATGAAAACAGAAACAATATTCAATTACTAAAAAAGCAAATTCGCCACATCGGTATTTAATACGTGGCTCTAAAAACCATAATGGTGTTTACAATTCTGGCAAAACTCCTACAATTAATGAGTTTGATCTTGAATTTACGACATAATTTTTACCACAGTGTATATTATGACTTCGTGTTATTTAAACCGTTTCATAGTCCGACTATTAAACAAAAATAGTTCATTGTTTTGTAGTAAATTAACCAGAAAATATTGTTATTCTATTTTAATACACATATAAAGTATTATGAGCTAGCGCCTAGTTTTTCTCCAGTCAATATTGTATAGTTCCAGAAATAATACCTAAACTGCGATTAATTGAAAACAAAATTTGCTACTACGTGTCAACTACCCAATTTTGCGAGTACTAAAATCTGAACTTGTTTACCTATTTATTAAACATAATTTATATTTTTTTTTTGGAACATTTCCAAACCAAACTAATAAAACCACTCCACCTTAGCTTATAATAATCAACATAATAAATTCCAAATCTTTGACCTAAATTCGACAAATTATTCCTTTATTTTGTCTGGTAATAAGAGCAATAATTAACATAATGATACTTAAAATCTACACCTACATTAAAACTAAAACTATTTCGGTTTTTCCAGGGTCCAGATCTGATTCGTGTATCCAGATTTTTCAAGGATGCAAAAGAAGGGAAGTTCGTCAGTTTTCTCTACCCGGACACCAAAACCCTATACGAGTCCTTCAGAAGAGGAGCAAAAGTATCAAGTAAGAGCTCAAAACTATAAATATCTAAATTAAATTAATTGCCCAACAAGCAAACATTAGTTCTTGTGACATGTACACATCTAATGTTAATGGAAGCGTTTAAATATAAACTCAAACTAGACCTTGATTTAATGCAACGCACCTGGTCAATTCTCTGCCATCAAAAAAACAGTTGGTTTATATGTAAATATTTTCAATTTTGACTAGTTCATCAAGTTAACACCCAATAAAACCTTCAAAGTTTGTTTGATGTTAAATGTTTAAGAAAACAAACACTTGGTAGTCTTCAGCTTCTGTATACTTTTAGTCGATAGTTGCATAATAAATCGATATGTGAGATTAATAGAGACATGAGTCATTTAAATCATATGCAACCACAAACTCAGAAGGGAATCTATATAAAAACAATGATTTTCTAAAAAATCTCTACACATTTTATTTAACTAAAGTAACAATTTCAAGGAATAATTTCCTTCCCTTTCAGATAATGGTCCTTGCTTAGGTTGGCGCGAATCCTACTCAAAGCCCTACCAATGGCTGCACTATAACGAAACTCTCCTCAGAGCCAAAAATTTAGGCTCTGGTCTGGTCTCACATGGCCTTCAACCTGGAACCAAAACCTTCATCGGCATCTACTCCCAAAACTGTCCAGAATGGATTTTAACAGAACAAGCTGCGTATTGCTACAGTATGGTACTGGTACCACTGTACGATACCCTCGGTCCTGACGCATGTGCCTTTATTATAAAACAAGGTACAATTTGTGAAAAGGGCAATTTTAGTTTTAGTTATTTACGAAATGTTTTTCCAGCTGAAATATCTGTGGTGGTGTGCGAAGACGATCAAAAGTGTAATTTATTGTTGGAACGATCTCCTAGGTGTTTGAAGAAATTGATAGTGTTTAGGGATGTTAGACCTGCGACGAAACAAAGGGCCAAAAATAGGGGAGTGGAAATTATTAAACTGTCCGAAGTGGAGGTACTTGGTTCGAAGAACAATCACCAGGAAGTTGTAAGTGCATATTATGAACTGAAACTAGTAGCCTAAATTTTACCTACTTGTATCTTCCAGCCTCCCAAACCCTCGGATTTGTGTACAATTTGCTACACCAGTGGTACCACTGGTAATCCAAAGGGCGTCATGTTAACCCACGAAAATGTCATAGCGTCGGTAAGCGCAGTTATCCTTCAACTCGGCGACCATAAACTGAAGAGCACCGACGTGCTTATTTCCTTCTTACCACTGGCTCACATGCTGGAACGCTGCTGTGAGGTAAGTCAAAAATTTTGCAAACCGACAGATCAACCTCTAAACATTTCCTCTGTGTCTAGAACGCGATGTACTTAGTAGGAGCCGCTGTTGGTTTTTACTTAGGGGATATACGAAGACTGTCCGATGATATGAAGGCGCTTCGCCCCACTGTAACACCGGCAGTCCCCCGATTGCTCAACCGAATATACGACAAAGTCCAAGCCGAAATCAACGGAAGTTGTATTAAGAAAATGTTGTTCAACATGGCGATGAGTGCAAAGGAAAGCGAAATAAAACGCGGAATTATCCGAAGCAATAGTTTTTGGGATATGTTGGTGTTCCGGAAGGTACAGGAAGGAATGGGCGGAAAACTACGTCTGATGCTCGTGGGATCAGCGCCGCTGGCAGAAAATGTTTTAACATTTATCCGATGTGCTCTAGGCTGCTTGGTAAAACTGTTATAAAGACTGAAAAAGCAATTTATTTTGGATTTTTTTCCGAATCAGGTCTTGGAAGGTTACGGACAGACCGAATGTTGCGCCCCTATAACTCTTACAATCCAAGGGGATCACGTTCCTGGTCATGTTGGTCCTCCAGTTTCCTGCTGTTGTGTTAAACTAGTAGATGTACCGGAAATGGAATACTGGGCAAGGAATAATCAAGGAGAAGTTTGCGTGAAAGGTACGAATGTTTTCCAAGGGTACTACAAGGAACCTGAAAAAACCAATGAAACAATCGATGAGCAAGGCTGGCATCATACAGGAGACGTTGGAATGTGGTTACCAGTAAGAACGCCAAAAAATGGTGTGATTTTTTTGAGTCTTAATTTATTTTGTTTGTAGAATGGTACTTTAAAAATAATAGATAGAAGGAAGCATATTTTCAAATTATCTCAGGGCGAGTATATTGTTCCGGAAAAAATAGAAAATGTGTACATTAGGTCACAGTACGTAAGCCAAGTGTACGTCCATGGTGAATCTCTAAAAGTAAACCTAATTAAATTGCTTTATTTTATAATTAAGTTTAATACGTTGTTTTTGGTTCTAGTCTTGTATTATAGCCATAGTAGTACCAGACGTGGACGTGATCAAATGTTGGGCACAAGAAAACAGCATTTCTGGTACTTTCAGCGTACTTTGCAATAATCCGGAAGTGAAACAACTTATTATGGATGATATGACTACATGGGGAAAGGATGCCGGACTTAAATCATTTGAACAAGTAAAAGAGAAATTTTTTTGAAAAAATTAACGCGCTACTTAAAATTTACCACAATTTTTTTCTGAACCGTTGGTCAAATTTGCATTTGATTCCTCAGGAATGTCTCAGTGCAAAGAAGTTGTAGTAAAAATTAAATTCTGTTTAATTACGGGGTGTAATAATAAAGTTGGATTTTTCCGGTTCTTATGGTAAATTTTAGTTGATGCGTTAATTTTGAAACATAGCGTAATGGGAACATTGTCTTACTATGTTTTTTCAGGTAAAAGACATTTATCTGCATCCGGATATGTTCAGTGTACAAAATGGGCTGTTGACACCAACATTGAAATCTAAACGTCCACAATTAAAAGCTTATTTTAAACCGCAATTAGAAGACATGTACAGTAAACTACAGTAAAAATTGCTGCAAGTTAGAAGAGCATTTTTCCTCAAAATGAGTTCAACTTAGAACAGGAAGACCTTCAACAATAGCAATATTTATTCCTATCTTTAAAGTACTTTAATAATATAAGAGACTAGCTCAAAATATTTACAATTATTATTAAAAACGTTTGTATTTTGACTGAAGGCGATTTGCTTAGAAGAGTTAACGGAGAAAAGTTTGCATAATTAGTTTAAAGTGTTTTTCTCCAACAAGTTTTTGGATAAAATTTTAGAGGAAGTTTGGCTTATTGTAGGTGATGGGATTTTATACATATAGGCGTTACATATAATTATGCAATTTTTCTCGGATAGCAATCGTTAAGACGGTGTAACTAACATCACACTGCATATCTTAATAAATAATTTAGTTCCTCGATTTTTTTTACGAAACAGCAAACACTCACAGTCACGGTTTGGATAAATATTTAATAAGAATAAATCGATGACATTTTATCGATACTTTTACCTTCATTAAGATAGTAATGGACTTTACTTATTTTTTATACAAAACCGTGCTATGCCTTTCAATAATTAATAATGCACTTAATTTATTCCTAATTGATAATGTAAAATAAATTTCAATGTTTTCAATTTTGCAACCAAATAAATGGAATTCGTCACAATTATTTATAAGCACTGTTCGTTTTCGAAAAACAGTTTCACTTTTGACACGGTAAAAAAAACAATAAAGGCAATTATTGGTGAGGCACATTTTACTTCTTAATTTTAGGTGCATATCTTGCCATGCTCACCAGTTCTTGTAGTAGTTTTAATTTTTTTTTTAGGTTCTTCAGCAAAGAAATAAGTATTTATCGCATTATTTTTAATTTTTTTTATGTGTGTTTCTTGGAGAAACATGCAATAGAAAATTTATTTATTTATAGTTATGTATACTTACTTGCAAACACATTAAATTCTTTACAAAAAAAGATTTGTTTGAATTAGTAAAACTTTCCAATATTAAGCTGTTGATTTTTATTTGAAATAATATGGCCATGCTGAAATAATGTTAAATTTTGTGTAGAAATTTTTTTGTTAATATAATTAAAAATCTCACTATATTTTTTGTATCTGGCAGAAACACTTGATAGGAAAGTTATGTATTTAAAAGAAAACTTATTAAACTACATGGAAATTAAGTTGAATTTCCCATAAAAATCATGTTTAAATTTTGAGTGTTTTCATGCAATTTTCAAATAGTTTTCGAAAGTCTTGCTCGCACTTATTGCACGAGGCATAAGTCTGTCCTTTTCCCACTCATTTCAGGCGAATTTTTTAACAAAAATATCTGATAGTACTACAATTACTTTTCCTAAAGAAATTAAGTTAAATTTCTTGTAAAAAACTAGTTTTCGGGAGTGTTTTTCGTACGCATAAAGTCTGTCCTTGTCCCACTCATTACAGCCGAATTTTTGGACAAAAATATATTGTGCTTGGAAATTTACTTTTTCAAAAGTCGATGTATTTAGTTCTTTCGTATATTTTTTATTAAACCACATGGAAATCAAGTTAAATTTCCCGTAAAAATCGTGTTTAAATTTTGACCGTTTTAAAGCAATTTTAAACTACTTTCTGAAGTCTTTTTCGCACTTATTGAAGTACGCATAAGTCTGTCCTTGTCCCACTCATTACAGCCAAATTTTTGGACAAAAATACTGGCGTTAACAGATTTTGAAAATGTTGTTTTATTTTTAAGAGATAATTCATATAAAACTAAAAGTAGAAATACAGAAGAACTCAAAGCCAAGTTTACGCAATGCCTTAACTCCGTGTCAAATATTCACATTTCGAATGCGCACAGAAGTGTCATGAAAAGTGTATTGCAGTTAATAGACGTAATTTTGAACTTTTTCTTTGAGTTGTTTTATATAGATATTAATTTTAGATAGTGTCGTGTTTATATGTATGTCGTTTGTTGTATTTTCATTTTTATTATAAGATTTTTTTTAATTTAATTTCAAAACTTTAGATTTTTTTATTTTTCAAGAAGAAATTGAAGGAATAGCCCCTTACATATTATATATATTTGAAAAGAGAAAAAAATGCTCTTTTCAATAAAGTGACTTCCATATAAAAAAATAAAAATTTATGTCATAACCTAAAAATAAAAAGACATTTTCAAAATCTGTTAACACCATTGCATTCGCATCAAAAAAGTGCCTTAAGAACGTGCAAACGCCATTTCTCTAAATTCACAAACAACCGAAATATAGACTCAAATCGAAATCTCAAAAAATCGAATTTTCGGCCATAACTCGAAAACAAACGACGATCGGTAAAATTTGACTTCACCGTCAAGGGTTTCTCAAAAAAAGAGCTCGACGATGCGCGGTCAGATTTTCAATATCTGTTATGGTTTAAAAGTTAGCCTATAAAATCATCGAATTTTGCCCACCCTGTACATACAGGGCATTAAAGAAAATAAATTATTGTAAATAATTTGCTATAAATAAATAACAAAGTTAGTCTTCTGAAATTTTGCATAATCATTTTTTTTTGTATTCTCTTATTAATAGTGGTTGCAATTATTTTATTTAGAACACAGAGGCGTGCGTACGTGTTTCTTCAAAAACATTTTATTGAATAAAACGTACACCACTGGTTTTCTTTGCAGCACCAATATGCAGAGTATTTTCCATTCAATTTAGGAACTTTTTTGTATCTTACAATTTCTTGATAACTTAACTTTTTTTTTCTTATTTATTAAAGAGGTTCTTCCCTATTAGATTTCCGAAAAAAGCATCAGTACAAAGTTAGAGAAAAATATTTCCTACAACTTTCCTTTCAATATTTTTTTGATATCGTCAATATTTAAAAGGATATTCAACAAATAAGTTGCAAATTTTAGGGAAATTTTTCTCTAGTTAGGTATACTACTTACTACTCTTTCTCCAAAAATTTCAACTTATTTGTTGAATAACTTTTTAAATCTCGACAATAACAAAAAAAGTTTAAAAGATAAGTTGTAGGAAATATTTTTCTTTACAACTTTGTACTGACTCTTTTTTTCGAAAATTTAATAGGAAAAAAAGTTATTCAATAAACAAAAAAATCCAACCCTTAATTGAGGGCTGGTGAAGGAAGGGCGGGGTCTACGAATACACAAACTCAGTTTTAAACTTTCAGGGTGACCCTCTAAAAGATTCTACAAAAATTGGCTGTAGGGTAAAAAGTCTATTTGAAGCT
This sequence comes from Pediacus dermestoides, assembly GCA_963942485.1. Classification (NCBI taxonomy): domain Eukaryota; kingdom Metazoa; phylum Arthropoda; class Insecta; order Coleoptera; family Cucujidae; genus Pediacus; species Pediacus dermestoides. The sequence goes on along the minus strand of OZ012632.1, from coordinate 10,722,012 downwards.
TTTTTTTTCCCTTATTTACTGTACTATTAGGTTGTTTTGAGTTAAGTTATCAAAAAATTATAAGATATGAAAAAGTTTCTAAAGTGAATGGAAGGTAATCTCTGTACATTGGTGCTGCAAAAAAAAACCAGAGGCGTACGCTTTATTCAATAAAATGCTTTTGAAGAAACCCGTACGCACGCCTCTGTGTTCTAAATAAAATAATTGCAACCACTATTAATAAGAGAATACAAAAAAAAGATCTATGCAAAATTTCAGAAGGCTAACTTTTTTTGTTGTTGATTTATAGCAAATTATTTAAAATAATTTATTTTCTTTAATGGCCTGTACAGGGTGGTCCAGTTACGGTGTCCTCGTTATTATCTCAGAAACTATTGGGCCCAGGAAAAAAAGTTTTATATAGAAGTTGTACAGTCTATAGCATTCTATATTTTTGAGAAAATATTACTTATACAGGGTGAGTCATTTTCATGTGGCGATATAAAGTTGCATTTTTTTAAATGGAACACCCTGTGTTTTACCTCAAAGTATGATTTCTCATCCAATTTACGATAAAAAATATATAAGGCTTAATATGCCTATTATTGATAGTTTCCAAGATATTCGACAAAATATTTTGAAAAATAATATTTTATTATGTGGGTGTAGCTTCCACCAGGTGTGTTAGAGCAAGCTATTTTTTTGTTTCAGTTTCAAAAACACTCAACTAAAACATGTTCTTGATTTAGTTTATAATAAAAAACAAAATATTTAAAAAAATTTAACTATTTCCAATGCCTACCCGACAGAGCATTATTATTAGCTTCTAGGTCTACTCTATAAAATAATGGTCCTTTGTCAAATACTACGACTTTTTCTTACATACTATATCAATTTAAAGTTTACGTGATTTTTAACACCAGAAATAAAATTTTCTAGCTAAAAAATAGAATTAACATTGCTCATTATAAACAGGCAGATATCATAGTATTTCTAGATATTTTCTCGAATATTTTGGAAACTATCAATAATAGGCATATTAACCTTATATATTTTTTATCGTAAATTGGACGAGAAATCATAATTTTAGGTAAAATATAGGGTGTTCATTTAAAAAAATGAAACTTTATATCGCCACATGAAAATGACTCACACTGTATAAATAAATTTATTTAAAAAATGTAGCAGGCTATAGACTATACAACTTCTATATACAACTTTTTTTCCTCTGCCTAATTGTTTCTAAGATAATAACGAGGACACCGTAACTGGACCACCCTGTACGTCAAAAAGGAAGCAACATTCGACCATAGTTTATTAGACAAACCACCTTTAATTTTGACTAAACTATCGACTGGTGAAATCCTGACTATATAAACTGGGACACCCTGTATACTAAATATACTATACTATACAAAAACTTCCTCCCTTCCAACAACCTTCCCTTCAAAGTAAAACCCAAATAAAACACCCAACCATATAAATTATACATTTATTGAACTGTCTATTTCTTAGCTTTACCAGAAGCTTGTTGTGCTTTCAGCACTTTCACTACAATCTTCTGTTCCTCGATAAGAAAAGCCCTGACAATTTTCCCTTTAACGCATTTGTGGCACAAAACACCACCATAAGCACGCTTCACAGTCTTCTTACGCCTGCAAAGTCTTGAACGCTCCTGAGGACGAGCTGGCAGAATACCCCTAAGTTTATCCTTGCACTGACCGCATCTTGGGATCTTCTTGGGTTTCTTCAAGTATTGGTAAACTAATTTACCACCTGGTGTACGTACACTGCAATTTAGAATAAATAAACATGTAATAACGTGGTAAAAGTTAGGTTAGGTCGTGCTTAGGAAAGTTTGGTAAAATCAGATAAAAATGAACGAATTGGTTTGACATCAAAGATTGTCAGTACTCTAGCCAAGATATTCATCATGGTATGGTTACAAGAAGGTAAAATTGTTGTTTTTATAGGAAGATAACCTCACTTTATTTGGGTATAAGAAATGTCTGTTATGTTATTATTTGGATGATTTTAGCGTAAAATGGGTAAATTTAGATTAAAAAGAAGTAATATTACTTACATGCGGCGTCTGTTTGATTTTGTATTGTACGACAATCGTCGTCTAAATACAAGACGTTGGACCATTTTGCCCCTAAAAAAACAGATTTATTAGGATTTTTGTACTGCCCACAAGAAAAATATTAAACCAGTTTTGAATATAGCACCTCTTTATACAAAAACTCACTAAAGATACTTAAAATACGATATTTTAAACAAGATGATTCAAGATTTAAATATGTCTTTACTAACCTGTCGAATGGTAAAAATGGAAGAGAACTTTTATGAATTTATGATGGCCGTGCTTGCAAGCTCAGTCGATAACACGCTACAAGCGCCATCTACATCCGCGATGACAAACTATAGTAATTTCAGATCGAAACCAAAATGGTTTCACTTTTTGAGAATTACGAACAACAATATTCGGTGCTAACAGCGGATATAACGGCCCAAATAGGATTATTAACAGCATCAGCTAGCAGTAAGTAAAACTATTTTCCCTGATTTTTTCGCATGTGACCCACATTATTCTAGTAGGCCTAGAAAACTGTTTTTCTTTTTTTTCTAGAAGACCGTCGCCAACTAATTTCAAATATCGAAAAACATGTTGAAGAGGCACAGGAGCTTGTAAATAATTATCTGGAGGTTTGTGCAATTTAATTCTTCATTTTTTTGTAGCTGGAACAAATGGATTTGGAGGTTAGGGAGGTCGAGTCATCGAAAAAGCAAAGGTGTAGAACTAAGCTAGATTGCTATCGTGCTGAACTCAAACGGCTAACTTTGGACTATATTAAAGCTCGATCGGTAAAACAGGGCGCACTGTATGACAGCGCGGAAGAAGGCGATGTTCGAATTTCAATAGACCAAAAGCAAAGATTACTAGATAATTCCGAGCGTATTGAACGAACTGGAAAAACATTGGAAGAAGGCTACAGAGTCGCGTTAGAAACGCAGGAAATTGGAACACATGTTCTTAGGAATTTAGGCGAACAAAGGGAAAGTATCCAGAGGACTAGATCACGGGTAAATAACTAATTATTTTGTTTTTTTTTTTCAAAGCAACTTTGTTTTTTAGTTACGGGAAACAGATGAAGAGTTGAGTAGGTCTTCTAGAATAATGAACTCAATGATAATGAGGTCCATCCAGCAAAAAGTAGTATTATTCGCAGTTGGTGCCTGTTTTCTTATTGCAATTTGTTTAGGAATTTATTTAAGTGTTAAGAAATAATATTTCAGTACTGATAGTTCAAATTTATTGTTAATTTACAGGGTGTGCAACGGATTGTGAAACCGGAAATGGTTAAATTTTCTTATATGTTTTTATAAATTTAACATTTCTTAACGATTTTTTGTATAGTAAAGAATCAAGCGCGCCTTGTAACTGTAGCATAATACTTAGTTTAACCAAGTATTTTAATGTAAGTACCTCCTGTTATTATTTTTTGTGTCATATTAGCGTATTAATATATTTATTGTTATTTTATCATATTGTTACATTCCTTAGCTACTTAGTTTACTTTGTATTATTATTATACGAAAATTGTGATGTTTTGCACTGATTTTATTGGTTTACTACAATATAAACTTAATTTAACTCGCTGTGTTTTTTTAGGGCTATCATTTAAACGATCAGTGTAATATTGAGGTTTTGGTCAGCTCTAAAATGCTTTCTGTCGGCAAATATAGTAAGTTGAGTCGCCACTTGTGGTCAGCAAATAGAAGAAAATTGATCAGCAAATAATGTCATATTAGGCAACTCTAAAGTAATTTCTATAGCTAAATAAATACATTCGCAGCAATATAAGTAATAAAGAAGCAAATCGCAAGTCAGATTTAATAAAATTTTGGTAAGCTGTAAAATTTATTTTATTCTGCTAATAAAGTCTATTTCTACAACAACAAATGTACACTGTGTCCCAATTTGCTTGTGATTGCAGGTGATCTCTGTAATTTGTAAAGATAGAACTTTGTGGTTTTCGCGAACCTGTGCCACTTTTTCGTTAAACTTTTAATACCACGAACAGAACTAAGCTAACTTCTTTTGTTTCTGAGATACAGGGTGAAAAAGAAATTTTTTACTTTCCAGGGTGCTGATGTCATATCTCACATACCATGTAAGCTAGAATAAAAACGCTAAACTCAGGTGGAAAGAACATGTCAAGAAGAAACGGGAAGAACTTGGCATTAGATTCAAAAAGTAAAAACTGCTCTAGATAGATATTTTTGCGTAGAATCCAGTGGCGTACTCGAAAAACAATGTTTTGCACCGTTTAAGAGATATGACACAAGTAAGGTTTTTTTAAATGGGACACCGTGTATTTTTTAGTTTCATTAAATTTGCTTATTTAGGGCATTTATTAAATTTTAAAGTGCCTAATGTTATACATCATTTTATTGAGAAAAAATTGACAAATTTAATGAGACTAAAAAATACAGGGCGTCCCATTTAGAAAAACCTAACTGGTCATATCTGAAATGGTGCAAAACATTTTTTTCGAGTAGCCACTGGATTCTACGCAAAAATATCTATCTAGAACAGTTTTTACATTTTTTCTACTTTACATGGTGTGTGAGATATGACAGCACTCTGAAAAGTAAAAAATTTCGTTTTCACCCTTTTAATTTGTCAGCTGACCATGATTTTAATATGCAAACACATTAATATTTAACTTATTGATATTATTTTGTTGCTGATCAATTTTATAATCCTGCTGACCAAGTAATAACTTTGTTTCGGGACTATTTATTTTGAATACGCATAAATATTAAGTTGACTAAAGATGTGTTTACTTGCTGATACAATTTCATTTGTTTGCTGTCCACGTATTGAGCCCGATATTTTTTTATTGCCGACAAAAACTTTGTATGCTGTCCAAATGATTTAATAGCTGATTTTTCTTGCTAACCCAATATTTAAATAGCGAACCATTTAATTTTTTTAGCACATCAATACCTACTTTTAAAATAGACCCTCAACTGACTCACAAGTACTTCCGGCTGCGCTCCACGATAGTCCAATTCAGCTCTGTGTCAATAGATGGCACAACGTGCATCAGTCAAAACAGTGATCGGGGTGCCATAGGTATTTCACGAAATCGGATGGTGTGATTTTTGTGAATATTTGTGTTTTACTGGATGTTACAGCAAATATAAAATGGCCGATTTGCGTGAATCGGACTTAAAAACAGTGTATTTGTTAAATCAGACGTCGGCAGCCAGTTTTGTACAACAATGTAAGTAGAAAAGATTTACTTTGGTTATGTTGGTGTGTGTGCAACCTTCTTTGGAATGCCGTCATTTTTTCCTTTGGAATTTTTTTGACAGCCAGATGGTATATAATTGTTTATGTTTTGTCCATTGATTGTTTACAATGCGTTACTACGGCTACCCTATTGTTTTGGTTTGTTATCAGTGTGATAATAGGAAAAATCTGTGGGTTTTAGGGGGGGTTATTTTATTGATCAACAAGGAAATCTTGACGAGTGTTTTTAATTAGCATTTTGTCATCTTGCTAGAAGTGGAACGAATCTTAAACTTGTATTTCAACCCACATGCTTATCACTTTTTAATTCTGAACTTTATTGGAAAATAGGAAAACCTAAGCAGCCAGGCGTTAGATATTTATTTACGTAGGCTGTGTAAATTTGACAACTAATCTTGTGTTTTCAACATTCAATTGTCGGATTATCTAACAGTATTTAAAAGGAAGGCGTCAACTACTAGATGATAGTTGTGACCACTGACTTATTTTGTTAAGACGACCTTGCTCTTATGTATCCACTATCCAGCCCAGCAATTTACTCTACACTCAAGCAGCACAGTAGTGTATTCATATTGAAAAAAGTAATTAAAAATGTTCGAACAGTAAATTACGTTTGTAATTTTAATTTATATGCCGCAGACAAGTAGTAATCTTGTGCAATTATTACCTGACAGACACCAGATAATTAAACATTTTACATGGGAAATGAAATGATACATTTTAATTAAAATGTGGTACTAAACCACGCTTTTTGGTGCTAGTATAGCATGAAATAAACTCTAAAGAAAAGACTGTTTGTATTTGTAAAATGTCTTACTTGTATTATGCCCAGAAAGCTTGATGACTAGTAGTTTAAATTTAACATCTCACACAAGAGTGATAAACAAATAAATTATTTTAATCTCTCAATGGGATATGCAAATTTAAATATTACGTTATCTCAATGGAACAATAAATTTCATGTTAATGTGTTCTGTTTTATTTTAGGTATTTCACTTGAATTAGGTGTAGAGTACATAGCTTATAGTTTTGGAAAGATTAAAAATAGCAAATAAAAATCTTCCACGATTATTGAATCAATACAATTTATACAGGGTGACTCAGAACTACAGAAAATCACTAAATAATGAATAGTTAATCATGAAGGGTTAGCTACCGCTAAATTTAGGGGAAAAAACTGCGTTGTCACCTCGGTTGTCACTAAATACTTCAGATTTCTAAAAATGCCTTTAAATTCCTCTTAAGTAAGATACCACAAAATGTCTCTAAAGTTTTTTAATTTCCCCGTAAATGCCGCAATTTTAATGCAACGAACCTGTACCTGTGCCTGTACGACACAAATTTCCCATAAATTAATCGGAAATTGCATGTAAATTTCCCCCAATTTCAAAAAAGTCCTCACAATTTGTCGAAAATTTGAAACAAATTCTACAATTTCCTCCCTCGCGTGGCCAATCCCTGTTTAACCACTGTCAAATTTAGGAGACAATAAAGTTTCTTTTTCATAAAAATGCCACATTGTTTTCAAATAAGACAGAATTCCTCTAAATATCTCTAATCTCAGCATAAATTCCCCAATATTAATACAACGAACTTGTACGACAAAAAGACATTCTCTATTAAATTCCGCTTAATTCCCACAATTTCCTTCCTGGAGGACAACCAATTCCTCAGTCAGATAGCCAACCCCTCGCCTAATTAGTTTATAGTAATTATTCGAAAATGTCACCAAAATCCTTCACAGGCGAACGAACAATGTAGCTCTTGTATTTCCCTTTTCTTTGTATACTTTGATTTTGAGCCATTCCCAAAAATCAAAATCTAAAACTCGAAAGTTTGCATACCTTTGTCGCCTCCCTTTATTTTCGCATAAGAACAATCGACACATTGGTCTGATTTATCGAAACAGAACCCTTCATTCATCGATTGGGACCAGCTGTAGGTCTTCTGGATTGCGACTCATATTCAGAGATCTTTTCGTATCTTCACGTGTAACATATTCATAAACACATCTTCACTTTTTTCATATCTATACAAATGAGGAACATGCATGCTCCTGTGCTCACATCTATGCAGTAATGAAGATTCTGTTCAAAAAAATATTGGCTAACCTCAATTTTTTAACTAAATACTTAATTAGTATCTAACTATACTTAAGCTCTACTAAACTCAACTACAGTCTAATCGAGAGTCCAATATTTGTTCTTCACCTTAGAAAAGATTCATTCAATTTTCTTCTATTCTCACATCAAACCGAAGATTCTACCCAAAAAATATTGACTAATCTCAATTTTTTTCACTAAATCCTTAATTACTGAAGTTGCACTAGACTCATCCATGGTCTAACCTGGAGAGTTTAATATTTCTTCTTCACCTTAGAAAGGAAACATTCCGTGATTCTCTTCTTACATCAATGCTAACGAAGATTCTGTCCAAAAAATGTTAGCTAACCTCATTTTTTTAAAGCAAATCCTCAATTAGTAATTACTGATTTACTGGCTCCATCAGACTCAACTATAGTCTAATCGAAAGTCCAACATTTCTTTTTTCACCTTAGAAAAGAAACATTACATGATCCTACTAGACCCTTTTTTTCTTCTCACATCTACATCTATGTAAACAAAGATTTTGCCCAAGAAAATATTAAATAACGTCATTTTTTTAACTAAATCTTTAATTAGTTATTACGCAATTATTTAAGATCCACTAGAATCAACTATAGTCTAACCAACATTCAAACATTTCTTCTTCACCTTAAGTAAACTGGATGTGTTTTCCCAATTTTCAAAGCTATTTAACTAATGGATTTTGTGAGCATAAAATTACCATATCTTTAGAATACTTCCAACTTCCAACCCGTTGCTTACAATATGCCACGAAGAGCAACAATTTCATTTTTTTGTGTCTACTTTTTATTCGAGAATTATTCGATAATCCTGATTTGTAAATTAACAACAACCTACCGTGGGGGTAAATACCAAATAACCCAACATGTACCTATTAACTCCATCCAAAAATAACCTTGTATTGGTTATAATACCTTCGTAGCGCCACGTCGAGGTGTTACATTAATTATAATTCTGACACGGTTCGGCTCCAGACAGGATTTCGTGGTAGTTTTTTTTTCTCGTCTTGTATTCTCTCCGATGTTTTGTTCATCTCACTGTTGGCCACCACAATGTATAATATACCAAGCGGTCGTTGCAGTTGAATGATTGAAAGTTGTTTCGAAGTAACGTGCACAAGAAAATAATCGCCTAGTCATAAAGTTCCAGTTTTCGATTCAAAAGGCAGACAAGCATCGGCGACCTCTGAATATTGTGTTGGTTCGTTCGGTCGTTACTATCAAAAAATGACTTCTTTTGTCAAGTTCAGATCTGAAGGTTTTGTTATTATTATTTATGCTAGTAAAAATGATAAATTCTTGGAACTTGTTTGTTTATTGTGCCACAAACGAGGGAAAAAATTCGTTTCGATTGTCGTAAACAAAATTTAAATTTCCACGGTTTTAGTTTACAGAAATACAACGGATTGCTGACGGGCACAGCATTTGTAGCAGGAAGTTATAAATAATATTGATTTTCTTCCTACAAGCATTAAGATATTCGTTTCTAAATCTAAATATAAGTAGATTTGAGTAGCGTATAAGAGGAATTCAAAATTACGCAATTCAGTCTGCACTCTGAAAAATTTAGCGAGTAATATAATATTGTAGCATCGATTTTAGTGAAGCCATCCACCTCCCCTGTGTCCTGCTGCAAGAACATGTGGATTGAGGTTATTAAACGTGTAAATGGGCAATTAAGCTCCCACACTCATCCAACGTATATGGAAGCTGGAAGCCAGAGTATTAAATGGTAAATCATCAAAACTCATTGGACAAAAATACATTTATATGCATGAATGTATGAGTGTCAAATTAATAAACGTACTGAAGGTTATTAAAAGTTATAGACCAAAAAACTAAAAAACATTTCAAATATTATCTGTAGCTTTCACATTGAACAGTGAGATTCCTAACTGCCATAAATGGCTACTTTTTACAACTTATTACAGTTTAGAAAACAAGTTGTTTTTAACACAGACCAATATTAAATTAAATTTATATTTACCATTAAACCAAATTACTATACATATGGATATAAATTAATATGGACAAAAAGGTAATTCGCATAGTTCACGTGAACGCACGTACATTTTGCTGTAAAGAAACTACACATACTACCTTCCAGTAATAATTAACTAAGGTATTAAAGCATGAAGTTTCATTTAGCAAAACTCATACCATATGCAAAAAATGCAGAAAGTTATTAAAAAGCAAGTTAAAATGCGATTTTCTTGACTAATGCAATTTTGTGGCATTCCTATAGCATATTGACAATTTTATGGCCTGAATGGCGTCTAGAGCAAAATTAATTATTCGAATTAAACTTTACATGTTGACAATCCACATCCAGATTTGTATAATACGTCAACGCCCATCAACTAGGTTTAATTTTGGCAAATGGCCCATGTCTTCTATAAACACGAGGCTTAAGAAGCTTTTGGGAAATCCACTGTTTCTATAAAATATGTTTTATAGCATTATAATCGTAAAATTACGCAAAGCTGAAATCAATTGTATGTCCAATCAAAGCCATATAATCTATTAATAGTTAACAAGGATAATATTTTAAATACATGGTTGTCGTATGCCATTTAGGACATTAAACAACCATAAAACCACTTGACAACGCAAGGACCACACGTCAACAAACAAGGAAGAGTGTCCAATAATAAATTAACATTTGCATATTCCGCGATAACAATATGAAAGTGATGTAAACATATTAATTTTGATGGGTTGGTGTTATCGGGGTAAGGAAAATTATGGCTTGTTGGCTATCGCCGGGAGTGTAAAATGCCATCAATTAGAAATTGTATCTAAATGTGCTTGTCCGCCTACTAATAATATTACTCGGGTACCAGGTGGAGAGTTGGAATTTATTTATGGCTCCCCTAAGAATTTCCTGATTAGGATTAAACAGGCAGAATTGAAACATGTGTTGTTTCTAATCTATACGGAATAATTGTTGGGACGGCTGTGGAATCACTACCAACAAATCGCAACCCTTTCTGCAATGTTAATATTTTTAAGCATTTTTATATTAATTTTAACCGGTCTATTTCCTTTTTAGATGCAAGAACAAGAATTACGATTGTTTCGGTGGTAGATGTGAACAGTATAGCAGAAATCAGAAAGAATGAACTGAAAATTAATTTAAAGATTTCACCACGTATAGAACTTACGAATATCATCACGATAGTTAAGTTACATAATGAGTTCCCATAAAAATAGAGGACTAAATTGGTCGTAGTCACCTTGCGGACTCATTTTTGGGTTGATTCAGAACGCAAAACCACAAAATAATTTCAGATTATGTCATGTCATTGCAAATATCATCAATAAAGGTCATTAATAAAAGCGACTCGATGTCTTTGCAGTTCATAGAAGGAACAAAACAATGATTTCTCTGGAAATATCAAAAAAGACATTTAACCGCATTTGGGAATTTGCCTGAAGATTTATCGTCAATAGAATCAGATGATGCGCAAAATCTAGCCACATTGTTGATACAAGTAAGAAGCTGAGAAAATTTCACATAATAAACGACTTGATATTTTGGAAGTTTACTACAGGGATAAGACTCTAAAGTGCTTCAAAAAATCATTGAATAAAATAGTAGAGATTTGATGTTGTTGCAGTTCATAGAAGGAACAAAGCAATGATTTCTCTAGAATTATTTTAAAAAGTCATTTAACCCATTTGTGGATTTAGCCACTTGCCAATTTATTGACTAATATTCTTCAAGTAGCTCTTGGTGCTTCCAAAAATCATTGAACAAAATAGTAAAAAGACTTGATCTCTTTTGCAGTTTGTAAATTTTGCTGAAGGTTTATCTTCAATAGAATCAGATGATGTGCAAGATCCAGCCACGTTATTGATACCAGTAAAATCTGAGAAAATCCTAGATGAGAAAAGTCGTTAAAATAAACAACGACTTGATATTCTTGGTATTTTTCAGAGGAATAAGGCATTAGAGCCTCCAAAAAGCACTACACAAAACAGTTTTAGTTGCAATCGGAACCCTTAATTTGAAGAAGAGCGTTAAATTTAACATATTAAAAGTAGAACTGAGAAAACTTATCCCGTTTTATAGATTTAGAACATCGTTGTAGACATAAAAAGTTCATTATAGAAACCATTTTCAGTGCTTTCGTCTTTAGGATGTTTTAAGAGTTACAGATTGTGCACCGAAGTGGTAAATATGAACCTCTTAAATGACAACGTTGAACGTAAACCAAAACAGACAAGCAATGAGCAGCATGATGAATTGTTGCCAAATTTCGTCTTTTTCTTTTACATACAATGTCTAATACTAGTAAGGTACACAGTATGCAATTTTATATTTTGAATATGAACTCTGGGTGCCTTGATTGAACAGGCTAGACCTTGAGGAAAATTTAAAATAATGTTATAGAATCTGGATATCGTCAAAAGTCAAGACCTTGACAGAATACGAGTATTCTGATTCCAAATTAAGCAAGATCGAAATGAAGGCAATTAAGGTTTACGAATATTAGATCATAAGTTGAGGAACTAACATAATAATAATTCCCAATTAGAATAACGGAATATAATGACAATAGAAATGGTCTAAAAGATTTAGAATCAGATAATATACACAATTAAATTTACTCGGAATCTACATGTTTGCTTAAAACACATCTATGTGTTAAGGGAATACAAAAATTCATGTATTTAAAGTTGAAACCCCATATTAATCTGAGAACTAAATAGTCTAAAAGAATATTTCTAATTTTGAAATCATGAATTCCAAGAAATATTCTTAATGAGTAACTTGATGGCTTCAAAATGGAAGAAACGTCACTTTTAATCAATCAATCATCAATAAAACAAATTATGACGCATCTCTGACTACATCTAAAAAGTAGAAACATAATTCTGTAGGTTATGAGTCCTAATTAAATATGTCATTTGAATTGTATACTAAGTACCAAAAATTAGAAAATTATTAATATAAAGAAAAACTTGATGGTCCCCCCGCCAATCACTAACAAAAAAGAAATGTTTTTGCACTGGTAGAAAAAACCTTTTACAAAATGATAAAAACCATGCGCCTAACACTTTACGTAATTGTCCATCATGGGCGCGCGGGTTGTACAACTTATAGAAAAACGGTCCGGGTTTTTTTCTGGCTCGTCACACCAGCCATGACTAAAAGATTATAGGGGCGTAATAATGACTCTGCATAACCACTAATCAAGCCTAAATACCTTTTAGTGGCCAGCGACGGATATTATTATTATTAACACCATACGTACATTAGGACTAAGATCATTTATTATTTAACACTTTTTTCTGGTGCGCTTTTGTATGAATGCTGGCAATTGTATCAAGCAGAACAATTTAAATCTTTGTCAGTCTGCATTTATTATGGAACGCGCGCTTTGGTGTTTAAATTATTTACCATTGAATATCTACGTAATAATTCTTTTTAAGAACCACACATAACAGACGTTTGTTGGATTTGATAAACCTGCGATGTGCGATGTGTTTTTAATTACAATATTATGTAAAAAGGATATCGTGTGGTGTTCTCTCTCACAAGCAGGGGTAGATAAGTGTCAGGTAGATCAACAGGTTGTGAACGCCCGGGGCAAGGTAGCATAACCACCATCCAGGCCAACCCAACAAGAACACTTATCTAGAACAACAATTTTCTGCTACTCGTCTTCCTCACAACAAAATATCATCGTGTGTGCACCTAATTACCTCAAATTAACATACACGTTCAATTTGTAATTAACTATAAAATGATTGAGGTCACGCCATTGCTTCTTATTCTTAAATATTATGAGTCAATTGGTTCGTGCTTTTTAGTGCCCAACTTTCGCAATGTAAATATAAATAGTGTAGCGAGTTTGGCGTTTATAAATTGTATGAAAATATTAATACTTGGGAAAAGTCATGTACCTCAGTTCGGGATGAGTCAGGTCCCTTTAAGTTGTTCACCAGCACGTGAGAATTGTTCATTAGATTAATCATCGCCAAGTGGTACATTGAAAAATGTTAGAATACGAAAAAAACAAGGAGTGATATACACAATCATAATTATTTTAGAAACATAAATCATTAACAGATATTATATCACTACACATTTTGAAAATTGGATAATATGCATTGTCTAAGTTTAGGAAAATACCCAAGTATTATGCGAAATAGAACGTTGGTTAGCGGTTTTGGAAATGAGTTTTCGAATTTACCATCATTGGCTAACTTAAAATTTTGGGCCCAACGTTTATCAAAATATGGAGCAGTGTTTTATATGACTTTTTTTTTTTTATTATGCTTTTTCTATATTGAAAATTGGAAAATAGACATTGAGTAAGTTGTGGAAAATGCCCAAGTATTATACCAAATAGAACATTGGTTAGCCTTAGGTTTTGGAAATGAGTTTTTGGCTAACTTAAAAATTTGGGCCCGACATCTATGAAAATATGGAACGGTGTTTTATAAATTTTACTCGAAATCTTCCATAACTAGTAACTATTTACCAAATACAATGCATAGAGTAATAATTTAACCACCTCATTCCACTGCCTATAATTTAACAATAAATGATTTAAAAACATATGGCCAAATTACATAAATTGTACGCCGTGTTTGGTCGTGAAAGTTAACTAAATGCTATTAACAGCAAAATGCAGATTTATCTCACACAAAGCTCCAAACATCTGTTATCTAAGATTTATAAGGAATACTGTGTGTAAATAATATGATTTTGTATGGGTTTGTTGAAGTAGGAGCATGGCCATGTTTGGTATGTAATTTAACCACCACATCAAGATATGTCCTCGTATGTATTTCGTTTCAATCCACAAGAAATAAACCATTTTTTCGGAGTTGTACTTAAAAACTTTGTGTATGTGTACAATCGTCAGGATCGTTATGCCCTTTATATGGGGTCTTTTGTGGAGTTGTGGTGCCAGAGTGGCGGCTGAGGCGACCCACACACACAACCTGTTGTCCTGCCCTGAGAGAGAGACTCAACTCATGCCCCGAAGGCCAACCCATATCTTACATACATATCAGTTTCCAGTGCGGATTTACACCGACCTTTCACACATGGAGATTTACGAAGAGGTGAGGAATAAAGGCGCGTTTATACTTGCAAGAAAAAACCAAAATGCTGAAAAGTTATTAGGTCTATGAAGGCTCTTCAAATGAACAAAGTATTATTCTGTCCTAAACGAAGATATCTTGAAAAGATTGTAGTCTGATGATAATAACAACGCAGATGATAACACTTATAGTTTTTCTGTTGCAACTGCAACTTTCCACACAAGTTTCCTAATGAGGAGTCATCTTCCAAAGACAGTTAAAAACCACCCAACAGCCGTTTAAATATACACCAGCATTTACTCAACAGGTCTTAATAAATTAAACGCGTCTAGTCATGCAGAAACAAATCCAGTTTATTAATTTTTGTCTCGTCGCACGTACATACATTGGAATTGTTTCATTTGTAAAAGAACAATTAACAAACCTGTCAGACAATTATGAGTAAGCTGCTGGGTGGCAAAATGCATGCACCAGAACGAGAAATAATCTGCTTCTTCTTGGTGGCGCAAGTGGGTGTCGTTGTCGTGCCAACCCATGTAGTCCTCCAGAGTGACAAAATTAAACGAGACGATTTTAGATAAACCAACACACGTATGTTGATTTGGTTTTGTTGGTAGTTGGTTGGTAGTGACCGCGGTCTTGAAATAATTGGTTGAACAGATATGTGTCAGCTGGTTTAAGAAATGTATCACGTTTATCTTGCCCTTATCTTAATTAAATTTTGTTTACTAAGGGTTGTCAATGCATGAGAAATTTATTGTGTTATCAGTGGATATTAACAAGCTTGTTATATTGTTTGAAAGGAAAAAATTTGATATGTCATGTAATCTAATTAGAAGGAATGTACGTAATGGTTTGTTCGGTGTGGTTACTTAATTAGAAGGGCAGTTTTTTTAAGATTTTAAGAAAATGTTGTGATGCCTGAGGAAGCGGCTTATCATTGTTCTACATCGAGGTTAAGATTGAGTTCCTGGAAGTTTCCCTTTTAATTTTTTGACAAACCGACTAAGAATAGGACAAATTAACGTGACTAACTTTTACCGGAAAACAAAATATTGTGCCAGTAAAAAGTTTTCTTCCTCTTATTATCTCGAAATAATTCGATAAGTTTTACTTTGAATTGAGTTAATAAATAAACTCGTCTCTTAAACTTAAAAGACGTTAATTTACAGAATGAAGTTGGAACTTAGTGTGAAGGTAGCAAAGGACCAGGATAAACTCACTTAGACCAATTTGCGTATTAGTTTTTTAAAGATTTTAAGGAAATCTTGCGATGCCTAATGCCCTAATGGAACGTCTTGTCATTGTCCTGCATCGAGGTTATACAATTGAATTCTTGAAAGTTCCCTTTTACATTTTTTTGACGAACTAACTGACAGCAAAAAGAAGTATAGGATAAATTAACGTGACTAACTTTTAAAGGAAAACACTAAAATTATGCCAGTAGAAAGTTTAGGTTAGGTACATTTTACTTTGACTTGAATTTAATAAATAAACTCGTCCCTCAAACTTAATATCGATCCCATAGCGACACGTTAACTTACAGAATGAAGTTGGAACTTAGTGTGAAGATAGCAAAAATAGGATAAATTCACGAAGGCAAGACCGATTTACGTGAAAAATTGCAGAAATGACAAACTAGTGATTAGGATGATTTGCTCAGGATAAAGCTATAAATTTTACTTCTATAAATTCCCACTTATGGAAGTGCTACAAATTATTACAACTATCATTTTGTACATTCCATGTGAAATCAAGTACCAATCAGAACCTACTTGTTTACCAATTGACATCTTCACAATATTTGCATAAACCTCAATTCCTAACTAAAGAACGATTCACAATTTAAATATAATTGATTTGTAACCACTTTGTAACCATTTCTACATTAATTCTCTCTCTTTGCTCAGTTACTAGTAGAACTGCAGCGAATGCCAAAGAGCTGATTGGTGTATAAATAACACGTCCGGTGCAAAACCCATTTCCTGTCCACACGACAGCAAATTCAACTCACCCGTAATACAGATCGCTATAATAGCTTAGGGTGCAAGTTTATTTTAGATGATCAAATGACGCTGCGGGAGATTGCAATGCTACTGGATGCAATTACATCCACTTACGAGTAGATGATAAATGAATCGTCTACATATCTAATACTTTACTGGACTGGCAGTGTCAAGTTCGTACACTCCTCAATTTTTTATCCACATCGAACAACAAACCGCAACACAATAACGAAAATATCGTTAAATCTACCTGTCATAAATTATAAATTATCTCGTAGATTATAAGTTTTTTTATTCGACGCGTTCGATACAAATCATTTTGAATATTATTCGTTTTCTTATTCTGTCAGCTGACGTGACAACTATAAAGGACGGACAGATTGAATTGGAAGTATTTTAAAAGCTGCCTTTGTAATCGCGGCTCGGAGGATTTTTAAACTCACCTTGAACTGTACGCTTGAATCGGTTTTCTCTTTTATTATCATTGTAAAAAATTCATGTACCAAAACCATCATCAGGGGAGGTGGAGGTAGCGAACAAAAAATTCTATTTATCATTATTATCAATGTGTATTTTTTCTATGTCAACTAGATGACTGGAGCTTCACGTACGAAAAGTCGTCGTTAATCTGTTCAGAATAGAAGTACCAAGAAATTTTCTATAACCATCGTCTGCATAGAGTCGTCGAATAATGCGGAAGATACAAAGTGAGTATAAATCGTAGAGAAATGTTTTTGTCGGTAAGAAAATTAGAAGTACTTAGCCCTTTATTGCATTACAAATTTGTTAATGATTATTGCCAGTTATATTCGCACCATAGAATATAGAATTTTTTTTGCAACTCCCTAGATCTAGTCACTGAAGCATGGTAAGTAGTGTCAAATAGTTTACTTTTTGACCATTAAATGTGCTTATCTCGCATACAGATCGTTTACTTAAATGTTAGACATGGTACACGAAGAAGTAGGCAAATGTGCACTCTAACTATTGTTTGCTACCTAAAATAAAAGTATGATCTTCAAGTTCTACTATTGAATTTTTTAATTATTATTGTTTTTAAGAACAAGTTTTTTTTTATCTAGTTGAATTAATAACTTCAAATTAGGCCATAATGAATTTATTTCAGATAACATTTTTAAAGATTTCAAAAATACAAAAATTTAGCTCACAATATGTAATATCAATAACATATTTTTCAAAATATAATTTCGTAAATATTAAAGTTTTAAAGTATTAAAAATTTTCTAGTAATGTAATGTATAATTTGGATGTCAGTAAGAAAAAAATTTGCATTATCTTCAGAAATCTAAATTTGTTGACTATAATAATATATTAGGCAATGAGCATTTAATGATAGCTATTAAGACACGAGTATGAGAATTACGACACGAGCCTTAGGTGAGTTATGAATACGAGTATCTTAATAGCCACTAAATGCGTTGCATACACTCTTTTTCTAGTCAAAATTATGAAAAATAAGCAAATAAATATTATGGTAACTTTATCATAAATTCAGAAAATCAAATTGAACTATAAATTTTTAAGTTTTAATAGATCTGTCAGATATTCATGGCAATATTTGATATTGACGGAATATTGTTGTATCGTAATGAAAAATCTGTATCATAATGAATCTCGTTACAGTACAGATAGTAAATGTCTAATAAATCAAAGTATGGGAGTAGAAAAAATATTGTTGTGTGTTAACGTACATCATGCTTTTCTTCACGATTATTTTGGAACTTACTGTATTTTATATATCTCACCCTAACTAAACAAAGTTTTATGTAAAGTTCTTTGATAATAATCATGTAGAACAGGCCCAATTTAAGCCGGCCATTATACATTTGAAGCCGTTTAATTGGATACTATGAAACTACCTGTTTTTAAAGCCGATTAAAAAAGCTACCTACTCAAAGAAGAAATAATTATAGGTTTTGTTGCGGCCACTGTTTTTTTTTTCAACACAGTGCTTTTGTAGCAAAATACGAGATTCAGAAAATCTGCACTAAATTAAATATTGCAATATGAGATTAACAGCAACAGACGCAGATTATGCAGTTTTATTTTGATGCACCAGCGGCTGTTATCTTAGATAATGTTGCAATAATATGCTAAACACACGCATAAGAAATTTGTTTACATGTAGTTTTAATAAAGTGTTAAAGTGGATTATTTTCAAATGTTTCCCGTCGAAATTTTTAGAACAACAACAATTTGTAAATCAGACAATTTTTATACGGAACACATGTTGAACGTTGATTTTTCTTTTACTTGCGCGCCCACATTTTGTGTGTTCACCTACGAAATCCCTGATGCACGTGGACCCCTCCTCCTCCCCCACAGTTTTATTGTGATGTTGCACAAAAATAAAAATAGTTATTTATGGGTGTATAAGCGTTGAGTTTCATCTTCTTCCGTGGAAGACGCGTGCCCACGTTCGTTAAGCCCGCGTACACACAGTGTAGGCCCATAACGGCCCACGCTCTCTCTCACCTGGAATACACCCGACCATCTGGTGTGTGTATGTCCGCCCAGTGCATTTTTTTCGGTTTGTTGTGGTAATGAAAATGTACGCCAACAACTTTAGGGTCAACCAGTACATCGGCACCAATATATTAATAAATTGCATGGTGTTTAATTAAAAGATGGTTGTGGGGGAAAAATGCGCGCGAGGGGTCAAATGGAGCTGGTTTGGATGCTGATGCGGGAGGTTTTCAAGATAGAATAAGGAAGAATGTCTGGCAAGGCAGTACTATACTGAATTATAATAGCCTTAAAGACGAAAAAGTCTAGTAAACGAAGATCAAAATCAACCAAGGACACGCGTAATAAAAGAGAGATAGATCATCTTGAAATGGGCGCTACTGCGCATGCGTGTTTGAGTATCATTCGAGTATCAGCGAGCGCATGCGCACAACGAACGCTCCTCCCAATGTGCGAGCGAGAGATTGCTATGATCTGCACCACCGTAATGTTTGCGCGCCTTTTTCCTTATTGCTAGCAATATATTAGTGTTACATATGGATAGAGTGCCCAACTGTATATTTTTGCAACACTATAACTTGCTTCAGTTGGTCAATTAACACATATATCCAAAATTTACGAGATCACACCGTCATTTTTTAAACTGGTGTCATTTTATCCAATTTGTGTCCACTATTAAACCGTACCATCAAACTGTTATTTACACGCTTATTGACTCAGAGATGAAAAGTGAAATGAACACGTTTAGTTCACAGTTATATTCAATATGCCCGTTTATTGTGTGTAGTAAAGTTACACCCACAATAATAATTTCATATAGCCGCCGACCTAGATTCACTCAAATCAGTAGCTGTGGCCAGAAGGAAAAAAACCGTGAGAAACTTTGCAGAAAAGCAAACAGTTGAGTTGGAAAAATTAGAAGAATATGCATGCGTTGGTTTTTATTTTGAAATGTCTGCGCGTTGTTTTTTTAATTTCGTACATTTTTCAAATATTTTATTGGTTTCTCCGCGTCGGTTGGTCGAAAGGAAATTATGTGTCGAATGAAAAATGCTCAAAATATTAAAATAGCTGAGATAAATGCCTAACATAATAAATTGACAAATTCCGGCTGTTACTTTAAAATAAAACCGTACCTCTTCACTAAATTATCTGAATATATAAAAATGTTGACATTTGTGTGATTTACAGAATAAGCTGTGCCGTGTACAATAATAAATTAAATTTATGTTACCACCTACACTAATTTTTAAAACGTTACAGTCCTGGCCTCTCTTGGCGAAACTACCGCTATACAAAATTTTTCTTCTATTATTTACTATTCATACATAGATTTTTTATGGATGTTTCAGTTTAATGAAGATAAATTATTGGGTGCTGTATTTAGTCGTATTTAAGGAGATTTTTGTTTGGGAAAGGCACGGTCATGAGGTCAGATTTGTTGAACTCTATCATTAAAATGATCTAATCCCATATTTTCTTGCTGCGATACTTTAACACAGCAGTCGAACAGAATGTTGAAAACGTGACTTATTAGTATACCAAAAGAACTGGACAGGATATTTCGGATATAATAAAACAGTTTTGAATTTATTACCAACTAGACAGTGTTTGATGGGGCCATAAGGTTTCTTTGCCAATGATGTAACAAGTTTTTTTTTGTTGATTAGGTGTGGTTTGAGGTGATAGAAATGTTTTTTTTAGGTTCGACGCAAATTTTATTCGTATTAAATGGCAAGGCAATTTAATTAACTTTATTTAGTCGTTTTTCCTCCAACACTGCCATCGGTTGGACTATGTGTAGATTTGTTGCTTGTTGTTTCATAGAACAAAAAACAACAATTTTATTAGACAATAAAATTTTATTCATCGTATAATAAAAATTTATTTTTATCATTGGTTAAACAACAGTTATTATGTGTGTTCTTTTCGCGCCAATTAGTATAAGAAAAGTCTATAAGCTTCAATAATTATTAATAAAGATTTTTATTATTATTTAAAGAAGATTTATATCCAATTATTTTGTCTTTGTAATTTGATATCTTTTAGTTTCTAATTACTATTCGTATAGCTTCCTAATCATTAAATTAAATTTATCTGTTATTTTGCCATAAATTATCTAAAACCATTCAAAGTCTTAATTCTGCTTTTTATGGTCAGATTCAAGTGGGAAGTTAAGAGAAAACTGTTTCTTTTAAAGAAATAATAGAAAATTTAAAAGAACCGGTTAAAAACTAATTGACCAGAAGTAAATGATGAATTGATAACCAAACCTAGCAAAATTTACCGTTTTTTAAAATTGAACTTTGCAATTCTGTTTGAAGATTTCTATCAGATATTTTAACCATCAAAAAGTGAAAGTTTCAGTTAGGACATTTTCTGGCTTGTTAAAGCGTTGTCACCTTATAAGAAAGATGATACATCTATTATGGTCATTGAGAAATACGAATCCATATAAAAATGATATACGCGTTTTGAAAATATACAAATATCAATTAGTAGTTTTATATCGGTTAAAGTAATCGGATTAAGTGCGATCTGATCTAAGAGTAAAACCCCCTACAGGGAATCGGATCTAACTTTAATCCGGCAATATTAACATCGCGATTTAAGAAACTGCGACTAAGTTCAGAACAGTGTCATTCTAACCTCAAAATTGCTGCTATATTACAAAGAACAGTACAATATCTTGCTTGTCTCTCGCTGAGGCATGTTTGAAGTAATATAGCAAATTTAAAGCATTGTGGAGTTTTATCATAAAATAGTTTCTACCTACAGTAAAGTACCCCCAAAAATCGCTTTTTTTATTTTTCATGTCAATCTCAAGTAGGTACAATTAAAATTAAACCTGTACTGATTCAGATAGATTTCGGTGCGTTCAATCCAAAATTTCGAAACTTCATTGCGATATCTCTCCGCGTTTTGAACAAAAAAAAATGAAAATTTTAAAAATTGGCATTTTTTTCAAAGTGTTGTAACTTTTGAACTAGTCTAGTTATTGGTAAACTGTTTTCACATTTATCATCATTTCTCAACCGTCTTTCGTAGCAATTATCGACTTCATCTACATAAAAATTGAAGTTAGAAATTGTTTGAAACTTGTCAATTCTGTCAACCACTAGTGACTATAATGAAGTTAGTTGCTTATTTGACAAAAGCACATTCTTTCTTTGGTGTGACTATTTTAAAAATTAAATTCGTCACCAATTTATGATATAAACACCCGCTTTTAAAATCAGATGTAATGAATTATTAATCGGATTATTCATAATCCGATTACTGTTTAGTTATATTGAGGAAGAAAATTACCACCGCGCGAAAGGCGGCGCTAGTGAGCCGGGGACAAAATGACGTATTATCAAGATAGTAAAATTTTCATTTTTATGAAATTTAATAGCGTAATATGAAGGAAGGGCAAGAAGTTATAAATTCTGGACTGATTGTTATGTGCGGTGTCAGTGAATTTTCAAAAATTAAAATAAAATAATGTTCTTTGTGTGTGTGCAGAGAATTTGCAGCTTTTGGTACGGCATATCTTTTCAGGACCCGCGATTGAGCATAAACTTCTGCAAAAAATATACATGTTACATGTTACTATAAAAATAGTTGCAAATAAGTCGTCCTATTTGTATACCAGAGAACATCACCTGGGAAGTGACAATCGTCTGTATGAAACTGCACCGAACAAACCAGCATTTCCTTATCCGCATCTTTTACATTTTCTTGAGCCACAGCACACGTTTGTCAACGAATTCAACAGTGTCAAATAAATTTATTCTTTTAATTTTAGCATACCTCGGGCAGGCACTTTATGGAAACTCAAATTGTTATTTCAACATTTTGTAGATGCGCAGTTTTGAACGCAGCCACATCCATCGCCGCTTAATTTTCTATACTCCGAGGGAAATTCACTTTAACTTTATTGTAATTTTTTTTTTGGAGACAATGACAATGTATTATTTTGACACTTTTCCCCTATTGCGGCCATCTTTACTAGTTTAATAGCGACCGATAGTGTCGCATGATATTTTTAAAGTCTCAATAAACATATGAAATGTTTGGATACATTTGAGGTTCATCATTTTATTTTACGTGTTTTACATTCACTAAATTTGAAAGATTCCGGAAATTATGAGATTGAAATTATTATAATTTCTGTCTTTCCGGATTAGGATTTGGTCCTGGGACCCATGGTATAGCGAGATTAGAAGATCGTAGTTTAAGATTATTACGTTCTTCTTCAAGACTTCTTGTTTGCATTAAATGTACATTATTTTTGATACGTTGCAGAAAAAATTATTGTGAAAGCTCAATTTTCTTTCGAATATTTTGCAGGTTTAGATTGAAAAATGTCATCAATCACGATTAAAAGTTTGTTGTAGTGACACCTTTTATTTATCAAACATTAACGAAACATTGTTTATGTTAATTTTTTGAACCATTATGATTACTATAATAATTAATGACTTTTTTTACATAACAAATGTAATCATTTAAGTAAATAGTAATCGAAAAATTTGCGCAAGTATGTAAGGTTATGAATAAATTGATAAATTAAGAATCCTGCATAAACTAATCAATTTTTAATTTCACAACTCTAGAAATTTTAATGAGCTTACTATTATATACATTTCATTCATTTCAAGATTTTAATCACATTCACCATAACTATATTTGACGTTAAATTCAACAAATAGTAAAATTATAACACACCTGTGCTTTTCTACCCATATGCAATATCTTGTGTGTGTGTTGTCGATAGTAATTATTGCTATATTCATACCGGCAAAATCTGCCTTTGGCTATAATAATTTTTGAACCTGATTCAGTTTTGACAGAACATCAGTTTGAATTAACCCAACCAACCGGTCGATGTTCCCCGCAATTTTAAAAATCCATTAGAGAATTTTACATATTTTAACAACTTGTACAAAATGAGTACACCCCTGGAAAGGTATTAATTCCAAAGCAACAAGTTCAATTACAACGACCTTTCTTTCTGTCCTCCCCTTGTTTTTTCTGAATTTTATTTAGTCTACCTTTTAAGGCCGTATAGAATTTTAGTGACAGTAAAATCACGAACGTATCTAATCAAGTTAACTGAAACAACTGAATATACGCGAGCGGCAAACGGCCATGCCAAGCCGCCTTCATTCGACATGATCTCATGTGTTCAGGTCAGGTTGCTTTTTTCTTCGTGATCGTTTCTTTTGCAAAACACCTTTGTAAAATCAGTTCTGAGAAACACAAAGCCGATTTGCATATACCCGCGGCATGTCTAATTTCTCCCTGATGTGTTCTACATAAATTTTTTGCATTTTGGTTCGCTTTGGTCCGAATTACACTTACAAATTTCGAACCATTGCATTGTTTTAACAGTGATTGTAATATGGTTTGAAACAAGTTTATTTGAAATAAATGAAAAGGCTACAGGTGTAACAAATTGCATACTGGGCGGTGCATGTTTTACAAGACAATCAGAGATACCCGGGTACCATTTGATGTTTTGTTTTATTTTGAAAACGCGCTGAGGTTATTTAATGCGATCAAAGTGGGCGGGATGCAATCACCTCTGGTATTAATGAAGATCAGATGGATTTGTAAGGGTTCAAGGTTAATGATTTTGGGTACCCACTCTTGAATTTATTGTTGGGAAAAAATATATATATACTAGTAGAAGCCCAAGAATTTTTCGTTTTCGTAAATAAAAATATTTTGGCTAATTTGGAATTTGTGCATAAATTATAGATTAGCGGATAACGAACATTAAATTAAACTAAGATGGCAAGATAAAAATGGTTCTTTTTTATGTAAAATTAGCATCGTGTCATAGAGGGTTAAGATTGCAACGGACATAGCTGGGAATGAAGTGGAGATGCTTCAGTGGGCAGGCATAAACAACTTGCTCTTTTTAGCATATAACTGAATATAGTGCATTATATCTTTGTAAAGATAATTTTATTATTAATATACCAAATTTAAAGCATTTTGGATTTTTTTCATAAAATAGTTTCTACCTAAAGTAAAGTACCCCCAAAAATCGCTTTTTTTATTTTTCATGTCAATCTCAAGTACAATTAAAATTAAACCTGTACTGATTCAGACAGATTTCGGTACGTTCAATCCAAAATTTCGAAACTTGCGATATCTCTCCGCGTTTTGAACAAAAAAAATGAAAATTTTGAAAATTGGCCTTTTTTTCAAAGTGTTGTAACTTTTGAACTAGACGTTATTGGTAAATTGTTTTCACATTTATCATCACTTCTCAACCGTCTTTCGTAGTAGCAATTGTCGACTTCATCTACATAAAATTTTTATTTTCTTTATTTTCAAAGAAAAACTTAAATTTAAAATATAACTTCACATTTTGTCAGTGCTTTTACTCGTATTGCTTCTTCTATTTAAGATATAACTACTTTGAAGTTTCTTAAGGCCACATTTCAATTTTAATTAGATATTTTGAAATTTATTGAAAACTTCATGACAATTTTAAAACCACTGGTGTACTTAATTTACAGAGTAAATCACATACGTTTTAAACTTTTAAAATTTATAACAATCGTTAATTATTGTATATTTACGTGTTGTCCGAATTTACATGGCTTGTAAAAATTACATAGCTGTTATGCATGTACTGCGGAACGCAGTGTTATTACTGCTCGAGCCGATTCTGGACACTTTGAAGTATAAATATGTGGTTAATTAAAAACAAACATACACCTACAAATAGCTAAATATATAAATGTGCAAAGGCCTTTGAAATATCACGTTGCGTATCCGAACAGTAAATTCCATCTGCAAAAACAAAACCAACACAATTGGCAAGTCGTCTCTCATTTATTACACAGGTGAATTGCACCCACCGGAAATTAGTAAAAACACACACACAGAATTCCATCGCTTTAGTGCGCTTTGCCAAAGTGCTGGAATGGCAATTCAAGTGTTAAGTTTTGGTGTGGGCGGAGACGACAGAAAAAACCGTACACTAGCAAGCTGTAATAAATTATGTGATTCTTTTCGAATGTACTGCTGAAAATTGCACGGGCGCGGAGTGTGATGGTTTGAAAATCGTTATTTATTGCCAATCGTTCTTTTGTTGCCTGTAAAACATATAAAAATATTGCTTCAGTGGAAATTGGAAAAAATTATGGCAGTGTAAATGTCGTGCACGGTCATAAAAGTTATTAGTGTAATGTTGGTTTTTATTACTAGTACACTACACTATACAGTTTGTTTTTATTTTTATTGATTATGACACACAGAGAAATACAAAACAAGCTGTTCCATTTGCTTTCATCACGACCACTTAGCATGGCACCTACTGTTTTATGAAAATGATTTTCTACATCAACTGGAAAGTTGTTTGTAAACATAAACATTCTTTTCTGATCTACAACCAGATAACAGAGACAGATTTGAAAAGTAAACTAAATCATAACAAACATAACTTTAAAATTGGGACGTTTTATCTTAAAAACTAAAACGACAATAAATAATAGTAATCGTTTTTATCAGGTACTAAAATTTCGTTTATATCGGGTCTTATCACAGGAAATCGGAAAGTTCGAACATAAATAAAAGAAACTTCATTAAATCTGTTGTTGAAATGTGATAAGATGAGTTTTATTTCTGTGTGACGGCCATAAGTCAAATATGTTTACACTGATAACGAATCAGTTTGGAAACGGCGTATTTACTTGGATTTTTCGATTGGACAAACAACCCACAGGAATCTTGTAAACAGGGTTGGCTTGATTTATATCGAATCAGTTATCACTGAATTACATGTATTCGTAAAAAATCTAAAGAAAATTTGACAACTTTTTGTACTTCTTTTTCTTCTGCCGATTTAAATATCATGTTTTATTTTGCCAAAAATCCACTTATGATTCTTCTGGTTTTAATTTCTAACAATTAAAAAATAGACACTTTCGAAAAACTGCATCAATATCTAGAATAAAATATAATTTCCGAAACTCCCAAGTTGCTTTCAAAATAATAACTTGTCAGTTTTCCATTTAGGTCCAACCTCGGGATCAACGCAGAAATAAACGATCTAAAATTTATTAACCGCTGTTCAATTTGGTATAAGTTTTAGGTGATTTAAACGAAGAAAAGGCAACTTGAAGGCACGGACCACGCACCGAAACATGATTTATTGCAAGTTGCATTTGAAGCCAACATAAATTTTAAAATGCAGATCGATAAGATATATGATTAAAAACGCACATGGCGAGACTGTACTGTAACATATTTATGCATAAGAATTTGCAAGCTAAAATAGTTACCTAAATTTCTACAAAGAAATTTGATCAGAAAATTAGCAAAAAAATCGGTAAAGTTGGTGTAATAAAATATTTTTGATTTTAACTCCTTCAAGAATATTAGATATTAAACATTCGGACATAAATCCGTATCTAAAAGTGTATTTCTGGAATGGTTCGAAAATATCCCGAAAATCTGTTTCCTTCATAAAAAATATTCGTTAAAAAACTTCCAGTTGACATAAATTTCAATAATAGATATTTAAGCTTTTAAAAGTTGCAGAATTCCTTAACTTGTGTTTTATTATTGATGTGAAATTATTTCAAAATCCTACTAACAAAGAAAAAATTATGAATGAAAACGATTTTCGTTCCATTTGACATTGATCTTTGGTAATGGCACAAAGCCACCAAGCAAAAAAAAACATAATTTACGCACTATACTCCAGCCATCATATGAAAATAACAAATAACAAATTTCATTGATAACTTTGGTTCTTAAACAAGGATAGTGATTGATAGAATACTATCCGCAAAAAAAATCGTTGAATAAAGTTGACTGATAATAACACGGGTGACTTATTCTAATATAACATTCAGTTGCATCTGCTAAACTACTGGATACAGATAAGAATTTATTGTATAACCACAATTTGTAACAACAAAAATATCAAGCATTGAATTGGAATATATAGAAGAAAAACAACTTATACCATAACATAAGAAAATAAAGGTCTGTGGATCTCAGACACCATTATATTCAAAGATATGGCTCCGTATTTATAATATATAACTTGGAAGGCGTTATTTTTGTGTTTCGTTCTGTTCCATTGATGTTCAGATAAAGCAGAGCAAAAGAGGTAAAACTAGTTTAAATTCAACTTGTGCGCGCTATCTCGACACAACAATGGGTTATATCTAGAAAAAGTTGAGGGCCACGCGGTATTCACGTTTTTAACGAATTTTGTTTATGATTAAATTGATACAGTTTTTTCCTTGGGCTTTAGTTGTATTGTCCAACTATTTGTTATGCTTAAATCCAAGGGAATAATGACCATTTAGACCGCTGGGTGGTAGAATGACATTTTATCAAATTGGAGACGGTTTCAAGTGGAAATGAAGATAAATATGGTTCAATTGTAGTACTAAATGCTGTGAAATTAAATCACAATCATGGATCTAGAAACTCAAGGTTTTTTTTTGTATCTCGACAGAAAATTTATACATAAGCGTTTTGAATGCGCATCATAGGAAAGAATTAATTTGATCAGATTACGACCGTAAATAACCATAAGAACTAATAGGAAAATTGTAATATTATAAAGAATCTCTTCTAAGTTTTTCTTGAAAAAAAACTATTAAAATATTCTTTGCATGACTGAAACATTATGCTACAATATTAATATTTTTTCCCACTCCCGATTCAGTAAGTAGATTATAATGACATTGGTGATTTTATTGATTTTACCAAAATGTTATCGGTTGTTATTGACAACCACAATTTTTATAAATGAAAGCATCCAAAATGAATAGCTTTTCTTTTCCCTAGGGACGTAAGTGAAGCTCCTTACGTCCCTAGGGAAAAGAAAAGCTATTCATTTTGGATGCTTTCATTTATAAAAATTGTGGTTTTTCACATGGAATATTCACACCACAAACTTGCTTGTGAATTCATTCTTGAAGATTTTTCCAAAAAAATATGTATTCGGTGTGGTTTTCGAGACCCTAGTCTGGCACCAATCTTTGAATAATTTATATGATAATTGCTATTCCTACTATTGAGTTATTAAATATAAGAATAACATTTTACAGTGAACAATATAACCTCAAGGACTTGGATTGTACTTTATATACTATACCTAGTTTTAGAAAAAAATGTGAAATTTAATAGCGACAAATTTTATAAATATGAAAGAAGTTAGAAAAAGTCTTTCATGTGTTCTCTGTTGATTATAGATAATTACGACCGTGTACAATGTCCAATATATAGTCGTAAAGTACTCATTAAGTGAGAACATCAATCACCAACTGTCTTTTTAAAGTAAAATACCTTAATTTTTTTGTTTACTTATGTTATTGATATTGTACCACAAAAACATTGTCAGAAAAATATTTTATAAATAAGACTAAAGTTTTATTATTTTTGCCACTTGTTAAAAAAATCCAAATATTCATAATTATGGATACTACGAGCCCTAACAACTAAATGTTCGGACAAAAGTAAATTTGATTGTCTTTTTTTCCATACGCGCAAAAGTTATCTAAATTAACTTCCATAATATGGATGGTTTTTTCTGTTATAATGCCAACATTTAGTTATATAAAAACGTAAATTTCGTAAAAATCCGCTAGGCGGTTCCAAAACTGTGGCACTTTAACCCAGCTGGATGGGAAAATTGTAGAAGCAAAGAATTATTATTTTTAAAAAGTTGGATCTAGTAGTCGGATTTTGTGAAATTTACTTTATTGCAAAGCTGGATGTTGGTTTTCTTTACAAAAAAAGTTATACAAGTTTATATTTGGTGATTTTAGGCATTTATCGGAGCTTCAAAGTTGCACCTTTAAAAATGATAAAATTTTCTAGTAACTGTTTTAAAGAATCACAGTTTTGAAACCGCTGGGTGGATTTGTGTCAAAAAACATTTAAAGCAAAGCTCAATAATCGTACTATATTGAAAAAATCCTGAAATGTTAATATGATTTTTTTTTGTATTTTTTTCGAGTTCCACAATTCACATTTCAAAAAACGTGTTTTTTGAGGGTGCTACCTACAATAAAATAATCACAGTTTTGGAACCACTGGTTGGATTTTGATAAAATTTACTTTATTGCAAAGCTGGATGTTGGTTTTATGTACAAAAAAATCCCCAAGTCTTTATTTGGTGATTTTAGGCATATTTCGTAGCTTTAAAATTGCACTTGAAAAATGTGACGTAATTTTCTAACGACTGTTTTTAAAACGTCACAGTTTTGAAACTTGGTGAAAACGACATAAAGGTGCTTTCATGGCCCTCATCCAGTCCGGACTTAAATGTCATTGAAACTCTTTGGCATAAAATTAAACGTATTCTGCGCAATAATCCACCAAGAACCATTAGGGACTTAAAGACCAAAATAGAAGAAATTTGGGACAGTTTCACGCCAGAATTGTACCAAAATTTGATAAATACAATACCTGCTAGAATACAGGCAGCTATTAAAGCAAAAGGAGACGTAACCTCTTATTAATGGTCCTAAATTAAAAATTTAGTTGTAAAGTTTGCTAATTATTAAGATTAAAATATTGTTAAATCCAATAAATAATTTTCTTCCATGTATAATATTGTTATTAAGGCTTTATCTTTATTGTATTGTTATTGCGTAATTATTGCGTAAAATTTCCAGTTCTCCTTTCATACTTCAAAAATTTACTTTTGTCCGAACATTTAGTTGTTAGGGGTCGTATAAAAATGAACTGAATCGATTTCTTTCATGGAATAAGGAATTAGTAGGAGTATCTTTCAAAATAACTTGATTCTAAGATCTGGTATAGGTATGTTACATATTACGTTGTATTGAGTTCAAATCTTTGCAGATCAAAGTTTGAAGACGCTTTTTGCACCTGGAAGCGAAGAATCCTCTAAAGATTCAAAGCCATTCGCTTCTATTTTATCCTGTCCCCATTTTCCCATCATTTGTTACTACAATTAAACCAACCGTAGAAGCAGCTCACTGCATTGTAATACCTGCCTTATATGCGACGATTTACCATAAAACTAGTTGTCCATATGGTAAGACAACCAGCGACTAGAAAAATCAGCAAATGTACATAAAACCAACCCACGTAACATTCAACATGTATGTAATTCTTGTAGAAAATCATTCATAATAACCAAGGAGATCCATTGCATTGAAACCAAAGAATGGTGTTCACATTACCACCGCCAATATGGTGAGTTTCACACTTACAAAGATTATTGTACAGTGAAGGGAACCTACAGCTTAGGTATCTAATATCACCGCGAAAGTACCAAAAAAACCGTGAATGGTGCGTGGGCATGATCCGCGACTCTATGGTACGCGTGCTGTTGATGTTTTATGGTTGCGTTTGGTGTTTAGACTTTGATGATGTTTATAATGCCTCCTTCATTATTTGATCACGAAAAAAATCCAACAGGTTATCTTTCATCTTTAGCTATTTGTTATTTATGGCGCGACTGTAGTTTATGATGTGCCATTTAGACAATAATCCACAGATTTTTCAGACTTCTGAACCGATTAATCGTTCCAGCCATATTTAGTCGATGGG
The DNA here is from genome assembly GCA_963942485.1 of Pediacus dermestoides. Classification (NCBI taxonomy): domain Eukaryota; kingdom Metazoa; phylum Arthropoda; class Insecta; order Coleoptera; family Cucujidae; genus Pediacus; species Pediacus dermestoides. The sequence continues at coordinate 10,690,478 of OZ012632.1, read as the reverse complement.
TTTTTCTTCGTTTCCAAATTAAGATTGTCATCCGCCTACGCACTGAAGAGGTCACGCCATCAAGTCTTCCTAAACTGGTGTCATTAACATTTGTCAGTACCACTACACTCTTGTAAATACCTGATAGCGTACGGATTAATCCTGTTTTGTTTAGATAGAAGCTACCAAAATATGCGTTGATAAGTTGCGCCCACGCTGTTTTGGTTTTGCTTTCATTCAAAGAAAGTCGGTGATGGACATGGCGATAAAGATAATGTTTTGGCGTTAAATTGGTATAATGTGCTTAAATTAGATTTAATTTATTAATACTGTCAACCAGGATATTGTTTGTATACTGACAAGAAACTTGTTCATATTGGCTGCAAATCGTCAGCGTTCCGAACTCCATTCTTGCCTTTATTTCTATAGGATAAATTGGGACATTTGTAGCGGTACTATTTTTACTTTCTTATACTAAATAATTACCTTAAAATTTAGCCAGTGGTTCTAAAACTTCGACACTAGAATTGTCACTCCACTATTTTAAAAAATTTAAACGTCTATATAAGAAACATACGAGAAGAGCCTTGAGTATTGGTACTGTTTTTGTAATAAAACCAACATTCCCCTCTGTAAAAATGCAAATTATCTTAAAGTAGAATCAGTAGTTCTACTACAAAATTCGCCACTAATTTCAAAGTTTCATTTATGGTATGAAAAATAGTCGAACAGAATATTTTTCTATAAGAAAATCAAAATTCTGTTTCGTTGTAAGAATTCAAATTACCTTAAAATCCAAACTGTGGTCCTAAAACTATGATATTAGTCAATCCATGAAAAATAGTGCTATTTTAAAAGTTTTATTATAAAATTTTTAAACATCTAGAAAACACAATACAAACATAGTCTTTCTTTAAGACCTTGGAACTGTTTTACAATAAAATCTATATTTCGCTTTCTAAAAATGCAAATTATCATAAAATATAATCAGTGGTTCTAAAACTATGACGCTAAAACTGGGAAATCCGGCGCTAATTTCAAAGTTTCATTTTAAATATATGAAAAACACCTAAAAAAAGAACTTTTGAACTTTTTTCTGTTTTGTAAAAATACAAAGTACCTTAAAATCTGATCAATGATTATAAAACTGTCAATCTACAAAAGTTGATGCTACTTTCAAAGTTTCAATTTCAACGCCTGAAAAACATACAAATATGGCCATTAGACACTTCGAACTAGTTTTTTTGTAATGAAACCTACATTCAGCTTTTTTTAAATGTAAATTTACGTAAACTGTGACCAGCGGTTCTAAACCTTTGCGCTTACATCAACACACGAAATTTGATACTTATTATCTTGAACATTACAATTTAAACTCCCTCAAAAAACATACAAAGACAGATAGACGGCCATTGGAGTCTTAGAACTGATTTTTTTACAAACAAACCTACGTTCCACTTTGTAAAAATGTCAATTTACTTAAAATCTCTACAGTGATTCTGAAAAATACTCAAAAACAGCCTTTAGAATCTATGAGCTGGTTTTTTGTAATAAAACCTACATTCCGTTTTGTAAAAATGAAAATTTGCTGAAATAGCTACCAGCGCTATTAAAACTTTGCGCTTTGCGCTAACATCAATCCACCAAATTTGGCACTTTATTTTGAACATTTCAATTTAAACGCCCGAAAAACATACAAAGACGGCAATTGGAGCTTTAGAACTGATTTTTTGCAATCAAACCTGCCTTTCACTTTGTAAAAATGCCAATTTACAGTGATTCTAAAACTATGACGTTTAAATTGTCATACTACGAAATTTGACACTATTTTCAAAGTTTCATTTTAAAAGTCTGAAAAATACTCAAAAATAACCTTTTTAGAGTCTATGAGCTAGTATTTTGTAATGAAACCTACATTCTGCTTTGTAAAAATGTAAATTTACTTAAACTGTGACCAGCGGTGCTAAAACTTTGCGCTAACATGAATACACAAAATTTGGCACATATTATTTTGAACAATTCAATTTAACCGCCCGAAAAACATACAAAGACGGCCATTGGAACCTTAAAACTGATTTTTTGCAATAAACCTACCTTCCACTTTGGTAAAAATGTCAATTTACTTAAAATCTATACATTGATTCTAAAACTATGACACTTAAATTGTCATACTACGAAATCTGGCACTATTTTCAAAGTTTCATTTTAAAAGTCTTAAAAATACTCAAAAGCAGCCTTTAGAGTCTACGAGCTAGTATTTTGTAATGAAACCTACATTCCGCTTTGTAAAAATGTAAATTTACTGAAATAGTTACCAGCGCTTCTAAAACTTTGCGCTAACATCAATCCACAAAATGTGACACTTTATTTTGAACATTTCAATTTAAACGCCCGAAAAACATACAAAGACGACAATTGGAGCTTTAGCACTGATTTTTTGCAATCCAACCTACCTTTCACATTGTAAAAGTGCCAATTTAGTTAAAATTTATACAGTGATTCTAAAACTATGACGTTTAAATTGTCATACTACGAAATCTGGCACTATTTTCAAAGTTTCATTTTAAAGGTCTGAAAAATACACAAAAACAGTCTTTAGTTAGAGTCTATGAGCTAGTATTTTGTAATAAAACCTACATTCCGCTTTGTAAAAATATACATTACTTTAAAATCTAACCAGTGGTTATAAAACTAAGACACTAATGCCCGGTTGCACCAAGCTCTGCTAAATGCTCAATTAACTAATTGCGCGTTTAAAATTTAGCACCGGCAGCTTATTGGGTCTTTTAAATTTGTTGCCAAGCAACGCAGCAAATAATAATCATTTAGCCAATAACATGCCGCTGCTAAATATTTACCACGTTGTTAGTTTAGCAGAGCTTGGTGCAACCGGACATAAAACTGTTAACCCATGAAAATTGGTGCTATTTTCGAAGTTTTAATTTGAATGTCTGAGAAATATACAAAAACAATCACTAAAGCCTCTTAACGAGTTTTATTCTAATTAATCCTACATTTTACTTTGTAAAAATGGAAATTTCCTGGAAATCTGTCCAGTGGTTATGAAACTATGGCACACAAAAGGTCACGCTATGAATCCAGCACTATTTTCAAAGTTTCACTTTAAGGTCTGAAAAATACACAAAAACAGCCTTTATATGAAGTAACAAGCAAGTGATATTTTTTCGAGTTCGTATTAGTTCGCATCGTATTAGAAAGTCATGTGTTGGACACAGCAGATTTTTTTTCAACAAATGGTTATTAATATTCAGTTAACCAAGTTGTATCTTGCATCATCTTCCTGTAGTACCACACATAAAATTAATATTTATTACATTTATTTAGATGAATATCACACACACACACCTTACGGTAGCGTGAAGACGAAAACTTTTAATCAATATGGTAATGGACCAAAATATTGTCATCATCCCACATACCGACATGTAAATGCATTGGAAATTTAAATTAAGTTCGGATTCTATCAAGATCTCATTACTGATTCTCATTAACACACACGTAAAGTGGCAACGAAACCAAACTCGATTGAAAATCGCTGTAAAAATTTAATTTACCCATCGAAGGGAATGTCAGTAGAACTCAAATTCGTGTATGTGTGTGTGCGGTGTTGCGTCACCTACAAAAACATGTTTTATTAATTATTAGTAGTACCGCCGCCTTATAGAAGAAGGATCAATCAACACCACCTACTTATATTTTTCCAGTTCATATTCAAACCGGATACATGCTAATTAGTAATTAATTAATTTTATATAATGGCCATTTTCGGAGTGTTGTTAGTACCGTTTACTATTTCTAGTTTCCGAAGGGTACGTACACACATTTACTTGGAGTTCCTCCTTGATCTTTGCGCGAATCTGTCTAGTAACCCCAGGGATCGTCGTGGACCATGTAATTGCATTTTGCTTGATGATGGGTGATGTGTAGTAATAACCGCGAGCAAAATAACCGTTCATTTACCATGACCAGATTGCAATTCACCTGATTGGACTTCTGTTTGTCATCGCGGTCATCGAGCAAAGCGCGCGCTCGCGCTCTATTAATCAATCATTTTCCCCATCATCAAATTGAATTAAGTACAAATGTACCACTTTTTATCAAGTTAAATTTGGTTGTTTTGTCTAAACTGTGTTGACATCATTACACAAAATATTTCTAATAGAAGCGCTTGTCTGGCTGTCTGGTGGTTTATCAAATTCCTAAGGGGAAAACTCTATTTGCGCGAGATGTTATTTGGTGTTACTATATACTGACATCATAAACAGAAATACCATAAACATCAGACACTCTCGGGTCTTATCAAAAATTCCTTTAGGTCATTTATCACTCTAAAAAAAATGCAAACATACAACAAAAATTAATAAAATACGTGTTTGCTGTAAACTGAACATTTAATTAGTGTTATAGAGATAGTCGTCGTGTTTTTATCTTAATTGTATTATTACAAAGTTGTTATGCGGTTTTGTACAATATATGCAAATTAAGAGAAACGCTTTTTATGATGTTTTGAGGTGAAGCTCAACAAATGACAATAGAGGAGAGCTGTTGATGTTTGGTAGTTTGGTACATGGACATTCCTTTGCACACCATTGTTCGCAACAGTTGGAGATGCTGATGGATTTGCGGATGTTTGTAGGCGGACAACTTTGATGGGTGTACAGAAAAAAAAACTTGTGATAAGTTTTTTCCGATGAACCAAACTGTAAATAAACGGTTATTGGGTCACAAAGTTATATAATTGAAAATGTTGGGTTTTACAGTTTGATGAGACCGATGATGGTTAGAGATAATTTTAAATATTATATGCAAGATTTTTTTGCACAGGCTCAGAAAGGCTACCCTTTAATAAAATAAAATTTATTTAACTGCAAACAATGAATGTTTTATATTACGCAAATAAATCTATTTTTAAAATAAGAAAATTATTTTAAGACAGAAAATAATATATGATTAAAATTAATTATATTAATTTGAGTAAATACAGATTTTAAATATAGAAAACATATTTTTTACATTAAAGTCATAATTGTTTTATATCAAGAACGCAAATTATTGCTACGAACAATTCTATGTTTATTTGTAATATTTTAATTGCTTCACTATTATTGTTTCTGTCTTTAATCACAGTTATTGGTTGTTATTGACAACGGGGCGTAAAGAGTTTCACTTACCCCTAGGGAAATTTGATGCTTGTTAGTGACTATCAACTGAAAACTATTAATTAATATTTCAATAATTTATATTTATAATAATATTACAATACACAAACTTGGTGGTGAATTCATACTGGAAGATTTTACCAAAAATATGCCAATAGTTTCCGAGACCCCAGCGGTGTTCTTAGTTTGGTACCAATCTTTGAATAATTTATTAGATAATTCTTACCGTTTCTTTGACTTTTCCGGTAGTAAAGATGCACAGGCAAGTCTTGCTGCCTTCTCCACTTCAGAAACACTCATTTTCTAACTATAATTATTGAATTATTCTTGTTTTGGTTTTCGGCATTCACTTTTTAACATAAGGAATAATTCAAATGTTGTCTTACAACCACAAGGTATCAAAGTCTACCTATTTCTTTTAACAGCTTGTGGTATGTCGAATATTATATGTGAACTTCGGGATCGGGAATGGGAAAAATTAATAAGCAATTCGGAAGGTAAGTGCTTGAATAGTCTCGGACTTTATTGCCCACCCTCGCTATCGCTCAGGCGCAAACTGGTAAATATTACTTACCTCCCTTAATGCGTAAATAACTATTTATTTGCATTTACTTACCTTTAAATTCCCAATACGAGATATTTTCTTTAAAATACAATATTTTAAAATGAAAACTAAACTGCTGGCCAATTGAAACGTACCAAGCGAATTTTTAGGTTGAATTAAAGTCAAATATTTTGAAAAGAAGAAAAGATATCAACATCAATTTTTCAGGATTCAAGAGATAATTTAATTGAGAAAACAATAGTGTGAGCCGAATTTTTTACTACGTTATTATCTATAGGGTATGAAAGAAAGTCGTCTTTTTTTCTCAAACTTTATACCTACCGAGATTCTACAAAATTTTTTTTATATTTTTTTGATGTCCATTTTTTTAGTCCCTGGTTAATGAGGAAAAAACCAATTTAACAAAATTTTTATAACTGTAGATACCTACCGAATTTTTTATTAAATTAAATATTGTTGATCAGGTTTTTAGAATAATAATTATGCTGCCATTTTGAAAGCAAATATCATCATGTGATATGTCGATAAAAAGGTAATTTTAAGTAGAATCTAATTATTACGGAAAAAAATTTACAGGGTTGTTTTAAAAAAAATTGAAAGTTAGTAGGTGGCACTTCCGGTGAAATCGGAAGTGTCATTAGATTGTTTTAAACGTCAAAATGATTATTCCTTTCAACAATCAAACCATGCCAAATTTCAAATTAATACAGTTAAATGTAACAAAATGGTGGGGGTTGTAAGACGATTTCGTGACCACCTGTTATACACGGATATGAGCAAATTTTTGAAAAAGTGAAAAACGCGTTTCGAAGATATATGTCACTTAAATCAATTGTGAACATAAACTAACTAAATTCCATTTTATTACATTATGAAAATAGCCTCAAAAAATGAATTAAAAAAATTTACCAATTTGCGAACGTGTACCGATTTTTGATATGCCACTGGTTACCAATAAATTTATGAAAATACAAAAAATATACTTTTTATAAGAAAGCCATTCATAAGGTATCATAATCAGCTGCAGAGATTGATTCTTACAAAACACAATACGGCAGAACGACAAAAAACTAAGAAAAAATCAAGTTTTCAGCAAAAACTCGGTATCTTATAAAATGAGAGGGATATCAAAAATTTGAGAAACATATTTTTTTCCCATTAAGTAAGGACTAAAAAAATCTACATCAAAAAAATATAAAACCATTTTTGTGGAATCTCGGTAGTTATAAAACTAAGAAAAAAAAGACGACTTTCTTTCATACCCTGTAGATAGTAATGTACTTCAAAGTAAAAAAATCGGGTAACACTATCGTTTTCTCAATTAAATTATCTCTGAAATCCTGAAAACCGCATGTTGATATCTTTTCTATTTTTCAAAATATTTGACTTTAAATTCAACCTGAAAATTCGCTTACGTTTCAATTGGCCAGCAGTTTAGTTTAATTCTTATATTCAAGAAGAATACTCTCTTAAATTTAATGGATAATACACATTATTAAATAATGTGTGTTATTTTTTTCCCTCTGCACATTTTGCTTAAAATGTAAACTTTTCTCAAAATTACTAAACTATTTCTTACTGAACCTCTTTATTCAAATCAACTTGGTATCATTTTTATTATCAATATTTTCGAATCAATTTACTACACCAAAAGATTATTATTATTACTACTAATCATATTTTGCCCCCTAACAACATCCAGTTGTTAACCCGCATAAATAGATTATATCAATTAGATTAGAGCACATTGGGAAAATTAAGCGGGGTAACCATATAAACTCCAAGACCGTTTACGTTTATTAAATGGGATAAAGTGGAACTATTATCAGATTCATACAGGAAATGACCAATCAATTGGCTTTATACGAGTATAAATTCAGCCTATTTATTATGGCCGCGACCACATAATGGTTCCACTATATGTATATTAGTAAATTGTATTAAGTTAAAATTAACATAAAGTCAAATGAATAAAATCGGTTTTGTGTATGTGTTTGTGTTTCTACTCGTATAATACCTGTAGTAAAATTTTATTTATTGGTTCCGTTAAGTCTGGTGATTAAGTACACGCGTCTTAAATATTAAATAATTTTTTTCTGTAATATAATTACCTTTACTGATATCTATGATAAATATTACTTATTTGTACTCGTTTATCTTATCGATGTCAACAGCTAGGTCTTTTCAATATTTACCACATTTTATCTTAAAAAATAATGCGTAGAACTAACACACAGCTAATAAATTACAAAATCATTTACCTTAATTGTTACAAAAGTTGTGGATGATTTGCCGTGTCTACTGTCTAGACATTAGGTAAAGAACAAGCATTTTGTTTGTTTTTATTTAACTGCATAATTAGTATTTTATAGCTAAAACAAATTTGGGTAAAACCACGTGCTTCCACTACTCTTCACAAATAAAACTCGATTTTCTTAGTTATAAATAATTATTATATAATAAACAAAGTAGGATACTGTGTTGTTGATAATATGTATAGCCTGTTTAGATTTGTTTTTAAACAGATGCAAATAGTAAATTAACATAATTGTGTTATGTTATGTATTAAATTGTCTATTATTTACTATTAAATAATGAAAATATAACGACATAAAAAATAATTACTAAATGAAACCGGTATTACTTTTATAGTAAAACTTGTTTTATGTTTACTTGCAATTTTTTTAAATTCGTAATTCTGTGATTATTTTTCAATCGAAAGGTAGATTTGAACTGCGCCTTTTTCATGGCGTGAAGCCATTTAGCGTCGTGACTCTGGTTGACATCTTGAACCTTTTTTGCCATCGTCTTTAACTTTGTCGATGTATCTGGTTGGAGAGCGTCCCCTATTACTCTTGCCCTCCACTTTGCCCTGGATGCAGAGTTTTTGCATTCCGTCTCTCCTGATGACGTGTGCAAAGAACAACTCTGAATAGTTGGAAGAAGGTGATCGTTGGTTTGGATCTTGAGTTCTTTGGGAATGGATGTATTAGTTCTTTTAACTGTCCACGGAATTCTCATCATTCGCCTGTGTAGCAGATTATTTTGAAAGCTTAGATTTTTCTTCTGCTCATGGGCCTGATCGTCCAAGTTTCCGAACTATATGTCGCTATTGAGAAGACCAGGGGTCTAAACAGGCGAATTTTTATTTGTTTGGATATATGATGGTCTCTCCAAACCCTCATCAGTTTTGATAGAGCCAACTTAACCATTCTAGTACGTCTCTTGATTTCTCCAGTGTTTGTGATGCGAGCTCCCAAATATATTATCTCGTTCCTTCTGTCGATATCAGAAATTTTTGTGAATTGTGTTGCTAGAACTTTCTCCCTGTCCACGACTAGTAGGTGGCATTTTCTGCTACAAGTCTCTATTCTCCCGAGAAGCTCAACCATTTCGTCCTCTGTGCTTGGCAGCAATGTTGTGTCGTCTGCATACCGAAGATTAGATAATTTTTCTCCACCAATAGAGATTCTGTCGCTGTACGGATGATCCATTCACTATAAATGTTATAGAGCATGGGAGACAAGATGCAGCCTTGTCGGACTCCCCTGCACTGTGAACTCTGACGAAAGCTCATTTTCCACACGGACAAAACCCTGGTTGTTTCGATAGAGAGATCTCATCAAGTAAATCATATGATCAGGTACTGCCATTTTTCTGAGGACTCGCTACAGTTGATTCTATTCGACAGTCTCGAATGCCTTCGTTTAGTGCAAAAAGCAGAAAATAGCTGGGACGTTATATTTGTGAAATTTCTCCACCATTTGCCTCATATTCATAATTTGATCTGTTGTTGCTTTGCCCGGCACAAACCCTGCCTGTTCGGAAGAAATCTGAGGTAGCAAATAAGGTTTTAGACGCTCCTGAATTATCTATTCCATGATCTTGCTTGCGTGGCTGATGAGCGCGATGGTCGTGGTACATATATGGACTCTGTCCAGTCTGTTGGCCGTTATCCATTTGGCTAATATGGTATCCCTAAAAAGCAGTCCAAAATAAAAATATTTAAATTTATTATAAAAAATATAAAGTGTAATAAGCCAAAAAAAAAATCGTTATATCGTTAACTGATAACAAACTTCGTAGTAAACTTTAAGTTTGAGCTAGAATTACCTGAATTACCTTTTGCAGCACAGATTATAGTCCGGGAGACGGCTGCAGTTTTACTACCCCTATCGAGTTATGTGTTCTGACTATCATTAATATATAGCTCTAATATGTACAACCATCGAACGACAATCCTGCCTGAGCAAATGCTGCCGGAAATACCTTTAAAAAGTTGTTAAAAAGTTATAAAATTTGTGACAGTACTCCCATGTCATTTTGTAATAAATAATACAAAAAAATGTCACGCAACAAATGCTGACCAGCAACACAATAACAATGTTAACCGGCTAAGGGCCGGTTCTACAATGCAAGTATATACTAGGTATAAAGATATAGTCGGAATTACTGCTAAAAGAGCGTTTTACAATCGCGGTATAAGTCCACGGTGGTATAAGTTGCGGTATAAGCTGCAGCATAACTTGTCTATCCGATTTTGAGGGGATATACCTAGTATAACACAATTCTGACTTTACTATTGGTTGATAATTTACTTTTACGTCGTGATATTGCAGTGAACTGCGAGTTACATTGGCACTTGAAATTTTTATTTTTATTAATTATACTTAAATTAATTAAACTTTATTGTGATAAATGCTATAACTTTCAATATATCTGATTCGGATGAGGAAATTATGTTTTCGAGAATGTTGCAATACGACATCGGCAGCGAAAAAAGTAGGATGAAAACATTTTATTCAATTGAAAAACATTCTGTAAAATCTCTGTAAATTAACATTCTACTATGCGTACAACATTAAAAAAATAAACGCAAATTATAAAAGAATTTTTGCATTATCTCATTGCCCTTGTCAATCCAAACACTGCTGTACAAATCCTGTACAATGAGTCCCACATATGAACGAGAAATTGTGTAGAACGATCGTATGGTGTATGGAAACTTGGAAACGTAGATTGCATGGAAGCATAGAACAAAACGATCGTGACCCAACAGGTGAAATAGAGGTAGAAATTAGAAAATGTCCCCATAAATTTGCAAGGTTTACAGAATGAAGGAAATCATGAAAACATTATAGAGTGCGGATTACAATCATAAATAATTATTTTGCGAATTTATTATAAAAACTAAACAGAAATTCAATTTTTATTCATTTTTTGTCGATTTTGATTAATTTTCAGTGCACAAATAAAATTCAGAACCAACTTTCACCAAAACGTAACAACTAGTACCTGTTTCCCGCCAAGTCATAAACTCATAAAAGCGCACAATTGGACTACAGTGCACACTATTAGACCTACAACGCAGATTATACTGCGTATAACTGTACCGTCAACAAATTATCTTGTAGAACACACTGAAACTTATACTCCGTATAAATCCAAGTATAAGTTATCTGAAGTATAAGTATACCGGGGTATATACTTGCATTGTAGAACCGGCCCTTAATGTATAGTTTTATTATTATAATTTTGCAATGATGGTACAATGATTGTCACTATATTATTGCTATGTCGGAGTATTTTGGGAATAAATTAGCGGAATCAGAAATTTCACCCTATAAGATTCTTTTTTCAATTTAAAATTTGCAGAGCCTTACTCAGCATAATTGAATTATAAGATATTCGCATCATTTTCATCATTCGAACCAGAGATGTTCTAAATAACTAATCCCAAATTTCAAATTACAAGGAATCGATTACAATCGACTTACTAAATTTCATATAATGGAGTAATTTGAAATTTTTTAAATTACATGTAATTGAGTAATTGGCCAGAGTTTATTATATGTAGGTAATCTTTAATTCGTTTTGTAATTATCACTCAATGTGATTTAATTATGCCCATTTCTGAATTTTCAACTTCTATAAGCCTTTTTCCATAAGTCTTAACGGAGTGAGTAACTTGAATTTAATTATTACTTACATTGTTGCTTGCTGCTACCATTTTTTGTAATTCAGTTTGCATATTTGGCTTGAAAGTTGAGTTTTACAAGCTCGGCACCCGTCAAAATTTCTATTCTGTGGCTGGTCAGCATTTGTTGCGTGACATTTTTTTGTATTATTTATTACATATAACATGGGAGTACTGTCACAAATTTTATAACTTTTTAACAATTTTTTAAAGGTATTTCCGGCAGCATTTGCTCAGGCAGGATGGTCGTTCCACGATTGCACATATAGAGCTACATATTAATGCTAGTCAGAACACATAACTCGATAGGGGTAGTAAAACTGCAGCCGTCTCCCTTACTATTAGGAAACTTGTCGACGTCAAAAAATTTAGGGACTTCCCCGGAAAATTCGAGTTGCTTGTGAAATACTAGTTCGAGTTATAGAAATTCGACTTAGGAAAATGAAAATACATAGAAAAAGATAACAAAACATTGGCGTTCATGACAAAAATTCGAGTTGGAGAATAAATCGAGTTAAAGAAGTTCCAATGTAACTAAGTATATGAAGAATCTACTTATTTTTTAGTTAGCTTAAAGTGTTGAACGACATATGTATATGTATATTTTTTGACATATTCAACTCATAAATGTTATCTACTTGTATCGATATTTATTACCATTAAATTCAATCTGTCGCCGCCTCAGCACAGACGAAGTACTGTTTCAAAACAAATACTCCCATGATTTACTGCTAATTAAAATTGTGTCGGGACGTTTTTAACGTCCTGAGTTCGATTAGACTGCTACCGGGACTCCACCTTGCACGTAATGGCGAATCCACTACATTCATCATTATACCAGTTAATGAAGTCGGTTTTCATAGACACTAAACACTACGTAATTATACACAGGTTAATAATTGATAAAAAAGAATCCAGCCGGAATCGATGACGGTTCACGGACGGCAAAAGCAAGTGGCGTGTCTCCAGTTGGAAGTAATTAGTGTGCATACTATAGCGCGATTTTTCGCGAAGCAACTTGTTGCTTGATGTTGAGAATTTGTCGAAAGGGTCGGAAAAAATTCCAAAAGTCGCGCGCGTTGGTGTCTCGGTCTCACTCTCATGAATATTTTGTTACGTTTTTGTATACAAGCATAGATTTACTAAAAGATAATAACGCGCTTTTTGGTGAGAACAACTTTTTGTAGCGCAAGGGCATTAAATTTGACGCAATTTAAATTTAATGGAAATCACAGTCGGATCTTTTGTCACGTCTTCCCGGTGACAGTGCAGCAGCGCATCGAATAAATAACGGCCCGAAGAATTTAAAATAACGAAGGAAGATCTGAGTGTTAGATGACCGTGGCGAGACGAGCTTTATTTTTTTGTTGTTGTTGTTGGGGTTTGTTGCAATGCACACACTCGGCGCTGTACACAAGATTGTTATTATGGTCCAACGCTCACGAGATGCAGCATCCTCTGTCTCAGAAATTGGATATCTCTAATTTTACACTGAATGTAATTGTATCTTAACACAATCTTCGCCTTTATTCAATGGTTCATGTGGAACCGAAGGCAAATGTGTTTCGGTTAATTCCATATATCCTGGCTTAATTTGCATGGTGCTGGTTGGTGGGATTATTGGCGACCATGGCGAGGCCGGTTAAATTAATCCTTAACAAATTCGTTGTGGATGTGTGCAGAAAAATTTGCAGCGAGATTGTGCTGGGGTCAAGTTGCAGAACCCTAAGGCAATTTATTTTTGAACTTGACGTATATACAACTGCATTTTTTAGTTTTATCTAAAAATAGAAATATCGTCTGGAAGGCAATAAAACGATTTTACATCAAGATTTCAAATTTGTTTTACTTGCTCTTGGTGTAGTGTATCAGACGCTACATAGCTCATAGTTAATTTACCGTGGGTTCCATGATCGAAACCACAATATCTAAGATATAAAATATATAACTAGCACATTTAGTAGTAAACAGAACTGCAATTTTAACAATTTTGGAAATATTTATAAATCTATAAGGTAACTGAAAAATTGCCAGAAGTATTGTAAATGTTCTATAAGTTTATAGAGAGTTATAGATTTGATTATTATAGATGGTCACAGAATTGGCTCATTAAGTTAGCTGGCCTTGCTGAAATAAAAAAGCAGCAATAGCTTGTAATTTCCTATTTTTAACATAACCTCATAACTGCAGACTTTAGAAGATTTGATGTATACAATATACTTTCATACAAGCCATCATTTTAAGACAAAACCCAAAGAGGAATGAGTTCAGGAGACTTACGAGGTGTTAAATTATCAAATAAAGGTTAGATGTAGTTAATTTATCCCAAATATATTTCTCAGCTTTTTATACGAAATCACAGTAGTTCATGTCTGTGATCAGAAGTAAAGTTTATTTATTCGTTTTGTTAAAATTATTTACCAGATTTTAAATATGCAGAACCATATGATGTAGGTATTTACACAATGTTTTGATATCTGGAGATATTTTATTTAAATGTGTAAATTTGATCTACAGGAGAAGTATTATTCTTATGTAAAATCCAACTTTACGTATTCAAGGGCGCTTGCCTGGGACCGCCATCTTAATTTGCAATCTGAAAAACTTTTTCCGAGATATCTCGTTTTCGGAATAAATAGTTACGATAAAAGTTGTAGTTACTATTTCTACAATTTTTTGTAGGATTTGAAAAAAAGCTGAAGTCTTATTTTTTAGAAAAAGCTAGAAATGATTACGTTGTTTAGAATAAACTTAAGTACCTAGGTACGATGGACAGACAATATTAAAAAATCTGCAGGAGTGATGTGGTTTAGAGAGGCATAGTATTGCGATAAATGGTGAAGAATGAGGGAGGCCTATTCTTAGGAATAGACTATAGAAGGTTAATGAGATGAGGGAGGTGCTCCAATTTTGTCGTAATTCCAATTCCTAGGGGAGGTTAGGTTGTCAAGGGCAGTAATATTCCTATCTCCTAACAATATAATAACCTAACATCCCGATTTCGAACTAAAACTTCTTTCCTGAATTAGGCAGTATGCAAACTTCCTATAACCAGCAGAAGTGTTGAATTCGACCTAGTCAACACCAGATTATCCAAATTTTGACATATGCATTAATGGAATGTAGAGTTAGAATGCTTCTGCATCGATGCGACGGGTTTTCTAATCTAAATTTCTTTAAAGTCGCCCTTCCAAATTAATAAAATGAGTTACATCTAATGCCAGAAACTGCAACATTTTATATTGTTGTACAATGAATTAGAGTAAGGCGGAAGATCAGTAAAACGAAAAGAACGGTAATTGCGAGTTACTCATACCTGCCCACTGAAGCATCCTCAATTCATAAGTAGTTATAAGGTCTAATATGGATAGATGGTTTCTAGAAATTCTGGGTTGAAATGAAGCTAAATCTTACTTCAGTTTAGCGAAAAGATGTAAAACATTTTTTGTCCGGTAAAATTTTTTTTTCTAATTTTACCATAACCGAGGGTACATTTTATATAATTTTAATAACATAGCATCCAACATTTACATTCCTATAAATATTTTAATAGACATTTTTAATTAAGCGAGTAGTGCTTTTTTCTTCTCACAATGTCAAAGCATTAACTGTCTTGTAAAAATAAAATTAGAAATTTGAATAATATCTCATTAATGAACTTACCTACAAAGTTATAACAATGAAGGTATAAACAGCAAAAAACACTTGCTTTTATAGTTTATCTAACAACATAACCAATTTATGTTCATAAATATACAGGGTGTTTCAACTCAAAGTGGACAACGTAATAGAGGTTGTAGATCTCATCGAGACTAACACTTTTTTCAAATTAATATTTTTCATTTGAGCTTTTGTTTTCGAGTTATCGACCTTCTTTTGTTTTTACATAAACCTCGTTATCTTCATTATTTATGGCCGGATTTTAAAAAATTTAAGTTTTTGGAAATTGTCAGTTTGATATCTACAATTATTGCGTTAAACATTTTTTAAAAAAATATCAACAAACAAAATGGCGACCAGTTTTCTTTTTTAAACTTGGATAGCTCTAAGTCTACTCCAAAGAAAATTGGTCGCCATTTTGTTTGTTGATATTTTTTTTAAAAATTTTAACTCAAAAATTGTTGATATCAAACTGACAATTTCAAAAAACTTTAATTTTTTAAAATCCGGCCATAAATAATGAAGATAAAGAGGTTTGTGTAAAAACAAAAGAAGGTCGAAAACTCGAAAACAAAAGCTCAAATAAAAAATAATAATTTGAAAAAAGTGTTAGTCTCGATGAGATCTACAACCTCTATTACGTTGTCCACTTTGAGTTGAAACACCCTGTATATTGAAGAAATATAATTATGGAAGAAAAAAGAATAATTTAGAATATGCATCATTTCAGACATTTCTACCTACAAAACATTGTTAATTAACATCCTTGCAATTTCATACATCTTCGCAGACATCCACGTCTTTGTACCAACAGGATAGAGACATAAAACTTCATTCAAATTTTCGCCTTTAGGCGCCCCAAGTCACCGTAAAAAACCTTTCATTCCAACCCATTCAACGATAAAACGCCAATGTACGTTTGTCTACAGAATAATAATTACGAACCCGGAAGATTTTCTGGTTAGACATAAAAATCCGTCCAAGAGCGACAAACTGCATATCGTTCTTGTTATTGCGGCACCTCAACTCCAACCATTACGGTTAATACCCGCCATGTATTAATATTGAAATGATTTTCCACCAAGTCTAAATGATAAGCGCGAGGATGTGTGTAGCAAGTTTACTAGTCTAGGATATCAGCTCGAGGGCAAAATGGTACTAGCCATCGAGAGTGAACTTGTTTTAAATGACCAATGTGTCGTGAGAAACCATTTCCTTGTATGGAAAATGTTAAAAAAAACCGAGCCAGCCAACCTGCAGCCTGTAGAAATTTTCTTTTTACTATTTTCTTTAGAAAATAAATTAATAATCTAGTTCTTGTATTCAGCAATTAGACGAGGAAGTGAATCGAAGTTTATTGGGTGCTATAACTTCCATCTAGACGCGTAACTAAATTAAAAAAAAATATGTTATGTAGTAAAGTTGAAGTTGAACAATCTAAACATCTAAACTAAACTAATGAACAAGACACAAGAGTTGTTGATTTAATGCTAGCCAAATCCCAGCGCCCCATTACATGTGATATACAACCCATTAGTATGATTTATGCCATAGTGAATAAACCATAGATAATCCTCGGTACTCCGCAAAATTCGTATATTTCACATCGTTTACTTGTAGTTTCGAAATAAGAGCGCTCGAAGCTAGGGCAATTATTAAATTTATTTGTTATGTGGGGTGGAGATGCCACGATGGGTTTTTGGCACAGTTTTACGTAAACTATTCCGCGCCCAGGTGTGAAAAATCCGCAGACATATAATTCACCACGCCACACAACTTGATGCAATCGAGTTATTTATGCTGTTGCGTGGGCGGATTAAGTCCTCAACATAACACAACTTCTAATTAATTTAATCCATTTTGCAACGCTTATATGGGAGTTAAGACATTTATTTTCCTAAGTGTGATCTTTCAATTTTGCTATACGATGTTGAATCTCGATACGTGAAAGTGGGTTTTGGATGAATGGACAACTCGCGTAGCAGAAAATTATATATTGAGTTTTAGTTTTGCGTTAATCATTATTGTGATTATGCATGGGGCGCAGTTTTCTAGGTCAAGACACTTTGGTTGCCATTTAAGGTACGAGTCATAAAACAGCGTTAAGTTCTGTGGATGGTTACGACAATATTATGCGTACTTATCCAGAAGGTTACCAGGACTAGAAGCAATTACACGAGGCTGTTTTTGTCAATAAATTTTAACTTGTTAATAGAGTTTTTTTCTGGAGGACACCTTGCAGTTTTTTCGTTTTAATCAACAAAAAGTTCCAAAATTACGAATTTCCTTAAAAGGATTTAATGGATTTCTGCAAAATATTTGGTCTACGACTATACCTAGTCCATACATTGATGGATAGTAATTATTGAGTATTGTGAAAGCGATACAGCTTAAAATAATTAATTAAATTCTAAAGAGAAATTTGCCAGGGGTCAACAGTAAACCGAGAAAAGATACAATATTTCGGATGTGCACTGAAGGAAATACTTAACTATTTGCTGAAATTTTTTTCTTCTGCGTCATAAGCATCCAAAGAGAAAAATATCTGGGTTTAATAATAATCAGGATTTTCTCCTCTTTCATTCAAATTTTAGTTTTCTGAGGTTCCAGATAGAGCGCCACCTTCAGGCGAATGAATAAAATGTATTTACTACAATATTAGTGTATTATGCAATGATCATTTAATGATAGCTATTACGACACGAATATGAGAATTACGACACGAGCCGTAGGTGACTAGTCAAAATGATGAAAAATAAGAAAATAAATATTATGGCAACTTTATCATAAACTCAGAAATGTCAAAATGTCAGATGTTCATGGCAATATTTGATATTGACTGTAATGTTGAATTTCTGTATCTTAATGAATCTCATTACAGTACACCAGGTAGTACTTAAATGTCTAATAAATCAGTTAAAGTATGGGAGTAGAAAAAATTAATTTTGTTCCAATTTTTCATTCCTCTATTAAAAAGCTAGAAAATAATGATGTTTCCTTAAACCAAACCGACTATTTACAAATACACCATGTAGAAAAATGTCAAACAACCCAACAAAATCGAGGCCAATTAAAAGTGTTAGTTGTAGTTTTTAGATTTTAGGTCGAATGGCATTTATTTCGAATCTGTCTGTGAATGCGACACACACACATGTGAGAGCATAGTTTCATGAGACAGCTCGTGATGAATGCTATGTTTAGACACCCCGGACCCGATACTCACGCTTACCGAATGATAATTCGCACCAACACAACTCCCAAATAGACAGAATATTTGCGCCTGTTTGAAATTCGCATTCTATTAGCAGCAAAACCTGGTGCTTCAATTAAACTGGATAAAAAAGTTGTTTGGGATGTTTTGTCAGAGAATAGGTGCCGAATTAAGTTTGTTTGGCAAATGACAATATTTTTTTCAACAACAGTCCAGTTTTTGAGCAGAGAGAAAAGTATTTGGCGGGAATTTAAAATAAATTAAACTGATTGGCTCTTTTTCGATACAGGCCGGTAAATAGCCAATCAAATTTGAATATTTTAAATTTCGCACTAAATTCTCTCTACAATAAAAAACACTTAATGCGTGTCTGAGTCATTTCATTGCAATGTCATAGTCATAATTTATACAGTGACTTTGCGGATGTAAGTATCAATTAAAATGTAATTTTATCTTTGACAGATTTGTTGCCTCGGTATGCTATTTTAAAATAATTATAGCTCTCATTGTATGACCATTATTTTCTGTCATGTATTGCGAAAAACTATCTTGAATACGTGGATACTTAAGAAATTGATATTTAAGAGTAAAAACCGTTCTTCATCATGTAGTTTCTTATACAAAGTTCAAGTCCCAGAATAACGTAGGATACGAAGCTAAATTTTATATAAAAGTTTGTAAAAAAAATTTCTTGTAAATTTTACATGAAATTTAGCATCTGGTCATACAGGCTTAAAATTTTAACGGGCATAGCTTGAAATGAAGAATGAAGTGGAGATGGTTCAGTGGGGAGGCATAAACAACTTGCTCTCTCTTTTTGGCGTATAACTGAATTTCTTAATATTTTAAAGAAAAAACTTTACATTATGTATTAAAGATTTTATTACTTGTATTTACAATATAACAACTATAAAACAGGTTTATACAGGGATATTCACCGAAACCGTTGGTTAGACGTTTTAAAAGATGTAGCTAATATTTTTTGCTGAAAATTGGGTTATAGCCTAAATAGCATATGGTCTCTTTATTTAAAATATTTTCAAGTCTCTACGACTTCCGGTTATACCGGAAGTAGACCCTAACTTCGTTTTTTAAATGGAACACCCTGTATATTACTACATTTTTAAATTCTACATTCAATTATAATAACATTTTGTTAAAACAATTTTTTTCTAAAACATTTTGTTTATTAATTACAGGATGATTTTTTTAAAATTTTCCAAAAATGTGCTAATTTTCAAATTTTATTTTCTAGCCTTCTAATATTCAAATTGAAATGCGGTTTTGGCAAGATGTTAACAAAAGTCTACTACTTGCAATTTCCTCATTGTAACAGCTTAATGTTCTACAGGGGGTTTATAATTTAGGTGCCATTCAGAAAAAAATCAAAACGACATAACTCATTTTTTTCAAATGGAACACCCTGTATATCGAAACAAATTTGGATTATTCATTCAATTTAAAGGTTATTTTGTTGAATAAACTTTATACCCAACTCTTGCCGTTTTCGTGAAATATCAACTTTTATGGTACTTACACATAGTATAATGATTTAACAAGAGAAGTTTTTTTTTTATTAATTTTTTATTAATGATTAACGTAACGATATTGTTTAAGATGCTTTACTGACAACATAGATTGCTTGATCCATTAATCGAATTGTTTGGCATAATTTTCAATATTACCAAAAAAACGAAATTACACAAAAACTGCAAGAGTTGCTTATAAAGTTTCTTCAACAAAATTACCTTTAAATTGAATAAATAATCCAAATTTGTTTCGATATACAGGGTGTTCCATTTGAAAAAATTGAGTTATGCCGTTTTGATTTTTTTCTGAATGGCACCTAAATGATAAACACCCTGTAGAACATTAAGCTGTTACAATGAGGAAATTGCAAGTAGTAGACTTTTGTTAACATCTTGCCAAAACCGCATTTCAATTTGAATATTAGAAGGCTAGAAAATAAAATTTGAAAATTAGCATATTTTTGGACATTTTAAAAAAATCATCCTGTAATTACTAAACGAAATGCTTTAGAGAAAAATTCTTTTAACAAAATGTTATTATAATTGAATGTAGAATTTCAAAATATAGTAATATATAGGGTGTTCCATTAAAAAAAACAAAGTTAGTGTCTACTTCTGGTATAACCGGAAGTCGTAGAAACTTGAAAACATTTTAAATAAAGAGATCATATGCTATTTAGGCTACAACCCAATTTTCAGAAAAAAATATTAACTACATCTTTTAAAACGTCTAACCAACGGTTTCGGTGAATATCCCTGTATAATTCATGGTAGAATATTAGAAAATAATTAATTTTATTGTAAAATTTAGCATTGTGCATACAGACTTTAGGCAATCTATTCATCAAAACGTTCGTTTTCAATTTAATGTATGGGCGTCTTAGCCTTTCTCTTTATTAGTATTGCGTCACCGTTTTTTTTTTGTATTTTACAAAAATTACTTTAGCAAATCACACAAACGCAATATAATTTTCCACAAACAACCACCCGCCCACCAGTTAATTAGCAATAAGATGCGTTCTGTTTGGCAAAACGAGGAAACAATTAGCTGATCTACCCACGTTTTTCGTCAAATGATCTCGAAAGTCCACTCGAAACCTCTCATTATTCCTCAGCACATATCCATGTTGTCCGTGCCCATTGTTTGAGAATACTTAAACACGAAAAGCAAACAATCGCACCACCTTTGTTGACAAGATTAATAAAAACAGTTTGACGACCCTAATTGTGAAGAGATCATTCTCACAGCCAATCGAAATTCTCTGTGTGACACAAAATAAGCTCGGCTTTGTTTGGCTTGTCGCATGATTCAATGTCAATATTTGCCACATCGATATTATATGCATATGTGTGTGTTGTGTAGTGTACACAGGATGTGACTTAACTCCTACGTACAACAATATTTTGTAATGATTATACGGCGAGTGCAAAGTTCATAAAAGAGAAATCATGAATGAGCGCGCTAATGAATGGGTATGCAAATTTAAGCGCGAGACCGGCCGGTTGGTTGGTTTACACGTTTCTCTTTGACACTGCGCGTTAATTTTTTTCTCTTGCTTGTATGCTAAGGAATTTTTATATACAATATCTTACATTTGGTATTGTGTTGATTTTCTTTGGTTTCAAATGTGAAGGTACCACCTGCAACCCAAACACACTATCCAAGAATAGGGATTTTGTTACGGTCCGTTTTTAAAATTCAATGCATAGAATTACAAAAGGTACACCGATGGTTTGGTTTTTAAGAGGGACACACCTGTGTCATTTTAAACCTGCCCTTTTGTATGCTGGCAACGACAATAACCCTCATCATCGGCAGCAGGTTTTTTGGTTTTATTGTGTGATAATTTCAGAAACGCATAAATATGCGTTCAGCAGACTATAAATATAAAATATCTTATGACACGGAAATGATGAGCACTGTACAAAATACCTTGTTGGAAGATTACTGCAAGGATCTATGATAAACTCTCTACATTTGTTGTTTTATGATACAAGATAGTAAACATATTAGTGCAAAACTGTTTAACACTTTAACTAACTCTTTGTTCTTTTCTGTTTCAGTACCACTTGGTAAGTTCCAGTACTACCTTGCATTTATTCCACATATTTTGGTGGGTACGTACCTACCTATAGATATACTC
Source organism: Pediacus dermestoides (assembly GCA_963942485.1). Taxonomy (NCBI): domain Eukaryota; kingdom Metazoa; phylum Arthropoda; class Insecta; order Coleoptera; family Cucujidae; genus Pediacus; species Pediacus dermestoides. Next base: position 10,668,233 of record OZ012632.1, on the reverse strand, counting down.
AAAGAAAAGCTTATTCTTTATATAAAATATTTCACTTAAAAGCAATGAATATTATAATATACGCACATATTTATATTTTTAAACCAGAAAAATTATTTTTGCAAGAAAGAAAGATTTAGAACTAATTATATTAATGGTTTGATTTGAGTAAATACAGATTTTAAATATAGAAAAAATATTTTTTCTATAGCAAATGTTAAAGTGTGCTTTTATCAACTCAAAATAGTAGATAAAGTAGCACTTTAACCGCAAGGGTAAATAAATTAGCACTTTATCCGCAAGGGTAGATACCTCGGTAGATACAAAATTTTGATTTTTTCGAAATGAATGAATTAAAACGTATTACCGTTGATTTTGACACCATAGTGACAACTTATAATATTTACTGACATTTTAAATTGTCATTGATAATAATTTAATTTGTAAGTAGTTTTTCTTTATAATTGGTTTTTCTTTAACATTTGCTATAGAAAAAAATTTTGTATTATACACAACGATAACATTTCATTATCTTCTCGAGCTTATTAGCGTCTCGGCCAACGCCTCGACGCTAAAATCGCTCTCTAAGATAAAGTACAATGTTATCGTCTTGTATAATAAATAACTATTTTTCTACTCATATATGAAAATGGCCATTTTGCCATGACATAGGTACTGTACTTGAAACTTCTAAATTTTTGTCTACTGCGAAAATAGTCATATTCTATCTAGAGAGAGAATATCAAAATTTCAAATTTATGATTTTCTTCATAATTTTTTTTAACGAAAACACTAAATGCACTAAATTTACTTAAATTTTCAATATCAATTCACTTTCCATGGAGTATTTTATATATAAAGCTTAAAATAGTTAAAATAAAAACTAAAATATAATTATGACGTTTCACTTATAAACTGTCATCTTGACTAATTTAAAAAAAATGTTTAGTTCCTAATCCAATTTATAAATTGAAAGTGAAAGATGCATGTCTCTCGTTGCTAGGTGCGAAAGTAATACTTTCGTGGCCAGGGCAAAAAAGTGAAATTACTAATTTTTATTTAAAATTCATATTGAAAGTAAAATTACAATCTGTGCAACTTCCAGAAATTTGTAAGGGAGCATTGTCATTATTTTCTTGCTCCATAAATGGAGTTGGGGTTGAAATTTTCATTCCTTTTTCCGTTTCCACAACAGTGATGCCAATACTGCCAGTTTCTTGGATTTTTCTCGTTTTCTGCATCATATGGACAGAATTTTCGTGTAGGATTTTATCACCCACTTCAATTTTATTGCTCAGAAACTCTGCTATGTAGTATGTACCCTTCGGCTATACAGAAGACAATTTCCAGCCCCCATGTTGCTTCAAGTCCAATATCTCCACACCTGGTGCATTTACCAATATTGATAATGTTCGTTGAAACGAATGTCCAGTGTATTGGATTGCGTTTGGAAGTTGTAGAAATTTTGCTATTTCATAAGGAATCTTGGAGATTGTGTACTTATCAACTGCTTGATTTACGCATCTGCGATGTCCATACCGATAGAAGAAACATGGATCCTGTGTATTTTTAGGTCGAAGTTGAATATAACACTTAACCAATGTTGTCCAATCTATTTGATCTTCCCCATTTATTATTACAAACTTTCTTGGCACATTGTTTTTTGTCGAAAGGATTTGAACCACTATGATATTCTTATGGTCTACGTCCTGCATTTTCAAATTATGAAGCTCATCAGATCGGCATGCTACAGTCACCCCAAAAATCGCTACCACTTTCTTCATCAAATAGATTTCATTAGGAGCTTCTAACAAAAATTATACAATCGCGTCTTTCGAAAATACCAGCGATTTTCGGGGTTGATCATAATTTTTTTTCTTGATAAACGCCTTTAAACGTTCAAACTTGGAAATATCAAAATTCTTATTTACGGAAATTGCTAATTTTAGCATTGAGTATTCCGACCACAGGCTAGCAGAAAATTTCAGTACGTTCGATTTTCCAAAAAGTACACCAGTAAAACGGTTTCACTAATTTCTTCTGCTTCCTTCGTCACACTCACACACCATTTCATAAAATTTTCGTAGATCTGGTTATATCGTTGTTTCGATTTAATCGGCGACAACCAAACAACTAATCACACACCATCTTCGCAACCTCTTCAACAGATTAAGGAACTAACACCATTTCTTTTCTCTATTTTCTCTATTTGATTCTCAAAATGTTATTTTTCTCGGTTAAAATAATTTATAAATATATTTCATCCAAGAATACTTTCTGGTTTTCTTGAATTACCTCCATGCAGTTTCGCTTTGGATGACGAATCCAATTTACAAATTCAAATTTTCGTTCACACAGTACCACCACCACCATAACCATAACAAAACAGATTGCCATCAATTCCATTTGAATGACCACTAATTCGATATGAATTGGATGGTAATAAAACGTTCCCGCGCATTATACAATCCACAATATAAGTTTTAGATGTGTACAGTGTGATATTTATGTATGTAGCAGAATTTTTCTCCTCTCCCATAGCATTACCTTAAGAATCTTGTTGTATCAGACCCGTGCAGCAAGTTGAATGCATGTTTTTGCATTTACCACTTATATAGTAACGTAGTAACCATCTCGATTGCATTGTACTATGGCGTCTACCTCTATAAAGGATGACAACCTTGTTTTTGGAATATATTACTGGAGACACAATTGAAGACTGTGTTGCCCGTTTTAGTTTTACCTTGGAAATATCTAACCAAATACGTATTTAATGTATGTAATGCAACCAATTGCCGATTGCGAGATCGATTGCAGGTACAAATAAAAATGCGGCGGTTGGTTATTATATAGCTTTGTCTGATTTGGAAGATTGGTCTGGTTTCCTTACAAAGGAAAACTGTAAATTAATGGAAATAGTTCCACCAGGATCCCTATTTGGATCTGTAAACAGTGTAAAGACAAGCATTATTTTCAGTAAACCTGCCTCAAACTATCTCTGTTTCTAAACTGCTGGCCAATTGAAACGTACCAAGCGCATTTTTAGGTTGAATTTAAAGTCAAATATTTTGAAAAATAAAAAAGATATCAACATGCGGTTTTCAGGATTTCAGAGATAATTTAATTGAGAAAACGATAATTGGTAAATTTTTTTAATTAATTTTTTGAGGCTATTTTCTTAATGGAATAAAGTGGAATTTAGTTAGTTTATGTTCACCATTGGTGTAAGTAACTTATATCCTCGAAACGGGTTCTTCACTTTTTAAAAAATTTGCTCATATCCGTGTATACCGGGTGGCCACGAAATCGTTTTACAACCCCACCATTTTGTTACATTTAACTGTATTAATTTGAAATTTGGTATGGTTTGATTGTTGAAAGGAATAATCATTGTGACGTTTAAAATAATCTAATGACACTTCCGGTTTCACCGGAAGGGCCACCTACTAATTTTAAAAATTTGTTAAAACAACCCTGTACATTTTTTTCTGTAAAAATTAGATTCTACTTAAAATTACCTTTTTATCGACATATCACATGATGACATTTGCTTTCAAAATGGCAGCATAATTATTATTGCAAAAGCCTGTTCAACAATATTTAATTTAATAAAACATTCAGTATCTTATAAAATAAGAGGGATATCAAAATTTTGAGAAATTGGTTTTTTTCCCATTAGCCAAGGACTAAAAAAATGGACATCAAAAAAATATTTAAATTTTTGTGGAATCTCGGTAGGTATAAAGTTTGAGAAAAAAAGACAACTTTCTTTCATACCCTGTAGATAGTAACATACTTCAAAGTAAAAAAATCGAGTCACAATATTGTTTTCTCAATTAAATTATCTCTTGAATCATGAAAACCTCATGTTGATATCTTTACTCCTTTTCAAAATATTTGACTTTAAATTCAACCTAAAAATGCGCTTGGTACGTTTCAATTGGCCAGCAGTTTATATTAAGAGAAAGACAGATATAAACAGTCACGTGCGTGTCAGTTGAAAATAATTTTCTCTTTTTCCAATTTTCAGTATTGTAAGAATATAAATTTGCTTTTACGTATTAAGTATTTTTAAGTAAGTGAGAAATTGATCAATTTACACGAATACTTCACAATGTTATTTACTCGTTTAAAAATAAACTGTTCATAAATTATTTTTTATTTATCTTTACTTATATGTGCAATAAAAACAGTTTTGTTTTATTATCTAGCACCAAGTTGCGTAGTTATAAACGCGTAACCTCTAAAATCCACCCAAAAAACTTTATTTCTAGTTCAAATAAGGCAATATAACACATTTTATATAACACATTTTAATTACCGAAAATAGTTTGGTAAGCAGTAGCACTAAAATTTTTAGTGTACAAATTCCATTAAATTATTTACAAAACGTGCATGAAAAAACAACGCGTTTTTTCATCGCTTTTCATAACACAGAACACAGAATAAATATTAATTTATTTACCTCCAAGAACTCTGTGACAAAACATTGTATTCTACTGCGCACAAATATGGACTTTACTTTACCAGCAACTATAATAAGTATCTTAATGCATTTTTGTTATAGCTGTTATAGTTGTTTTAATAACCCATATGGGCGCCTGAAAAGGACTTATCAGGACGTGAGAAATGGGTATATTCGAACCAAAGCTGTATAAATACCAGAGGGGTCTTTAGAATAATAAATCTTTCACAGGCGATGTTGTTATTATTGCACACTTGGTAAACAAATTTATATGGCTTTGGTCTAATGCATGCGTTCCGATTCGATTAAACATTTCACTTCTTTTCTTCTGCATATATACTTGGTTTCAAATATATGTATTTGTGATCACGTACGAGAAAACAAGCTTCCATTATTGGGTAAAGGCCATCAAAGAACAAATTAATTCTGATTTCTCAGCATCATGGTGCTGAGAGGATATTTTTTCAGGTGCGGTTTGTTATGTCGGAAAAATAAAAGTTTGTGTGTTGAAGTCGTTAACTTTGTGGATGTTGAGAATCACCCTAATATTTTCTGGGAACCCAGCCGACTTGAGTCGACATCCCCTTTTTAGAAATATCCACCTACACATCTGGAAATCATAAAAGATAAATCAACACCAAAACCAACCCCTATTATAGATATTACACCACGCACACCATCAGCATAATAATAACAACTTAACAAGAATAATAATATTCTAATTTCCTATACAAAACGTTTGATGTCATCTTCAAAGCCAAAGTGACTGTCGGTGCTTGACGAAGTTGATTTATTTTTAGTTGCATAGGGTGAATGAAAATCTCACATACGATTGTGTCATAAAACCAGAACTCGAACGTTGTTTTTGATTTTCAATGTGCTATAACTAGAGTAGAACATGCAAAACATCAAGTATTGATGATGGAATAGGAAGCTACATACGCTGAGAAAGAAATTGTAATTATATTATGCCTGGAACCAAATTGTTACAAGCCAATTTTCTTTTTCCTTTTTTATACACCAGCCATATGGCTGCTTATTTATTTATAATTAATTAGTAATTGATTTGTTTATTATTTTAATTATTCAGTGTGTTCCTTAAAAGGCGGATCAACGTTTTTGGTATACGCTTTGTTAAGCGGATTAAGTCGAATGGATTGTTATGTGTTTGGCTAAATATTATTACAGGGGTGATGAGTAAGACAATGGGAGTGTTTAAACAAATCCGTATTAGGAAGTACATATGAGTTTTACATCAGGAATAGGGAATAGAGGAAAATGAACTCGTTTAGTTTGTACCTAAACCCCAAAAATCATTAAGGCTTCATAGATAAGGCAGTTGAATTTCAGGAGCATAGAATTCTTTAACAATTTTTTAAATTTTGGATACTTAAAAAATGCTTTGGAAAGAGCACTAAATCTTAAAATTTCAGAAATGTTAACGTTAAAATAAGAGGGAATGGGAGCCTAGAAGACAGACCTCACTAACTCCTTTTTTCAAACCCAAAAACGACCTCTTATCACTCTTCAGTTTCTTTCTGGATCCGAGAAGAGAAAGTTCAGTATCTGGATGCATACTAAGAACCCATGAACCAAAGACATCATATAACTAACCGTCCCAGAGCCTAAGAGGTTTTCCTCTATCACTACTCCCATTAGGATTAAATGCTTCTTAAATCTGCAGTGATGGCCTGTGAAGATTTTTATCAGAGTTTTTGCCCCAAGAGCCAGGAGGACTTTTTAATCAGTTGGCTCTTTCAATAAAGAAATTGATTTCCTTACAACCCTGCTTCCTTCAATTTTAGGAATAATTTTGAAAGTCTAGAGGTTAGACCTCACTATATCCTTCTTTTCAAGCCAAAAATCAATTTCTCATTAATCTTCAGTTTGTTTCTCGATCCGAGAAGAGATAGTTCAGGATGTGAGTGAGTTCTGCAAGAGATCAAAAGTGTTCCCTATGAACTGATGACCATATCGAGTCTCATTCCAGGACCAATGAGGTTTTCTACTCACTACTCCCTATTAGTTTTAAATACCTCTTAAACCTACAATGGCCTGTGAAGATTTTTATCAGAGTTTTTGATCCAAGAGCCAGAAGGACTTTTTAATGAGTTGGCTCTTTCAATAAAGACATTGGTTTGCATACAGCCTCCCCTTCCCTCAATTTTTAGGATAATGTTTCTTTAGTTTTTTTTTAGTTGGGATTAATAGAAAATTTTGCAGCTTGACAAATATTTTAGACCGAGCTGTTTTTAAATTATCTAGCTAAAGTATTCCAGATAAACAGGGGTATTGATTTTAGAATGATTTAATAATAAGACTTATTTAATATGAGGGCACTTAGATTCCCAAAATTATGAAGTGATCTTGAATACATACTAAAACAGTAAATTACAAATGGCCCCCAGACAAAAAGTTCAGGATATTCATAGCCAGAAGGATCTTTTAATCAGTTGCCACTTTCGATAAAGACATTGGTTTGTCTACAACCTCGCTTCCCTTAATTTGAATAATGTAGCTTTTTAGACGATTTTGCAGCTTGACAAATATTCTAGACCGAACTGTTCTTAATTTTTTAGAATTTTGTGTAAAAATCTTCAATATAGTAGCTAAAGAATTCCAGGTAGAGAGGAATATCCATTTTAGAATTGATTACCAATAAGACTTATTTAATATGAGAGCACTTAGTTTTATCTATTCTCAAATTTATGAATCGATCTTGAATTCTTGAATACCTACAGTTATCTTCAAGCGCAAATGGCCCTAAGACAAAAAGTTCAGGATCATCAGACTTTAAAGAATCAGTTAATTGAGGGTAGCTAAGACTGAACTTAAGAATAGGTTAAGTACGAAATTTTAGCGCATGCGCATAGAAAAACGAGATATTAAAGTGCTTATCTTTATTATTGTGGAAACTTTTTTAATTATTCTCATATTATTATTATTGTCACATTTTATATTTAATATTATGTATACCTAGCTTTTATTGTAATTAATACCTCGTCTTCATGTCGTGGCTAAATACAGTAAAAACTCATCATAAGCAATTTTTCTTCCTGTCAGCACAACGACTCGTCTTTCCTTAGGTGCTATACATATAAAACTCATTTAACATCAAAAACAATAATAATATTGCTTCTCCATTACAATGTTTGTAGTAACCAAACAAAACATGCTTTGTTTAAATGTTCTTTGACATGATATACCCATGCACTAACATATAATTAACAACACGTCTCACGTCAGACTTTGAAATTTTCTTCTATCCATCTTTGATCTCTGAAAATAAGTTAAAACCCAACATAATATAGAATTACACTTGACTGTGTTCTGGGGCGATATAAAAAGACCTTTTCATTGGTAAATATTAGATTTCAATGGCGGTTTTCGGTTACGCGCCAGGTTATATTCGAAGAAAATCAGTTTGTACAACAAATTAAACTCATCACTTCGCCGGGAAGCTCCATAATAGACATGATGACTGATGATCTCCCTTAACAAATAACAAATATTTACAAGTGTAATTTTTTTTGTCATCACCACCATTATACTGTTGTATTTGCCAGTTAACAATAACGCAGTGTTTTGAGTTTTAATTATTAAGATAGGATGTTTGAGGTAAAAGACAAGAACTAAAGGAAAAAATACCACCACACCTGTCAACGGTTTGTTGAGTGTTTTACGGCCGCGCTTTATTTATACAGTTTAGATTCTTTGTGGCAGACAAAATAATAAAACTATTTTTACGTGCGCTTGCATGCCACCAAAAACAAAATAATTAGACGCTATAAAATGTTTTTGGATTGTGTAATTGTGAACGCTATGAGATTTTCTGTCACAACACGGTGTAAATGTCGACAAGGAACAGCATGGTTTAGAGAAATATAATATAATATTTTTCTACTGACAGACATGAATTGGGAAATACTGAAAATTGGGTGCGATAATTTTATGGAATATAGAGGAATTTTTCACATTTTTATATAAATTTATATGTATCCCACTTTTTTAATCTGTCTTATCAAGGATATAGGGGAAAATATATCCCTCCATAAGCTAACAGCTTTTAAAGAGACACCAACTGAGCAAGTGAAGTTCAGTCAAATTGACGCCCCTAAGAATGACTACAATTGCAGATAGAGAATTTTTTTAAGCAAAATTGTACAAAATTAGATGCTCTACAAATTCCATAGTCATTATTTTCGCATTTAGATTGGGTGTAATCGAGAAAAAGCGCTAAAACTGATTTCATTTTCTAAGTTCGTGGTCTCGCCGGTCGATAAACTTTATAATGTCGGGGGCACTAAAAAATGTTGTCAACAAAAGATGTGGAGTGTACAATTCTCTACAATTTTTTGGCAATGTCAATGGGAAACGAGATATAAGGGAAAAATATAAAATTAAAGATGGCGGCTGACGGACGGGGGGTGGAACTCCGTCAACTTAGTTTCAGACTCATCTTGGCACCCCAATCGACCATACAATATTTCAACATTTTGGGATTTTTTGCAAGATTTTTACGACAATTTGACTGGACTATTATAACTACCACTTCTGCAGCAACTGTCTGTCTCATTTCATCCTTCACTCAGTCATTATTTTGTTTCGTTCACAGTTGACTAATAAGTTTACTTTACACATTGAATTAGCGAATAATAGCAACATTTGTTACAAAAATTGTTGCTATGGTCCAAAACTTCACTTACTGCTAAGTCTGACTTAAAAAAAATTGTGCAATTGGCCAAATACCTACATTTATTAAACTTATGTATGTAAGAGTTTGCGTGTGTTTGAAATATGATGACCACCTATGCTATACTCCAAAAAAGTCTAAAATTACCCATCTACAATCACGAATATTAGTTTAAACTTTAACCAATTCCCAAACATACAGTGTGTCCCCAGATCGACGCAACCATAGATGTAAATGACCAAAAAATTTTGAGCATAGTTTTGTCTTTCTGGGAGCTCGCCCCGCTTGGTTAGAAAGATATTTTTGACACATTTTCATTTTTTTTAAATCAAGTGTGCCTTGACAATTAAGCAAAAACTATTTTCGTTTCAGGTAAAGTGTCTTTTTTGGGGGAGATACGTCAAAATGTTATTAAGAAAAGTTGTTTAGAATGAAAAATTATAGCCCTACGCCAATTTTCAGCAAAATCTGATATTTTTATTTTTAAACAAAAATTTTGCTAATTGAGGTTTTCAATAAAACAGCGTTTTCTGTCCCTCCTGACGTCACAAGACACCCCAATGACCGTTGCCATTGCGCATATCAGCTATCTCTCAAAATTGTAATCCTGCATTTAGGTAACGTTTACATTTTATCAGAAAATTTCGGAAAATTTATTAAAAAAGTTATTAAGAAAACTTGTAAAAAGAAACAAGTTAAACATTTCTACAAACTTAGAAAACAATCAAATCACTTTTTTATTAATTATTAATAAATTACCAAAATTTTTGTTTAAAAATAAAAATTATCAGATTTTGCGGAAAATTGGCATGGGGCTGTAACTTTTCATTCTAAACAACTTTTCTTAAGAACATTTTGACGTATCTCCCACAAAAAAGGCACTTTACCTGAAACGAAAATAGTTTTTGCTTAATTGTCAAGGCACACTTGATTTTAAAAAAAACGAAAATATGGCAAAAATTACCAAGCGAGGCGAGATCCCAGAAAGACAAAAATCTGCTCAAAAATTTTTGGTCATTTACACTTATGGCTGCGTCGATCTGGGGACACACTGTATGGAGACGTGTATTTTGAATTTTAAATTTAATTTTTTACTTGATAATTCCATACCAAAAATTCAAATGGAATTGATGTTGGTCTCTTATGAAGGGGAATTCTTTCTTGTCTAATAGCTGTTCACGAGGCTGTTCATTATTATGAAGTTACCTCGGAAGTTACTATACGTAAAAGTACATCTTTATTTTAACAAAAAGTTAAAAAAAGTGTAATCAAACACCATATGATCAAAAATTATTTAGATAAAGGGTGGCCATGGTGAATAGATAATAATTAAAAAAAAAATAGAAAATAAACCCGTAGTTTAATAACTAAGTTTTATTTGACAAACTGAATAGCTTACAAACCTATATAAATCAACTACTGACGATGAATCAAACATGCAAGGTAAATTCAGAATTCCAAAGCCACCCTTTATCTAAATAATTTTTGATCATATGGTAGTTATTTACATTGCCAGATGCGTAAGTAAACTTTGCAGTCAAAGAGACACTTTAAAGACCGAGGCGGAAAGCCGAGGCCGTTAAAGGTCTCCGAGGCGAAGAAAAAGAGGCTTAAACATCATGCATTGTATTCATTTTTTCCTCCTTAAAAATATTATTTTCAAGGAAAATGAGTGCAATTTCAATTGAAGATACTGCGAAAACTGCGTGTGGTTAGTTGTTGCCGAATAAGTCGAAAGAACAATATAACCAGACCCACGAAAATTTTATGAAATGGTGTGCGATGAAGGATGCAGAAGAAATAAGTGAAAACGTTTCACTGGCGTACTTATTGGAAAAATTGAACGTACTGAAATCTCCTGCTAGCCTGTGGTCGGAATACTCAGTCCTCAAATTAACAATTTCCGTAAATAAGAATCTTGGCATCTATAGAAGTTTGAACGTTTAAAGGTGTTTATCAAAAGAAAAAAAATGAATATCAACAGGTATTTTCGGAAGACGTGATTGTGAAATTTTTGTTAGAAGCTCCTAATGAAATCTATTTGTTGAAGAAAGTGGTAGCGATTTTTGGGGTGGCTGGAGCATGCCGATCTGATCAGTTTTATAATTTGAAGATGTAGCACGTAGACCATAACAATAATATCATAGTGGTTCAAATCCTTTCTACAAAAAACAAAATGCCAAGAAAATTCGTAATAACAAATGGGGAAGATCAAAATGATTAAACAACATTAATTAACCGTATTAAATTTCGACTTAAAAATGCACAGCATCCACGGTTCTTCTATCGGTATGCACTTGGCAGATGCGTAAACCAAGTAGTTGGTAAATACACAATCTCCAAAATTCCTTATGAAATAGAGAAATTTCTACAACTTCCAAACGCAATTCAATACACTGGACATTTCGACGAATATCATCTACATTATTGGTAAATGCTCCAGGTGTGGACATATTGGCTTGGAAGCGACATGGGGGCAGCAAATCGTCTTCTGCAGCCGAAAGATACATAGCCAAGTATCTGAGCAATAAAATCGAAGTCGCTGATAAAATTCTACACGAAAATTCCGTCCATATGATGGCGAAAACGAGAAAAATATAAGGAACTGGCCACGAAAGTACTACTTTCGTACCTAGCAACGAGAGCATTAATGTTTCTAATTGCCAAAAAATGTGAAGAAAGGTCCAATGAAAAATAATTTTATAAACTTTTGGGTAAAAAAAATTGTTCACATATTCTTAAAAATTTGTTTAAATCCAGAAATTCAACGTCTCCCAGATATTGAGTGAACTAAAAAAATTTACTTAGAAGTCTACAGAAAAAAGAAATAAGTGTCATGGTGTCTTTTAAATTTAAACGAAGAACTATTAGAGCTAATAATTTGGGGTATGTTAAAAATCACCATTTTAAAGAAAAATGTGTGCTATTTTTAGAAACTATTGAACATGTTATTTATCAATTACTTACATATTTGTGTTTTTCTTCACTATCACTTCTCAACTTTTCCGCATTTCAAAATATTTTCTTCTAATCGATGACCTTTACCTGCTAACGAAGAAAAATTATCCACTGGTCATAGTAAACCAAGCGCATCTAAGTTTGGTCCGACCGTACATAACCAACTCTTTATATAGAAGAGAGGAATTTACATTTCAGTTCTGTGAACCTAGTTCCCTTCCGTATACAGAACGGCGCATCTTTGCAAAGAAAATGTTGTATAAGTAAGGAAATTTATTGCGACGTTAATTGTAAGAAAATTCAAAGACGAATCGCGCACGTGAACCAACTGCAGAATAGTTGTGAGACACAATTGCGGCTTTGTTAAATTTTTATTCTCTCTCATCTTTTTGTTGGAAATATTCCGTCTCAGCGCTCAAACAATCTTACTGACGTCTGTTTGATTTAAGTACTTTTTCAAACATTGTTTAAGGAAGTGTCCTGTCCAAGTTTTTTTTACATAGAAATCAACTAGTTTCGCATCGATCTCACCATGTTTTTTCTTGGGAACAACTACTGATGTTACCAACAGATACCAGCGTCTAGTTTTTCCCCTCTTCCTTGACTGTCTGCGTAACGTGTTTTGAATTAGCAACTAATAGATACATTTTACCTAATACCTAATTAGTGAAGTTAGCTAGTGCGCCAAGAAGATCGTCTAAGGTTACGGGAGTTTTCTGAAGAGAGCGCCGCGACATGGTCATGGAAATTAGGAGTGTCTGTAGAACGAAATTGTTGAGACTAAACGAACGGACACGTAATTAGTATTGATTGGTTGAGATGGTGTCATGGAATCGTTAATTTCGAGGTTAATGGAATAATTATCGAACATTCGTTGCGGGGGCACTGTTGTAATATAGCGAGCGCCACAGGGAACTAATACAGGACTCTAATACACAGTGTCATAAATGATTGTTAACTAGTGCGGCAAGGGTTGTGATTGCACAGCCAGCTGCGACGCTATAAGTAAGACAGTTTGATAGGCAAAAATTTCCAACACAACAGCCTTAAATAACTAAAATACCCAATAAATCCTAAGCTCATGTTCAATAAGATTAACATAATTGATAGTAGAAGTCGCCGAGTTAGTACACCGAAAGCAATAGCATCTATCAAACATTTATACGGAAGAGCAAAACCTGAACGATTTGTATTCACTTTCTGCTGTCGCATGTGGTGTATAGTCTATCTCCTCTAATGTCCGCAGACTGCAGATATGAGATAATAATGTACCGAAGTTGCTCTTTAACGTCTCTCCATAACAAGTTTTGTTTACTACGTTCCCATGCTTCCAGTTTGACTATAAATGGAGCAGTTCTTGGTAGAAAAAACAACTGTCATTCCATGAAGGAAGGTGTATAGTCAGTACCATCACCAAACAGGTGTCGTTTATTTTCCTCGTCGTCATCAATAACAGCAAAAAGCGAGAAAAATAATTGTATACGGAAAGATTAGACCATTTTATTTCGATGTAAATGTGTGTACTTGTGTTTATCATAATATGCGTATCTAGCTGTGGTTCTCACAGAGTAGAGAATTTATAGGACTTGTTTACATTTATTTATTTATTGTAAAACTGTAGCAACAAAAACTATTCCCATCACCCAAGTGCGCTTTGAATAATCTTAGCGGCGTTTGCACAAATTGGGTATGCAGGATAAAGAAACAAATAAAATTATAATTTGTCTTAGTTGGTACTCGTACTTGGAAGTGGTAATTGAGTTTTTGTTCGAGTGTGCACCGTTTAATTAACTTGGCTATCGATACGTTAACACGTTCAGACAAAAGACTAATTAATAAGTAATTTAATGGCTTTATGACATTTTGTAATTATTATCTAAGTAGGTAACTCTGAACTCGCTGTATTGACCTTTTTGAGGATACTTTACAGGGAAATGCGTAAGAGTTACAGAAATTGTTAATAGGTACTTTATCATGTGATTGGGAAATTCATTTGTTTTTTAGTTATAATTGAAAAATTTCGCTCTGTATGATAGTATTAATGTAAATTGTAAAGTACCTAAATCTAAAGTTTGGCGGTGACCATTTTTCTTTTTTTACAAAATCTACAAAATTTAGAGCTATGAATATAATCAAGAACTTTATTTCTAGATCCTATAAAAGTTCTCGGTTTTCAATAGAAGAATAAATTTGTTTATGCACGACTGCATCATAAAGTACTAGTTATGACATAGTTTTGCGGTCATAAAGTAGCTCTTTATACACTAGTGTATAAAGTTACTTTATTTTACTGTTACTCTAAATTACACTAGTTTACGCTAAAAATGTACATTTGATGAGAGGTGGCTTTTCTTAATGTATTTTCTTCCACTGAAGTTAAAAACAAGCAGACGACTTTGAGATCGGAACATTTTTTTAAAAAATGTGGCCTATTTTCACCGATATCTTTCGAACTGCTTAACCAATTAAAGATCCGATTACATGTATATGTTTATCATCTTAATACCTTTTCATTTGGTACCAAGAACGACCAACATTTCTAGCCCGAGATATGACTTTTAAAGTTAAAAAAAGTCGAAAAAATGCAAAAATTACAATATCTCAAAAACTGTTCTATAAAAAAAATGGAACCTTAATTTTCGAATTCAGCGGGAGAAAATACATAAGAAAAGCCACCACTCATCAAATGTACATGAAAAAAATATTATTTTGTAAATTAGTGTTATCTAATATACATCAGCTGTCAGTGTCAAAATGAATACTATCAGAATAAATTTATTCCTCTGTCATTTGTAATTTTACTAGATAATTAAAAAATAATTTTAGGAGTCGAACATAAAGCTTTGTATGGAACTCGTATATAATCTGAGTTTATTGACTCGTCCTATTTATTACTTGCTCGCAAGCTCGCTCGGCAATAAAACAGACTCGTCAATAAAGTCATAGATTTATATTATACTTGTTGCATAAATAGCTATTAAGCGTTAGGTTAAGTATGACAATATTTCGACTTCGCCCCCAATTTATCATCCCCATCTTGATTCTACAAGAAATATTTTCTAGTTTTTTGTTAAAAATATAGTAAAAAAAATGGAGTGATAACAAATATCGTAAAAAAACTTTAGGTTTGAACTAAAATTAACTTGTCTGAATTGCCTTTTGTAACAGAGATTAGCAAACTTATCGACGTCGAAAAGTTTAGGTACTTCCCCGAAAAATTCGAATAAGAAGTTAGTTCGAATTATAGAACTTTTCGAGTTAACAAATTCGACGAAGATAAAAATACCTTAAAATGTCTACAAAACGTCAGCGTTGATGATATGGAGACGAATTCAAGTTAGTTAGATTAAAAACCTGAACTAACCTAACTTTATTCTAATCTACTAATAAAAACCAACCGAATCGTTCTCTGCTTTACCTTAAACGTTTCTTTTATCATTTCTTTTAAATCATCACAAGTGACCTTCACCTTAGTCCCTCAACAAAGCTGTCCATCAAACCCACCTCAAATTAGCCATCAAAAACACAAATTAATCCGCTGATGACTTAAAAGCGCCGAAAAAGATATTATTTATTTCCTATGCACTTTATCTAAATGACAACAATAATGTCTGATGGGTTGTATTATATATTTTTTTCTTAGCTGGAAATTAAAGCACGCCTTTTGAAATTAATAGAATGCATGTATTTCAAATTAGGCACGGAAGTCATTAATCTCAATTCGTCATATTAGAGTGGAACACAGCCGTCGAGATTTATTAGTACCGTCGTACCACCATACAGAAATGCGTTTCGGAATTATTAATGTTCATCGTGTTGCATTGAGGATTCGGATGGATGAACAATTTAGTTTTCTTTGATTCGGTGGTTTTTTGAAGGTATAGAACAACCCCCAGTTTGATTTATTGTATGAAAAGGTACTAGTTCTTACCATATGGTTGTTATAGAGGTCGAGTACACACACCAACAGCAACAGATGTCTTTACTATAAATGGAATAATATAAGGAATATAAACAATGCATAATAAAATGGTTATGCTATTACACATTTATTTTTTTATTAAATGAGTTTTTAATTTAAGTTGATTCTTCGAATGATTTTAGTACCAAGCCCACGATTTTTACAACCACAAAGGTGTGAAAAGTAAACGGAAATTCCACCGTCATTTCTGTTATTATTATTATGATTTACTTCGCTGTTGTCTGAATTTAATAGAAAAACCCAGGTACAGGTAGATGTAGAGAAGAAAGAGATGGAGAGGTGGGTAGATGGTTCCTGCTGTGATTTGTAATACCCAAACTAATGCATAAAAGTTTGTGGTTTGAATAGATGAAGCTCTTCGTAATTACATCTATAATAATTCTAAATCACTTCTTGAAATCAAAAATTTTGGCTTATGTAAACTTGGATTTTCATGGAATTTCTTATAGGTGTATTTAGAATTGAACCCCCGTGTAGTTAAGCTCTGTCCTCACATCGCGGTTATAATATATTCACGTACAGTACTCGTAAAAAAATGTCATAAATAATAGGAGTAGTATTACCCCCATATAGCGTCTCTCTCGATATAAATTATAACCCGCGCCTTACAATTTGGGTCCACAAAGAAAACACTACAAAAGAACATCTGGGCAGTCTACATCACACCTCACAAAAGATACCCATCTTGAACGATTTTCGTCTTAACGTTGAATAACCATAAGGTACTCGGCGTGGTACCCAACTTGTAAGGCAACACTTTGTTAGTGGTTCGGTGTCTTTCCTACTGTGAAAAACCATAAGTTATGTTGGAAGTTGGACAGCACATTGGATGGATTTGATATTGTCGGCTATTCTAATCCGATTTACTGGAATGCACGAATCGAATCCCAAGAAATACGTATAATTTTTTTGTTCGTTTTGAGTTTTTTTGTTGGATGCTTGGGGTTTTATTCTGTTACTTATGGAGCTATATTGTCAGTTTATATTAAAATGGGAAAATAAAAGTATGGAAGCGTATTAAATGCTGCGGTTATAATCTTGAAATATACTGAAGGTACTTGGAGCGAATGAGGGTTGGTGAGGTTGATGGCAAAAGCGATAAAAATCCAAGAGCTTGTTTTATGGTATTTCTGTTTTGCATATCGCAGGAAGACGATTCTATAGATATAACATCCTAAATTTTTTTATTAGTTGCATTTGTTCATATACCATCCGTCCCTTTATTATCAGCAATTAGTTTCCGCGTGGTTGTTAATCGATTGCCAGTTAACAATATGCTAAAAGAATTGTCTCCGGAAAAAAAGTTTAATCGCACATTCACAAAAAAACCAACGCCATAAAATGTTTGTAAACATTTTGTTCCAAGTGTTCGAAAGAAAAAGTGGTAGAAAAAGACAAGTAGAAATTTTTAATGAATTCCTTTTGGGACCGGTAAAGGCTATTTATGTGACCACTATCTCGCCCGGAGTGTCTCCAAATTAAATGAATACATGTTGAACAAGTCTTTCGGACCAACATTGTGGTGCTTTTTTGTTGGGTTCCGATGCTCCGGCGGTTTGTACCGGGAGGGACCATAAAACATGTAATTTTGAAGTTTATGTTGTTGCTATTTATAATTTATATCATTTTTTCGAGATTTCTGAAAAATACTACACATCATGTTGTAATTATGGAAATAGGGACTTTTTGTTTTTCGGATTCTCTTCTTGAAGATCAAATCATCTACTTTTATCTATATCATCTTGTTCAAGGTACTTTCATTTAATTGGACCAACGAACTTTTTATTTTATTTTGGTACCTAATTAACGAATGAGCCATAAAATTTCAACTTCCAGTAAGATTTTAAAAAATGCTTTATGTAGACATCAGTAAATTACGAAAATTAAGACTTTGCTCGAGTTCATGAATCTGAATCTTCCCTTGAAGGCCAAACTAGCCTACACTTTAGACATTTTCGTATTCAAATGGTTCAAAGTACGAATTTTTTTTTGTGATCAAGATGCAAGACCAAAACTCGCTCTAGGAAGTGTTCCAAATTTGACAAATTTTAAAAATGTTAAGTATGTCTTGAGAGTGGAGACTAATGACTCATTTTCTGCAAAAAGTTCTTGATGGTCTTCACAGTTCTCCATCTTTTAGAAATCTAGTTTTGTATGTATTTTCAATTTACTTTCATTTAAAATGGACGTCATCTTTCCACATCCTACCTATTTTTTGCTATGTCGAAATTGATATAGCCAAAAGTTACAATATTTTCTAAAAAAATTCATCTGAGAATCGAAACTTGGCCATTTTATAAATTCGTTTTTACATGGAGCAAAATACGATTAGTTGTATAAGGAACTCCTCCATCAACATATTTTTTTGTTGAGTCAAAAATTAAGACTAATGTTCTGCTTTAGTATATTTCCAAAAGTTTGTCTATTTCTTGTCTCTTTTGAAGCTAAAGAATCTTTTGAATTCTGAGTTTCTTTCTCATGTTTTTCCGAAACCTCGAATTGTTCAAGCTACTTCCCTTTACAAATGGCCATTTTTGTCAAAAATTTGCCTAACATTGAATTTTTTGAAAGTAGTTTTTCTGAATATCCTTCCTTTTTTTCAAAATCTCGAAATATTCCATATGACGTAAACTCCCAAATCTTCAAGATTTCACCCTTATTGTCCTGATTTTTTGTCCATACCTCGTACACAAGAGTTGCCTGACCGCCCAGTCAGCAGCATCCACACGGCCTGGCCTGTAACAATAGCACTACACTCTCCCCCACCTCGTTTCTCTCTCGCACACATGCACAAAAGTGTCTGAGTCAAAAGCTGTGCTGCTACTCGCTTGTTTTTTCACAGCCAAAGCTATAACAACCTGTAATCTCGTTGCGGGTCTCAGTAGTTGGCTGTGGCTGGTTGCGTGTGAGTGTGCTACGATACTCAGCTGTTTTTGCGTATGCGCGCGGCAAAACGCGTATTTAAAACCACAGGTGAATAACAAATGACGATGTATCTGAAACGCCCACTGCGATCTAACTTCAATGTATATGACGTTGGATTTGGATAAAGTTGTAATAATAAAAGAAGTTGATGTGTTATTATTGCGTTAAACTCGAGTTTTATCAGATTTATTTTGGAAAAATAGTACTGCGAGTACTGACTACAATAATAAAACTATAATGTAATGTCTGTGATAAAAATATAATTTGTAGTGATCCGAAATGAAACACAGTTTATTAAAAAGAAATTTTGTTGATATATTTGTAAATTATTTGTGATATACCTACCTAAGTGATAAGTGTATATGATGTCCAAAAGGAAAAACAGAAATATGAGAGCCAAAAAACAAAATGGTATGAACTGTTTTATATTTTGCCCCATCTTCCCTCGGATTGATAAAACTTATCATCAAAACGATATGTTTGTAATCTTCAGGAAAAAATTCTAGGAAACTTGCTTCAACTGTAAACGATCCAAAAATAAAGTACCTATACGAAAGTACAAACTATAATAATCAGCCAGACGGTAGATAAAACTAATGAAAAGTACAATTGTCAAGTAGTTTGCAATAATTGGAATTATACATACACTGCATAAACGAACTAAAAGCAATTAGTACTACATACAACATAAAATAGTAAATTATCTAAAATTGCGTCATTTGATTGGCTAAAAAATTTTTAAGGCCGTGACCAAATTACGCGTACCACAGACCATCTTAAAATTTATTTTATTTTAATGAATTTGCTTTAAGATCGTAAATATCTACATATAAATATAAATATTCAAAACCGCACACAACGCTTTATGAATTATTATAATTTGTTACAAAATATTAAATTATGTTTTTTGTTTCTGTGTGTGTTTGTGAGCGTATGATATTAATTAAACGCGAAGAGGAAAAAAAACTAGAAAATAACACTGTGGAAGGCTATAATAATGTTATTGGCAGAAAAAGACTGAATATTCGTCCTTGTGTGGAATTTGAAATGTGTGCGAGTGTGTAAATTAGCCAGTAGGAATAAATTATTGTAAAAGTACCAATATAAACTATGTTTTACCTTTGGGCGCTAAAATTTACAACTACTAGTTGTACCCTGTGGCCAATTCAGCATAAATTTGTCAATGGGGTCTGCAAATTTAATGGAAGTACCAATTTATGTTTAGGAATTTCGTTGTCATCAAATAAATTACCAAAACAACATAATGTATTATTAGAAACGAAATTAATTTTTGAAATAGTTTCCTAATAATGGACGATGGGAATACGGTACATAGTCGACCAGAACTCATTTAAATAATTTGTACTGGTTTGTGAATCTTACAGTTGAGATTGTTGGATTCTTTTGAGGTTAGTTGCTAGAATGAAACTACATTTTTAAAGAAACTTGGAAAGAAAAACGCAGTACTTTATTTTTTCTCAGAGCTATTCTGGAATTGAACGTGATTTCTAACAAAGAGTTTCCAAACTAAGATTACGATAATTTCCAAATTTGTTTAGGTTTTCTATGAATTCTTTTGAGGTTTGCTAGAATGAAACTAACTTGTAAAAGAAACTTGGTAAGCAAGACTCAGTACTTCAGTCGATAGTTTCAGTACCTACATAAACCCCCTATTCTAAACTTGAACGTGATTTCTAACAAAAGACCATTTTCTAAACTAGGATTACGATTTTCCAATTTGTTTAGATTTTCTATAATCCTACATACCTATAAGTTCGTGGTACCAAACCAACAAATTACCAATTGTCTTCATTTATTCTATTCCACCCAATTCCATTTAATATTCTTTGACAGTTAATTAGAATCATACAGTGGAAAAAATCCAACCGACCCATCATCGTATATTAAAAAAAATCGCCGTCTATTTCCTTTTTTATTGCATACACACTGCCTCATATACCGAAACGAAACTTCATACTTAATTAAGTGTCAGAACTACAAATGATTTAGGTTTGGTACCCTGTGGTCGGGTCCCATTGTATACTACAAACGACTATAATATAACACGTTGTTCGGTTCCAGCAGCGACCTTCATTGGTGCACGAAGGGACGGACATTTCATCTTTTAACACACATAAAACTCTCCCTCATGCTATTTCTTTCTGGCTTTAGGTTGAATATTTTACGATGTGTTATGGTTGAATGGTGGGTTTGTGTTATTACTCTCTTCATGTATTATACATGATGGAATGGAAGAAACCTTTCAAGTAATGTTTGTTGTAATCTGGTTGGAAGGAAATTGATAGGTTGGAAATGGTACTGTTGAGGTGTTGGTGGTACGGATTAAACCGCAGAAAATAAGCGGGCGTTCGATTATAGATTACAGTTATTCTGCGTAATACATGTTAGGAAACACCATTCGATGCAAACAAAATTTGTGATATTGGTTTTATGTGTGTATAGATAAATAATGATTGGATTTGGTACAAAGTTTGAACTGGTCTATAAAACACTTATTACGAGTCACTATCTGTTATTAATTAAACAAATAGTCTGCCTAAATCAGACGTCAGTAGTAATAACAAAGCAAAAAGGTATCTGGTCGTACCCACACGAGATCCGAGCCAAAACCCATAAAATCCAGAACAAAAACTTTTCCGGCATTCGCATTATTTATATTTTATGACATTATCTCAAAGAAAGAGCTCACAATTTTAATTCGTCCATCTCGTGGTTATTTCCGTCACACCACTAAAATAAGTTTTAAAGCAAAGCAGATTTCTGAGACAAAACAAAAGGAAAAGGAAACACATACACAAACTCTCACACACACAAACATAAGAGTCTCAATTCTTTGGTCTATAAATAATGAGAGGCAAATATCGCAGGTGCCTAAGGATTATTTTGGTCCATGTGCATGTGAGTTTGTGGTTATGTCATCGCAGTTCGCCAGACTGCGCCGCGCTATACAAGTTACAAAAATAGTCAGTTATTGGTCAGATGTCTCAAAGGCATTTCAAAATGCAGACTATTAGCAAACGAACCAATAGACGGGCAAGTCGTTTTGTTCGTTGCCTAGAAAGGATCCGGCATCGCGATGAGCCGCAGACCGGAAATAGCAAGGCTACAGACTTGACAGTTGTTCAACTTTTTTTACGTAGGTACCTTGGATCATAACCGATGGGTACCTACTCGTCATCACTTGCGTTGTATTTATTACGAGCGAAAGAAAATTATGCAGTGTCATTGTTTTGGTGCACTTCTTTCAAGAAGGCAGATTTTATAAACTATGCAACTTCATTGCTTTCCAATTCTAAATCATGCAACATACGTGGTGGTATCCAATTAATTTCCCAGTGATCTCCCATAAAAATAAACAAGAGTTAAACAGTTAAGATCTCGAAGAGTTAAAATAATCCAATCTCTTTTTACTACATGAGAAAACTTATTAAATCTCTGTAAATTTACGACTTGGAAAAAGTGGTACAGTAATCTACTAAACACTGATCGACTTTACGTTTTAAATCCGGCGAGTCACCGTCGTCTCTCTTCGATGCGCTGCTTGAAACGGATGCTGTTGCATGTGGGCTATAAAGATGCACCAAATTATAGTGCACACACCTTTGGGTATCATAAATTAAAAACCTATAATCTTAGATTGTAATACACGATAAGACACTTGCCGGTGTTAATTTTTTTTCTTCTCTTAACCATTTAGAAAAAATTATTATGTACATGACAATATTTATAACCAAAGTTGCCCTAAGGTGCTTTTGTATGTCAAGGTGTACCATAAGGGTCAGTCAATGGGCCATTGTACCTTGAAATGAATAATAATGGAGATTATTATTGCCAACGGGGAGCTATTAGTTCCTAATCGGTGTCGTTGACTTCCTCTGTTATTAGGCTTGGGCTTCTTTTGTGTAATGAGTAGGCTGAGATGAAGACTATAACTAGTAGGGAGGGCAATAATTTTGAACCGTTAGGTAAAAATAGTTTTTAGTTTTCAAATGGTAACGTTAGTTTTGCTAATAATCTTTGTAAAATGAGAGGGGGATGCACCTTGACAATAATTGACACAAGCCTATAAATGATGACTGGAATAATAGGGCGGATGAGTTTGCAATTACTCAGTACTTTTAGTTTAGTTATTCTAGATTAATTACAGTTTGTTTCTAACAATAACAATAATAAAAATTGAATTCTGTAATTTTCGATTAAGAACTAATTTTGTGTATTAATGGTTGCCTAATTCCTAGTGCCTTACGAGGACTTAACTCCCAAAAATATTTTATTTCACATAAGGTTAGTTTCAGTTTTCAGTGACGTTTCTATAAATGTACTCAATAACTACCTTGAGAGATTAAATTAAATATGATTATCTATCTATATAATTTAGGTACAATTTTTTTAAATTTTATACGAGTATATTTATCTTTGTTTTGTCTTTAGAAGTGGTTGACTTTTAATAACAAATCGGATCAATACTCCGAAAATTTAATTAATTAAAATTTCCATATCTCATTGTAAACAGAACTATCTTCTGATTTATGACTAAGATTGATTAAAATTAAAAATCTAAATGTTCCCAAAAATATATTTTTCTAGTTTAATGTATCTCACTAAACTGATAAATTAGAACTTTGAGCTTAGAACTTAGGATACACTATTGTTGTATCGAGTAAATCTTCCTTAATAATTTATAGTAAAATTAACTGACACTACATAAACGCGCCATGATTTTTGAGGTTTATGCGTAAACCTTACATTGTTTGTTGATGAATCTTTCACTTTAAGATTAGCACTTAGAACATACTACCACAGAATATATCTGTAGTGCAACTGTTAAATTTAGTAAATCTTATTTAAAATGTCAGATTTATTCATATTTTGAGAGACAGTTCTTTAATTATTTTCAGTGACCTTTGTACAGAAGATTTATTCTTGTAAAATTAACTGACTCAGTATAATCGCGCCATTATTTTCAAACTTTCTGCATAAACCTTACATTATTTGTTTAACAATTATCTAACAAATTTAAGAAATAAGTCAACATAAAAGCACCATCCAACTATTTTTAAGTTAGATTAAGGTAAGAACAAATCTGTAATAAATTTTACGTAATAGGGAAGTTGCATTTTTTTAAATTCCGGTTTCTTCTGTTAGAAATGTAAAACGACTATATTAATAATACTCTACAGCAAAAATATTTTTTTTACTCAATATTTGTACATAAAAAAACGATTTTAAATTGACCGTAATTCAAATATATTATTGCCGCCCGAAAACGCTTTGAGATCGGAGAGTCCTGTGTGACGTCACGAATCTAGTTGACATTGGCATGTCTAAATATTTTTTACTCGTTTGACATTTTTCGAAATAAGTCAAAATGCGGCGTGCTGCACTGTGGAACTAGATTCGTGACGTCAGCAGTCTTTTGGGCCGATTCGGGCGTTTCCGGGCAATGCGTGGAAATTTCAAATTTTGCAATACTTTTTATTTATTTACTTAGAAAGTACGGACCAAAAATTTTTAAAAAAATATTGATAGTGATAATTTGGTAACAGCTTTTCAAAAAAAAATATTTTGAAAATCATGCAAAGTCCCTATTAATAAAAAAAAAAACTTTACAGATTCTATTGCTAAATTTTAAAAATAGTCACACAAACTCCTATATCGATAAGTATTACATACTAAAATAGGAAAATTCTTAAATATTTGGAATTGAATTCGTCCTAAAGGCAGCTAGAGACATGTGAAGTTTGCCAATTTCCAAATACCAAATGTTTCTTATTTGGCAAATATTTCATATACTGTTTCTGAAAAATTTGTCAAATAACAAACATTTGCTATTTGGAAATTGACACACTTCACATGTCTGTAGCCGCCTTAAAGTAGATTGCATAAACTCACCATTATTTTCTAATATTTCCATAAACCCGCCATAATATCCACGTTTAAAAATGAATCTGTTTTGGGTGTTTCAATGCATTTCATTTATGAAATAATTTCAGTAAAACCTACACTTTTATTCACAATTTCTTCTGATATGAATGTATGACAAGAAATTTCATCACATCCCCATTTTGGTTAAAAAGAAATAAGCAATTTTAGTAAAAATTAAAGTTTGATATAGGAATTTTAAAAAATTGAACAATTTAATCCATTGAGCACTAGTTTAAAAGTTCAAGGGCGTCATCTATCCACTAGTTCAATAACTTTTAACCATTTACTGTTGGTTGTTTTCTTATATTTGCAAATAATTAAATACTTAGTTAAAATTGCAGTTTTTCTATCTTTTATTCTTAAGTATATCTAAAGTACTTGCGAATACAAGAAATGTATCACACGAAAACTTTTGGTATTTTCGACATTCGTTTCCATGGAAATGCAAAATGTGTTAAGAAAAGCGGTGGTAGATAGAATAGTTTAGGGGTACTTGCAGGTGTGCAAAGTTAGAATATGCGTAGGCGCCGCCATCACAACCAATTTTACATAATTGAATTGTTCTAGTCGACTCATAAATCACTGTTTCCTGCTCAGTACCTCAATTACAAAACAAATGTCGTAAAATTAAATTATCCACTTTTGCCAATTAAAAAAAAAACGAAAAAACTGATTTATTGCAATTCCACAATAAAACTTAAATAACGAAAAAGATAATGAGCTACCGTTGTATATGTTTGGGGGCAAGGTAATAATTCCGAAACCACCCATAATTCATTTTGTTACTGTGAGCTTTAAGTAGTTAATAGTTGAAAATTTGCATTGAATTGTAATTTCAAACTGGAAACCGGCAATTACATATTATTTATCCACTTTACATACAAATATCGCCCAAGTATAAAAAATTTATAAAAATTAAAAACAGATATGAATCAAAATGACGGCGAGGTGAGTTTTGAGTGGATTTCACTCAACCCACGGTTGTTCAAAGGACTGCGGGGCATTAAACAGTAGTTCGACCAAATGGTCCGAAATTTAAACGTGTAATTATTATAATGAGCTTTGAATGGTTGGTGGGGCGCATGCAACAATCACGGAGGGAAATTGAATTAAAAGGGCCACTATTTACTGGGCCTAATTGTAACTGGGTGGCGTTACAGCGTTTATTCAATTACCATCACCTATAATTGAAAACACAAAAGGGGAAGTCATTGAGGAGGAATATTTCCTAAAAGATGTACTAAACCAATAGAATTAATTTATAATTAAGGGTGTTCGTTATGTAATGAAACGTAACGCCCTCTGTTGGAAGTACATATTTTTAAAGTTTAAATTAAGAACAGTCAAACAGAAAACGCTAAAAATAAATAAAAATTACGTTCAAATTCCTTACTTTTCTGAGTCACCTGCTTTAGATTGCCACCCGATCAGACCATCTAATAATTAGCTAATTAACCAACTACTTAAACGTTCCAATTTATTTGAAATTTAATTAGATAAAGTAGTGTACTGAAACTAATTAAATTAACCCATCATACACCCAATTACTGCGCTGTAAAATATTTAATTAGTTTATTTTATAACATAACTCAAGTTAGTTTTCCCCAACAAATTTAATATTATCCTACAGCGCGTAGGTACCACAACAAAATTAATTATTGCGCTAAAATGCGTCTTGCTTTGTTGTTGGGGCGCATTTATTTAGTGGCCAGAGACCTGTAGGTTGAATGGTGAAAAAGGCGCCAGGTATTCAACAGTCTCGGCCGCGCGCTATAACAAATTCAGAGAGAGAGACTGAAAAACAGATTGTCGACAGATACAGAGGGATAAACCGGCATATGGAATCTTGATATGGTGGAGGCTGGTCGGGAATGTTGATCATGTTATGCCTTTGGAAATTTAAAACGAAGTTTTTAAAGTTTTTTTTCCACCATCATACATTTTGATATCATATTGTTGCCTTCAGGTATCCAGGCATAGCAATAAAGCTACTTTCCTTAGGGTACTGCAAGAATTTTATTGTCAGTTAAGAAATTGTTCAACAACATCTAAAATTTTTAGTCAAGTGAGAAGAAAAATAGTTGAAAAAGAAGCCTAAACACTTATTATAAAGTAATTTTCCGCCTTTATACTTTTAAATTTGATTTATTTTGGCTAGACGTGTACTAATTACGTCAGCATTTTATTTTAAATTGGCTCTGGAAAATAAGACAATATCAAAGTTAACCAAGCGAAACCAACGCAAATTTAGGTCGGAATAATTTGAATGGGTTGGCCACGTAAACTCTTGTAACCGTTTTTGAACCAACACTAGGTATATTGGAATTTTATTCTAAGGTTGTTTTTATTAAAATGACGTTTTACAGGAAAATAATCGTTGTGTTATAAACTGGCGATTTTAATAGTTTTTTTTTAATAAAATCTTAGAAACACAAAATGCACCATCCAATTATTTTTATTAAGTTAGGTTAGGCTAAGAATAAATATTTAATAAATTTTACGTAATTACTCAAATTTATTCAATTTCCAGTGAGAGTTCTTTAATAATTTTCAGTCACATTTGTACAAAAGATTCATTCTTGTAAAATTAACTGACACTGCGTACACGCGCCATTATTTTCGAGGTTGCTGCATAAACTTCACATTATTTGAATTATTTCCCAAAAAATCCCACATTAAACTAACATTAATATGTGCAAACGGACGAACTTAAAAGTATTTTTTAACAAAATGTTGTTTTTAAATTAGGTTAGACAAAGAATAAATTTTTAATTAATTTCACGTAATCAGTCAGATTTATTCATAGTTTCGGAGACAGTTCTTTAATTATTTTCAGTCATATTTTTACAAAAGATTCATTCTTGTGAAATTAGCTTACACTGCATAAACGCGCCATTACTTACGAGATTTCTGTATAAACCTGCCATTATTTCCAACAAAATTTCACATTAAATTTTGCATTAAGTGTAAACGACGAAATTGATAGTTTTTTTAAACACAATCTAAAAATAGGTAGGTCAAAATAAAATGCTCCTTTCAATTCTTTTTAAGTTAGGTTAGACTAAAAATAAATCTTAAATGTTACTTCATTAATCAGACAGTT
Organism: Pediacus dermestoides; assembly: GCA_963942485.1. NCBI lineage: Eukaryota > Metazoa > Arthropoda > Insecta > Coleoptera > Cucujidae > Pediacus > Pediacus dermestoides. The sequence continues at coordinate 10,640,182 of OZ012632.1, read as the reverse complement.
TTTATTATTTTGGATCTACTCGTTTTCAGTCGCATGTGCACAAAAGATTTATTCATGTAAAATTAACTGATACTGCATAAACCGGCCATTATTTCCAATAAAATCCCAAATTAAATTCAATATTAAATTATAAATGTATCTTATTAAATGACATAATATATAACTTTATGTAATTTATTCATTTACCACCTCTATTCTTGGATTTATTACTCCTGAAGTTAAATATGACAAATTTCAGATTATTTAGTGCTTCAGAAACAATTTAAATTATTATAAGTATTACATACTTAACTGTAAGTTTTGTAAGGTTAATAATGAAGATAAAACATCATCTTATTTTATTTTTTGGAGAATTAATAAGACCGCTATTAATTATAGTTTTAAGTCCCTTTTTTGTGCAATTTTTATATAATATTATTATTATTCAAATTTTAAGAATTGCTTTTGCAACAATTGATTTTTGCCATTATTTTTAGGAAATTATGCTGGAAAATAAATCGCTAATTATTTGATAACGATGAAATCGAATCTAACCTAACCCATCCACCATAAAATGGATTGTATAAACCGGCCATTATTTTCTAGTCTTTTACATAATCCTGCCTTAGTTTAGTTTCTACGTTTTTTGCTTTGGGTTATCGTTCCATTTCATTTATGCAACTGTCTCATAAATAAATCTTGTACTTTTATTCCCAATTCTTTCAAATTATGAATGGATTATAAAATATTATGCATCTTTTCCATCATGGAAATTATGAACTAATCTTTTCCAAGTCGCATACATTTTAGTTCATAATTTCTATGAAATTAAAAAACGGTATACTGAACCTTTCTAATTGTAACCTGCCTAGTTTCGATTGCAATTTCCCACGCATTGGCATTTTTTCCTCTTGCAATTAACAAAGCAAACAGGTGACACACACACATGCATTTATACAATACACAATTCGCAAAGCATTTAAAACAAATCAATTCCCATTAATGGTTGATTAAAATTTCTTAGTATACTAACATTATACCGCGTGATTAGAATTAATTTTCCCGATATCTTAGAAATCGCATGGACGTGGTAACCAAACAGCATCAGTGGGAATTTTTCGATCGTTACATAATGAAGTAAAGCGAGATCGTAAAGATTATTTAGGTATACTTACGTTTGTTAATTAATTAGTTTAATAATTTTGATTTTATGTGTAGTGGGGCGAAGAAAAGGTTTTCCCATTTTCTACTAGGCCTTGAAGCTAGTTAGATACATAAAGTAATTTTCTACTCCCATACTTTACCACCTTTATTATGATACAGATTTTTCATTACGATACAAGTTTATAACCAATAGAAATGCAACATCACAGGAATATTCTGTCAATATCAAATATGGCCATGAACATCTGACAGATCTAAAATTTAAAAATTGACAGTTCATTTTGATTTTCTGACATTTCTGAGTTTATGATAAAGTTGTCATAACTCTCATACTCGTGTCTTAACAGCTATCATTAAATGCTCATTGCATTATTATACATTTTGTTTCTAATAGAAAATTTGCGTGGTAGTATGTGTTTTTTATTTGGATTTTATCTTGGATGTTGGGGCGTACATTCTTTGCACCACGACACCGGACCGTCACCCTAACCAAAACAAAAATGGTGATGTATACCACAACATTTTCTTTATCTATTCTACAGGTGTTTGATATTTTCCTTCCGGTTTTTCGGTCTTGGCAACGAAAACCCAGATTGATATCAAGTAAAATGTGCGACGTGATGTTTATTCAAAGTGAGAGAATAGAGAATGCTAAAACGCGTACCGTTTGACATTATGCAAATTACTACAAACACCTGTGTGCACTTGCACAGCTGTACTAGATTTAGTAATTTTTATTTAAATCATATGAGTGTGTGTGTCAGCAGAGAACACCAATCTGTGTCTATTCTAATACTCTAGATTGGTTTCTGATTTATCCGGAATAATAACATAGAACATTCCATGCATATTATGCAGTTTTGCAATGAAACGTTTGCCTAGATGTCGCATTTATAAAGGTTGATACGTGGTTTACTTTTAACGGTTAAGTAACTCCGAGTCTGATGAATACAATCAGATTAGTAATCTAGTAAGTACTGAAAGGAAGGCAAATTTTTTTTGTAAATGATTAAATAGCCCTGAGTTGAGAGCTTTTAGTTTTTGGGTCCTTGCGTGTTTGTGAAAAACTAATTCCGGTGTATCGTTGTGTTCTTAATTTACGTACAATTGCGACCTTGTCATTATTGGAATATAATTGCCTAATTATTATGTGGAATTGTACGAGGTATAATACCAAATGACGTTAATTTGGAGGCCAAGACCAGGGTTGGAAAAAGGATTTTTTAAATTTACTAGTTAAGGTATCAAATAATATGCACTAAGACACATTTTTGTAGGTGCGATTTTTTATTGGGTACAACATCGAATTTTTTGAAAATAATTACTATACGATCTCTTGAACCTTTAACCTCTCAATTAAAACCAGCAGTTTCTAAAATTAATTCGTATTAATCCAAATCTCATGTATTTAAAAAAAAATAATATTTGGCAAATTTTTTCTTAATATAGTGCAACATTAGGAGGTCCAATAAACAAAAATGTGCCATTATTTTCGAAATGTTTTTCAGTAATTCAATTAAAGCAAATTATTCAAAATTACAATAAATTTCTGTTTCTTGTTTCTTGAGTCTACTGATTTAAACCAAGCGAACCATGATGGTCAGTTCCATATAATTCATATTTTAGCACCCTTTTCCTAATAATTTTCCTGACCCTCATCAACCTACATCCATTTGTCAGTATTTTGGTGCTGATGATCCTCCCCAACTGCCCAACACGACTTAAAACCTCTTCAAGGCGCCGTAGAACTCTTGAGCCGACTGTACTTCCTACCTGCGTCTAAGAAAAAGGCACCCAACCAACATCTTCACATTCAGTACTGGTAGTACATCTTAACAGATTCGGCTGTTGTTTCAGTGTTCATCCGCTACAATGTTTAGACCAGTTTGCTTATGATTATTCAGTGTGTTAATTGGTAAAGTGTGTTGAGTACGAATAACCATAAATGTTGGAAATAATCATCGTGGCAGATGAAAAATCGAGTAAGTCTTCGAACGTGCGTAAATAGTAGTACATAGTAGAAATAATGATCTTTTTTAATTGGATATAGTTGTAAAGGTTTTACTGTATAGCTAGAGTGAGTGTTGTTTGGTGCCTTAAAATTCCATTACATAAGGCGCCAGTCGTGGTTTTATATGGGATTAAAATGAGAGAAAAAACGATGGTTTTATGTTTGTTTGGGATATGTGGTCATTATCATGGGTATTAATTTTGGGATTTAGGGTATTTGAACTTGGATTAAAAACTGCGCGATGGTTTGCTTATTTACGTTAAGTTAATTGCATGTCTGTGTTATGGGTATTAAAGAGGCATTTGCCCCTTGAAAAAAAAATATGGAACATGACCTTAATACTTCCTATCTCGTTTTTAACCCAAACTCCTTTGGGATGTTGTTTTAAGAGATTTACAAAAAAGGATCTTAACTTCTAAACATCTAAAATTGACAACTTAACACTGTTTCTGTCTCTATCTTTCGTCCGCCTCTTGAGAGCGAATAACCGAGAGAGAGAGTGTGACGCACATGTCTACAGAAAGTAATCCTAGTTTACTTATAAACTACAAGACATTTTTGTAAAATTTAAAGTTACGTTAGTGTGTTAGTACTGTTAGTGATTCCAAAACTGAAATTTATCTTCAAAATCTCAATTTCGGACTAACATTCTATCATTATGATTGAAATGACAAAATTGTTAAATAATTTGTTGTAATTCTTCTACAAAAGCTTTTTAATATTTTTTTGTGATTTGAGTTTACTATCCTGGAAAATAGTGAATTTTCGAATAATCTTGATACCAATTTGCAATTTACGAGGTTTAGGTAATTTTTACCTAAAAAGTTATTGAATGGTATCTTCTTCATTCAAAATGGAAAACAATGCATTTCTTCATAAAGCTAAATGTCACTTTTGATTTGATTGATGTTAAGTTAAATTACTAAAAGCATTTTCTGTCTTTTTTACTTATCTCTTTATGGTAAAAATAAACTTGAGATGGATTTTGGGATTTCTTTATAGCTTGGACTCAAAATTCCAACTTTTTGCCCAACTTAAAAGTTTCAAGAGTTATTTGGAATTTGTTGAATAACCAATAGTAAATTTCATTTATCTACTACCAATTCATAATAGCCTTGATTTGACATTAATTTGAGTAAGGTAAGTCAGATTATTACGCAACATGTGTTTTAAAGAAATCATTACCACACTGAAATTTCAACAAGAAAATTCTTTCTTACAAGTATTTATAACACAATTTTTACAATTTAGTATCTTTATAGGAAAGTTTATATTTGTAAATGTCTAATTATAATATAATATATATTGTTTAATTCTTTAAAATTTGTGATTAACATTGAGTAATGACACTTCATACTCTTAAGTTTGATTTTTTGAAACCTGGAGAATTTTATAATAGCGTATCTACCTAGAAAAAACCCTAACTTCACATTAGATAACTGAAAAAATTTTTAGTTTTATTTTATAATAATAGTTATTTATATTATAAGTGGGATATGAACATCATTAACATAAGAGTCTGGAAATTGCAGAACGAGTCGTAGACGAGTTCTGTAATCAGACGAATATGTTAATGTGTGTATATCCCACGTGTAATATACAAGATTTTATCTTCTACCGTCCAAATAATTAAAAATGAATTTTGAATTTATCTCCAGCGACATTGCTCAGTGGTTGTTGTCAAGTTGTCGTACTGGACTACCTAACCTAAGTTGTGTAAAAACTAGCCAGCGCTACACAACAATGAATTTGAATTATAAATTTTCAAATAATTAAACAATTTATACACCAAAAAATCTGGGACGTGGACCGTGTTATATTTATTATTTAAATATAAAACTAATTTATTATAAAATAAAGCTAAAATTTTTTCAGTTATCTAACGTGAAGTTAGGGTTTTTTCTAGGTAGATACGCTATTATAAAATTCTCCAGGTTTCAAAAAATCAAACTTAAGAGTATGAAGTGTCATTACTCAATGTTAATCACAAATTTTAAAGAATTAAACAATATATATTATATTATAATTAGACATTTACAAATATAAACTTTCCTACAAAGATACTAAATTGTAAAAATTGAGTTATAAATACTTGTAACAAAGAATTTTCTTGTTGAAATTTCAGTGTGGTAATGATTTCTTTAAAACACATGTTGCGTAATAATCTGACTTACCTTACTCAAATTAATGTCAAATCAAGGCTATTATGAATTGGTAGTAGATAAATTAGTTTTATATTTTAAAAATAAATATAACACGGTCCACGTCCCAGATTTTTTGGTGTATAAATTGTATAATTATTTGAAAATTTATGATTCAAATTCATTGTTGTGTGGCGCTGGCTAGTTTTTACACAACTTAGGTTAGGTAGTCCAGTACGACAACTTGACAACAACTACTGAGCAATGTCGCTGGAGATAAATTCAAAATTCATTTTTAATTATTTGGACGGTAGAAGATAAAATCTTGTATATTACACGTGGGATATACACACATTAACATATTCGTCTGATTACAGAACTCGTCTACGACTCGTTCTGCAATTTCCAGACTCTTATGTTAATGATGTTCATATCCCACTTATAATATAAATAACTATTATACATTAATTTTATTTAGAGTAGGTATCTATTGAAAAAAAAAAAAAATTTGGAAGTACTGATACTGGTCAGATTTTTGCTAAATTTACAATAATCAAAATATCAACATACGTACTATAGTTCAGCTTTTAGGTACTTTTTCATCTTAGATATTTATAAATTAAAATCAACCGTTTGAGAACCACTATCATTAAATGAATACACACTTATTAAACCTCGACTGATCCTTCGAAAATTATCCTCAACAGTACCTGTATTTATATGACCTTCCAATATATTGAAATAAAATTACATGGAAATTGTTTCTGACTCGAAATAACTTTTTCCGAGAATTGTGTAAATTATAATGCCAAATTACATCCTGAAACATGATATTAAAGAAGTCACAGTATTACTTGAGTAAAGAGAAAATAACTCTGGATCAAATTCTCCACAATTATTTTTAATGAAATTATTTGCAAGATTCACAAAATTGTTAAGATAGTAAATTGTAATTACTTTTAAATTTCGACTTCGCGATTTGAATTATTTTATAAATTTAACCGTTTGAATATCTGCGACGAATCTACTAATTGTATATTTAGAAGTTTAAATAAAATTGTAAGTAAGACACATTAAATTTGGTGCCACCAGAAATAGTATTTTATTTAAAAAATTTTTTGAAGCAAAAAATAACACTTTTAAATAAAATCTATCGCATTTAACTTTTCATTATGTAATAAATCGATTATAAATTAGGATAAGTTTGTTAGACATTCATGTGCAGGCCACATCAGATTTTCCTTGAAATATCTCTACAATTGAAATGAACATTTCTTACTCCTTCCCCAACCTTTTACCTACACCATCCCAAGCATTATAATATTGCCCTTATATTTGCGTCTAAAGCACGGAGCCGCTCCTTGAAAAAAGCTTAAACAATAAATTTTATATTTGTTTAACAATGGGTTGGGTATGTAGGTTCAAATACTTAGAAACTTTACACAAGGCTAACTGTGGTATTTATGATTTATTATTATGAAATGATTATTATGCAGACAAATTCTCATATTCATATGGCATTTTTTTTTTCGTAATGTTGCTAGCTTGTCGTACACAATTCGATTACAGGAAGTACGGAAAAAAAGACAAGGGTACCTCCTCGACATATGCTAATCTGAGAATTAGTTGATGTGGAGGTTCAAATTACTGCCAAAACAGACCTAGCCCGTATGCTTCTTTAATTAGTTGTGTCTGGGAATCGAAGACAGCTGGGGCAATCTATCATTTTCAGCGATTAAATTAATCAAAATTACTCATTTTCAATTATTTTTCTTTGTTACTACAACTTTAACAGCAGGGTATTATATTATGGAAGTAATTTTGTTTGTTTTGCAATATCGATTAACTGCATTAGCAAATAATAAAGATAGAAGAATGAAACTATACAATAACTGCATAAAGCACGATTTCAGTAGCCATTAAACTAGAACAAAGAAACAAGTAGCCAAACAACAAAAATCACTGTACATACTTTACAAACAATAGCATAGATATGTACCTATAACAAGCCCCCCCATTCATAACGAAAGTTAACCATTTTTCTTATAATGAAAATTTCGAAAAAATCCTATTAATGTGAAACAGTTGAGCACACGTGTGAGAGTTGCTTGAATGTCCGGGTGTAATACACTAGGAATCGCAGTTGGCTTGCCTCTATCATACACCCACAGTCTCCAGCAGGCCAGCAGCAGGCTGGTCGAGGCGGCCTTGGATGCGATAATGTTCATTAAAACATAGGAAAAACTGATAAAAGAAAGAATGCCATGGAAAACTATCATTCTAAACAAAAGAACTACTGAATGAAGTTTAAAGTTTTGTTTTTACGCATCTAGATCGCAAAAACAACGAGTGACATCTGGTGACGGTTTTTATTGCAAACTTATGCAAATCACGACTGTGATTTTATAATGAAAGTTTTACGATTTCCATTCGGTTTCTGTACGTGGGTGATCTGATTGTAAACCGCGTGCTAAAAACTTCCTAATATTGCCACACCGGTTAGCTTTTGCATAACAAATGTGGACCACCAAGATTTTTTGATTTATTTTGGAAATTTTGAAACTGTAAAGGCGGGTTTCCATCGGGAGGTAGACTAATTGATGGTTGTTTTGACTAAAATGGTTATTCATGCATTCATGTGTTCGCCTATAGTGTAAACTGAGTTCAGTTAAACTTTTTTTTATATTAAATACTGATAAGTTTTATATGAAATAAATCTAGACTAAGTAGTTAAATAATAAAATTCGTAATAATCTTATATCTGGATATAAACTGCTTTTAATTTTATAAAAAACTTCGCAATTATTCAGATTCTAATTTAAAATGAAATATTTTTTCTGGCATTTTTACCATATGGATGATTTTAATTTTGAATGAATCATAATATTTAGCTTATATTTAATCAGGCAGGCGAGGCGTGACGTAAAAACCGAATATGAATAATAATTACAAATGTTTTAGACGATGGTCGAGAAAGAATTATAGGATATCATGTTAAATTACCGCCAATTTCGTTAAGTTCTCAGAAACAGAAATTATCAAATAGGGATGTTGCATTTTTTTAAAATCCCGTTTTTTTCTGTTAGAAATGTAAAACGACTATATTAATAATACTCTACAGCAAAAATAATTTTTTTACTCAATATTTGTACATAAAAAAACGATTATAAATTGACCGTAATTCAAATGTATTATTGCCGCCCGAAAACGCTTTGAGATCGGAGAGTCCTGTGTGACGTCACGAATCTAGTTGACATTGGCATGCCTAGATATTTTTTATGCATTTGACATTTTTCTAAATAAGTCAAAATGCGGCGTGCTGCACTGTGGAACTAGATTCGTGACGTCAACAGTCTTTTGAGCCGATTCGGGCGTTTCCGGGCAATCCGTGGAAATTTCAAATTTTACAATAATTTTTATTTATTTACTCGGAAAGTACGAACCAAAAATTTTTTTCAAAAATATTGATAGTGATAATTTGGTATCAGCTTTTCAAAAAAAATTATTTTGAAAATCATGCAAAATCCCTATTGGCATTTTTCGGAAAAATCTAAATTAATTTTGTAAATAAAGTTTATGAGAAAATTTTTTCAACTCGTTATTTTATAAAGAAACTAAAATTTTAAAAGATTTATCAATTTTTGAAAACTTTAACAGCCGAAAATTAAAAAAAAAGTCTAAACTAAATATTAGAGCAAGGTCACATGACTACATTCAATAGCTTCCACAAAATGAAATTTCTTTAAAACTGCCATTAAAAACTGAAAAAATACATACATCGAAATTTCAATAAATTTTGCGTTTAAAACTCAAAACGAAATTTTTGAAATTTTTTATACGAATTATTCTAAATTAAAAATAAAATTTTACAAAATATTGCCACATGGCTGGCATAACTTTCGTCTAATTTACATTGTATTCTGTCTAATAGCCAAGCTGCTTTTGTAAAAGATATCTTCACAATATCGTAAATTTTGTAAGGGCTGTCAAAACATAAAGCACTAAAAGAAAAATTGTCATACATTTGAAAGACGAGCGGAAGTTGACCTGCAGTTATCAATGGACCCCAAGTTGACGTAACATAAAAACTAACAGAAAAGCATTTATCCGTTCTATGTCTTCAATAAAACCTGCTATAGATCCGTTCCCTAGAGAAAACGGATATTTTATTGAGGGATAAACAGTAAACAATGATATTGCTTTCGTTAACATAAACAAAATAATTTGTCACTTTTTGAAAAAAAAATTTTTCTTAATTGCAGACAAAAATATACATTATATACAACACATGCACTTTTGGGATTGCCGAACTTGGCGCTGGCTCGTGCGATAAACTTCCCATTCGTGAAAAAAGCTACATTATGCACTTGTTGTATAAATAGACGTTTCAAAATATTTGTATGCAATAAATTCCAATAAAATTGTCGATGATCAAATCAAATCATTAAAATTCATTCGCTGGTAATGAACGTAATAATAATTGATAACAGAATCTAATTTGCATATAATGCGTATGAGTCTATTGTTAAAATTCATTACAGAAAAAAACTGGGTGTAAAGTTCCAATAAAAAACTATTAGACAAGCCGTTTTTACAATTAAAATTTATTCCGATGACACCACGCACAAAATCAGTTACATCATTCTACTTATTAGATTCTTTCACCCAGCGATCATCATTACTTCATGCACACTGGTCAACATTATTAACCATGCTATTTTTATGTTGAACAAATACAATGCCAATTGTGCATTTGATTATTTTCGTTTATAGTTTTATCATAATGTCAGAGTGTTTGTGTAAAACCCATTAGCATTTTATTTAAATTAAGTTGCCAAAAATTTAATGTCTATTATGTTTATGTTAATGTACGTTCAATATGTATTATTTTCTAATGTATATTCTATATTTCATATAAACACATCCAAAAAAATTGACAGGAATTGTACAAGGAAGGGCACTAAGGTCAAACAAACATTTGCAATTTTGCAATTAAATATTAACATTAGATTTTTTTTGGAAATAAAATGGTTTTGCTTTGCATGTTTTAAAATTGTGGTCAATTTTTGCAATAATAGAAACTTTCAAAGTATGACCTTGTTTATGAGTTTTAATTTTATCTATGGTTATCTCCGAGATACCGAACAGGATTTTTTTATATTTACTCGTATGTCTACATAATAAGCTTCGATGTTTATATCATGAAAAATGAAAACAAATAATAGGAGTACGACACTCGTAATCATAATACCATTTATGTGTAATCGTTGTTTTACGGTGGATTGTATTTTTTTAGTTTCGTTGTAGTTTATTTGAACAAAATGGGAATTTGTTAATTTAGTTTTATGGTCCATTCAAATTATTACTACACAAATATGTATAAAATTAATTGGAATAAAAATTTTAAAAATAAATTTTACAGATGTGTACCCGAGTGTGTACCTAAACAGAGTGATTCAAGAAAACGGTTAATACAAAATGTTAATATGTACTTAAATATACCTACAAAACTCAAGTATCGGTAGTAATTTTGATATATTTAATACAGAGACGCCTGTTATATAAATTTTGCCACCGAAGGCCCCGGTTTTAATACCTTTTGAAAATGCAACAATAATTGGCTAAAATTGCAAAGGAGCAGATAGCTAATAGTAAGCCAAATATTAGTTTTTTTTTTAATATTTTGTTTATCTTTGGTCCTACCACTATGAGGCGCCGTTTGTGTCTTTATTATTTGATTGCATATATAAAATATTTTGGAGAAAAAACAATATATATATATGAAAAAGTCAATATTATATATATATAAATTCTTCAAGTTTTATATAAATGTACTATCCGAAAATAATAATATATATGAGCATTTGAAATATTTTATATATGCGCTTTCATTCGTGACATTTTTATATAGAATTTCGAGTTAGATGAGTCTGCGAGAGATGGCGCTACTGGAGACATTTTACTTGGGAATACAGGATTATTTGTGTGATCTGTTGATTACTAATTAATCGATAAATTGACAACACAATATTCTGAATAATAACTTACCGTTAAAAAGGGTTAGGTACATACAAATTCCCAAATTCGAATCACTACACCAACACCAACTTTTGGGGCTTTTTATTTTGTAGGTTTACAATCAATGTGGCCACAAAACCAAATAAATTTCCAAAACGTAAAATACAGCGTGATCAGGAATGACTGAATCTGTTGGTATTAAACCTGATTGTCACAATTAAAAATGTCAGTTTACAAAATCTAAGGTTATATTAGGGTGAAGTATTGTTATGTTGAGATTGTCAAAAGTTGACAGTAAGATGTGCGCGCCAACGTCCGTGCGGTTGTTTGCGTCAATAGTACCAATTCCACTAGTTATTTTTTCAATACCAACAGATTCAGTCATTCTTGATCAAGCTGTACTTACTGAACGGCACAAATAAATAAATAAAAAGGTGTACAGTACTTAGAAAGTGCTCAATGACGTAATAATAGTATTTTTTCGATTTTAATGCGACTACACAATTCATAATACAAATCTGATAGCGTGTTGGTAACTCTGTATTCCCAAGTAAAATGTCTCCAGTAGCGCCATCTCTCGCAGACTCATCTAACTCGTAATTCTATATAAAAATGTCACGAATGAAAGCGCATATATAAAATATTTCAAATGCTCATATATATTATTATTTTCGTATAGTACATTTATATAAAACTTTAAGATTTTATATATATATATATATATATATATATATATATATATATATAATATTGAACAAAAAATATTATACAAGGTGATTCAAAATTCGATGTAGATATTTTAAGGACCTATTGTTGGGATCAAAATAAGACTTTTTTTCAAATAAACATGTGTCCTAAAATGCACCCCCTCCCCTCCTCCAACTTCCCCAAAAACTGTTTCTACATAATTTTTGAAGCAAAAAATAAATAGAGTGCCTAAAAAAATGGGGGCATGCCAATTTTCAGAAGATTTGATGCGTTATTGTAGTCACAATTTTAAATAATCGTTTTTTTACGCAACTTACAATGGCTGTAGCTCGGAGGGGGTGCATTTTACGACACATGTTTATTTGAAAAAAAAGTCTTATTTTGATCCCAACAATACGTCCTTAAAATATCTACATCGAATTTTGAATCACCCTGTATAAGTGCAAAATCGTGACTTTTTCATATATATATTGTTTTTTCTCCAAATTATTTTATATATGCAATCAAATAATAAAGACACAAACGGCGCCTCATATACCACTACCACAAAAATAATTATGCCACAAATTGAAAACAATTTTCTACAAAAATAGTTCTGCACATTTTTCGTATGAAATTAATTGCTCAAAAATTGTATCCATTTGAAGTTCAATACTCAATACCTTCAATACTCGTATCGGTTTAGTCCAGCCAATAGAGAAAAATCTGGGATTCCATCCGAAAGTAACAACTAACAAGTTGTTCTAATGATAAAACTAATCATTATTAATTTTATGTGGAATTTATAATCTGCCTTTTGTCTAAAAAAGTTTTAATTAATTTTAAGTGGTCAAAAGTTTGTATTTCAATGTTTTGCAAGTATCTTCATTCTAGTAAGTCATCTGCTGAAAATATGTAGAGAGTAGAGAGTACAAGGAATACATTTTTACTTTCTTATACGAAGTATAAGGAAGTATAGTAATCGTGATTTTTTTCGACTTCGAGTTTTTGATGGATTTACACGTTTTGAGGGTCCCTGAATCCATTCTGACCATTTTCGCCATGATGTCTGTCTGTCTGTGTGTCTGTCTGTAACCACCATAACTCAAAAACGACTTCTCGGATTTGATTCAAATTTCATATTTAAGAGTTTGAACAAATTTGTGGGTGCCACATTCAATGTTTTTCATCTAGCACCAAAACAAGTGACAGTTACCTGGTGACATTTTTAGGTTTTTTAGGAATATCTCAAAAAATAAACAATTTATGATATTTTTTTATTCTTTAACATTGATTTAGAATTGAATTTTGAACAAATTTTGTTTGAACTTTTTTTTGAAATTCCGTCAAAAAAATTTCAAAAAAACTAGATATTCTTTAAACACTTTATATTTCTCATAGCGCGCGTTGATACTTGAATCCCACGGTCGAGGTGGTAGACATGTGTCTCACTATATGGCTGCCAAACGGAAGGTCCCGGGTTCGAATCCCAGAAGGAACGAACCATTATTATTTTTTTAATTTTACTGGTTTCTATGGTACTAAAAACAATAATAATGAATAAATAAATGTAATTTCATATCGAGTGATTTTTTTTACTTTCTTATACGAAGTATAATTATAATGAGTGGGACCAGGACAGATTTATGCGTATTGCAATAAGTGCGAGAGAGACTATTTGAAAATTGCTGGAAACCTTCAAAATTTTTACAAGAAATTTAACTTAATTTTTTTAGGAAAAGTAATTATTGTGATACTATCTGTAAGTATAAGAAAGTCATGTGTTGGGCACATCAGATATTTTCTTGTATGATTGTTAGTTTACAAGTTACAACCACCGAAAGTGTCGAAAATTTTTATTGTTTCTTGGTAATATCTCCTTACTGGTCAATTTTATGCAAAAATATCTAAAATTCAACTTAATTAAGTTAAGTTTCCTGTAAAAATCGTGTTTTTTGAATATTTTCATGCAATTTTCAAATAGTTTTCGGAAGTTTATCTCGCACTTATTGCAGTAGGCGTAAGCCTCGCCTTGTCCCACTCATTACAACCGAATTTTAGGACCAAAATTATGCTTGGAAATTACTTTTCCTAAAGTTGATGTATTTAGATTTTTTCGTATATTTTTTATTTAACCCCATGCAAATTAAGTTAAAATTCTCGTAAAAATCGTGTTTAAATTTGGAGCTTTTTCAAGCAATTTTCAAATAGCTTTCGGAAGTTTCTCTCACACTCATTGCAGTAGGCATAAGTTTGTCCTTGTTCCACTAATTACAGCCGAAATTTCGGACGAAATTTAATTCTAAAACCAATATCGAGAATAAAAAAAATCGTACATTGTATTTTTTTAATTTTGACAAAAAGAATGCGAGTTACCGCATACATATTTGTTGTTTTCATATTTAAGGAGGTAGAATCGCCTCCAGAAAGTAAATTTTTCATATTTTTTGTATAATAGCTCCGAAATCTACCCATTAAAATAAATCTTAATTTCCATTTTTTACTAATCTTTTTCTTTTGTTACAGTTAGGCGGTGTTACTGCGAAGGGCACTGCCCTTATGGCGAAACCAATGGTACCTGTGAACTTTCACCTGGTGGCATGTGCTTCACCTCGGTGGAAGCTGTCATCGACGATGATGGCTCAGAATATCCGTACAGAACTTACGGTTGCTTACCAGGCGATGAACGAGGCCTCATGCAGGTACACACTTTTTGAAACCTTGTTTTTTAACCAAACCTAACGTATTTTGTTTCTTTTTTAGTGTAAAGGCCATTTGGTCCCTCACGCCGATAGCAAATCGATCCAATGCTGTGATAATGCAGATATGTGCAACAAAATATTGACACCAATGTACCCAGAACGTACTACACCAAACGAAACTATAAATCCCAGTGAAAAATTGCCGTTCGTAGCCCTGTTACTGTCAATCACGATCTCTCTGACTGTTCTCTTGCTGGTCTTAGCATTTTGCTACATTAAGTCACGACGAAAAGAAGTACAAAGAAAGTTTCCCTTATATTCTAAGAACTATGGCAATGAAAAGTACCCTAATCTGGAAATCCACGGACCTTTATCGAACCTTATCGAACAATCCAGTGGTTCAGGTTCGGGTTTGCCTATCTTAGTTCAACGAACCATCTCTAAGCAAATCCAGATGATAAACTCAGTGGGCAAAGGGCGTTATGGTGAAGTCTGGCTGGCGCGCTGGCGTGGTGAACGCGTCGCCGTAAAAGTTTTCTTCACAACCGAGGAACAGTCCTGGTTCAGAGAAACAGAAATCTACCAAACTGTCCTAATGCGACACGAGAACATCCTTGGATTTGTTGCAGCTGATATTAAAGGAACAGGCTCGTGGACTCAAATGCTCCTTATCACCGACTACCACGACAACGGCTCCTTGCATGACTACCTTCAAAACCACTGCTTGGACTCTACCACTCTCCTTCTAATGGCTTCGAGTATAGCCGGAGGCCTTTCGCATCTCCACACGGAAATTTTCGGCACCAAAGGCAAACCCGCTATAGCACACCGCGACATCAAAAGCAAAAACATCCTTGTGAAAAGAAACGGCGAATGTTGCATCGCTGATTTTGGTCTGGCTGTAAAGTTCTTAAGCGACACGAACGAGATCGATGTACCACCGAATGTTCGCAGTGGTACCAGACGATACATGGCGCCGGAGCTTCTGGACAAAACTATCAACATGCACAGTTTTGAAGCGCATAAAATGGCGGATATGTACGCATTTGGTTTAGTTTTGTGGGAAATGTCCCGAAGGTGTATGACAGGGGATAAGTTGAAGACAGCGGAGGATTATGCTGTGCCATATTATGACTGTGTACCCAGTGATCCCTCTTTTGAGGATATGCTAGAAGTGGTGTGTGTGAAGAATATGCGACCGCAGATTCCCATACGGTGGGAGACCGAAGACGTGCTACAGACAATAAGCAAAGTTATGCAGGAGTGCTGGCACTCAAATCCAGCTGTTAGGCTGACGGCCCTTCGGGTAAAGAAGACTCTGTCGAAGTTAGACACGGACACGAGCATTAAAATTGTGTAGTGTTGATTGTGTACGAGTAGACGTATTTTAGTTTTTTTTTAAATGGAAAAATCTATAATCTCCCTAACGTAGTTTTGTACGTTAACAAGAATGTTCTATGGACGTGTAATCCATTGTCTATTAATTATGAAATATAATCCAAAAATTTAAAATATATAATAAACTAGTTGTTAAATAAAACGTACAAAATTATCCCCAATGTAAACTTGTTCTTTGTCCGGTTTAAGTCAGAAATAAGTGTTTGAATAAATCAATTTATTATAATTGTACATATGATTTTTTTATTATTTTTAAGAATTCTGTATATATTATGTTAATAAGTTAAAGTTTATAAATAGTTAAGTCAAAGTACCTTTACATTCACTTATAAAAATATAAATAGAACAGGAAAGTCTTAGTATATGACTTTTGACAATATTTTTGGGACACAATAATTCAATGAATCGCAAAGGAAAATTTCTTGTGATATTTAAATGTAAAATAGGAAAACTACACGAAAATTTGAATTTTAACGCTCATATTGATTTGACAAATATTATTTATTATTGGGCAAATTTATTCCTTAGTTGCCATTATCCTAATTTTTAGAGAAAGAAAATTCCTACTACAGTGCCATTTCCCCAAATATTTTTGAGTTATTGTCTCTCGAACTAGCAAACAAAAATATATGATGAATATTTTAAATTTTACTATTGTATTGTATTACGGAAAATGTTGTTTCGGTGCTCTGTGACAATCGAATTGTAATGGTTGTAGATTGGCCACACGCTTTTCTTAATTTTGTCTTGTAATAACGTCAGTTTATATCCAATATTTATTGTAAAGGTGCCAAACTAACACTGTACATTTTCTTCATATAAAAAGCTTAGGCTCAACTCTTTTTCTCTCATCCACTTGTTAAAAATGCACCTCTCATCTAGAATTCTTCCATTAATTTCCACATTGAAAGAAATTTGTTGCTCAAACTAATAAACTGATGTGCAATTAAAATGTTACTTTTTTCAAGAAATACAAAATTGTTTTTTGTTTGTATCTAATTATTATTATTATTATTGATATTTTAAACAAAAATATATATAATATTTTTCTTTAAACAAATATAGGCCGTGTGACTGTAAGAATGTGCATTTATGTTGTAAATATTCATCATTTGACTTTTTTAAAGTAGGAAAAATATTCAATAAAGTAGATAATTATTATTGTCAAATAACATTTATGAATGTGCAGTAAACATGGTTTATTGCAAGACTGATATTTTGAATGGTGTATGTTTTCTGTGTATACAAAATAGAAGTAACATGTAATAAAATAGTTTATAGAAATTTATTCGCATTTTCATTCAAAGCCAATTTTTAACATATTTATGTATTTGAGAAAAATTAAATAAAATGCAAGTTCTCTAACTACCTAATTACAGGATTTCCCAGTACAGAAAGGTACCACAGATTTTTGGATTAGACCAACCGAAATGGTCTTCATTTTTGAGATACAGAATGTGCAAATGATTGTTACCATTACTTGCGTAGTTTTCGAAATATAGTTGTTAACTTTTAATGGTACAAAACTGAGATACATTTATAGTGCTAACTAATAACTAGTCCTGGGCTAAAGGGCTAGAGTAGAAATACGGAAAAAATATCCTTTATTTTAGTCAGAATCCTAGAAAAAAATATTTGTTTGCAACTAGACTGTAACACACGCTAAATATACAACTAAATATCATACTATACAGTGTGTCCCAAATTGGTGACTCCACTATGGGTAACTTCTTTATTATTGGAGATACAAAGACAGTTAAATTAGGAAAGTTTTTAAGAATTTCATGGCCATTTCAGATTAGTCAACAGATTTTGAATGTCTCTTTTAGTTTTCGAGATATTCGGGAAAAACCAAAATGTATTTTCTTTAATGCTCAATATTTTCTTTATTATCGATTTTGTGGTGTTGAGACTTTGACATTCTACATGCACTTTTTTAAAATACTTCTAATGGTGTTGTCAGATTTTTCCCAACTCCTTTTTTTTTGAAATACGATTAACAGCTTTTGTTTTTCATATGGACGTCAATTGTTTTTTGGCACTGTCAAATAGCATTTTTTATTACCTTTCCAACGATGTATCACAATATGAATAAAAGTTTTAAGTTTCACAAGAAAAATCAGAAATTTGTATTTTTCAATAAAAAAAATAAAAGACATCCCAGCCATAAATAAAAATCAATCACTCTATCGCTGCATGATAAATGTATGAGATATCTCTTTTGCTGCAATGCAAAAAATGTCGCGTTAAATGACAGCTAAAGATAAAACTCGAAAATCCAAAGGAACACGTATGTATGTGGAATCTGGACGCCAAAAAAATACAATAAGGTGGTCGTGGAATCAATTACTGAGTACAGTTGTCAAAGAGTTAAACATGTTCAGAAGTAGAATTGCTAAAAAGAAATCGAGAATGGCACGCAATTTTTCTAATGGAGAAAAATTTAACATGCTCGTGATTATTTCAAAAAACTTGCGACGAATTTGATCAATTTTGGAGCATTTGAACAAAAGAGGGAGAATCGTTATGATATGAAGAAAATGTTAACAATAACATTCTTGAGACAGTAACCGATGCACCGAGCTCTTCAGTGAGACAGATTTTAAGAGTAACTGGCATAGCGAAATCAAGATAGAATAATTGCAAACAAAGGACCAAGTCTGTGGCCTGCTAGGTCGCCGGACTTGACGCCGTGCGATTTCTACCTCTGGGGATACGTCAAAAATGAAATCTACGAATTCGATACACCAGAAAATAGGCAGGTTCTAGAAGCCAGAGTGATAGATACATTGAACGCCATCAATAGAAACACTCTACAAAGAGTGACAAATTCCGTTTTACAGTGCTGTGGAAAGTGCTTAGAAAAAAATGGGGCTCATATCGAGAAATAATTTACTTCATTTTTATGATAATTTTTATTTATGTTTTTATTCGTAGAGCTTTCTTTTGTTTTTTATTAAAAATACTTCTTTTTTTGTGAAAATTGGAATTTTTCGTCATGTTGTGATACATCGTTGGAAAGGTAATAAAAAGTGCTACTGGATAGTGCAAAAAAAACAAAAGTTGGTAATCGTATTTCAAAAAACAAAAGAGTTGGGAAAAATCTGACAACACCATTAGAAGTATCTTAAAAAAGTGCATGTAGAATGTCAAAGTCTCAACAGCTCAAAATCGATAATAAAGAAAACATTGAGCATTAAAGAAAATGCAACATTTTGGTTTTTCCCGAATATCTCAAAAACTAAAAGAGACATTCAAAATCTGTTGACTAATCTGAAATGGCCATGAAATTCCTAAAAACTTTCCTAATTTAACCGTCTTTGTATCTCCAATAATAAAGAAGTTACCCATAGTGGAGTCACCAATTTGGGACACACTGTATATTCTTTCAAGATCGTACCACATTTTGATACTAAATTTAAACTATTTTCTATTTGAATTTAGCGCCCTTTTGTAAATGTAGCTAGGCAACCAGTAATACATCTATTTTTATATTCTAAAATTATAAATAAACTTCTTTTCACTTATTTATAGTTTTGTTCCGCTAAAAACATGTCTTATTACTCTTGCTAAAGATTTAACAACATAAATAAGAGAAAATAATAATTATCTATTTTTCCGGTTTGATGTTGATGTTTGAATTGATGCCTGATTTGTTCATCTGTCATACTTTTCAGTCTGCACAAGCATTAAAATAAATTTCGGCCACAAAGAAAATGTTTTCCAAGTCTAAAAAAGGCGAAACTCTTCGCATACAACTTAACAACATAATAACAGCCGGCGGAACTCACAAAGACCAAGCAGAAAAGTATAAACCAAAACCTCATTTTTAGGTTAGGAAATCAACCCAAAATATTTTTCAGATACCGTACAACCCTCAAAGGGATTCTGAAGGAAAACGACAAAGAACTAGTGGAATGTCTGCAGATATTCATCGAAGCCAGTAAGTGAAATCCTAGAAATATGTACTGTAACTAACTGCGAACTTTTTTAGTTGTTAACGAGAATGTCAGCCTGGTAATTTCCAGACAAATCCTCACAGAAATCAGCACACATCTCATGAAATTACCTGACGATGTGTCCAAAGCTGTTTCACATTACATGCTGGAAAAAGTGCAGCCACGCGTGATTTCATTTGAGGAACAAGTGGCCAGTATTCGGCAACATTTGGCTGATATCTACGAACGCACACAAAATTGGAGGGAAGCCGCGGCGGTTCTCGTGGGTATTCCTTTGGAAACCGGTCAAAAACAATATACCGTCGACTATAAACTGGAAACTTATCTTAAGATTGCTCGGTTATACCTCGAGGATGATGATCCGGTGCAAGCCGAGGCCTTCATCAACCGAGCTAGTCTTCTACAAGCGGAATCCCGCAACGAGCAACTACAAATCTATTACAAAGTGTGTTATGCAAGAGTTCTGGACTACAGACGAAAATTCATCGAGGCCGCACAGAGATACAACGAGTTATCTTATCGTGGGATTGTCCATGAAGATGAGCGAATGACAGCCTTGCGAAATGCATTAGTTTGCACTGTTTTAGCTTCGGCTGGGCAGCAAAGATCCCGCATGTTGGCTACGTTGTTTAAAGATGAACGTTGCCAACAGTTGCCCGCAGTGGCTATTTTGGAAAAAATGTACTTGGAGAGGATTATCCGTAGATCGGAGTTGAGAGAATTTGAAGCTCTGTTGCAGCCCCATCAGAAAGCTTCTACTATTGATGGATCAACTATTTTAGATAGAGCTGTTATTGAGCACAATTTACTCTCAGCTAGCAAGCTTTACAATAATATTAGTTTTGAGGAATTGGGGGCTTTGTTGGAGATTAATTCGTCGAAAGCTGAGAGGATTGCCAGTCAGATGATCACAGAGGGACGCATGAATGGTTATATTGATCAAATTGATTCTATTGTACATTTTGAAAGTAAGGTTTCCAACAAGCTGAATTTAAATTCTAAAAAACTAAACTGCTGGCCAATTGAAACGTACCAAGCGAATTTTTAGGTTGAATTTAAAGTCAAATATTTTGAAAAATAGAAAAGATATCAACATGCGGTTTTCAGGATTTTAGAGATAATTTAATTGAGAAAACGATAATGTTACTCGATATTTTTACTTTGAAGTACATTACTATCTACAGGGTATGAAAGAAAGTCTTCTTTTTTTTGTCAAATTTTATAACTACCGTGATTCCATAAAAAAATTTTTATATTTTTTTGATGTAGATTTTATTAGTCCTTACTTAATGGGAAAACAACCTGTTTCTCAAAATTTTGATATTCCTGTTATTTTATAAGATACCGAATTTTTGCTGAAAATTTGATTTTTTCTTAGTTTTTGTCGTTCGGCCGTATTGTGTTTTGTAAGAACCAATCTCTGTAGTTGAATATAATACCTTATAAATGGCTTTCTTATAAAATGTACACTTTTTGTAATTTCATTAATTTATTGGTAACCAGTGGCTAATCAAAAATCGGTACACGTTCGCTAATTGGTAAATTTTTTTAAGTCATTTTTTGAGGCTATTTTCTTAATGGAATAGAATGGAATTTAGTTAGTTTATGTTCACAATTGGTTTAAGTGACTTATATCCTCGAAACGGGTTTTTCACTTTTACAAAAATTTGCTTATATTCGTGTATACCGGGTGGCTACGAAATCGTTTTACAACCCCCACCATTTTGTTACATTTAACTGTGTTAATTTGAAATTTGGCATGGTTTGATTGTTGAAAGGAATAATCAATTTGACATTTAAAACAATCTGATGACACTTCCGGTTTCACCGGAAGGGCCACCTACTAACTTTCAAAATTTTTCAAAACAACCCTGTATATTTTTTTCCGTAAGAATTAGATTCTACTTAAAATTACCTTTTTATCGACATATCACATGATGACATTTTCTTTCAAAATGGCAGCATAATTATTGCAAAAACCTGTTCAACAATATTAAATTTAATAAAAAATTCGGTATCTTATAAAATAAGAGGGATATAAAAATTTTGAGATATTGGTTTTTTCCTCATTAACCAGGGACTAAAAAAATCGACATCAAAAAAATATAAAATTTTTTTTGTGGAATTCCGGTAGGTATAAAGTTTGAGAAAAAAAAGACGACTTTCTTTCATACCCTGTAGATAGTAACGTACTTCAAAATAAAAAAATCAGTTCACACTATTCCTTTCTCAATAAAATTATTTCTTGAATCCTGAAAACCTCATGTTGATATCTTTTCCCCTTTTCAAAATATTTGACTTAAAATTCAACCTAAAAATTCGCTTGGTACGTTTCAATTGGCCAACAGTTTAGTTTTGAATATTTCTCAAATTTTCTGAAAATATGAATTTTATTTTCCAGCAAGAGAAACTCTACCACAATGGGACCGACAAATCCAGTCTCTCTGCTATCAAGTAAACTCTATTATAGAGTCGATTTCAAAAAGTCACCCCGATTGGATTATAAAAGTTATGGAGGAGCAAATGGTTTCGTAAATGTGAAAAGAATTTGAGCACCCAATCATCTTAATTATATATTTTTCTTTTGTCGTATTATAATTTTAGATAAATAAATTCTTTAGTCAAACAAGTTTTATTTTTTATCAGAAATGTATGGAAATTATTGATATGTTAAAAAAATTATTCATGGATATTTTTAGTTGTGGCACAAAAATCAAGGACAGTCTCACTAGTCTTTAATTAAATAGTAAACAAAGAAAATGTATAATTTTCATCTAAATACACATTCAAATTTCGCGCCACTAAGTAAGAAATTAGTGCATCTACTTAAATACACATTTTGGTTTTCTCCTGCTACAATTTTAAATAAATAAATTTTACGAAGTAATAAGAAAGTAGAGTAATCGTGATTTTTTAGTCTGTTGGTTTCAGTTTTCATAATTTCAAATTTCCCGCACCGGAAACCGCTGCGTGCGCACAAATATATGGATCAAATAAAATCCAGGGTGCGTCATTCATTGCAGTGACGACGAGTCGCCATTACAGTTACAGCATAAGCCACAGACGAAAACTCAACAGTTTGACCGCATTTATCATTTGATTGAAAGTGTTTCACCTCGTTTAAATCAACAACAACACAAAGGTAAGCTCCCATTTTTATTACATGTTGTTTCTTCTGGATAAATTTCGAGACAGATAAACGGAATCGATGACGGAGCGGCGTTCCCGTTTGACCGGATCGGAGGACGAGTGTGAATTTTTTTCTCTTCATTTTCTTTTTTGTTACTTTTTTTGTTAAAGATTTGTAATAGTTTTTTTCCAGTCAATTCAACGTCTACTGCTACTACACAATAATCGATTTTATGTCAGATTTGGGTATACAGATATTTTGTTTGTTTACCTTGTAAAAATGGCCTGGTTTACAAGCTGAAATTCCTTGTAAATCGGTTTTTGTTATTATTGCAATTTGACCAGTCTCATCCACCATTTTAGTTTATGCAACGGAGCCCACGTCACAATATGCATTTAAAAAAAGATTGACAAATAATCTAGTTTATTTTTGTGTAAGTATACACAATCCAACTTGGAAGTACCAACCAGAAATTTATAGTATGACTCACTGAGCAAATCTATACAGAACGAAACACATTACCAAAGTAAATATTATACACAAGACGAAATTTCTAATATTGCAAAAATAATATTCGAATAATCTGCCTTTATTGAGGTAGAAATTTCGAAAACCGTACATTGTTTTCATTTAGATTTTTAGTCCTGGGTGGCTGAGAAGACAAGTTCTGCAATTCACAGCCACGCAGGATTAAAATATTTTTTTTGTACACCCGTTATAGAATTATCAATAAAACAAATTCGAACGTCTAAAATTAAATTGTTACAGAAGTTTTGTTGCTAATTTACTAGATATTATATTTTTTATAATATCTAATTGTTAATATTCAATAAATTATCTCTTTATGGATATTCACTACACTTAAAATCAATATTATGATAGGTACAGTAAACATGCTTATCAGGAAACTTTATTTATTTATTGGAGTTTTCGGTGTTATATTTATATTAAATTATATTAAAAAAATAAACAAAATAGGTATCAATTACAAATATTACTAGAATACGAATTTTTGAGCATAAATATATATGAAAAACAGGGGCGTATTTGAAGTATGCCTACTGTAATTTTAACAAAACTTCATCGATTTATGCCCGTTCTTGTATTTAATTTAAATTTTTAAGTTAAAGGTCAGTTTCTTTAATAAAATAAATCCCGATTCCACGAACGTCTTTTAAACTCATTCTGGTTCCGGTGTCTTCAATTACAGTTCGATTTTTCAAATTTTCTTTTTCACAAGTCAAAGTTAATGTTTTCTATATTAATAATATGCAATAAAATTTGCGCATGAATGACACACTATTAAGAAAAACCAATAATTTACGATAGCGCTACCATATCGGGCGGCTTGTACCTATGTTTGTACTTTACTTTGCGTACTACATATAGCTAACTTCATACTTCTTTTGATTTACGATTTATTGTCCTCGCTATGATTCTAACGTTTCGGCTGCTTTCGGAATACCAGCTTATTACTATTTTAATTCTTCGTATACATTCGGTTGTTTTTCAATCTATCCTTGTTATGTTAAACAAACGAATGTCGGAATATCACGTTACATATTAGTGAATGATCTACTTTTAAAATTACTATTTTTATGTATTTGTTTTATTGTTCAGATATTAGCGATATTTTTGGAAAATTTGGCGAATGTAGCTACCAGAGATTTTGGAAAAATTTTGAAATTACCTTATTAATTTTGATCTCCTGATTACGAAAATGCTAAAAATAAGCGGCGGTCTCCAATATTTCCAAAGTTATAGGAGTTTGAAAACTTGAAACATCCGCATTACATTTTAGTAAAAAAGATTTATTTACTCTATTTCGGCACGTTTATTTTGAAACACTAATCTAACCTTAAAATTTAAAATCAAGGATCGCTTGATTTCTTAGTAAGGGCAAGGGAAATTCCTTTGACAGCAAAACAAGAAAAAGAAAATGCTTTAAAAATACGGTTTTCATCAATAATATTAAATGGTAATGATTAATTCATTAATAATTAGTGCAATAGGTACTAGTGAGTGGATTTTTAGTGAATAAAACTTGATAAAAGTGCTTAATTTACACATCCAAACATTGGATGTTTTAAGTTTTCAAACTGCTATAACTTTGGAAATATTGGAGACCGCCGCTTATTTTTAGCATTTTCGTAATCAGGAGATCTTAATTAATAAGGTAATTTCAAAAATTTTCCAAAATCTCTGGTAGCTACATTCGCCAAGTTTACCATATTTTTTACTGCACATTGATCTGTGTCATTGGGGTTGGGAAGAGTTTTTTTTTGATTTTTTTACTTAACATTAGCTTTAACGTATATGCGTTATTTATTTGGAGTGGTTATAAATGAGTTTACTAGATATTCTATGTAAATAAGTCACGGACCAGGTTAGGTGGTTTTGTATAGGTTTTTTTTCTTTAAATAATAGCATAAATCGGTATTATAAGACGCTCGTTTCCTAGCACTGGCTTTAGCGAAGTTGCCAAACCTCCAATTACAGAGATATTTCCTTGCCCTTCGACATGCTAACATAACCTAACTTTTTATCATTTTTGTCTTTTTTTTTCATATTTATTATTGATTTTAAGTTATATCTTACAGGAATTTTCTTTATTTCTTTGTTTTTATCCATTTATGATTTTAAATTGTATTAATTCACCTTCTTTATTCATCCAGCACCCCTGTTTGCTCGCTTGTCCCGCATTGAAATTATAAAAAAACTACTGGATGATCCACAATTTTTTTTTGAAAAGTACTTAAAACACCTATATTTATTGATATAAATTTTTTTTTATCAAAAATCGAGCTGTAATTGATGACACCGGACCCCTCATTCTTACCTAATCTGACATTTTGCTTGACACTGTGCGGTGAGCAAATCACCTTGACAACCATAAACAAACACAAATAACTCCCGCATATCAGTCAGGGAATGGCTACCCAAGTGAGAAATGTTACCCCCACTCCTTATTTTTCGCGACTACCCTAAAAAGGCAACTTTGTACCCGCATTTCACCTAAATAAAGTGGCCATTTTCGTGTAGGTATGATAAAAAAAAAATTTTCCCATAGGGTAGTCACGCAAAAGAAGTGGCCATTTTCGTACAGGTATGAGAAAAAATAGAGTATGCTACACGGTAGGAATTGATTCTGCTTCGTGATCTTGCGCCCTCGCTTCGCTCTGGCGCAATTTTCACACTCGTCATAATCTCTCAATTCCTACCTTGTTGCATAAACTACTATTTTTGTCGATCGTTTATTAAAGATCTAGTTAATGTAATAAAAGGAGTGTAGTAATAACTCAGTTTAATGCATACATGCACATTAAAAACATTGTTGAGATTATGAGATTTGCTAGGTAACCAATAACATATTATATTATTGAAACATGCATTTGGAACTGACACCTGCCGAAATTAATTAATTATGTCAGTGGTATTTTGACTTATTGCATATTATGTCAGAATTTGGATTTTGCCATGGAACAAAATTAGATTATTTTCATTCTAATAAAGAGCGATCGACAAAAAAATATTGTAATCAACATGAGTGTTAATCGGCGATTAATAATCTCGACTCATTAACGCGCTCGCTGCGCTCACGCGTTAAAATCGTTTCGATTATTAATCGCTCTTATTAACACTCTTGTTTATTAAACTACTAATTTTCAACTTTGAGATTATAATGGATTTTCAGAATTTGAGAGCCACTAAATATTTCTTTTATTCAATGTTTTAAAACAGTTTCGGGTCATTTTCAGCCCTTTAAGAACGGTTTTTGTATTTACTCTTTAAGTTCGGTTAATTGCCATAATTATTTATTAATTGCATACGGAAGACTAATAAAAAATTGAGAATACTTATTCTGTTAATGTTTATAGTAATTAAGGATGTCATTTACATAATTTACATTTACCACAAATTACCTTTTAGAAGTTGAATAGGTATGCAATACTATTGATCTGAAGTTAGTTGCACTTTAATTCGTATCCAGATTTTGATATTAACGTGATTCTTTGAAAGACAGTTTTTCTAAGATTGTTTGTTTCGTATTGGATTTATATGAGTTTTGAAATGTAATGAAATGAAAAATGGTGTATGAGAAAGGTTTTAAAATTCGGTGTAAGCGGTACAGTCCGCATAAATCCGAAAAAATTAACGTTAAGGGGCGATATAGACATAGTTCTTATTTTGGCGAGTTTCAGGCCAAGCCATGCCGGGTTTTAGTAGCAGTGCGGGCACGTTCAAAATATTTATCGGAAACCTCGCCGAGAAAACGGCGGTGACGGAACTACGTCCCCTGTTCGAAAAATACGGCAAGGTGGTGGAATGCGACGTCGTGAAGAACTACGGCTTCGTGCACATGGAAAATGAATCGGAAGGGCGCGAAGCAATTCAAAACTTAAATGGTCATATGCTAAACGGCCAACCAATGAAATGTGAGGCGGCAAAGAGCCGCAAAGCACCACAAACACCCACCACCAAGATATTCGTTGGAAATTTAACGGTAAACACGAAAGCGCCGCAAATACGGGAATTGTTCAAAAAATACGGCACCGTTGTGGAATGCGACATTGTCCGTAACTACGGTTTCGTACATCTTGAATCTTCGGGCGACGTGAACGAGGCAATCAAAGAACTGAACGGTGCCATGGTGGACGGGCAGCCGATGAAGGTGCAAGTATCGACAAGTCGCGTTCGGCAGCGACCCGGTATGGGTGATCCAGAACAGTGTTACCGCTGTGGACGCGGCGGTCATTGGTCTAAGGAATGTCCTAAAGGTATGGGACCAGACAGATTCCGCGACCGTATGTTTGGTCGGGACCCATACCCACCGCCGCCACCACCGCCATTCCTGCGCGACCGCATGATGGGTCGTTTTGGGGTACGCGATTCATATATTTACTATATTATACTTTATTACATTTTATCTGAAAACAGTGATTTGTCCATTTTATTTTACTTTTTTTATAATTTGACTCTTAATCTTGAGTACAAAACTATTTTGCAATATAATAATATTTTACTACCACCTTCAAATTAAGCATATCCGCGTCCGATCGACTTCAACACGATCATTCAATTGAGGGTGGACAATATTATTATTGTCAATGTTTATTTTCACACTATAATTTATTCCAGGCCAGGTACACATCATTCTATAATATAATCTTAATCTACATTATTTGAATATAGAGTGGCTTGCAAGGAACTGAAAAAAAGTGATCTAATCGAACATATACTTAAAAGCTTTAAGCAGGCAAATTGTACTTTTACAAAAATCCTTTTTCAAATTTAACATTCGATTAACGACCATTAATAGTTTTAAGAACTTTTGTAATTTTGGTGGATCCGCCGGTGTTGAAATGCACAGATCTCGACAAAAACCCGGAACAACTATTATCCAACTTTGTGAGACACTCTAAAGCTAAAGTACTCAAAATCATAAATTTCATTAAAAGAAACTTTATTATAGTTCCATTTTCTGGCCTGGTACATTTTCACATCAAATACATCAAGTCTACAGCAAACTGACCCGACAAAACAGTGGCAAGTAATCATCAGTTGCATGTCTTTTGTTTATATTTAAAATACATTCATTTGATGGGCTATTGACAAACACAACCAGTCAAATTGGCGTATTTCAAATATGAACCGTTGACCTGCAAGGGGTGAATGTTTGCCAGACAGCTTAATAATTTTCCTTCCTCCGCATTAACACCATCAAAACCATTGCTGTGGACTTCGCTAAGGAAACCTCCAGCACTAATATTATTGTTTATCTTAAAATTTAGGATAGTTACGATGGCTACTACGACAGGCGATTCGATGATTCAAGGGATTTGTACGAACGTAGGTACTCAGGATTACCGCCACGTGGGGAAGGTATGGGAATGCGCGGGGGCCGAGGAGACTTTATGCCACCTCCATTGCCACCACGTAGAGAACCTCTTCCCCCGATGCCGTCAATTGGACTACGTGGGCCGCCTTCGGGAAGTCTGAGTGGTGGAATGAGAGATTCTGGTTTTGCTAGGAGTGGCAGTGATTATGGTATGTTTAGTAGGAGGTCACCACCACCTTCTGGAGGGATGCCTGGATCCAGAATGAGTAGAATGTACGAAGATTTTAGTCGGGATTCGTTTGATGAGAGAAGGTAAACCGTACGAGATTTATTTGATGAATTTTACTAAATTTTTGTTTTATTTTGCAGGCCTGGAATGAGGGGACCAAGTCCTTCAAGAAGATACGCACCATATTAAGATATCATTTTTTCTTGTAATCGTGTAAATTTTTGTGGCTTTGCTGTATCAGCATGGTCCGTATTATTTTTTTTTTGTTGACGCGAGAATGGAAATATTTTTATGATTATGTAATCTAAGTAAGCTTTATTATTCCCTCTTTCGTATTTTGTTTAATAAATTTGTATTTTGATGATGAATAAAGTGCTACAGGTTATTTTTGTGTTTTTTGTGTCAACGATTGAGTTTCCCAAAAAAATACAGGACTGGCATGCTTATTCCTAGAAACTAGAAATGTTCAATGTACGAAAAAGTATGTGCTCTTTTTTATTTTATTTTTATTTAGCGGTAATTTACCAGAAATGTATTACTTCGTGTGGATCACGAAGCTATTTCTTTATTATTCCAATCGAGAATTGCTCTAATTAGGGCGAAAACTTACAACTTATATTGGCTTGATTCACAACCTCCGAATCAGCGAAGAAAATTAACGTAATTTTATTCGGTAATTTGAAGGTTATGAATGTAGTTTTTTGTTTTAGCCCAATTTTATTGCAGAATTATTTTTTTGGTAATGACACATGGTGACTATTATGGAAAATCCGTTTGTCATCCAAAGTTTCCTAGATGTAATGATTCACTCTGACTCACCCTGTAAATTTATAGTCACTTGTTTACGTACTGTCTTTGTCTGACTTATACAGAAACAGAGACAGTAGAGAAAATACAGAATTCTACAATATCAGTTTGCAGCTTTCCATTTCATTCCAAAGATGACTTTTATCGCCACCAATCGATAACAAACACATCATAAATAATATTTATGTAAATTATCCTTGTCATAATTTAAACTTTGTGTAAAAACAATCAATAAAGTACAATGTACCTTTAACAGTAAAAGGAAAATAATAAATAAATCTTGTATAGGTACATAAGTAAATAATTTGGTAATTAATATGTCAACTGTTAAAACTATTTAGCCGAGATAATCTAGTAAACACTTATTTAATTACCTGACTTGTTTGTATCCAGTCAAAAACGTTGATGATTAAATCAAGTCAATTGCCTGTTTTGTCATTTGTAAAACTTTTCCCCTGGGTGAACTAAACTCATTTGGAATGTGCAATTTTGCATGAAAGAGAGATAAAAAGGCCCAAATAAAATAACATATCCAGAACAAGCTGATCAATTTTCACGGCCCCTTGCCCCCCCTACCCTCCGTTTGGTGTAACAACAAAACGGAAGTACGTATTGCTAGGCAGCTTTGATCCTTGCGGGGCAAAGAAGGGGCCAATGAATTGCGCGCGCGCTCAATCTGGCCATTTTGTCACAATATTAACCTTTTGTTGTGATCCTTCTGTAATGAATTATGTGGATCATAATTTAATTAACACAATATTGAGTAAAACCAGTGATAAAACTTAGTAGTATTAAGTGGAAATTTTGTGGGAAATGCGTGGAGAATTAACGGCAAACGACGGCGGGAGATTGCAGCAGGCCATGGAATGTTTTAGAAGCGCTACATCTTGCCGCCGGATGGTTGATTCCTTGTTAACGACAAAGTAGACTTACGTTACGTCATTTTTGTCATTGTCAAGTAAGTGTTTTAAGTGTAAATTATCACTGTTGCAATCGGATATCAGTGTATGTTGCTGCTAAATTGCCATTTGGTGTTCAAATTGATGCTAAACGTTAATAAAACGCATAAAAAGTTGGACGATTTTACTCGCCCAAAGATGGCTACCGACGGAATTCATTTTGCTGTGTACAACGCGCCATAACATCAAATTCGACCGTTACACAACAAACCAAATCCATTCTAACCAATATTGCAGCAGTTTCCCGACGATTCATGCGAATTTTCTTAACAACATCCCTGAGAAAATACCGGGAAAAACCCAAAATCCGCTGTCAACCGGCGGGCTTTTTCCACCCCGGTGTGACAAATCCCCAAGTATTTTTTTTCTAGTTTACCTCCAGCGCGACAATGTGCGAACCTGAAGAAGTGTCCCAGGAAGTGTGGTCTAAGTGGATATTAGACGCAATCCGGAAAATCCGTTCACAAAAACAACGTCCCAGTGTCGAGCGCATTTGCCATGCCATCCGCCAACACCACAATTACCATGAGGATGTCGTGTCCGAGCACTTGGAGACGGCTGTTAAGGACGGCACCGTCCTCAAGGTGTTCAACAAGGGCCAGAGCTCGTACAAGGACCCCGGCGGCTTGCAGAATCGCACGCTCAAAATACAGAAAGGCGGCGATTTGAGCAAGGTTGTGGCCAAAGCGGTACGGGAATTGGGCGAAAGGGACGGATCCGGCTTGAAGTCCATTGAAAAGTACATCAGACAGTCGCATACAGTGGTGGAAAGTGCGGAAAATGACCTTAAAAGTGCTTTACGGATGGCCACCAAAAGGGCCGTGGCCAGGAATCTCATTCTGACCGATGGCAAGAATTTCAAATACAATTACAATCATCAGCAGAGTCCCAATGTTAAGAAGAAGGTGGAGGGCGCTAAGAGGCTGTCTGGACAATCGGATGACCTTGACATACAACCAAAGGTACGTCTGGGCTTTGCTTTTATTTGTCAACATGTAACTCAAGTTACATACTTTCCAATCGTAGCTTATTCGACCAAAATATTAATTGCGAACTGCTGCTTAAGTGATTGGCCCAATTAAGTCTACAGGGGTGACCGGAAAACTCACCCACAGAATTTCGAAAAGTAAAATTTACTCTAATAAATTTCTAACAAAACTGACAAATTATAAATCCCCGGGAAAATCAAACAAAGTTGTATAGGATAGGCATATTTGTCGCAGGCTTTGTGCATATTCAGCTTGAGTTCAACTATGTTAAGTTAGGTTATGGTTTGTTATTTGAACAAAAAAATTAAGTAGTAAACAGTAAAACAGTGCACAAGGCCAAGAATTTATATAAAATTGTGGCGTTCTGCAAAAAAACTACGAAATGCCCACTGAATTTCGAATTTCGAAAATGACCAGAGGAATATAGAGAATCAGGGGCGGAGGGTGATATGAGTTAGAGAAGACAGCGCCCCCATATTATTTGGCAAAATTAATAACTTCTTGGTGATTTCTTTAAATAACGCTGGACGTATATTTTTGGAATCAAAACATTGCATATGCAAAAATTCTGTTTTTTATCTAACGTCTAGCTTAAAAATGTCGAAAATTTCACCAAATTTAGACAAGTGGTCCCAAAGTTACAGCAATTTGAATTTTCAGATTTGGAAAAGGCGGGAAGTGCCTTTCGCACGTAAAGCCCACATTTCCCTTTGTGCCTTTCTAAACAAACAATTTTCATCAAAATCTAACCAGAATTCTCAAACTTAAAATTCATTGTTTTAGTACATACCTACAGAGAATTGGAACTAAAAATTGTTGGCGGGAAATTTAAAATATATTAATATTTCAGGGGCCCCATAATATACTATCCCCATCCCGCCTCTGCAAATAATTTGGGACATTACATTTAACCACAAGTTTATTTGCAACATTTTAATAAAAAGCGCCCAACTAAATATGTGATGTTATTTTTATAACTTGCCGAATTTTTGTTACACCGGATGACCAACGCATTCTTCCAGCAAAAAAAACCTCCCACAAGCAAATTTGTATCTAATTTGTAAGTTGAAAGTTGTTTATTATTATTTATATGTGCAACCTTATCACCATATAAAAAGTTTTTAATATCCATTTACATTTAATCGATTCACACACTGCAATCACCAATTACCACACAAGACATATTTTAAATTTCCCCGTTTTTTCCATCTAACATAATCATTAAATTAAACAGCCGGTTTAGAATTAAATGTCAGGATAATAAACATAAACAATATTCACTTAAAAGGTGTAAATGGCTGTTTAGAAAGAAAGTTAAATAACAATAATACCTTACATGGCTCTGTGTTTCTTTTTATTTATTACACAACCATCATTTCCATCAAACCTCCTATAAAAGTAAATACGGATCGAATTAATTATTTATTGTAGGTACATGCAGGCAGTTCGAAACCAGTTTATGAGACACGATACCTTTCCTTAAGTATCCATTTGATTTGAATCAACATACATACAGCGGTTATTGATACAATCTCAATTTGCAATTATTATGTTAATGCGTAGTTTAAAACATGTCATAAAAACTGTTTTTCTACATAACACTGTTTGATGCCATAAGCCACACAAATTAATATACCGGTTTGTATTAATAGACAAAAACTGCGAACGGTAAATCATGTCATGTGGGCGCTGCGCACAAAAATTCTTTTCTATTTAAAAAAAATATCATTTTTCTAATTAGCATCTAGTTAACATGGTGTTTTGAGTATGTAGCCTACTTTGTTGTTTTTCGGATAGTTTGAGTCTTTGTCATGTTAATCCTAGGCTAGGCCTCCACTTGCGATTTTTAGTCGCGCGATTGTTCGGTCGCAAAACTAAAACTCATTGCTTCAAATAAGGGACTATTTACGCGACTGAACAATCGGACGACAAGAAATAGCAAGTGGAGCCCTTGCGTAGGCGTCGAGGAAATAAATCGCAGGAGCAGAGGTCCTTTATCTTGTCAACTTTAAGTTTATAGTATAGCTAAGCTAACTTTAACATTTTCATAAATTTTTGAAAAACTGTAGACTCTTTATACTACAAAAAATATTTATTTCTAAGACAATCGAAACTAAAATATTAAAATATCTCTTAAAATATGAAGATTATGTGCCCAAAGTCAACCACTATAGTAGGACTTCAAAGCTATTTTTTTAGAAACCCCATGATTTTTATTAATATTCTTATTTTCCCACGATTTTGTGTTCTGACGATTCCGCACGTGTTTAAATCGTTTTCTCGAATCACGTTTTTTTTTTTACATTAAAATCAACATAATTTTTAAAACTTTTTCCAGTAATATTTGCCTTAAGCAAGTTTATTTAAAGTGTAAACTAAATAAATCGAGGAGCAGATATTCTTTATCTTGTCAACAAGTTTTTCGTATACACTATTTTTTTTATAACATTTTTTAAAAACTGTCCACACCACACCATATGCTACAGCAAATATTCATTTCTAAAGGCAATTTAAACTATAATATCAAAATATCTCCTACAATATTAAGATTAGGCATATAGTCCTTCAGCTAGGGGTCAAAAGGTAGGAAGTAAAAGTGGGATGAGACGACGCAGTGTTTTCTGAAGGTTTTTTGGTCGCTGAATCCGAATCCGTGCGTCATTTTTCAATAAAGTGGTGCAAACAAAAGTTATTAACAATTTATTGTTTAAAACGCAATAACTCGAAAAGTATAGATTTTACCGAGCATTTTACCAAAAAAAGTTTCAAACAAAAGTTGTTCAAAATAAAAAGATTCTACGAAAAGGTTATATGATATTTTGTCATAAAGTCGCACGGACAAAAGTTATTAACAATTTATTGTTTAAATGTTTAAAACGCAATAACTCGAAAAGTATACATTTTACCAAAAAAAGTTTCAAACAAAAGTTGTGCAAAATAAAAAGACTCTCCGAAAAGGTCATATGGTATTTTGTCATAAAGTCGCTCGAACAAAAGTTATTAACAATTTATTGTTTAAAACGGAACAAACCAAAAAGCATACATTTTAGGAGTCTTTTTATTTTGCATAACTTTTGTTTGAAACTTTTTTTGGTAAAATGTACACTTTTCGAGTTATTGCATTTTAAACAATAAATTGTTAATAACTTTTGTCCGAGTAACTTTATGACAAAATACCATATAACCTTTTCGAAGAGTCTTTTTATTTTGAACAACTTTCGTTTGAAATTTTTTTTGGTAAAATGTATACTTTTTGTTTTCGAGTTAATTTAAACATTTAAACAATAAATTGTTAATAACTTTTGTCCGTGCGACTTTATGACAAAATACCATATGAACTTTTCGGAGAGTCTTTTTATTTTGAACAACTTTTGTTTGAAACTTTTTTTGGTAAAATGCTCGGTAAAATCTATACTTTTCGAGTTATTGCGTTTTAAACAATAAATTGTTAATAACTTTTGTTTGCACCAGTTTATTGAAAAATGACGCACGGATTCGGATTCAGCGACCAAAAAACCTTCAGAAAACACTGCGTCGTCTCATCCCGCTTTTACTTCCTACCTTTTAACCCCTAGCTGAAGGACTAATAGGGAATATCCAAAATCAACCACTTGTACTTTTTTGTTTTTCGTTGCGGCCTTAATTATTTTTGTAGTAAACCCCGTAGAAAACTTCTCTATTATCTCAGTTTCAGTATGTGTTACAAATTGGCAAAAACCAGCAAAACACGCACGATTATTTTTATTGATTATTAAATTACATTATAGTTTTAAATTAAGAACGAGTTTCTAAATTTATGGCTGCCGTACAAATTAATAAAAAAATAAAATAAATTGTATATGACTCAAACACGATAGTATCCAATTTATTTAACCCGCAGGAAAATAAATAAAATTTAAATATAATTACATTTAATACTATAATTGCGGACGATGAAACAATTTATATACAGTATCTGTACAAAACATCTAAAAATCTACTTCCGATGCCAGGGTACACTAATCAAACTTCCGGGCTAAGGAAAAAAGGCAACTGGAAATTTACATAACGTTTTTATGAAAGGGTATTATCTTCTTCTGGTATATAGTGTGTTATTTTTAAATTGACGCCATTATCAACACCTATTATATTAAACAACTGTGATTTAATGAAGTGGCCATTTAGTTTCTGTTTGAGATTATTTTATTGAACCGTTAAGCTTGCTTTAAACTCGGTTTAAGACCATAAACATGGTATTATCAGTTTTTAAGTGTACAAATGTACCAATTTAGTGGATTTGTCTGTGTCTATGAATGTTACCTAATTATAAACATTTTCAATGTTAATATATACAGGCGTGTAAATTTGGTAAATTAAAATTAAAAAATTAACCAAACTTCAGTTTACAATGTAGATAAAATGGTTTCATATTGTAATAAGTCTATGGTTTGTAATTTGAGGTTATGTCGGCATTTGCTAGCTTCATGTCATTTACTGATTTAGTTCAAATGAACACACTCAGGTTTGTCATGTTGAAAAAATGCTTCCATATTGTAATATGTCTGTGGTTTGAAATTTGAGGTTATGTTAAAAATGTCACATTTGCTAACTTCATGTCATACAGCGATTTAGTTCAAATGTACACACTCAAGTTATTATGTTGGTAACATGGTTCTATATTGTAATATGTCTGTGGTTTGAAATTTGAGGTTATGTCGATATTTGCTAACTTCATGTTATTTAACGGTTTAATCCAAATGAACATTGAAGTTTGATGTATTGATAATTTTGCCTTAAGTAAGCACTTCGGAGTAATTTGTAGTTTAACTGTGTTTAATTCAGATTTAATTAACTATGAAATTTGTAAATAATGAATGGTAATTGAAGAATGTGAAACGGAGCTGAGGTCAAATACAATAGATATATTACACGAACTATTAAAATTTTGCCAAGAGTTTTCCAAAAATCCTCATGGCTACATTGAACTTTATTCTAATTTTTATCCGTTTTTGTGCTTATCATTGTTTTATAATTATAATGAACTGTTTTTTTCGAAAATTATAAATTTATTCATATCAATAAATCAGTTGGCGGTATTGCACCGCATTGTTTTAGGTAGACTTAGTTGTACTTAAACTTTCCTCAAAAACTTGGTCAAAAATTTGGTATCTGTACTCTCGTAGTGCAAAGGATTAAAATTTAATGTATTGTATAAAAACTTAACAATATTAACAATAGAAACATCAACAATAATTAATTTATAAAGTAAAATGTGTATACCTGTATAATATAAATTAATTATAGAATTAGCTACAAGAAATCTCATGTTTTTTTTTCGATTTTACCATAATTTATTAAGTAATTCAATAAACAATAATTAAGTCGTTCGACGATGAATAATTATTAAGAACAACGTATTTTTTTCGTAAAATATGGATGTCAAACTAGATTTGTTAAGTTTACAATTAAAAATGAACAATATACGGGGTGGGATTTTAGTCGAAAACCTTAGAAAATCTCCAAAACGTTGCAAAATAATATCTATAAATTTGTCATATAAACTTATTGCTATACCTATTAAAATATCTGATGTGCTCAACACATGACTTTCTTATACGGATAGTACCACAATTACTTTTCCTAAAGAAATTAAATTAAATTTCTTGTAAAAATTGTGTTTCAATTTTGAGCGTTTCCAGCAATATTCAAATAAATTTCGGAAGTCTCTCTCGCACTTATTGCAATACGCATAAATCTGTCCTTGTCCTACTCATTATAACCGAATTTTACGACAAAAATAAGTGTATTATTATTTTTGACGGAATTTCAAAAAAAAGTTCAAACAAAATTTGTTGAAAATTCAGGGACCCTCAAAACGTGTAAATCCATCAAAATCTCGAAGTCGAAAAAAATCACGATTACTATACTTTCTTATTATATAAGAAAGTAAAAATTACAAACTTTTTCTTTATTAGTGGAAGTAGATGTCGAAAAACATAGCTTAGGTCAGTGGCATAGCATTTTTCTTTTGAAATGTCATTCTTTGCTCATTCTTATAACAAAAATTATGTTCCGCTTTTTGATACTCCTATTTTTTAAATATCTACGTAACTTTTTAGTCGAAGTTTCAAAACCAGAAACTGAACCTCAAAACATCATACGGAAATTTATGGTCAACATAATGCATACAGGGTGTCCGGAAATTAGGAGCAAAAAACTCGGGGCGTGATTCTACTTGAAAAATTAATGTGACAAGTTCCTATAACATTTTTCCGAAAGCTTATTAATCTTGGGGTTACAGGGCCTTAAAGTTTCTTTTTTTAAATCAATTTTTTCCAGTAACTTTTTTTCTAGTGTACCGATTCGTTTCAAATTTGGCACACTTATCACTAATGTTTATTTGTATTCTTGCACCAAAATTGAGGTAAATCCCCCAGTGTCAAAGAGTCGAAACTGAGGTTGACCTTTGGATAAAGACCCAGAACTGTTTTGTTATTTACTTTTTCTAAATTTTGATGACACCCAATTGAAAAGCATCGAAAAATCTTCAAAAGAGATCCTCTTGTTGCGTCATGATAAAACGAGTCTTTTCGAGGAAAACGCCTTAAATGAATACCAACTAACTACAGCTCATTTTCAAGATTAACAAAGCAAGCATTGAACAGAAGCGCGCTTTTCTCGAAAACTACTCGTTTTATCGATATTCAACAAGAGGATATTTTTTGAAGATTTTTCGAAGCTCTTCAATCTGGCATCATCAAAATTTAGAAAAAAGTTATTGGAAAAAATTGATTTAAAAAAAAACTTTGGGGCCTTGTAACGTAAAACGTAACTTCAATATAAATGAGTTTTTGGAAAAATGTTATAGGAACTTGTCACATTTACTTTTCGAGTAGCATCACTCCCCGAGTTTTTTGCTCCTAATTATAAACATATCAATAAAATTAATTTAGATATTGCAATTTAATATTTTCTAATTATACATCAGAATCATATTGACATCATGTGAAGTAGCGCCAATCATATTTTATTCATAAAACATCTAAAAATATCCATACATACTGATGATAAATTAAAACAATCCCTCAGACGCATGTACCAAAACCATTTTACACCCCCTTAAAACATTTTTATTGATTTTAAAATTGTTGCTACCGCATCCCCCCAAAACCCACATCACGGACACAGTCCACACCTTCTCGACCAGTCCACCATAAAAACAATTCTCAATAATGTTGTACTGGTGATAAGCTCGACGACTAGTCGATAACAAAACCGAACACGTGCAGGAAATCTCCGAAAATTGTGTGTGGGCGTAATTTCCGAACACGTGCTCGATTATCACACCAATGAGAGCGACGATAGGCGATGTCACATTGTCGAGTTCCAGTTTGATGGATCGATTCTTAGCGTCTGCCGTTGAGCCTATTTTTGTTTGGTAAATCGACCGATCTGTTGGTCTTGTTAAAATAATAAACGATACCGGGCGATGTAGGGGAAGTCAAGTCAGTGGATAAACAAACAGCTAAAACAGCATTTAGTAAGGTAGTTATTTGTTTATTGTTGATTGTTTAAGGGTTTGTTTAAATTTTGCTTCCAATATTGTATAATTGTTGGTTCTTGTATCGATTTTTATAAATGTTGTGTTACTGTTGGATGTCGTTTTTATGTTATTCTTAATGTTGTTGAAATTATAACAATCGCTTTGAAATTGAATAAACTGTTTCCCAAGTGAAATTTTGGTAATTTTCAAAAATCAAAATTTTCATTGAATCCTTTATCCGTGTAAAAATAGCTCCAAATTCACTGTTCCCACTGTCATAAATCAAGTCGTTGATTCCTTTGAGTTTCCTAGCCGCCGGTTAAACATTAAACAGGATCATAATTTAGGCCCACACGGATGATCGCCAGTAAAAATACTATGGTTAGTTGGGTTTCGGTTTATAAAAAGACAAGGTTCCAAAGGCAACCAATTGGCTTTGGGGGAGGAGTCGGCTACCACGTGCTGCTCAATCTTTACTCGTTGGAATATAACGTAAAAATTTGAGAGAGGAATTAGGGAAATTAATCTGGAAAATTGGGATGGAAACAGACTAAAAGTATAAATTTAACACTGGCGCATCCACCAAACGTTCAAATAATTTATTTAAAATGCTGGTTTTCGTCCCCAAAACAATTTTGTATGAGTCATAGATAATAGTTTATTTATAATTTATTGAATGGTTAATATTTTAACTGTCGGTCGTTCTAAATTGATCAAAACTTTCAATAATTATTTCAGTATAGCTCGGTCACCTATCCATAAACTGTGGGTGCCATGGTAACCATCGAATACTCAGAAAAACCTAATTTAAGTTTCACTTTAACACTGGGTTTAATTTAGTCTATAATTTTACTAATAAAAGGAAGTGTATATTTTTAAATTGAAATTTATTGTCATACGGATAACATAAAGTTCATTATTGAGGCTTTAAAAATGCGACACTAGTGGCCACCGCACGAATTAGTAAAGATGGCCGCTTCGAGGGACCACGATTAAGATCCCAGTTATGTCTTTCGATGTCTCACAAATAATATTATTTTATTTTGTGTATGTTCACTGACATAATAATAACCAAGAATTTTTGACTACTTGACCTTTTTTCATATTACGCGTGCTGGACGTTGCTTTCGCGTAATTACAGTTCCTCCAACGAGAAAACCAACATTTGCACCTCTTAAATGCTGTTCCAATCTCGACAATGTTATTTTGTACCTGACGGCGGCCATATTTGTTTTGATTTGGTAGCGCCGCCTTTCGCGCGGTAGTAATTTTCTTCCTCAATAAAGAAGATTTTTTCTACGTACTAACTGCATGATTAAGGTTTTTTTATAAATTTAGAGCTAGAATAGAACAGAACATGCGAATTAAAAAAAAATAGCGCTCTAATAATTGGTTATAGAGAGAAATAATACACTACCGAAAAATATGATTAAGTTTACAAACTAAACTCATACAGTGTGTCCACATAATAGGAATAGATAGTAGTTTTGGGGAAAACAGAATTTTTTATCATGAATAAATTTTTATCATAAAACGCATACTTAAAAAGTTTTTCCTATGTATACTCCATCTGTGGACACACTGTATAATTTTCATAATTTCTATTTAGGTGGGTTAGGTTAGTACGGTCGTGATAATAGAAAATTACACTCTATTTTCGTTTTTGATTTATAGTAAATGAGTTTTAAAACCCTTGAATCAGAAATTGAAAAATTTTGACGGAAAGCATGATACTTTTTGGAATTTCCTATTTTTATTTTCAACTACATAATAGAAAACTTGCGCTATATTTCTCTCCAATTTAACTCTCGAAAAATCCCCATGGTCGCCCCCGAATTGGACACCCTATAAAAATTACTACAATAACTTTACAAACTGGTTCAATAACTTTGTACATTTTTCCTTTCAGACACCAGCCGCTTTGCCCATTTGCACCGAATGTTTGGGTACTGAAACGAAAAATCTCAATGGTGCTACCGAAAAACTAAGTGCCTGTGCTGGTTGTGGGGCCCGCGTCCACCTCACATGTACATCAGCTGGTCCTGAATTGGCAGCATTGCTCACGAAGGGTGGTAAATGGTTTTGTGAGGATTGTAAAGTTTGCGACGGATGTGGTAAGAGGCAACAAATTGAAGTTTATTCAGGTTACAAGTTTGTACAATTTAATTGTTGTTTTGTAGGAAATTCGGGCATATCGACGTGCTTATTGTGCTGCTGCAGTTGCGAGCGCAATTACCATATGGGCTGTTTGGACCCACCAGCGGA
The DNA here is from genome assembly GCA_963942485.1 of Pediacus dermestoides. NCBI lineage: Eukaryota > Metazoa > Arthropoda > Insecta > Coleoptera > Cucujidae > Pediacus > Pediacus dermestoides. The sequence continues at coordinate 10,598,383 of OZ012632.1, read as the reverse complement.
AAAGAAACCGAAATGTCCGTGGAGGTGTCGACACTGTTTAGGCCATCACGAAAATGTGAAAGCAAGAAAATCCGAGCCCGGCAGTAATGTTCGCAAGAAAATAGATAAAGTTCGTGAGAAAATTAAAGAGAAAAATTCAAAGTATGTTTCAGAGGTTTATTTGAATTGTTTGTTTAAATCGTGTTTGTTGTAGGAATAAAGACGCAGCTACTACTCCTTCAACACCAACCACTTCGCTCTCTAGTACCACTCCTGTGCATTTATCAACACCTATAGGTGTTAAAGTGAACAATCGGAAATCGAGACTTCCGTCAGTGAGCGAGAGCGAAACCAGCGACATTGAGGGTACGACAAATCCAGTTACAACACCCCCTAAGTCCACATCAGACACCACCACCTCCACCAACAACACCCCATCCCTTGATACCCACACAGACCGACTCGAAACCCACGATCGCATGTCTAAGGAAAAACAGAAGTTCTTTAGGCATTCGGCATTCAACGCCGACAAGAAACGTGACCAAAAGTCGACTAGTGAGAAAGTTAAAGAAGAAGAAAAAGTAAAAACTCCGTCACCTAAACAGAGTAAACCCAATAAAAAAGAATCTCCTCAAACAAATAAAGTGGCGAGTAAAAAAGTACCCGAGAAAGTTAAACAGGTTGAGGTGAAGAAAAAGCCAGAAACTGTAAGGAAGAAAGTAGAAACTCCTCCGAAGGTCGTAGAGGAAGAATTAGATCTCTCCTCAAGCTCTTCGGAGTGTTCCACGTCGTCCGACTCTGATACGGATTCGTCCGTAGAACAATCAGATTCCAAAATGTCTAGGAACAATATTAAAATTTCTAGTAGTATGTTCACGAGTAATAGCAAGAAAACTGAGACATTTGGAAGTATCAGTGGGATAACAATTGACAAAGACCAACCATGGGGATTCGCTGCAGCCGCTGCTGAAGCCAGGAAAAAAGAAAATTCAAATAAAGATGACAAGAGTTCAATTTCTTCGTTATTGGACGATAAAAACAGTTTCGAGAAATCACAGTTACGTGGTGGTTTCGGACAATTAAAAGGTTTGTACGATGGGCTTTCGCATCTTTATGCTGCGCCGACTCTAAATAGAGCTAGTCGTTCCAATCCGAATTATAACCCAAACAGGCGGAAGCCAAAAGACGATGAAAAAAAGCCTGTAGATGAGAAAATAATTAAAGAGGAAGAAAAAGAAGAGAAGGTAAAAGTAAAAGTAAAAGAGAAGGAAGTACTGAAAGAGAAGGAAGTGAAAGAAGAACGTAAATCCCTGCGTATTGCAAGCGAGTCGTCTAAAAACAAAAAATCCCAACCTGAACCTCTCCTACCTAGTACCACTTCTTCTATCACAACTACCACCACCTCAATAACCAAAACCGTTAGTGATCCCCCGAAAGATGAGTCGAATATGACACCGTCTGGTTTAGTAAAGACCGCCGTTAATTCGAAACAGCACGAACTAGAGAGAAGGAAAATTAAGAGTGAAGCTATGCCAAGTGGTGGCGTTCGGTTGGGCACGGGGGGTTTGTCAAATAAATCGATGATAGTTGAGGAGGTGGCGGCACGCATGAAAAAACGCAATATACCCACCCCTGTCGCCGCCACACCACAGACAACAAATCCAATGTCGGTGCTGCCGTTTACCAACAATCAGACCGGTAAGATCGGAAATCCATACCTCACATTTGCCACACATTCACACTGATTAAAAACTTTTTCTCTCTTTACCTGTTCCTCGCCAACAGCTAACTTGTTTTCAGCAGGAGTCTAGTGTGTTCCACCAAAAACAAAGCAATCCTTCACTTTCACTAATTTATATAACAGAATTCGCCCGGAACTTTCGCAGTTTAAAATTAATCACTGCAGAAAATTTTTAAAAATTTAAAAACCATCGTTGTTTAGTTGTGACGAAAATTAGACGCACATAGTTTGTGAAATAAAAAATTCTTCCGTTAATTTGTTACTATTTATATAGGGAGTTTAATTTCGTTTTGTATAGCAAAGTTTGTTCGAAATTCTTCCTACAACTAAATTGATCCCTTCTGTAAATATTTCAAATGATTTACTGCTTGAGTTAATGCCCTGTATATAAAAAAGCTTTATGCTGTCATTTAACTGTGAAGTTTCAATTCAGGATCTAAATTATAATAAAATTATTTCAATAATACGTGATATTTTTGCATTTTTTTGGTTAAAAATAAATGAGCTTTGAAAAAAATTCTCAATCTTGTATTGCTTACTAAATTTGTTGTTTTATTGCATAAATTGTATTTATTTACTCAGAAAATTAGTAAAATATCTTGAAACAATTGCACTCTTTTTATCCTCAAATTATTAAAATTTTTTAAATTTATTTATAAACATTCACTTAATTGAAAATGAACCATGTGCAAAATAAATGCTGATAGACTTGATTTATTATTATTACTGACTGTAAATATCACATAAAACACAAATAAAAGTAAATAGGACATAAAATACAAATAAAATTTCCTATTATATGTTTTTGACAGTTCCACCTTGTTTCCTAACCTAAAATCGCTACCTTTGACAATTGATAACCATAGACCAATAACGAGACTTTAAAGTGATAGATCTGTGTTAGATTTTCTTGAAATTTTTATTATAAATTAACACAACTTTAAAAATTATGATTAAGTATTTGCAAATAATACCTGGCGGATAAATATTGAATGTTCTGTCCATTTTAATGATTATTTCTGATAAAATATTTCATGCGGAACTTTAGACACGTGCAGTGCTAACTTCACAGTTATTTCCCTGCATAACCTCAATTTTATGTGCATTGTTTGTTGATGTTTTTTAGTGAAATTATTTCGGTGCGAATTTGTTATATAAACCATCCTCTATTAATTTGATTTTATTAACGCTTAGAAAAACTTGAGAGCAAGCTTAATAGCATGCAATTTGGTGTAGTAGCATTTAACTCACCTCAACACTAACACTTTGTTTTCATGTGATCCCCCTGCTTGTTTCTAATTTAAATCATTTGGTTTTTGGCGGTGTGGTGACGTGAAAACAAATTTAAAATGTACTGTGTACATTTTAAAGTGGGTAAAATTTCCTAATGTTTGGCACTTGGTTTCTTACTTACACATGTTTCTGATAATACTTGTCTGATTATTTATTGATTGGTATGAATTGGCATAGCTCAGGTTTAAAAAAAATAACTAATAATCCCTTCTCTTTGGTGGAAAGTTGACTGAAATTATTTTGCATGTAACCCAAAAAATTTAACTAGGCAAAAGTGCTTGTATTGTAATCATTTGTGGCAAATATATAGTACAGTACAATTTTGTGGTTTTGTTTCCGTCTATAACGGAAACTAATAACATTCTGTTGTTATCTTAATCACCTTATCTATATTTTTGCCCGACAAACCCGCATTCAATCGTTTAAAGCTCAACAATTCAAATTTGTTGCAGACGACATGAAACCACCTCAGTTACCGCCGGGAGTGACCCAAAAAGATGTGGAACTTTTCAAAGAAACCCGTGAGAAAGCCAATGCAGCTACCGCAGCTCTGCTAACCCAAACCGAGTCAAACGTGCTAGTCTCCCCATCACATCTAATGCAACAACAAGGCCGATGTCCTGCAGCTATCGAATTTGGCAAATACGAAATACAAACTTGGTACTCGAGTCCGTTCCCGCAAGAATACGCCAGGTTGCCCAAGTTGTTTCTGTGCGAGTTCTGTTTGAAATACACGAAAAGTAAAGCGGTTTTGGAGCGGCATCAAGATAAGTGCACTTGGCGACATCCACCCGCTACCGAAATATATCGATGTGAGGGGATATCCGTGTTTGAAGTTGATGGGAATGTGAATAAAATTTACTGTCAGAATTTGTGTTTGTTGGCTAAGCTGTTTTTGGACCATAAGACTTTGTATTATGATGTTGAGCCGTTTTTGTTTTATGTGCTGACGAAGAATGATAGGAAAGGGTGTCATTTGGTTGGGTATTTTTCAAAGGAGAAGCATTGTCAGCAGAAGTACAATGTGTCGTGTATTATGACTATGCCGCAGTACCAGAGGCAGGGTTTTGGACGATTTCTGATTGACTTCAGTAAGTATTTGAATGTTTTTCGTTTTTGTATAAAAAATCTAGGTTTTATTTATGTAGGATTCGGATTTTTTGCATTTTAAATAATCGTGAAAATTGATATAATTTCAAACAGAGTAACTGCTAGTGCAAATACACAGTATTTAAACTACGGATCATTTTTTCTTATATTTCCAGATATTAATGCTTGATTCCACAAACCTCCAATAAATATTTAATCAGAGAATAGTGACATCTCTAGGTCAATTCTGCGTTATCCCTGTAAATTTTTAAATCTGTAGCTTACGTTAAATTGTAACTACTGACACATTTACAGAAAAAATTGAACTTTTATGTAGAGTACGTTGTGGAAAAATGGCTATTTTCATATGTAAGAGTAGAAAAACGTTCTGTTAATCTCTTGTAAAATATACCATTTAGAAGAGGAACATTAGATAAAATATACAGGGTGATTTGTAACATACAGAGGAGAATAAAAAGTAGATAGATGGGTTCAAAATAAACCAGTTTTGTTAATACATTTTTTACAAATGCTCAATAATTATGAAGATACATCAATGCCAAGTTAGATGAATTACTAGCAGTTTTCAAAAAAATAATAGGTGTAAAGAAAAAATTTCCTCTCTAGAGAAGAAAGTAAAAAATTTCATTGTGAGCAAATTCAGAGTTGCCGCATGCGGCCTCTTCAATGTCCTTGCTTACATCACTACTATTTTCTTCGTCACTGCATTCCATTTTTACTAAATCCTTTTCTAAAACATAGGCAAATAAATACCTTTTATAATGTAAATCACAACTTGTGATTCACAAGTTGACAGAGTTAACAGCGATTGTAGAAAAATGTAATTATTTTCTGTTTGCAGCGTTTCTAAGGATACGATCAAACTTACCTACTAATTTTTCTTGAAAAATTCTTAACTTTTTTAGTAAATATGTATAAGTTTAGCACATTTCGGAATAAGGCAGTAGAAAAAATAGTATATACCACTCGAGAAGAAAATGTCTTTTTTGTGCCTCAGGTTGGCATTAGTCATTTTGCATTCGTATAAATCGGCTGGAAACTCATGTTTTGCCGGGCTAGATCGGCAAAAACTAGGAATTTTTAGTTTATCGATTGGCATCATTGAATTCATAAAGAAAATTTGTATTTTCCATAGAAACGGATTATTATTTCTGTTATTCGGCTACTACTGTCAGTGTCAATTTTAAGTATCGCGTGTTACCAATAAAAAAAATCCCTAATACCAAATATTTAAACAAATATTTTGTAAATTTTATTTATTTAAATAAACTTCGGCACAAAAAATAGTGTGTATTACACGCCTAGAAACTGTTTTGCGAGTACTCGTAGTTGCGGGCCTCGGCCTACGGCCTCTGCTCGCAAACCCTACTCGCACTCGCAAAACTCTAGTTTCAAGGCTAGCAATACAAATAACTATTCCTCTCTCGTAGAATTATAGCCCTAGGCTTACAACTTTTCTACTCTTATGTGTAATATACTATTTTGTGCAGAATTTTATAAGGATTATTTTTGTACAGAGGCCAAAATTGCGAAATCGCGACCGTTTTGCGGTAAAATACGATAAATCGCAAACGTGCACTTAGAGATGATTTTTAGGGGTGCCAGGCTCTAATAAAATTGGGGGACATCATAGAATATTGAAACCAACCACTTTCAACTTTCGTAGAGACAATTTTGAAAATTTTTTGAATAAATATTGCAAATTGGATAATTATTAATTATTCAAAGAGTAATCGAATATTTTTAAACTCACTCTTATTTTCAAGTTGGCGAAAAATGAGACGGGGATGGCTTGTCCAAAAGTGATTTTTTACACTCAGGGTCGACCCCCCCCCCCTTTGATCGCAAAAGGTTCGAAACACCCGAAAATTTTATTACAGAAAAAGTCTAATGTTCCTGTACTAATTACATTAATTTGATAATAATTGTTAAATTAATTTGAAATCCATTAGATATTTAAAACACTTCAATATAAATTTGACATCAAGAATATCGTTCAGTCGTTCTGTACGTTTTTCCGACAACATCAAACCCATTCATAAATATTTATAAATCTACAAGGTTTTCTGTAAGCTAAGAGATTCTAAGAATTGCAGATTTTGTATCAGCTTATAAAAGTTACATAATTGCTTATAGCGGTGTGCCGAATTGAGCCATTAATATAGATTAGCGATTGACCAACAGGAAGGAGTCTGTAAAATTAATTGGAATAGTTAATTATGAGTTTAACAAACGTTTGTGGATTGGGACGTTAATGTTCTGTTATTAAGTGTTGCCTTTTTTAATTATTTTAATCTAATTAATCACACCACTACTCAGATTTTATTTATATTTAGTTTTTGAGAAAATTTAACATATTTATAATTTTGTTTCCAGGTTATCTACTGTCTAAAGAGGAAGGTCAACCTGGAACCCCTGAGAAACCACTGTCAGATTTAGGCCGGGTGTCCTATTATGCTTATTGGAAATCAGTGGTGCTTGAATACCTTCACACACACCGTACAGGCAAGATACGGTTAACAGACATTAGCAAGGAAACTGGAATGTATTGCCATGACATAGCCACCGCTCTACAACTCTTAAATTTTATTAAATACCTACACGTGGACAACGAAACAAAATCAGTGTTATCAATCGACTGGTCCAAAGTAGATACTCATGCAGACCGTGTGGCAAAATCCAAAACTCGAATACCAATTGACCACGAGTGCTTGCGATGGACACCATTAGTTTCCACTACAGTTAATCCGTTTAGAGAAGACAAATCAGATGCGGAAAAAGACGCTGAAACTGCTGATATTGTTGTACCTATGCCAGAGAAAATTATCATTGAATCCCAACCGGGTGTCAAATTGAAACGTGGTAAGAAACGCAAGATTTCGATTGCGCCTCCTCGGACTCCAAGAACACCGAAACAGGCGCCTGTAGTAGTTCCAGAAACCAATGGGCAGTCTGAGGATGTTGAAATGACTTCTTCAGGGCGCAAACGCACTCGCCCCAGTAAGTTTAACGAAACTACGTATGCTGATGTTAAGAGAAAGCGCAATGACTCGGAAAAAGACCACGAAAACGACAAGAAGAAAACCAAAGTGGAAGTGGAAACGCCTAAGAGAACCACGAAGCAACCAGAGCTGGCGAACACACCAGTTTCAAATAACAGACCAAAGAGAACCACGAATCAAACCAAAGAGAAAGTCGTGGGCGAGCGGTGGTCCCAAAGGCGAATGAAGAAACAACAAGAGTCTAAACAACCGGAAATAATGGACAGTAAACTTAACAATGCCGTGGTTGTGTTAGAAGCGACTATTGTAGATGAACCTAAACCAAAATCCGAGTCGCTTGTTGCTTCTGCTACACCAACTGTCAATGTTCCTGATACTGAAACACCTCAATCCAAGAGGAAGGTCAGGAGTGCCAAGAAGAAACGGGGTTGGGTTAAAGGCAGACCTAGAACCGGTGTACAAACAAACCCCAAACAAAAGCAACTTACACTTCCCGAACTTATTAAAAGTAAAATTCAGCGAGACAGCGAGAGTGAATCACTTGTTTCTGAAAAATCTGAGGATGAAACGCGGAAAAAAGACCAATCTACTCCTGTTGTGTCTAACGTGGAAAAACGCGTCAAGAATAAACCGGAGAAAGTTAAGAGAACCCCTCGAATATCCGCTGAAGAGGATTCTAGTGCCGAAGCGGATGATGAAATGGAAAATGACGAGCTTACGCCAAAGGAAAGCACGTATAAGTTTACAAAAACTAACTCGGTTAAGGAGAAGGATGGTAAGAAAGACTCGCCTGTTAAAACTGAAGCAGGACCAGTTGAGGCGAAGGAAGGTCAAGCAGATGAAAGTAAACCGAAGGAAGTTGTTTCTAAACTTGGTTTATCTCCCATGTATTCTACAACAAGCGAGTCTGAAACAGAAATTGATGGACAGAAAATTAAGACAATTTCCCACAAGAAAATTTTGGAAATATCTAAACAACCCCCATTGGCCGCGAAGGAGGAAGCTAGTCTTAGTCCCAAGAAAACGGAAAAGGATGTCGCCGAAAAGCCTGTGGAAAAATCGCCAATTCAACCTAAAATTGATGAGAAACCTGTTATTGTTGATGTTCCACCGGTTAAAGAAATTAAAGAACCAGAAGTACAGATGAAAGTCGATAGTCCAGCAGAGAAAACTGCTGCAGTTGAGGAAAAAGAAGACCCCTCCTTGGAAAAACCAATGGTGATTGAGGATTCATCTATGGACTCAGGAAGAAAGTCAACCGACATGGAAATTGAGAAAATGGATGATGATCGTGAGAAAATCATAACAGTTGCGAATATACCAAAGTTAAACGAACCTCCCCCAGTAATAGAGGACAAACTCAGAGATGAAGTGCCGCCAAGCAATGCTAATGTTATATTACAAATTCCAACTAAGCCTGAAGTGGAAGATGTGGCTAAAGTTGAAACGAAGGTACCAGAAATACCTGTTAAATCGTCGCCTCCTGTGATATCCGAAAAACCGCCCGTGGAAAAACCATTGGTTCCAGAGAAACCCACGCCTGCTTTTGGTCCTGCCCCCATTCAACAAACAATTGAAAAACCCTTTATAGAAAAACCAGCTACTATAGAAAAGCAGTATGTTGAAAAGTCGCCTATTATAGAGAAGCAGTATATTGAAAAACCAGCACCACCGAATGAAAAGCTGCCGATTCAGACAACAGTTGCTAATTCCATTGCCCCAGTAATACAGGAAATAAAGCCGGTAACAGAGAAATTACCCACAAAAGAGATAAAACCTCACGTAGAAGTGCGTGAGCCCATTAAACCAAAAGAAGAACCCAAAATAGTTCCAAAGAAACAAGAAAAATACGAAGTTGAAAAAAGGTATCACCAAAAAATCCCCCACGAAGAAAAACCAATGTATGACGCCAAACCCAAAGTCCATATGGATAACGAAGCCTCTTTGTTATCAGCGATGGCTACACAAAATTATCACATGACACAAGCCGCCCAGTACAGTCAATGGCAATGGGAACGTTTAGCTTGGGAAAAATACTACGATAAACGTGATTACCAAGCCTATTCAATACCGCCTTTACAATTCCCGTCTCCCTTGGAAATGTTGCCAAAACAGGAAGCGAAGACACCATCGAAGCCGCACCGACATGAATCGAAGCATGCTCAACAAACCACAAGCAGTAGTAGTAAGTCAAAGGAGAAGAATGTGTCTCCAAGAAAAGAAGATAAAACTAGACCACCGAAGATTCTTGAACAGGAAATGAACAGGCAAATTTGTGCGAATCAAGTGAACAAGTCTTGCCATTTGGGTAATAACGTGTTAGCTGATAAGCATGCTAAAGTTGAGGTGGAGGAACATAGAAAAATGGACAGTATTGAAACTGGACATCAACATAACCAACACGGGATTAAACATGCGTCGCCTACACCGTCTGCGTCGGATATCCCTTCGCTAGGGGTGTACACGCCCGATTCCACGACAAACTCTGTGCACAGTTTACATTATGGTGGAGCATGTGATTTAGATGTAGCTCACTTAGGTTTGGAATCGTCACCCGCCTCAATTAACAGTGATATACCACCGCAAAATTCGGTGGATCCTCAGAATACTCCCTTGACAAACTACGACTGTACCGTACAGCATAACATGCAACAAAACTTGCAAAGTACAGCAGTTCCGGCTTCGAGTCCAATTCAAATGCCCCAAACTACGCAAAGTACGCAACAACAAAGTAAAAGACAGTTGCAACAGCAGAGGAATCGCTCGAATACTCCTAGTAAGCATAGTACCATGAGGTCGACTCCGCCTACTCCGCAACATGTGCAAAGGGCGACGCCACCTTCTGTTCAAACCCACCAGCATATGCAGGCAAGTCCCACAGCGAATCAGTCGCAACACCAAACCATGCAACAGCAACATCACGCGACACAACAATTGCAACCTCATTTGCATCACATGCATCAAGGTTATGCTCATCATCAGTTGGGCGCAAGTGCCATGCACCACAACCCTCACCATGCCCATCACCATTCTGTTATAAGCCAAGGGAATTATCTTCCGGTGGCTGTCAGTACTCAGGCGTTCCCAACACAAGCCACTAGTACCTATGTGAACGTGCCTATGACCACTGTTATACAACACCGGATGACTCCACAACAAACCCTTGGGACCTCCCATCAAAAGCTAGCGCCTTCTCCAAGTTGCGCCGTGACTTCCGGCACTAATTTCTATATACAGACTAATCCGCATACGCATACAGCGACACCCAGCCCGTCGGTTCTACAAGCAAATCCAGTTCAAACAGCGTCAGGGAATTCAAGTTGTAGTTTAGCTAAACTACAACAATTGACTAATGGTTTGGATATGATTCCTCCAACGGCGTGCAATACAATGACGCCACCGCCGACTGCTATGACTCCACCAGGTCACCACCCTCATGCCAACATGACTCCACCACCAACTCACCAGATGTTGCAGAATCAATCTGTGCGCAATCTAACGCCGCCTACGGGAATTCCCACCAACTTACAACCACAAGTTCTGAGTTATCACAAGTACTACCAGACTAATATGAATGTGAATCAGTTGGGAGGCGCGGTAACGCCCCCGATTGGACAGAACATCAGCCGATCCGGACGAAACTCAGCAAATGTAGCCATGCAACATATGCAGAGTACTACGAGTCGCGTCAGCCCTAACGTAGCTTTGAATCCGAATGTTATGTATAATAGTTTAAACAGCTACAGGATGACCCCTCAACAAGCCCCAGGAGCAGTTGCTGGTTATATAACAAATACTGCAGCGGGTTTTATAAACAATGCTCAAATTCCCATGCAGATGATGAATATGGCTGCACCGACGCAATATCAAGATCCGGCAGCTTTACAGAGAGCCGCCCAGCAAAACACCATGTACACTTGTTACATGATGCAACCGTTAAATGGAACTATGAGACGCTAAAATTCAGTGAAAACAAGGGGGAATAAGCGGTAGTTGTAGTTAGACGCCCCTTGACCAACGTGTCCCCAGTGATAAATTGAAAATAAACGTAGGTAGTTTTATGAAAATTGCCTTACATTTATTATTTTTAATTTAAGAGTGTTTAATTTTGTTTTAATAAAATAGGGCTGTGCGCTTTATGGTCGACCTGATACTACTTATGTTTCGTAACATAAATTGCGTATTATTAGACTTTTTTTTGTATTAGGGTCCGATGAACTCATTGGAAATTTGTTGATCGTTGATCCGTTACTTTTTATTAATAAGACAAGCTTTAGTTTTTCTAAAATACAATAACCTACATAGTTTCAGCATATGTACTTCTTTTGTGTACCTATATTAAAAAAATATATAAAAGTATTTATTTATTTCTAAACAATACAAAATATTGTAAGATAAATGTGTACAATATGTGAATATTTAAATTTAAATAAATAACAGGGACATGGTTCTATACATATAAATATTATAGTATATATTTCAAGTTGATTACTTTTTTTCTTTGTATGATTTGTTATGTAATAAGGAAAACCGAAGTTGTTTAAACATTTTCATTTCAGTATCAATCTTTGCAATAGTTTAAATTGATGATAATCAAAACATGTAGCATTAAGTGTTTGATGTTTTTTAACACTATTTTATTTTTTGTACAGCACTGTGATTAGATTTGTTAGATTTTCGTTCTTATAAGCAAACTTTTTCATGTACATTTACAATTTGTATGACTATACATGATATTAAAAAAATGTTAGTTTTTAATAAATCGGTTGTTTTACTTATCTTCTTCAAATTTATTTATATACAGAAATTTTGGAAAGTGGGATCTCAGATAAAATACGTAAGTACGTAGGTTGTTGTATTATTTTCACTGTATAATTTACGTAGCGTCTGCATTTCTCTGGAATGTTTACTCATTAAATAAAAATATCTGATGTGTCCAGCACATGACTTTCTTATACATTACCATGATACAGTTTTAATCTTTGGAAAATACTGAACGGGTATCCAGTAATCACATGCAGTCGACATTCAATACGTTATTAATATAAAATCACATTTTTTTATTTATTATTATTGTTTTCGGTACCATAGAAACCAGTAAAATACAAAAAAAATATCTGATGTGTCCAACACATGACTTTCTTATACCTACGGATAGTACCACAATTACTTTTCCTAAAGAAATTAAGTTAAATTGCTTGTAAAAATCGTGTTTCAATTTTGAGCGTTTCCAGCAATTTTCAAATAATTTTCGAAAGTCTCGCTCGCACTTATTGCATAAATCTGTCCGTGTCCCACTCACTACATATAACCGAATTTTACGAAAATGTTTTATTTTTTTGAAAATTTGTTGATGGAATTTCAAAAAAAAGTTCAAACAAAATTTGTTCAAAATTCAATTCTAAATCAATGTTAAAGAATAAAAAAATCTTATAAATTGTTTATTTTTCAAGATATTCCTAAAAAACCTAAAAATGTCTTCAGGTAAGTGTCACTTGTGTTGGTGCCAGATGAAAAACATTTAATGTGGCACCCACAAATTTGTTCAAACTCTTAAATATGAAATTTCAATCAAATCCGATAACTCGTTTTTGAGTTATGGTGGATATAGACAGACAGACAGACAGACATCATGGCGAAAATGGTCAAAATGGATTCAGGGGCCCTCAAAACGTGTGTAAATCCCCATCAAAATCTCGAAGTCGAAAAAAATCACGATTACTATATTTCCTTATTACTTCGTCTAAGAAAGTAAAAATGAGTTATCGGATTTGATTCAAATTTCATAGTTAAGAGTATGAACAAAATTGTGGGTGCCACATTAAATCATTTTCATCTAGCACCTGTTACAGTTGGCAACACTGACGTTGGCAACCATGAACAGTGCCTCTCATGTGTGCAGTTGGCAACACTGACGTTGGCAACCATGAACAGTGCCTCTTATGTGTGTTTGCTTTGTCTTACCCGTCTCACCTTAACATTATAAGTTATAATTATATGTAATAATAAATGTACAATAAAATCCAATGTGTGATCTTATTTACATTATGATACAGCACCAACACAAGTGGCACTTACCTGAAGACATTTTTAGGATTTATAGGAATATCTTGAAAATTTTTCTTTGAAATTCCATCAAAAATTTTTCAAAAAAGCGAGATATTCTTAAAACATTTATATTTTTCATATACTGCGCGTTGAATCCGACAGTCGCGGGTTCGAATCCCAGAAGGACCATTAATTTTTTTTACTGGTTTTTATGGTACCGAAAACAATAATAATGTATAAATAAATGTGAGTTTATACCGGGAGATTTTTTCGAGTGAGTAATAGGTCAAAAATCTAAACCAAAACACATTTTTGTCGTAAAATTCGGTTATAATGAGTGGGACAAGGACAGATTTATGCGTATTGCAATAAGTGCGACAGAGACTTCCGAAAACTATTTGAAAATTGCTGGAAAGCCTCAAAATTTCAACACGATTTTTACAAGAAATTTAACTTAATTTCTTCAGGAAAAGTAATTGTGGTACCTACTATCCGTATAAGAAAATCATGTGATTTTATACCGGGATATTTTTTTAAGTAGGTAAATATAGGTCAAAATTCTAAAATAAAACACTTATTTTTGTCGTAAAATTCTGTTATAATGAATGGGACAAGGACAGCTTTATGAGTATTGCAATAAGTGCAACAGAGATTTCCGAAAACTATTTGAAAATTGCTGGAAACGATCAAAAGTTAAACACGATTTTTACAAGAAATTTAACTTAATTTCTTTAGAAGTCATTGCGTGGTACTATCCGTATAATAAAGTCATGTGTTGGACACATCAGATATTTTAATAAGTATTCCTTGTCAGTTGTGGAGTTGTGCGATATCCTACATTATGTTATTTTACTTTAAATTTTATTGTCATACAAATAAATTATTTCCTGAAGCACAGGATGCCCCATAACAGATAAAAATAATTAAATATCCACAAAAGTATTCAATTGAGGAATAAGGAATACTTAATGGAATATGTAGGGAATTTAATTATCTAGAACGTAGAATAGAAATGTACCGGGTGATCATTTCAATTTCAGCTCTAGTTATCCATGGAAATTGATGTCATGACTTTGATTAGTTCACTATTTATTGTTTACTACTGACAGTTCATAAATTTGACATTTCAATTGCTTATGTAAGCTAATCAAAGTCATGACTTCAATTTCCATGCATAACTAGAGCTGAAATTGAAATGATCACCCGGTAGGTACTGAGGTTTCTATTTGAAAAAATAAAGTTTTCATAGTTGAAAGATCGTAATATTTAACAGATGTAAAAATATCTACAAAAGTACTTATTAAATTTGGTATAGGGAATAGTTCATAATAAAAAATATGTATAGGGAATTTAATTTTTCTACAACGTATAGTATAAATAATATTCAAGGGGCTCCATTTGAAAAAGTTGTTTTCGTCGTTTGAAGTATATTTATATTCAACGATAAATTATAAACACCCTGTATAAGCTAATTTTAATAGTAATGCATCAAATTTTTCTTTAGACTTTCTCCTTTATCATTTTAATACATGTTTTTATCAAAAATAGTATTTTTTCTTTAATATCTATATTAATATTTTTGTAAAACTCTATATCTCTGATTTTATTTTTGGAATACACAAAATTCGAGTATCCTTAATTTTAATAATATGTTCATTAAAAAAATATCTGATGTGCCCAACACATGACTTTCTTATACTTACGGATAGTATTACAATAAATACTTTTCCTAAATAAATTAAGTTAAATTTCTTGTAAAAATTTTTAAGGTTTCCAGCAATTTTCAAATAGTCTCTGTCGCACTTATTGCAATACGCATAAATCTGTCCTTGTCCCACTCATTATAACCGAATTTTACGACAAAAATTTGTTTTATTTTAGATTTTTGACCTATTACTGATTTAAAAAAATCTCCCGGTGCCATAGAAACCAGTAAAATAAAAAAAAACTAATGGTCCGTTCCTTCTGGGATTCGAACCCGGGACCTTCCGTTTGGCAGCCATATAATGAAACACATGGTCACCTCGACCATCGATTTCAACTATCAACGCGCGCTATGAGAAATATAAAGTGTTTTAAGAATATCTAGTTTTTTTGAAATTTTTTTGACGGAATTTCAAAAAAAAGTTCAAACAAAATTTGTTCAAAATTCAATTCTAAATCAATGTTAAAGAATAAAAAAATGTCATAAATTGTTTATTTTTCAAGATATTCCTAAAAAACCTAAAAATGTCTTCAGGTAACTGTCATTTGTTTTGGTGCTAGATGAAAAACATTGAATGTGGCACCCACAAATTTGTTCAAACTCTTAAATATGAAATTTGAATCAAATCCGATAACTCGTTTTTGAGTTATGGTGGATACAGACAGACACACAGACAGACAGACATCATGGCGAAAATGGTCAAAATGGATTCAGGGGCCCTCAAAACGTGTAAATCCATCAAAATCTCGAAGTCGAAAAAAATCACGATTACAATACTTCCTTATACTTCGTATAAGAAAGTAAAAACTGTGGAATAGAAGTGTGTTATTTTTCAGCTTTAAATTATATTTATTATTAGAGTTTACGTCTCCTATCAACTCGTCGTGAGTCGTCACACACCCTGTATATAAACAAGAATCATACCAAACAATATAATTGTCGCATACGTCATAATTGAAAACCTGTTTTGAAGAGTAATTAGTTTTATTGTAAACTAAAATATATTAACAATATAAAAATCCATAAGTACAACGAATTTGTGGCTTAATGTGGAAATATAGTTAGATCATCGATACATTTATTAAAGATTATGTAATTTTGTTACATAACAATCTTTTGATATTATTACGAAATAATCAATTGTCCAACTATTTTGCAGGTACAGCTATTTCTCATAATTATTTGCTACGGAATAGTTTAGTTTACTTAATTAGTTGTCTTGTGGGGTGGAGAAGTATTTTTATGGTTGAAATGTAGCCTTTCCCTCATAGGTACAACCGCTTCGTTGTACAATTTCCGTAGCAGCAAAAATCCCGCATTTAATACAGACATCCAACTCCTGTCCTTGAATATACTGAGACAAGAACCCACCAGAAAAAGCGTCACCGGCGCCATTAGTATCCACCAGTTTTTCTTTCGGCAAAACTGTAACTGGAAACTCAGTGATTTTCCCTTCACATGCTAGAATCACTGGATTGTGTCCTGTAGTTAAAACACAGACTCGTGGTCTGTTCTCGTTTTGTTTGGGCAGTTTGCAGATTTTCAAAGCAATTTCCTTCAAGTCTTTAGTGCCCAGGTTCTGCGCTTCGGCGAAAGCCTCCGCTTCCTAAAAATTTCGCAATAGTTTGTTACACAACGAAAGAGAGATCGAAGGTTATCTATAGTAAATGTAAATAATTTCTTACAGTTTCGTTTCCGAAAAGCACGTCGACGTAGGGCATGACTTGCATAAGAGGCTCCTTGAATAATTGAGAAATAAAAGGGGCGCTTAGGTTCATCAGAAATGGACGACTGTGGGCCAAAGCCTGCTTGGCTACTTCCATAATCGACGGTGGGCTCACTGTTAAAAAGAATCCCTAAAAATCCAAATCTCCAACAAAATTTCTAAGCTACTTTCATGGGATACTCACGGAAACATAATAAAACTGGGCATTGTCAATTAACTTCCTATTTTCCGGCTTGTTGATGTGATCTATCGTAAAACAGTTAGCCGCCGCTAGATTTGCACAAAGAGATCGATGATGATCAGTGATTAAAACCGCACAAGTGCCTGTGGGCTCCTCACTTGTATATTGATATTTAACATGTACCCCATCATCAGTAGCTTTTTCAAACAGAATTTTCGAGTATTTGTCCTCGCCCACACAACCGAAAAACGTGGTAACTTTCGGTTTCTCTATTAACCATTGTGCGACTCGTAGGGCGTTTTGTACACTGCCTCCAGCTATAAAATCGGCTTGGTAATTGTCCACTAGCTCCGAGTAAAGATTTTTATGTCTTTCATCGGCTAAAATAGCGTAGTTTTCTTTCATTTCATACTTAGCGAGGAATTCTTTGTCGACGGTTGCTGAGATATCCAACAGGGGATTTCCCATGCCCAAAAGGAGGTTTTCCCTAGAAAAAACCAGAATTCTAACCTAGAAAAATTTGTGTTCGATGAACTTACCGTAAATTTCCTCGTTCCATTTTCTAGATAATTAAAGCGATTGCAGTTTAGTTTTATTTGTGGTACTGTAGAATTTTTGGGTTGAATTACTATTCGAAACTGTTTGTTTAGCTTGTAATTTATTTGTTAAACATGCTCTATTCCCACGAAGTGAAAGAAATAAGTTTCAAATGCCGACTGATGTTTCCCAGTGTTCCACATACAAAAGATTTATTTTTAACTCACTTATAAATATGTAATAAAAGATAACATCGGCGGATAGCAAAGGCCAACAAGTCTTTTTAATTATTGGTTATTATTTAATCACAAAAATATGCTTTGAATTCCAGCGATGATCACGTGACTACATCCAGTTTATTGAGACTGGGTACTGGGTATAGGCAACCAACAATACACCAATATTTGATGTCTCCAACACATGACTTTCTTATATGTACAGGGTGGTCCAGTTACGGTGTCCTCGTTATTATCTCAGAAACTATTGGGTCCAGGAAAAAAAGTTTTATATAGAAGTTGTACAGTCTATAGCATTCTACATTTTTGAAAACATATTACTTATACAGGGTGAGTCATTTTCATGTGGCGATATAAAGTTGCATTTTTTTAAATGGAACATTCTGTGTTTTACCCCAAATTATGATGTCTCATCCAATTTACGATAAAATATCTGATGTGCCCAACACATGACTTTCTTATACTTACGGATAGTATCACAATAATTACTTTTCCTAAAGAAATTAAGTTAAATTTCTTGTAAAAATTTTGAAGGTTTCCAGCAATTTTCAAATAGTCTGTGTCGCACTTATTGCAATACGCATAAATCTGTCCTTGTCCCACTCATTATAACCGAATTTTACGACGAAAATGTGTTTTATTTTAGATTTTTAACCTATTACTCACTTAAAAAAATCTCCCGGTATGAAATTACATTTTTGTGCCTCAGGTTGGCATAAGTCATTTTGCAATCGTATAAATCGGCTGGAAACTCATGTTTTGCCGGGCTAGACCGGCAAAAACTAGGAATTTTTAGTTTATCGATTGGCATCATTGAAATCATAAAGAAAATTTGTATTTTCCATAGAAACGGATTATTATTTCTGTCATTCGGCTACTACTGTCAGTGTCAATTTTAAGTATCGCGTGTTACCAATATAAAAAAAATCCCTAATACCAAATATTTAAACAAATATTTTGTAAATTTTGTTTATTTAAATATACTTCGGCACAAAAAATAGTGTGTATTACACGCCTAGAAACTGTTTTGCGAGTACTCGTAGTTGCGGGCCTCGGCCGACGGCCTCTGCTCGCAAAACACTAGTTTCAAGGCTAGTAATACAAATTACTATTATTTATTCATTATTATTGTTTTCGGTACCATATAAACCAGTAAAATAAAAAAAAACTAATGGTCCGGTCGTTCTGGGATTCGAATCCGGGATCTTCCGTTTGGCAGCCATATAATGAGACACATGGTCTACCTCGACCATCGGATTCAACTATCAACGCGCGCTATGAGAAATATAAAGTGTTTTAGGAATATCTCGTTTTTTTGAAATTTTTTTGACGGAATTTCAAAAAAAAGTTCAAACAAAATTTGTTCAAAATTCAATTCTAAATCAATGTTAAAGAATAAAAAAATCTCATAAATTGTTTATTTTTCAAGATATTCTTAAAAAACCTAAAAATGTCATCAGGTAACTGTCACTTGTTTTGGTGCTAGATGAAAAACATTGAATGTGGCACCCACAATTTTGTTCAAACTCTTAAATATGAAATTTGAATCAAATCCGATAACTCGTTTTTGAGTTATGGTGGATACAGACAGACAGACACACAGACACACAGACATCATGGCGAAAATTGTCAAAATGGATTCAGGGGCCCTCAAAACGTGTAAATCCATCAAAATCTTGAAGTCGAAAAAAATCACGATTACAATACTTCCTTCTATGTACTTCGTATAAGAAAGTAAAAATATATGAGGTTTAATATGCCTATTATTGATAGTTTCCCAGATATTCGGGAAAATATTTAGAAAAATAATACTCCTATTGTACATACAGGGAACAGGGTGTCCCATTTTCGACACTTTTAGGGGGTATTGGCGTTATTATCAAAGATACAATGTTGCGGTTTTCACATTCCTCTCCTACTTTTTTACGAAACGAAAGATTCAGGGGTCAAATTTGTCATGGCTCTCTTAGTTTTTAATCTACAGAGTGATTCTCAAAATCATTGTTTTTTAGACACCCGTCGTATTTCCATTATGCGTCTACGTATCAAAAAGGTGAAAACTGATCTTGATAGAGTTTTTTACGTAGAATTCAGTGGCGTAGGCAGTTTTTGTGTAAAAGGTTTATTTTTTGAGATATTGCCCAAACTTATGTTTTTTTAAATGGGACACCCTATATATTATTTTTTATATTGATTAAGCAAAATTTGGGCTTTCCCAAAATATACAATACTTAATATTTATTTTGAAAAACAAGCTGAAAATTCGATATTTTTAATAATTTTCTTTATTTATAACAGTAGGCCATGACTAATTTTTTAGAAACAAATGCAAAATGTTCACAATGCGTAATTATTCTAAAGCTAAACACTTCAAAAGATAATTTTAACGCATTGTATAAAACATATCAACAATATATTACTTCTAATAATTATCATAACCATTGTAATAAAAATTAAAAGTAAAATAAAAACACCTACGTAACAAAAATATTTCATCAATAATGGAAATCTGACAAATCTGTCAAATTTTGTTTCCAATAAACTAGCCATGGCCTTCTGTTATAAATAAAGAAAATTATTAAAAATATCGAATTTTGAGCTTGTTTTTCAAAATAAATATTAAGTATTATATATTTTTCGAATGCCCAAATTTTGCTTAATCAATATAAAAAATAATATATAGGGTGTCCCATTTAAAAAAACATAAGTTTGGGCAATATCTCAAAAACTAAACCTTTTACTCAAAAACTGCCTACGCCACTGAATTCTACGTAAAAAACTCTATCAAGATCAGTTTTCACCTTTTTGATAAGTAGACGCATAACGAAAATACGAGGGGTGTCTAAAAAACAAAGATTATCAGAATCACTCTGTAGATTAAAAACTAAGAGAGCCATGACAAATTTGACCCCGGAATCTTTCGTTTCGTAAAAAGTAGGAATGTGAAAACCGCAACACTCTATCTTTGATAATAACGCCAATACCCCTTAAAAGTGTCGAAAATGGGACACCCTGTACATATTTTTTATCGTAAATTGGACGAGAAATCATAATTATAGGTAAAATACAGGGTGTTCCATTTAAAAAAATGAAACTTTATATCGCCACATGAAAATGACGCACCCTGTATAAATAAATTTGTTTAAAAAATGTAGCATGCTATAGACTGTACAACTTCTATATACAACTTTTTTTCCTGTGCCTAATTGTTTCTGAGATAATAACGAGGACACCATAACTGGACCACCCTCTACAATGCGATAAAATATAGTAGGAATTCTTGGAAAATACCGAAGTGATAGCCAATAATCACATACTGTCCACATCCGATTTTTTATTAATACTTACTAAATTAAATCATGTTTACATTTTGAGCATTTTCCAGCAATTTCAAAATAGCTTTCGGAACTCTCTCTCGCACTTATTGCACTATGCATAAGTCTGTCCTTGTCCCACTCATTATAACTGAATTTTTGGACTAAAAAAATTGTGCTTGTAAATTACTATTCCTAAAGTCGATGTATTAAGATACTTTCGTATATTTTTTATTAAACCACATGGAAATGAAGTCAAATTTCATGTAAAAATCGTCTTTAAATTTTGAGCATTTTCCAGCAATAGTCAAATAGTTTTCGGATGTCTTTCTCGCACATATTGCAGTAGGTATAAGTCTGTCTTTGTCCCACTCATTACAGTCGAATTTTTTGATAAAAAATATTGTGCTTGGAAATTATTTTTCCTAAAGTCGATGTATAGATTCTTCGTATAATTTCTATTAACCCACATGGAAATTAAGTTAAATTTCCTGTAAAAATCGTGTTTAAATTTTATGCGTTTTCCAGCAATTTTCAAATAGTTTTCGGAAGTCTTTCTCGCACTTATTGCAATGGGCATAAGTTTGTCCTTGTCTCACTCATTACAACTGAATTTTTGGACAAAAAAGTATAGTGCTTGGAAATTACTTTTCTTAAAGTCGATGTATTATGATTCTTTCGTATATTTTTTATTAAACCACATGGAAATTAATTTAAATTTCCCGATAAAATTGTGTTTAAATTTTTAGCGTTTTTAAGCAATTTTCAAATAATTTTCGGAAGTCTCTCTCGCACTTATTGCAATGGCCATAAGTCTGTCCTTGTCTCACTCATTACAACTGAATTTTTGGACAAAAAAATATTGTGCTTGGAAATTGCTTTTTCTAAAGTTCATATTTTTATATAATTTCGTATATTTTTTATTAAACAACATTGAAACTAAGTTTAATTTCCCGTAAAATTCGTGTTCCAATTTTGAGCGTTTTTCAGTAATTTTCCTCATTACTTCGTATAAGAAAGTAAAACTATAAAGTTAATCCTATCAAGAATACCAAATAAATTAAACAGCGATTTATTGTTTAGGCTTGAAATAATTATAATAGTAATAATTACTAATTATTCCTTCATTAACTATTGTTTACAAAAGTAGCAAAAGCTTGTGGAGGAGCTGGGATTTGAACCCAGGACTTTCAGCATGCGAAGCAGACACTCTACCACTGAGTTACACCCCCGACGTATTCTACTTCGCTTAATCCACACTTACGTTCACGATTGCTCATGAACATTATTTTGGAAAATTAACTTTCCATAACAAACTTAATAATAAGCATAAATAAAATATACCGCAATACACTTAAATTCGTGTAATTAAAAAACATAAGCCGATTACGTGTTTGTATTTAAAAAAAGTTAATTACTCGCACATAACAGAGTGCGCTCCCCGGATTTTCCATTTATTATTTTATTAAAATAAACTTTTCCTTCGTGTACAGTTTTCCTCTCCCCGGGTTGGATTTTCTTAAATTTCTTGTAGAGCGGAATAAAAACTCATATAGAAAACCCGTGCAGCATTTTCCGGAGATGTAAAAATCCAAGTCTCATCTCTCGGAGTATTAATTAATTTTTAATGTACTTCACATTTCTTCTTGTCTAGTGACTTTTTATTTCCTTTATATTTCTCAACTTATGAATTCATAATGAGATTGTAAGGTAGATTAGGATGACATTTTCTGTTTTTTAATTTACATTTCGTCCGCTTATACTTAAAAGAAAATAAGTTATACGAAACATTGAATTCAGAAAAAATATTAATTATGTAATATTTATTTGAAAAAATATAATATATATACTAATGTCTTAGCCGGACGGAATCTACCTAAAATTACAAATAGTTAAACGGCGACATCATACTTTATTTAATTTAAATGTTACATACCAGCAAATATTTACAAATTACGTCATGGAATAAATTTAAGAACTAGTTTTATACCAATAGGTAAGTAGATATAAGTAGGTACAGATAGGTACTGTATAAAATATTATAAACTTATAAATAAAATAATAATTATTGTTCTTATTGTTAATTATGAGTTTAACACGTTTGTGGAATAGAACCACTTTTCATTATTTGGATGAGGTTGAAATTAACAAAATATTCTTGGTATTTAGGTATACAGGGTGATTTGTAACATATGCAGGGGAATAAAAAGGTAGATAGATGGGCTCAAAATAAACTAGTTTTATTAATAAAAATTTCACAAAAGCTGAATAATTACATATGAAGATACATCAATGCAAAGTTAGATGAATTACTAGAATTTTTGAAAAAAATAATAGTTGTAATTTATTTTAAATTTTGTATTGGGGATATTTGAACTAAACTGCTGGCCAATTGAAACGTACCAAGCGAATTTTTAGGTTGAATTTAAAGTTAAATATTTTGAAAAGGAGAAAAGATATCAACATGAGGTTTTCAGGATTCAAGAGATAATTTTATTGCGAAAGCAATAGTGTGACCCGATTTTTTTACTTTGAAGTACGTTACTATCTGCAGGGTATGAAAAAGGTCGGCTTCTTTTTTCAAACTTTATACGTACCGGAATTCCACAAAAATTTTTAAATATTTTTTTGATGTCGGTTTTTTTAGTCCCTGGTTCATGGGGAAAAAACCAATTTCTCAAAAATTTTATATCCCTCTTATTTTATAAGATACCGAATTTTTTATTAAATTTAATATTGTGGAACAGGTTTTTCAATAATAATTATGCTGCCATTTTGAAAGCAAATGTCATCATGTGATATGTCGATAAAAAGGTAATTTTAAGTAGAATCTAATTCTTACGGAAAAAAATATACAGGGATGTTTTAAAAAATTTTGAAAGTTAGTAGGTGGCCCTTCCGGTGAAACCGGAAGTGTTATCATATTGTTTTAAACGTCAGAATGATTATTCCTTTCAACAATCAAACCATGCCTAATTTCAAATTAATACAGTTAAATGTAACAAAATGGTGGGGGTTGTAAAACGATTTCGTAGCCACCCGGTATACACGAATATGTGCAAATTTTTGAAAAAGTGAAAAACCCGTTTCAAGGATATAAGTCACTTAAACCAATGGTGAACATAAACTAACTAAATTCCATTCTATTCCATTAAGAAAATAGCCTCAAAAAATGAATTAAAAAATTTACCAATTAGCGAACGTGTACCGATTTTTGATAAGCCACTGGTTACCAATAAATTAATGAAAGTACAAAAAGTGTACTTTTTATAAGAAAGCCATTCATAAGGTATTATAATCAACTACAGAGATTGGTCCTTACAAAACACAATACGGCCGAACGACAAAAAACCAAGAAAAAATCAAATTTTCAGCAAAAATTCGGTATCTTATAAAATAACAGGGATATCAAAATTTTGAGAAACAGGTTGTTTTCCCATTAAGTAAGGACTAAAAAAATCTACATCAAAAAAATATAAAAAAAATTTTGTGGAATCACGGTGGTTATCAAATTTGACAAAAAAAAGAAGACTTTCTTTCATACCCTGTAGATAGTAATGTACTTCAAAGTAAAAAAATCGGGTAACACTATCGTTTTCTCAATTAAATTATCTCTGAAATCCTGAAAACCGCATGTTGATATCTTTTCTATTTTTCAAAATATTTGACTTTAAATTTAACCTAAAAATTCGCTTGGTACGTTTCAATTGGCCAGCAGTTTATTATTTAGTTCAAGAAACTTTAAGAAACTTGTAAAATAAAATTACTCCTTCCTTTTAATGTCCTAAATTTTCCATTGTTGAGAGCCGCTGAATATTAAACAAAATACATAGTAAGTTGCCGTTGAAATGTAAGTTAGTGTTAAACTGACATTTCAGTAAATTGCAACAATATTAGTTTTTTTTTTGAGTTAATGTTGTTATTACTTATTGTTAAAAGTTATTGTTATTAAATTAATAGTTAAGTTAAAATGGTGAATTACATTAATAATGAATACATGGACATGCTGCACGAGCAAGGTGTATAGAAAGATTTTCAGATAGACGCACGCCTTCTGAATTTAATTTCAGCGGTACTCAATAAATAAAAAAAAAATTAAACCACTAACTTTTATTTTATTGGGTTTTCATCTAAAATTTATTATGCAAAAATGTTTATGTTAATCCCCACTAATTACCCTTCAATCTCATCCATATGTTACAAATCACCCTGTATATTATATTCATATTATACAGGGTGATTTTAAAACGGCACATAAGCTCTCTGGTACGTTGTAGGGGATCGTAAGTAGAACCTGAGAAAATTAGTTAAAAAACTCTACTTATATGCGTTATTTTTTAGTTATTAAAGAAAAACGGATAAGTAAATTTGGCAACACATCAAGTATGAACTTGTGAGCTCATAAAAGGCTTTACTGTTAGTTTTTATTTGGTAAATAAGAAAATAAAATGACAAAATAGAATAACAAAATAAAATAAATAAAAATTAAAGCAAATCTTTTAAATTCTGCCCTTCAGCATTTACACAAATTTGCGCTCGTTGTACAATGTTGTCCTGAACTATTTATAACAGCATCTCTATATCAATCGTTTGAATACCGTTTTATATTCGGCTTATGAGGTCTTGTTGTTTTTGGATCGGAGTTCTGTACACTAAGGATTTGATGTGATCCCAAAAAAAGAAATCCAAAGGTATGGGGGCCAACGTACCGTTTCATTACGACCTATCCACATCTCCTAGCAAATCCTTCATCTAACCAAGCTCTAAACCAGGCTGGTGCACCATCCAATTGGACCCATATGTTCTTTAGTGCCGCAAGACGAAGATCGTCAAGGTGTTGTTGAAGATTGTTTTCAAGAAATTCAGTCAATTTAGGCACTCTGGCAACCTTATGGGTATCACCAAATGAGTGCGGGCAGGGATCCTGCCCGCATATTCACGCTAAAACTTTGTTGATGGTTGCGTCCGAAGGGCAAATGAGAATTTTTTAGACCATAGTAATGGCTGTTATGTATATCGAAAAAACCGTCTCTATTAAATTGGCCTCATCCGTCCACAAAATAAGGGAAACGGGTCCTTCATTTTCTTGAATTCTTCCAAGTAACCAGTTAAAGTAATTAACTCTTAATCCACTGGCGTAGTAACGAAGGGGTTTTGGGAATAAAATCCCCCGAAAATTTTTCGATGCGTGGCATCTATCAATCGGAATCCAAATAATTTTATTCAATTCTATTATAACAATACAATAAACCCCTCCGAAATTTTTTCTTACTATGTCACTGTCTTAACCTAAAGTCGTTGGGCAAGAAAGCTTGAACTTTCGTGCAGTGGTAGGAATGGTAAGCTTCACCAATTAAGTATAAACTTATTTAAATAACTTTGCGAAGGTCCTAATTCTTGCGAAATACTTCGGGTAGTTCTTGTTGGATCATCTTCCAGAGTTTGAAGAAATTGATCTTCGATTTGGGGCGTCCATACATTTTGAGGCCGACTACGGTTTGCACCTCCTGTTGTCATTAAAATACCCGTGTTTCTGACTCTTTGATTTAATCTTCTAATAGCATTAACATCGGGATGTCTATTATTAAGGTATCTCTCCGCATAAACTCTTGCTGCTTGCAAACCATTCGCACTCACCAAATACTAATAAATTTCTGCATATTCCCATTTGTGTACATTTGTTGCAGAACAAACTATTAATATTAAATTATCAGGTCGACAGAGATCAAAATTAGACAATTATACATACCTACAGAAATCGGGTAAGGGCACAACAAGATTGTTTATAGGAAATAGTGTCATGTTCAAAATTCCTCAAAGGTAAAAAGTTAAATGTTCAACTTCATCTCTTCATATCTCGATGAACCGATGATCAAGAATTTTTTAATTATTATTATTCCCATGCTCATCTAACAATCCCCTATAACATACCGGAGAGCTTATGCGCCTTTTTGGAATCACCCTGTATATATGAGTACTTTTCCAGACCACATTTGAATGAAAAGGCAGGAATACTCAGATTTTTGTTGCAAATTTCAATTATTGTTATAGGATTATAAATATTCCAGGGCGAGTTTTACGTTTATTTTGAAAAACTTCTCGACACTCTAGAAATAGATCTCATAGAAAATAACGCGTGTCTTTCTATAGAAAACCATTTTATGAGAAGAGTTATTAAGTATATGAACTTAAATAGTATCTACAGAAATATTCGTAGTTATTTTTCCATATTTTTTTAATTCGAATAAAGGGAGTGAAGAAAGAAATCTTCTTACTTCGATCCTTTTGTGTTTAGATATGTTCTTTTACTGTCTTAACCTATAAATCAAGGAACTTGTTAAGGTCCTAATCAAGAAATGTTTTGTTTTCACGTTTAAAATTCTTCGCAAGGACTACCTATTTTATATTACTATAATTCTTACAAGTAGCTCATTTTAGAAGATCTTAATAATAAAATTATCCCTTGAAATACCTACATTAATTCAATATCATAAATGACGAGTTCCTGATTTATGGGATTGATTTTTCAACTCATAATAATGTCAGTTGCAACTTTTACAACTAATTTATAATTTATGAGAATATATTTTTGGAATAATTGGAGTTCGTTGGAGCTGAATTGTTTAGGCATGAAATATCTTGTCGAGTTTTCCTTAGCAACAAAGTATTCGCGCCTTTACAACCAAAATTTACCAATGGAAATAACCGGTGTCCAATAAGTCTTTCAGTCAGGGCGGCTATGGATTATTTTTCTTTTCATTAATAAACACAAAACTTAAAATATAATTTTCATGTAACCATCATAAAACACTAATTGTGTCGTTTTAAATGACGCTTTGTTTGAGGTGAGGTTGTAACGGTTTAAGTTTCGTGTTTATTAATGAAAGGAAAACATTCCATAGCCGCCCTGACTGAAAGACTTATTGGACACCCGTTATAATTTTTTATTACACCGAAAACTTTTTAGATTATTATTTGAACAGTATGCTAGCGATAGTTTTTGAAAAAGAAGAAACCTAAAGCAATGTTACTTTTATTATAAATTTGGAAATATTGTTTTATTGCTTTATGCTTTATTGAGATAAAATTTGAAAGTGTTTTAACTATTAATTTTCATTCTTATTAAAAATTTGTTTCTAGTACATTTCGTGGAAAGATGCATGAGCTCTTTCAAAATTTGATAAAATTGACTGTCTCATTAGCAGGAGGACCCTGTGAATAAAAACTTTATTTTCCCAGGCGGTCCTGAAAACTTTAATTTGGATTTATTCAAAGACCAGATTGTGTGATAGTTTAAAATGAAAGTAAAAAACAGTTATTTATAAAATGATATTTCAGGATTAAAATTCCATTTTATTAATAATAATTACTTTTATTGTGACAGTAAAGTTCTAAATCTAATTATACATTATAAAATATAAAAAGTGTTGGTTCAGTTATGTTCGAATATCTCATGATCTCCCCTCGTATACAAAACCACCCGTAAAAATTCCAACATAACTTTTCCCGCTGTTCTAGTGACAACCATTCCAAGATTATCCACCCCCACAGTATTCGTAGTAGTTTTTTTTTATTTTATCTGCGAACCAGATCGTCATCGTCTGTCTTAAAAGCATAATTTGTGAAACAGAGCCAAATCGATAAAACCGTGTAAAAATATCAGCGATGACAGAGAAATAAACGTTCAAATAACACGAAGATACATTCAATCAGAGTAGGTAGGGCGGAAGACGGCGCCACCGGAAACGGCCCGGAACCGGAAGGAGTGCACCGTACCCTCACTATCGCCGTACTAGTGCCTTGCTGGATATGTAAAACTGCAAGTTGGCCGACATGCTGATTAACGTTAACCGCTCGTCTAACCCTATAAACCGACTACTTTAAATATAACTGTCTACGCTTTCCCTCATTAAAAAAAAATTGTTAGAGAGCGATTTGCAGATTCATCGGTATTTGCGGAATTAAATTAAAATTGCTACCGCTAGTTTTACTGCACTTTCGTACCGAATGCATTTATTCAATCATTTACAACATAGTTGGAGTTGTATATTCGCATCAATATCTTTCAAGTGGAACGTTCTCAAGTTAATCTGAAACGAGGCGCTATAAACATATAGCTCAAAAATATAGTCTGTAACGGGTACCTACAAGATTTTGAATATTAATTGATATACCTGCTGAAATTGTTTGCAGACTTAATTAATTGAAATTAATCTGCTTAATATGGGCAATAGAATAAGGGAAAATATTTTAGTAGATAATAATTACATATACGAAACATTTTGACCGAATACAGAAATCAAAAGTTAAAAAATAATTTAACACAATTTTCAGCTGACGTTTCGAGATTTTTTATCACCTCTTCCTCAGAGCTTCAATTGAAATTTTAGGAGGCTTTAAATGTTGAATATGATGTCGAGGAAAATGTAAAAGAAAATCGACATGTATTATGGTATAAAGGTTAATTATAAGAATTTCAATCTGCCAATAAACCAATTACTCAATGAAGCTGTTTGAGTACTCGTAAAATTAAAATGAATGACGATTTTAATAGACGAAAATTATTAACACATCGTTAACATTTGTTATAAGAACATATTGTTGTAAATTTATTTTAATGTTGTAGTTTGATAGTCATAAATAGACTAAGTATCGACCAATTTATTGAATCTGATCTTTAAGGTTAGTTTGTTTCTTTATACAGTGTGTTCCGCTTAAGATATTCACGTTTTTTGTTTGTTTTTACTTTCTTATACGTAGTATAAGGAAGTATTGTAATCGTGATTTTTACTTTCTTATACGTAGTATAAGGAAGTATTGTAATCGTGATTTTTTTCGACTCCGAGATTTTGATGGATTTACACGTTTTGAGGGCCCCTGAATCCATTTTGACCATTTTCGCCATGATGTCTGTCTGTGTGTCTGTGTGTCCGTGTGTCTGTGTGTCTGTGTGTCTGTGTGTCTGTCTGTGTGTCTGTCTGTATTCACGATAACTCAAAAACGACTTTTCGGATTTGATTCAAATTTCATATTTAAGAGTTTGAACAAAATTGTGGGTGCCACATTAAATCTTTTTCATCTAGCACAAACACAAGTGGTACTTACCTGAAGACATTTTTAGGTTTTTTAGGAATATCTTGAAAAATAAACAATTTACGAGATTTTTTTATTCTTTAACATTGATTTTAAATTAAATTTTGAACAAATTTTGTTTGAAACTTTTTTTGAAATTCCGTCAAATTTTTTATTTATATAGTGGCGCCATCTATCTCTGATTTACAAAGTACATGTTTGTTTACATACAGAAATCTATACCGTTGAGGAAATCGATTGTAGCATTACTATTTGAAAAGATCGACGGCTACAACGGCTACGGTTTTATGTTTTGGATATCATGGCAACTCGATTAAAATTTTTTCTAATATATACAATAAAGTCGTTAAATTGTATTATACATGTAAATCTACATTAAAGATATCGACGCAAAATTTTTTGAGAATGCTCTTTCAATTTTTAGACGTGTCGACAAAGTAAGCAAAGTGTTTTATTTTGCGCCGTTTTTTAATAATTATAAATTATTTACATATTTATATAGTGTTGCCATCTATCTCTGAGTGGCTGTTGTTTACATTACAGAAATCTATTTGTTTTTATACTAAAGATTCTATTTGCATTAAACACACGAAGAGCTCGAATAAAGTTATAAAAATTTAAAAAGTGAAAACCAATTAATCCAATCCTGGTGAGAGTGGCTATATCGCCAAACACCAAAAACTTGACATTGCTTTGCAATCCAAGTACGAAGAAGAAGAAGAAGAGATTGTTAGTCAAACAACTGTCAAAGACAAAAGATCGAAATATTTTGATGAGAAGGATTATTGTGCAGTGTACAGTTTGTTTGAGTGAAACGTTGACCAAAACTGAGAAGTATTTTATAAATCTTCAAAGTTTAGCTACAGCAAATTCAAAGATATCAAGCATTTTTCGCACTGTGGAATTTTGATAAGTATTCTGTTATTTATTTGTCCTAAAATCTGGTAGTAATGAGTGGGACAAGGACAGATTTATGCGTATTGCAATAAGTGCGACAGAGACTATTTGAAAATTGCTGGAAACCCTCAAAATTTTTACAAGAAATTTAACTGAATTTCTTTAGGAAAAGTAATTACTGTGATACTATTCGTATAAGAAAGTCATGTGTTGGGCACATCAGATATTTTACTTTCTTATACGTAGTATAAGGAAGTATTGTAATCGTGATTTTTTTCGACTTCGAGATTTTGATGGATTTACACGTTTTGAGGGCCCCTGAATCCATTTTGACCATTTTCGCCATGATGTCTGTCTGTCTGTCTGTCTGTCTGTCTGTCTGTATCCACCATAACTCAAAAATGAGTTATCGGATTTGATTCAAATTTCATATTTAAGAGTTTGAACAAATTTGTGGGTGCCACATTCAATGTTTTTCATCTAGCACCAAAACAAGTGACAGTTACCTGATGACATTTTTAGGTTTTTTAGGAATATCTTGAAAAATAAACAATTTACGAGATTTTTTTATTCTTTAACATTGATTTAGAATTAAATTTTGAACAAATTTTGTTTAAACCATTTTTTTAAATTCCGTCAAAAAAATTTCAAAAAAATGAGATATTCTTAAAACACTTATATTTCTCATAGTGCGCCTTAAATCCGACTAGTAGATAGACGAGTGAGTTTGGGACTTGACTGCCAAACGGGAGGTCGCCGGTTCGAATCCCAGAAGGACCATTATTTTTTATTTTTTTGTATTTTACTGGTTTCTATGGTACCGAAAACAATAATAATAAATAAATAAATGTGATTTTATACAGGGTGATTCAAAATTCGATGTAGATATTTTAAGGACGTATTGTTGGGATCAAAATAAGACTTTTTTTTCAAATAAACATGTGTCCTAAAATGCACCCCCTCCGAGCTACAGCCACTGTAAGTTGCGTAAAAAAAACGATTATTTAAAATTGTGACCACAATAACGGATCAAATCTTCTGAAAATTGGCATGCCCCCCTTTTTTTAGCCACTCTATTTATTTTTTGCTTCAAAAATTATGTAAACCCAGTTTTGGGGAAGGTTGGAGGGGGTACATTTTAGGCCACATGTTTATTTGAAAAAAAAGTGTTATTTTGATCCCAACAATCGGGGTGATTCTATAACATTTTAATGACCGTGACTATGTAACCACTGTGGTTGTTGCTACGGTACGACGTTTTTGATTGGTAATTATCATAGCAACAACCACAGTAGTTAATAAACACGGTGGTTAGAAGCTTACAGAATCGCACCGAATACGTCCTTAAAATATCTACATCGAATTTTTTAAGTGAGTAATAGGTCAAAAATCTAAATTAAACACATTTTTGTCGTAAAATTCGGTTATAATGAGTGGGACAAGGACAGATTTATGCGTATTGCAATAAGTGCGACAGAGACTATTTGAAAATTGCTGGAAACCCTCAAAATTTTTACAAGAAATTTAACTTAATTTCTTTAGGAAAAGTGATTATTGTGATACTATCCGTATAAGAAAGTCATGTGTTGGGCACATCAGATATTTTACTTTCCTGAGGCTTTATATTTTACAAGAAAAGTAATTTTTCATGGTATCTAATTAATTATTATTTACCGAATAGACAATAATTCTATTCCCATATTTCCAATACCATCAATACATTTATCATAATGTATCCACTCTCCCGTAGATAGCACCACTCTATAATAATTGACAAAGAGTTATGTGCATTCTATAAAGACGTAATTCCTCGATCTCTAATAGATGACGTTAAACATTATAACTCGCTGATGAAATAGGTAGTCTTAAAGGACCCTGACTCTCTGATTCAAAATGAAGACTGGGAAGTTTTCGCTGTAAGCTAGTCAAGTTTTGTTCCCAATTTATTTTAGAAGTTAAACATAAAAATCTAGACATTTTCTATTTTTACGAGAGAAATCCAAAAATATATCTGGACTACAAGAAGTTCTTATTTTTTCTCTTTTCAATCATATCCAGTCGATGTCCGTTATATCAATGTTTTAGTTACTAAGAAATATTCTGAATTTATATATCACACCTGCCTACATAGAATTAAGTTTTCGTATCATAACGTATTTTGTATAATACTTCTTTTGTATTAGAAGTCCCTTAAGAAAATTTCTCATATTTCAAGGCTAATTCCCAAAACACACACAAACATCCAAAAACGCCCTATCTCCACAACTATAACCAGCATTTTTTCATCCCCCATGAATCCGCCAGCACCACCACCACCACCACCAACCCACTCCCCTTCAACCTTTACAACACCATCTGGATCTGCATAGATTTACATGGTCTAAGAAGGCTATTACATTCCATGAATATTCGAATTAATGAGTATAACGCGTATAGCCAGTGCTGCATATTAAAATTCTCACACGATGTAAGAAATGTGGAAGACGGGACCGATCGATAAAAGAGACTTAATGAGCCCAGCGAAAGAAGGCAGAGCTGATGGGAAATGAGTGCCTTCGCGGCCTAGCTGCCGGGCGAGGAGGGGGACGACACCCGGGACCTGGGGGGAGCCTACTTAAAATAAGGGCGAGGACATACACACACTAACTTTGAATTATCGAAAGAAATAATTCTAGGAGTATTGTTTTTTAATGAAGTGATGGTGGAGTTGGTGATGTGTTTCTTTTTCACCTGCAGGGCGCACATTGTTCTACTTTCTAGTTTTTTGACGCCTTCATCAAATAAATTTTCGTTTTCCCGAAGTTAAAACGCCAACGAAACAAAGGACAAAAACTCTCCGCCGCCGCGTTATTATTTTCCAGTATTGTTACAACACAGAGGAATTAATATGATAATATTTCAATGTAGTTAAAAATATCTAAGGACACTCGAGGGTTTGTTTCCGTATCCGGTCAACTGAGTTTCCTTTTAGTCTCTCAGTTGGCTGGGGCATTGTATTAGGGGTTGGGGAAGTTGAGAGTTGAACTTGTACCTCCACCACGAGACGGATTTTAAATCACCTTTTCTCTTTTCCTTTCATCCGGCTGTGAAAGAGGAAACAACATTATTATTTTTATGAATAATACACCTCCCCACGTGCGTAATGTTTTGCTATATTTTTCTTTGTTTTTAATTCGTTCTTATGTTCGCAACATAAAAGGAAAAAAGTTTTGCAACTATACTTTTTAACCACAAAAGCGTGCGATGAAAAAATCCGTTTGGCAGTTTTTCTTGTTGAAGGGTTTGTATTCAAAGCAAATATTGTCGGTGGTGTGTGGCATAACTAGATAAAGGCAGAACGTTTGTATATTTAAGGTGTTGAACGTAAGCATCTGCGAGGAAATTTCTTGTAAGGATAACGCTGAGTCCTGGCCGGCGGGTTATCCTCATATACATATTTTGTTGGTGTATGTGCATGCAGATGTATGAACCACGCCCCAGGGTAACTATTACACACCCCCCATCATCCCCCCACAATCCTTAATGACGTAAGCAAAGGAAAACAAAGAAAACTCCAGCCACATCTCACCATGTCGGCGAGGAGAGCCGCATATTTTTAATGATACGACTCTTTTTTCCTTCATTTATCTTTCTCATATTTCCACTTGGCGCTCCCGCTTTATCACTTCGTATCAAGCGAATCAGTTGTGTTTAGTTTAACAACAACAAAAAAATTGCGTAATTTCTACTGATGGGACTGAGATGGGGGGGGAGCAGGAATCATCCAGTGGAAATAAATGAGAGAATGTGAGGTCTTTAGGTGGAGCGAAGAGAAAAAATAAAACATATCACGACACTAAAATTCGGAATACGGTAACGAAAAGTCAAGTATGGGGGAAGCAGGGAAGCAAAAACTCTTAACACAATCCTGAAGAGGAGAGAATTTTTCGTAACGTTAATTTCCGATAAAACTATTTCCTTATGATGAAGAATAGTAGTAAAGTTGAATTAAAATCTAACATCTTGATAACCACAATTTTTTTAGAAAATTTAGTTGAAATAAAGGGTTAAAAGTAGTAAGAGGATACGAAAACAAATCTATAATTATTTTAATAAATCTTGGGAGTAAAATCTAAGGAACGCCGGAATTGTTAGAGTCCTAGAGTTCTAAATCATATAAATTTTGCGTCTAATATGAATTGTTTTTCAATACCGATCCCCCCTTAAAATTCCCAAACAAAACAGTTGCGTTTTTACAAGAACAAAGCCCAAAAGCGCGGACTGGTTGGTGCAAGAGAGCAGAAGAGATCGACGAGTGGCCCAGTTTAATTAAAATTCAAACGCGGCGAAAAATGCTCTATACGGCCGGGCCGCTGTACACGTACGAGCACAGTCAACTTTCTTACGTTCCCCCAACCCCTTAAATTTTCCCCCAACACCCCCCTGCCATTAATACTTCTTCTTCAAAGCACAAACTCGCATTTTAATCGATTTCATTTGCGCATGTGAGCCTGTGGCAAAAACTCTACCCTCACTTGGTGACGTGGGGGGACCAAAGGGGGGCCCTGGGTAGCAAAACTAAGCATCCACCAAGGGGTGGTGTGGTGCGCGGGGTGGTAAGCGGGGCGAAAGAAACGGAAGAGTGCGCGCGAATTAAGCAAAGACGCGCTCTTTACCTCATTTGCATTCTTTCTTATTTTACTTACGTCCCCACTTCCAAAACTACGTATGGTATGTTTATATGACAATGTACACCACCGCCCGGCAGTGCTTATTCCCCCCTTCATCCTCTTACGGCTCTTCCGTTCCAACATAAGATTTATAATTATCCCCCGACTGTCGTCTTGTGAAATTTTCGCATATGTGACAAGGAAAAAATTGCAGAAACTCGACGACATCCAGTTTATTATAGAACCCAACCACACAGAATTGTTGTGCAAGATACTGTGGCGTTAGTTTGGGTTAACTTAAATTAATATTAAGAGTACTTAACGCCACTAAATTAAATGCCGGTTAAGCTCGAGTAAAACTACGAGATGGAAAGTAAGAAGCTGCTAATGTGAACTAATGGTATCAATAGAACCCCGATTTTCACTCTATTTATAGACCGTAAAAATTTAACTCCTCCAGTTTCACCTTGAAATTCTATTACTTCTCTCACAATCATCTAAATTAAACACAAAAAAACCCAATAAATAAAAACCGAAAACAGATGATAAGACTTTTCCACATTCTTATCTTAACATTCGTTGAAAATATATGCAATGAGCTGAGCAGGTTTTAATTATAATTACGGACAAGGAAAAAAAGATTTACATATTAAGGGTGACTTACTGGAGGGTCCCCCCTCAACTCTCCTCCAAACGTAGACAATGATTGTTAATTAGATGGATAAAAAAAGATGGACGACTCTGGTGTTGTTAGAGGGAAAGATTATTCGTCCATTATATTATGGAGTGGAATGTTAACGATTTAGGATTATTAGGTGTTAAAATGGAACAGAAAGGGTGCTAACATAAGTAGTCAGTAGATTATTGGTCAAGTTTTTTTTTGGGAAAAATGAATTAGTAAACATTTACTAGAGGTTTTCATTAATATTCAAAATTTACCATATGAAATACATTTTATCTACTTTATCACTTTTATTTACATTGTTAAAAGTTAATTAGCAAAATAAAATAGGATTGTCGGCAGTTTTTAACTAGTACCTGGATTTTTTATTCAAACTATTTGATGTGTTCAGCACATGGCTTCCTTATACGATGCAGATTCACCTATTTTTGGAAAATAATGAAACAGAAATCGAAAAACTTTGAAAATAGTGCCATAATACGAGCTCTAACAACTAAATGTTCGGACAAAAGTAAAATTTTGAAATATGAAAGGAGAACTGGAAATTTTACGCAAATAATTAGTAAACACCTAACAATACAATAAGATAAAACCTTATTAGCAATATTATGCATGGAAGTAAATTGTTTATTTGATTTAACAATATTTTAACCTTAATAATTAGCAAATTTTACAAAATGAATTTGCAATTAAATGTTGGAATAATTTTTAATTTAGGACCATTAATATGAAGTTACGTCATTTTTTGCTTTAATAGCTACCTGTATTCTAGCAATGAGTGTATTTATCAAATTTTGGTACAATTTTGGCGTGAAACTGTCCCAAATTTCTTCTATTTTGGTCTTTAAGTCTCTTTAAATCTTGGTGGATTATTGCGTAGAATACGTTTAATTTTATGCCAAAGAGTTTCAATAACATTTAAGTCCGGACTGGATGAGGATCAGAAAGCACCTTTATGTCGTTTTCACCGAGTTCCAAAATTGTGATTTTTTAAAAACGATCGTTAGAAAATTACGTCATTTTTCAAGTGCAATTTTAAAGCTACGAAAATTGCCTAATATCACCAAATAAAGGGGATTGGGGATTTTTTTGTACATAAAACCAACATCCAGCTTTGCAATAAAGTAAATTTTACCAAAATCCAATCAGTGGTTCCAAAACTGTGATTATTTTAATGTAGGTAGCACCCTCAAGTAACACGTTTTTTGAAAAGTGAACTGTGGAACTCGAAAAAAACGCAAAAAAAATTCATATTAACATTTCAGGATTTTTTGAATATAGTACGATTATTGAGCTTTGATTTAAAGGTTTTTTGACACAAATCCAACCAGCGGTTTCAAAACTGTGCTTCTTTAAAACAGTTACTAGAAAATTTTATCATTTTTAAACTGAAGCTTTGAAGCTCCGATAAATGCCTAAAATCACAAAATAAAAAGTTGTGTAACTTTTTTGTAAAGAAAACCAACATCCAGCTTTACAATAAAGTAAATTTCATCAAAATCCGACTACTAGATCTATCGTTTCGAAAATAATAATTCTTTGTTTCTATATACAATTTTCCCATCCTGTTGGGTTAAAGTGCCACAGTTTTGGAACCGCCGAGCGGATTTTTACGAAATTTACGTTTTTACATAACCAAATGTTGGCATTATAACAGAAGAAAACCATCAATATTATGGAAATTAATTTAGATAACTTTTGCGCGTATGGAAAAAAGACAATCAAATTTACTTTTGTTCGAACATTTAGTTGTTAGTGCTCGTATATGTAATATTTCTTGCATAAAAAAAAAGGACAAACATTACGGTGCAGACGATAGCAACCTCTCGCTCTCACCATCGAAAAAGCCTTCGTTGTACGCATGCGCTTGCCCGTATTCGAATAAGAATTAAACACACATGCGCATTAGCGTCCTTTTAGAGATACTCTAAAGCCGAAAATACACCATTCAATTTGGTTGAACAATTTGGTTCATTCAACCAGATTGAATCAATAGAAACATGGAAAGAAACATTGAAAGAAGTCGAGAGTTCTGGTTGAATCAACCAAATTGTTCAACCAAATTGAATGGTGTATTTCCGGCTTTACTCTCTTTTATTACGCGCATCCAACTTAGGATAGGATGCTAGCAATATATTAGTAGTTATTACATAATGGGTTTAGTACTATGACACAGTTTTTGAACCACTGATTATATTTTAAGTAAATCTGTGTGTTTACAAAGCAGAATATAGGTTTTATTACGAAAAAACTAGTTTCAAGGCTCCAAAGTCTGTCTTTGTATGTTTTTTACTGTAAATACAATATTATTCAGATTTCTAGTTCTACATGTATGTAAAAAATGTAGTAAAATGAAATTCTTCAACAATATTTCGATCTCAAAAAACTGAATACGATCTAAGAAATTTTTCTCCATATTTGTAGATTTGACTACAAATGAAATTAAGATTTCCTAGGATTTATAAATTCATAATAATAATGATGAATTTTAATAAATCACTGAATTTGGATAGTCTTATGCCTTATTGTTGTTGTGTTCTTGCTTGGGAATAAATGTGTGATACTTTAAGACTTAGATGGATACATGTATTTGATGGAGCTTTAATGTGTTTGCTAATGATAATGAAAATGAACATTGTAGAACCTTTGGTTAAATATATTGGATATCAATTCAACTAGACGTAGGAGTAAGCAATCCTGGAAAGTATTCAGCGCCCAGGCCAGGACGATTAAAGACCAAGTAAGGAGTGGGGGGACATAGAAGGGTACAACAGCAACTTGTACATACTTACTTGCCCATTTAATAGATTTCCAACAAAACCACCCCAATCCAACTCGGAACTGTAATGAAACATAATGTAATGAAATATCCCGTCAATATATCGGGTCCAGTAACAATTACAGGTAACTAATACTACTTGATACGTGTTTAAAGTTGGCTGCATTGTTTACGATGTAACCACAAACCCAAGAATAATGGCTAAGGGAGGTCAAGTCAAACCAAGACAAATGGCATTCGCGTCCAGGTTAATTCCACTAGTTGCAAACTTAAACGATCGCCGAATTCCTGAAACTTTGCACTGAGTTTCTGTTCAACATCAGGCGAATGTCCACTTGATACAAATCCCTCTTGACTCTATCCTGGATAACCTTTGCGGCCCCTACAAGGAATTTCATAATCGCCGACTTTGCACAAGACGTATTTCGATATATTAATAATCCCACTCAAGATTTATGTGATACATGAAATATTAATGATTTGCATCTGTCTCTTGGAACATGATGATAGTGTCCACGAAACTCTAATTAATTTCAATGTGATACACGAGAAACCAAACCAAAGCATTTTCCGATTTTAATCACCTGCTGTTTGGACTCAATCCAATATTGTGGAATGTGATTTTATATCGGCTGAGAACAACGCGAAAGAGCCGGAAAAAAGCAAAGGGGACAGAAGAGACAAGACGCACATCACGCACCCCAGTTGGGTGTAATGATATTTTAAAATAAAATAAAATTCGCTGGGGTGAATAAACACTAAAGGGTTAAAGAGTGTAGTAAAGGAATTGGGCGAGAAGAGAAAGCTTTTACGGTTTTAACCCTTTTTTATGTGTTCATTGAATTTTCGGGATTTTTCGCTGAGGAAAGCAATTAGGATTTTATGTTAATTGTTTGTAACTGGCTTCAATAAATTTTATAACCCCCCTCTTATACAACACGAGATGGGGATCGCATAAAAATACAAATATCTTAATGAGCCCCATACCACGTCCTCCACTTTTACGTAAACATTATAATTGTCCGTTTTCGACGCGGTTTTCCTTGTAATTAACCGAATAAACAGTTTATCTTTAAGATTATCTGCTCTCCGTTTTTTTAATATATTTTTTCCCCATAATCACCATCACCACAACATAAAAATGCTGATAATACCAAAAATAAAAACAAAAATAAAATTTCTGCTTTATATTTACTTTACGTTTCATTCTCGATTTTCTCTCTCTGTTTTTCCTAATACGTAACTCCATGCGAATTATTAATAAATGTGTTTTTAACTAAAGCGGTGTAATTTAATACGTTAATTAATGAAACACAATTCTAGCTAAATGTTTAAGAAGGAGAAATGTTTGTTTAAGGACGAACCCTTTTCCTATAAATTCCGCATAGGGTGTTGTGTAAGAAGGATCATTTTAATTTAATTTAAATAAATATTGGGCGATTTTGTATACAAATTCCAGCCCATTGCTTTTATATCAAGCGCTCGAGATAATTTATCAATCTGTTCGCATAAAAAAAGTAATTATATTTAAATGAAGAGAATAAAATATTTTAATTATTTTTAATTTTCTTAAAGAAAAAGGAACGTCCTTGAGAATTGTCCTTAATAACTTGAAAACAAGATTTACTTCAATATATAGTGTGGATTGAATCAAATTTCGTAATATTCGTAACTTCATAATTTTCAAAAGATACAGGACATTTTATAAATCTGTAACTTGAAGGTTACCTACATGTATTATGTATTTTGAATATAGTTCAAATTAAAAAATACATCCTGTAAGGTATCTACGAAATGACTCAATTTTTTGGACTTCCATTAGTTTGACCAGAAGTGACACCAACTTTTTATTTTTAATACAAGCATGTAAATTTTTTTAATCGTATTATTTATCGGCGTCAATACGATTCTAAAGAAATGGTAAGTCTAATAATAATTCACCTGAAAAAATTCCTGATAATTACCTACGTTGTATGATGGCTCTGACCTTGATTGAAAGAAACATTAATTTAAAAAAAGGTCCATTTACGTCAGACTTGATGACACATTTTTGGAATAGTACGGATGCTGGCAAAATTATAAAAAACATCACAAACTTGCATTTTCAAAACATGGAAGTGCTTTCGTAGAAAACATTGATCATACACTTTTGCAATTCAAAATAAGAAAGAATAAGTTATCGACTTGGGGTATATTTGTGAATGACCGTATTAAAAATGCAAATTTCAGAATTTTCATTTCAAACTTAGACTTTTTTTGAATATGTCGAAACTTGTTCGATTTTATGAATCAGAATTTTGCGTAAATTCGGTAAAATTCTTCTAAATGGCAGATACTGTTCTAATGTCATCACGTTTTGAATGTTTGCAGATAATTGACAATATTATATGCGAAACTTCGAAGATAAATGAAAACTTTCCAAAAAATGACGACTTTAAAGCTATATCCAATTGAGGTTTTCAATAAAACAACGTTCTCTGTCCGTCCTGACGTCACAAGACACCCTAATGACTGTTCCCATTGCGCATATCAGCTATCTCTTAAAATTGAAAACATGTGAGGTTTTCAATAAACAACCTTCTCTGTCGCTCCTGACGTCACAAGACACCCTAATGACCGTTGCCATTGCGCATATCAGCTATCTTTCAAAATTGAAAACCTCAATTTCTTTTGTATAAATTAAATTTGAGAAATGTTAGGCTTGATTTACAACAATTAACAATGTTATACAGGTATGTTAGAAAAGTACTGCGATATTGCAAATTTTAAAGAAAAACTGTAAATTTTATGGCTGTTTAAAACTTTGACTTTTATTAAAACTGTTACAGGAATTCTAAAAATACTCTAATTTCATCGCGAATGGATTTTTCATTCACAAATTGTAGTATTTAGTATTTACTGAGAAAACCAAAAGTTACGCAAATCTGTTAAAAGTCTATAGCGAGAACTTGGAAAATAAAAACCACCATAAAAATTTGTAAAATTGAAGAATTTTTCTCCGGATTGTTTTGTCAATATGAAACAACAATATTATTACAGAAAACTTAAAATGTGGGAAGAGTTTTCGATTTTAAACATGGTTTAAGGTTAGATCTTGAAAATTTTAATAAAACACTCAAAAAAAAGCTACAAATGATCCAAAAATTATCCCAGATTGATTTACTACAAATAATAATTAACAATACGCTGCATATGAAAAGTCAACTGATAAAATCCAATTTTTCTCAGATTACGGTGAAACAAATTGAAATTCAATGTAAATAAAAGAGGTTCTGACCTTGTACGTCGTTTTCTACGAGGTTGACCCCATTTAATCATTATGGGACCCCCCTACCTGCAACAAGAATAGAATAGTCAAACGCAAAATTACAAAAATAATCTAAAAATTTATAAATAAGTAGCACTAAAAATGGAAACTTTTTCGTACCTTATCTATTGAAACTCCTTTGTTTAGTTTGGCCATTGGCGGTCCAAGGAAAACACTAATTATGTACACAACACAAGCACTAACACAAAGGACACAGTCAATCATTGTAATAAATTCTGAGAAATAACCAAACTAAATTCAATATAATATTTGGAAAAACATCAGGTTCTCTTAAATCCCTTCAAAACTGAATAATTCTAGCGAATTTGTGTTTTTTATGGATAAGTTCTTTAAAAAGATTTTTTTTTAATCGAAGTTTTCGGTCGACGGCAAACATATTGTGTCTAGGTGGACACTCAAGTAACAAAATTCATGCTGCATTAACTTTTGTCATGTATTATATAAAGTTCATAGTATTTTGTTGAGAATGAAAATGATCCAACTGATTTTGCTTTCTTTTCCATTTATTAAGAGAGGGCCCCCAACCATCATCTTTTTCTAAAACCATGTTCAGTATTTCTCAAAGAATGATCTGCGACTACATTTTTCCGGGTGTTTCGTGATATATACACACGCTGGCTCAAAGTGCATCTGGAAATCCACACCCTAAAAGAGCGAACCAAAATAAAAAAATAGACAGGGGATTTGTTTACTTTAACTCTGAAATTCATGTAAGTCACATGATGTTGAACCTAAAAAAAGTTTCGCCTCTGGCGGGGTGCTAGGGTTTCCTTAAAGAATAATATTAACTAACAGGATTCCAATAGCTGGGGAAGATTAAAGAACTTTGTATTAAAACATGCTTTCTATAAAAATAATTATACATTAATCCTCTCTTCGATCTGAGGGCCCCCCTCGAAAGAAAATCCTGCGTACGGGCCTGGGCTTATATATGTTCAATTTTAATTAAATGATAATGAATAGACAGACACTTACATCTTTAACAAACTCACAGTAACTAGACTCCGAAAATACTGAAGAATTTTCTAGGCAACGCTACAAAAAAACTTTTTCTATAATCGTTCTATACACATTAACACCATAAACTTTTTCTGTTTGTTTGGTGTTTAGAAAAATAAAATATTATTGTAGGTAGGTACAATATTTTGTAAAATTTAAAAGGACTTTTTTTTTCAACAAGGTACCATGGAATAAAATATACAAAGTTCCAATGTTTGGATGTGTAAATTAAGCCCTTTTACTTTTTGTGGACAAATTCGATGTTTACAGTAAAGAAAAAGTTCAATCGTGATTGGTCCACTGTACTCAGGAACGCCATATTTTAACAGTAAAACAAGAAAAGAAAATGCCTTAAAAATAGAGTTTTCATCAATAATATTAAATGGTAATGATTAATTAATCAAGAATTAGTGCAATAGGTACTAGTGAGTGCTTTGTTAATTGATGGAAGTGGTTTTTTTACACATTCAAACATTGGATTTTCAAGTTTTCAAACTGCTATAATTTAGAAAATATTAGAGACCACCGCTTATTTTTTATTCAAAAAATCACTCCGGTACACATTCGCCAAATTGACCACAAATTGACTTGAGGAATACTTTTTTCATTAATTCGACACATACTGTACCCAAACTTCACCTTAAAATTTAAAATAGGTTTTTATTTTTCCTAATTTTCCTGTTAAATCAAATGAACGCAGTCCTACTATGAAACCCCATTCGATACTTCTATAAAGACGTAAACGCACAATATATGACAGTTTAGATAAAGATAAGATAAGAATATGTTGTCATATCTATATTATTTATTAATTAGGTTTACTATTATTATGGAATATAAGAATGTG
Organism: Pediacus dermestoides; assembly: GCA_963942485.1. Taxonomy (NCBI): domain Eukaryota; kingdom Metazoa; phylum Arthropoda; class Insecta; order Coleoptera; family Cucujidae; genus Pediacus; species Pediacus dermestoides. Next base: position 10,554,237 of record OZ012632.1, on the reverse strand, counting down.
AAACGTTAATAAAAATAAAATGCATAATTATTAAATCAACTAAAAAAATACTCCTATATAACAGTGGGGGGTAAGTCTCCCTTTTTTCTCTGTTTCTCTTCTTCGGATTCCGTATTATTATTGAGTTTACCCAACTTGATTTTTCTTAAACAAATCGTCCTATATTAAATTTGCTTAGTTAATTGTTAAGGAAAACAAAAATTGTGGTAACGGCGCGTTAGTCGGTGCGTGCCTTTGGTGCGGAGAAACAAAATATTGAAGGGGTGTGTATGTCATTAATTATTGAAATAAGAAAGAGAGAATGTGCCCGTGCCCTGTACCCCAACATCAAAGTGAAATCAGGAAAATTTAAAGTGATAAGAAAGCCTTTCAAAATTACAATTAAGGCACAAGAGTACAAGTGCACAATCTATGAAGTAAGATGTACGAAAAGAAAAGAATTACTTTTATTGTCTCCACTTGCTGCATTGTAAAGGGGTTACTTTCCATTTGTTTTCCCCCCGCGCCACAGTCCCCTGACCGCCCTCCGCACGCCCGCTCACCCACCGTGGGAGGTTTTTGCATGACAGCCCAAAGAAAACTTCTCTGGCAAATGTAGATAGAATTTCTTCATTTTGTCATCCATCTCGCTTGTTACAATGCTAATGAATATCGTTATCCTTGTTACGCATTCTCCTACACTCATCAAGTCTTGCGTATATATTCTTATATTACAGTAACTAATCAACGACGGACGCGCGCTTCTTTCTCTTTTTAATGAGTTCTCAACCCCTTAATTTCGGAGATTGTTTAATATTGTAACTTCGCTGGGGGTTTTGAGGGGTTAGAAGGGAGCGCTTCCAGTTTTTATTGACCGAATTTGATAATCACAACTGATGGTGGTGATCGTTTTATTTTATCTTTCCCTCTGATGCTGCTGGTGCTCCTCTTCCGGGTCCTAATATGAACATTGGTATTTACTATTTCTTTTGTTCGACCAGATTTTCCACGATTAGCGATCATAAATGAAATAAAAACCGTCCGACGGGGCATTAATTACAAGCAAATCGAAAAAGAGTACATAGTAAATATATGAGTTAAAATTAACACGAAACTGGTTAATGAGATTCTGCTAAATTGTAAATTAAAACCAGTGAGTGTAGAGAAGCTGAAGTAATGTAGTATTTTATATTTGCTGCAGACAGCCAAGCGAGGCATTTTCCAATAAAATTACTGGTCGACCCAAGATGGAAATTAATTTTTATCTGCATATATCTGAGAGCTGTGCAAGAGTTCTTCATTCTCTGCTCGTAGTTGTGATCCACAGCTAAAATAAGCGGGCAAAATAATAAATTTATACGGGTGAAACTTGAATACATCTTTCACTTGCATTTTATATACGGTAAATAAAATAAACATTTACATTTGTTGGAGTTGCCACTGCCAGTGCAAAGTGCATGTTTTTTGTTTTTTTATAACATTTGATCTGATTAATCTAAATCGGAAATTGTATTTAACGTTCAACTTTGCATATAAAATATTATTTCACAGGCTAAAATTTTAATAAAAATCTATTTAGAAGCTTGAAAAATTTTTTTTTATTTAACATAATTTTGACATTCTCTAGAAAGCCTCAAACAAAAGCAAGGAAAAGTTGAGATAAATAATGTAGATTAAAAACATGATTTTCTATAAGTAATAAATTATAAAAATAAAAGTTACATACTAAAACAGTTCCTTAAATATTAGTGCTTGTAAAAGCTTCTATTTATCTTTCATTTATAAAAATTTTATACCAAAAACCTTTCATACTATCTTTTCTACTAAAATCTTGCAAAAAACTTACAAGCTATGTGTAATCATGGTTTAAAAAGCTTCAAATCTCAAATATGTACTGCTCAACAGCTCTAAAGCTCCCGATTCTAGGCGCACGAGGTTACAGAGACGTAAAACTGATTTACTACTCTAGTACAATCGAAGTAAGAAGATTGTTCAAAAACGTACAACTTGTATGTATACAATTAACTGCGAAGTTTTAAGTTATAATGCATATTCCTACAGAATGTACCGATGTATTGAGGCGAATCACACATGCGCACGCATGCACTGCTTTCGGGGATTTAACACTTGTGAGTCTGTACATTGAAATTATTAAGTTTCGTTCTAAACTTAACTCGCACATATACTCAGTACATGGGTGCATTTATGAAATGGATGCTCTTTATACTATTATTTGCACATAATAATTAGGTATTTATAAAGTTTGGGTGTTAGATAGTTCTAGAAATATTCTAGAGTTGAAACATTCTGGATCTAAGATCCACTTATGCCCAGTTGCATAAAAGCGAGTTAACTAATTTCGAGGTTAACTTAGAATTAAATCATAGCAACCATTATTGTTAACAATCGTTACTATGATTTAACCCCGAGTTAATCTCGGAATTAGTTAACTCGCTTTTATGTAACTGGGCGTTAGGAAAATAAACTAAAAATTATTAACAATAATAACATACACTCGTCGGTAATTCTTGTATAACTGTTTGAAATAATCTACATACTTCCTTCGTGCTTATTCCTCGTATAAACTGATAGAACAAAAAACAACCGGGAATTATTTCGAGTGCATTTTCCTGCTGATGAAACATGCAAAAGCGGCACTCGATACATTATTGCAAATAGCGAAAAATTAAAAGACAGTCTCTACCAATTTAATTAAAATCTGAAATCAATAAAACAACATCTCTCGAACACGTAAAGAAATAAAATAAAAGCCAAGTGAAATACACTTTGCGAACATTTCTCTTGCCCTTAAAAGTATTTGAAACAGGTGCTCTGATTCAGCTAGCACCATACCACCACCTACTACTCGAGCAGCAGCGTAGGTATATAAAATTTAAAATGTAACCCTTACGGTCTGCAGCTATTCTCCCAAACGATTGCGAGGAGAAGAAGCGCACGGCATTCTTGAGGAACATGCCTTGGAGTTTACCTTGCGCCGAACTCTTTCATTTCCTTCTATCGTCTTGTAGCGTCTGGCTGGTGCAAGGAGGATGAAGGATGTTCTAGATATGGGACGGTGAAAGAAAGACGGCGGCATGTATAAAGTTTTTAAGAACGTACACACACACACATTCACATGCCCTCACCCCCTTAATCAAAGAATGTGGGGGTAGGAGGCGCTTTCCACAAAACAACCTGGTCCCACCCACCCCCAGCGTCTTTGTAATTTATGGCGTTGTGTTTGTGAAATTTGCAAATGAATTGTGCACTTTTTCTTTGGCACTGGATTTTTTCCTTTGGTTTGGGCTCTTTTGATATGCGCGCGGGTCTTGGTGGTGTTCGTGATGGCATATGTTTGATATATTGCAAAGATTGCTATCGGTTATAAGAAAATAGCAGGTTCTTTTAATGGCACTTTTTTCTGATCATTAAAGAATAATTTACTACCTGAAGGTATTATTAAAGTTTGCAGTACGTCTTATTATTACATTAAACTGAATTAATATTAATTTGCAACTTCTATAATACATTGTGTTCTGTATTATACGTCAAAGTTTTAAGGTAGGTAATCACATACCATTGGATTAAGATCACTTTTTAAAGCCAGTTTTTGTAAGGTAATTTTTATGAACGCCTGCACTATTACAAACTATAACACGTTTCATTAAAAGAAATTATTAAAACATTATTTGGTAAAAAAATTCAAATACGAGCCCTAACAACTAAATGTTCGGACAAAAGTATATTTTTGAAGTATGAAAGGAGAACTGGAAATTTTACGCAAATAATTAGTAAACACCTAACAATATAATAATAAAAAGCCTTAATAACAATATTATGCATGGAAGAAAAATATTTATTTGATTTAACAATATTTTAACCGTAATAATAAGCAAATTTTACAAAATGAATTTGAAACTAAATGTTGGGATAATTTTTAATTTGGGACCATTAATAAGAGGTTACATCTCCTTTTGCTTTAATAGTTGTCTGTATTCTAGCAGAAATTGTATTTATCAAATTTTGGTACAATTCTGGCGTGAAACTGTCCCAAATTTCTTCTATTTTGGTCTTTAAGTCCCCAATGGTTCTTGGTGGATTATTGCGTAGAATACGTTTAATTTTATGCCAAAGAGTTTCAATGACATTTAAGTTCGGACTGGATGAGGGACATGAAAGCACCGTTATGTCGTTTTCCCCGAGTTCCAAAACTGTGATATTTTAAAAACAGTCGTTAGAAAATTACGTCACATTTTTCAAGTGCAACTTTAAAGCTACAAAATATGCCTAAAATCACCAAATAAAGACTTGGGGATTTTTTGGTACATAGAACCAACATCCAGCTTTGCAATAAAGTAAATTTTACCAAAATCCAACCAGCGGTTCCAAAACTGTTATTATTTTAATGTAGGTAGCACCCTCAAAAAACACGTTTTTTGAAAAGTGAACTGTGGAACTCGAAAAAAATGCAAGAAAAATTCATATTAATATTTCAGGATATTTTCAATATAATACGATTATTGAGCTTTTGACACAAATCCAACCAGCGGTTTCAAAACTGTGATTTTTTAAAACAGTTATTAGAAAATTCTAACATTTTTAAAAGTGCTACTTTGAAGCTCCGATAAATGCCAAAAATCACCAAATAATAAGTTGTGTAACTTTTTTGTAAGGAAAACCAACATCCAGCTTTGCAATAAAGTAAATTTCATCAAAATCCGACTACTAGATCCAACGTTTTGAAAATAATAATTTTGTTTCTACAATTTTCCCATCCTGCTGGGTTAAAGTGCCACAGTTTTGGAACCCCCCAGCGGATTTTTACGAAATTTACGTTTTTATATAACTAAATGTTGGCATTATAACAGTAAAACCATCAATATTATGGAAGTTAATTTAGATAACTTTTGCGCGTATGGAAAAAAAACAATCAAATTTACTTTTGTCCGAACATTTAGTTGTTAGGGCTCGTATAATTTTCTCGAAAAATTGTTTGTGGTTATCAAACAGGCATATCTTGTCCACATAAGTAAAGCTGAACAAAGGAAAAAAGTAAAAATCGTGAAACAAACTGAGATTGACGAACTCGCCTCCATTCGTGAAAAAAAAACTACATTATGCACTTGTTGCATAAATAATTATTCTAGATTGTTAAATTTCAGTGTCAGACAGATTCTGTTTCCCAAGTGACGGACGACAATAACTCCTCGATAATTATACATGTATAACAATTTGTCCAATTTTCTCCACTGTAGACCCTTATAATCTTTTACCACGTTAATTTTCAATAGCTGTGATAAACCGAAGACAACACAACAACACCGGAAAAAAACCACCATCCAGCCATGGAATGGTTGAGCATGGGGAACACAAAGGCTGTTTAGTAAGTGATCGCATCGGTTGATACCGGACACGGTAATCGCGTAATGTGTGAGACACGAGAGCGTGTGACTATCAAGCCAAGTCAAGTGTTGTTGGGTTGTAGTTCACAGACCACTTACCACCACATCACCGGATCACTATTAGATATCGAGTGTAGTTCAACGATCAAAACTAATTATCTATTGTGGTCGTCGTGCCTAGGGCTCACCTTGGAGACATCGAGCAAATCTTTGCACTGTACATCCTCGCCAATGTATGTTGTGTGTGTGTGTGCCAATTCGCACCTACACACAGCAGCATCTGCAAGTCGTCCACTGAACCGGAAAACAATGCTGATGGGAAATTTCAAAAATCTGCTTGTTTAATCAGTGTTCGAAGCGACAAGGCAGAAGTTGATTAGAGGACTGTATCATAATCAACTTGTTTAGATTTAAACTATAAATTGACCTTTGAATTTAGGTTTAAAAAAACTTCAATAATCTCTTACATAGTAGGAATAATTATTAGTCAAAAAATAGTAAAAAACAAAATTTATACCTACATTTGAAAAAATAGATAATCTTGAAAGTAATATTCTTTTCATTACAGCTGAATTATTTTAGTCAAATTTTATTTGTTGGTCTAAAATGGACACATTTTTTCGTTGCAAAAGAATAATGTTTATTCATAAAAAATAAAAGTTATGTAAGTATTGTAAATAAGATAAGAATATTTACAGGCTATGCTAACAGTTTTGATGCTTTATTCTTTTTGGGGAAAATGGTATCTTAAAGAGGCCAAGGCTCACTTTGGGCTGTAGCGCCATTGGAGAAAAGGCAATGGTATCATCTTCTAGTTGCGAAAGTGACAAGCTCCTTCTCTTTCATCTGGAAATGTAAGCTGGGTTTAAATGTAACATGAAATACTTTCTAGGATAGAAATAGACACAATATGATCATCTGTAACTGTATGCACTCATTTTTCTTCTCCAGAAGTACTAGCTTCGACTTCATTCTCAATATTGTTGAGCAGATATTCTGATTCTGAAGAAGCGAAGAATTCGTCTTCACAGATGAAGACGTAACTGAGGTAATGAAGTTTCCAGGGTTTTTTTAAAGCTGTTTCTGGATTAGGCCACGTCTCGCCATGATAAAGAATTCTAATCAAATGATACGGTAGGGAAAATTTTGGTCAAAATGAAACAATTGGTGGAACGATATATTTATACATAAATGTTCCATGAAATGAATGTTTGTAGCTAATTGTCATACTTGGTACTTGGACATAAATCAATAGTAGGTACATTCAAATTTGCAAAAATAAGGGAAGTAAATTCCAAGAACTTGCCGACGCAGAAAGTGATGGGTTTCAATATTCTGTGTCGTCCTCCAATTTAATTAGAGCCTGGCACCCCTAAAATTTCCTTTATTTTTACTAATGTAATTTAATTTAAAAAGCTAAAAACACTGATTCAACCTCCAAATTCTTCACTAAAATACTCGTAATTGGATAAATTTACTCAATATACATGGTTCGATAGAAAATTTTATGATCTACAACAAATAGTCCTTCAGCTAGGGGTCAAAAGGTAGGAAGTAAAAGCGGGATGAGACGACGCAGTGTGTTCTGAAGGATTTTTGGTCACTGAATCCGAATCCGTGCGTCGTTTTTCAATAAAGTGGTGCAAACAAAAGTTATTAACAATTTATTGTTTAAAACGCAATAACTCGAAAAGTGTAGATTTTACCGAGCATTTTATCAAAAAAAGTTTCAAACAAAAGTTGTTCAAAATAAAAAGACTCTCCGAAAAGTTCATACGGTATTTTGTCATAAAGTCGCACGGACAAAAGTTATTAACAATTTATTGTTTAAATGTTTAAATTAACTCGAAAACGAAAAGTATACATTTTACCAAAAAAATTTCAAACGAAAGTTGTTTAAAATAAAAAGACTCTTCGAAAAGGTCATATGGTATTTTGTCATAAAGTTGCTCGGACAAAAGTTATTAACAATTTATTGTTTAAAATGCAATAACTCGAAAAGTGTACATTTTACCAAAAAAAGTTTCAAACAAAAGTTGTGCAAAATAAAAAGACTCCTAAAATGTATGCTTTTTGGTTATTTGTTCCGTTTTAAACAATAAATTGTTAATAACTTTTGTTCGAGCGACTTTATGACAAAATACCATATGAGCTTTTCGGAGAGTCTTTTTATTTTGCACAACTTTTGTTTGAAACTTTTTTTGGTAAAATGTATACTTTTCGCTTTCGAGTTAATTTAAACATTTAAACAATAAATTGTTAATAACTTCTGTCCGTGCTACTTTATGACAAAATATCATATGACCTTTTCGGAGAGTCTTTTTATTTTGAACAACTTTTGTTTGAAACTTTTTTTGGTAAAATGCTCGGTAAAATCTATACTTTTCGAGTTATTGCGTTTTAAACAATAAATTGTTAATAACTTTTGTTTGCACCACTTTATTGAAAAACGACGCACGGATTCGGATTCAGTGACCAAAGAACCTTAAGAAAACACTGCGTCGTCTCATCCCACTTTTACTTCCTACCTTTTGACCCCTAGCTGAAGGACTAAAAGAAAAAGACATACTTTTCGACAAAGTGCGTAGTAAAGCCGCAAATCGCAAAAAACAAATGCACTCTTAAATCCAAGGTGGCGGAAAAATCTCACGGGATGAAGTCTAAAACTTGGATTTAAACTTACTGTTGTAGGCCCCAACTGCCCCTCTCCGATTGCGAACTAAAGCATTGGAACTTGGTCAGATTGCTTGGACTATATCCACTCTATTCTTGTAGTTTGAGAACCACTGTATTAAAGAAAAAATGGTAAATATGTTTTTTGTGCAGAATTTTATAGGGATTGTTTTTGGATAGAGGCTAAAATAGCGAAATCGTGACCGTTTTGCGGTAAAATGCGGAAAACCACGAACATACACCTTGAGGGTGGCTTTTAGGGGTGACAGGCTCTAATAAAATTGGGGGACACCACAGAATATTGAAATCCACCACTTTCAGCGTCGGATCCCGAAAGGGCAAGTTTTTTGGATTTATTTCCCTTAATAGTCCATTTTTCGTCTAATTTGAATGTACAGGGTGATTCTTTTATCTGGGTAAATGCGTTTTTCTCGAAAACGACTGAAGGAATTAAATTTTGAAAAAAGTGTTATATACCTACTGACTGTCACTCAAAATTAGGATAGAAATATAGACTTTAATATGCATGACGCTAGGCGTCGCGACGTTTCAAAAAAAACTTTTCCAGCAACATACCACTTTTATTATATCATTGGAAAGGTCTTTTAATTTTGAGTCTTTTTTCTAAAAACCATTTTTTTTTATTCTAATTTTTTAAAAAGTTATGATCTAATTTAAATTATTTCTGTTCTAACTAAATTTTGAAATATTTTTAACAGTAGGCCGAGTTTTCTCTCAAATACTAAAGTAAATCTTATTATATAAAATAAAGTAGGCTTAGAAAAAACAAAACTTGTTGTTTATCAACATATTGCAACAACAAAAAACTTATTAATATCTACCTAAATTAAACAAAAAATTTAATGAAAAAGTTGATTATTTTAACAATTGTTCAATATGAGTAGGTACCATTGTTATCTAAACATAAATTATAACGTTTTCTTATTTCATTATACCTATGTTACTTTTCTTAAAACATTAGCATTAATTTCAGCACAGGCATCGACAATCTCATGCTTTAAGTGATCTAGGTATATCATTAGACCTTGTTTTGTAAACTTTATGTTTAAGAGTTCCCCACAAGAAAAAATCGATAGGTGTTAAGTCTGGGGACCTAGCAGGAAATTCTACTGGCCCGTAAGTTCCCATCCACATGTCTTCATATTCTATATTTAAATAATTCCGCACAATAGCGGCATTATGACAAGGAGCCCCATCTAGTTAAAGCCACAAATGTCTTCTAATCTGAAGAGGCACATCTTTTTTGTTTAATTTAGGTATTAATAAGTTATTTGTTGATGTAATATGTTGACAAATAACAGGTTTTGTTTTTTCTAAGCTTACTTTATTTTATATAATAAGATTTACTTTAGTATTTGAGGGAAAACTCGGCCTACTGTTAAAAATATTTCAAAATTTAGTTAGAATAGTAATAATTTAAATTGGATCATAACTTTAAAAAATAAGAATAAAAAATTTTTTTTATTTTTTTTAGAAAAAAGACTGAAAATTAAAAGACCTTTCCAATGATATAATAAAAGTAGTATGTTACTGGAAACATTTTTTTGAAGCGTCGCGACGCATAGCGTCATGCATATTTCTATCCTAATTTTGAGTGACAGCCAGTAGGTATATAACACTTTTTTCAAAATTTAATTCCCTTAAGTCGTTTACGAGAAAAACTCATTTCCCCAGATAAAAGGATCACCCTGTACTACAATAAGAATCGTTCATTTTAAAGTGTAAGCTTGAGTTATTAGCAGTGGCGTAGCTAGCCCTGTATCAAAATTTTATTTTTAATCCCTTTAAATTGGTATAGTCCATTTATCTCGCTCGAATTTTCGTTTCCCTTTCCGAGTGACGCTTCTATTATATTCTAAAATTTTTTTTATAATGCTAATACGTGGAAAACATTTTACGATTTTTTGCTTACGCATGTTGGGGCACCTCTAGCTCGGGGGCACTGTATCATTGATACAGCTCATGTAGCGGTAGCTACGCCCCTGGTTATTAGTAACTAGAAGTTAAACGTCGATTGAAAAGCTCCCTAGTCTTTCTCAAAAATTTACAGGTTATTTCTAATTATTTATTTTGCAATAATACAAATAAAATTTTCATATTTAAATAAAAAAATATCGATTCTTCTATTAAAAGTAATTCGTTTGCTCATATATTCTTGCACCTAAATCACTAAATAACTGTTTAAACATAAAAGAACCACTTAAGTTCGAATTCGCTCTACTAAGTGCTTTGACTAAACCTTTTTGTCTACAGTATAATAATGAAATAAAAAACTACATGAGTCATTTTGATATTCAAACATGTAGGTATTATCTAATAAACCTAATAAAAATCATACAAAGCAATAATCTATCATTAGTAATTAACGAGTTTAAGATCGTTGAAGTGATTGTACTAAACGGACTGTTAGTTCGGTCTCTCTCATTTGTATTGTGCTTAAGAGACCGCCGAGTACTGAATCGTGACCAATAATAGTGGTGGCGATTGTACGAATCAAGTTTTTCGGTTGAAATAAGTAAAAATTGAATAATTTTTATAACATACACGACAAGGCAGCAGACTTCTACTCCTACCAAAAGTATATTTACCACTTGATTTCTCTTTAATATCGCTACCGACAAAATCATAAACTCCGTTAAAAAGCATTATTAAATTTTTTACAATCATTGGCAATGACAAAAGCAGCAAAAGAAACAAATTATGATCGGTGTAAAGATACGGCAATCGGTTTCTTGTGGTGGTACTTGGGTACTAGTTGGTGGTACAAACAAAGCTATCTGCCGGTCTCACATACACACACAAACAGACACACATGGATTAAATAATTACCGGTGTGTGACGGTCAAAGACCATTAAAACGAAGAGATCGTACATTGATTAAAATCCTATTTTAAAATGATATTTCATCTATTGGTACTGAACATGACAACAAAGGAATGGGATGTACCTTAGCAGATAGCTTAAGGCCAGTTGTGGCTCAGGGGGAAGTCGTGCAGAATTAAAAAAATCTCATTACCTTAACCCTTTTTAGAAGTATTAAAAAATAGAAAAAATTTACTCCATATTCAACTCATTTTAAAAATACTAAACACTGACAATATTTTAATAAATTTTAATTTATTTTTGAAACCCTTTAAAAAATGCCAAGTTTTAGCTTAATTTCGACTTTTACTTAGCTTTTAAGACCAGTCAAAACAACCTCATTTCTTTGACATTTTATATTAAGTTAAGCCAAAAAAGCTCTCTTTGTAATACAAATTTTTCGTCTCCCATACTTTAATTGATTTATTAGACATTTACTACCTGTACTGTAATGAGATTCATTATAATACAGATTTACAACCAATAGAAATGCAACATCACAGCAATATTCCGCCAATTTTAAATATTGCCATGAACATCTGACAAATTTAAAAATTGACAGTTCATTTTGATTTTCTGAGTTTATGACAAAGTTGCTATAATTTGTATTTTCTTATTTTTCATTATTTTGAGTAGTTGTAGAAAAAATTGTGTATACAACTCACATTTAATGGCTATTAAGACACTCGTATTCATTACGACACTCACCAACGGCTCGTGTTCTAATTCCCGTACTCGTGTCTTAATAGCTATTATTAAATGCTCATTGCATAATATTATACTATTTAAAATCTAAAATCGAACAAATGTTTCTAATTTTTTAGGAAATACTTTTTAATTTAAATCTCAAATTTGTGCGTTTCCAATAATAACCTTTAAGAAGAGTTCAGACCTTTCGGAATATTGACCAAAACCACAATGTTCTTCTGCGACTTCGTAACAGTTTTACTTCTAGTTAAACAATAATATACAAGCACAAATTTCTTGCGGTAAATTGTTATGGCAGTGGCAAACTTTTTGGTGGGAAATTGCAGAGTTTAGTAAAGTGCAAAGCGTTCTAGTTGGTCCCCAGTGAAAAGCAGACAGAGATAGCCTAGTGGTGGTAGGTGTTAATTACCAGAGTTTTTCTGTGGCACCTCGCCAGTTAATATAATAATAATTAGCAAGCCTCCGTGAGAGCAAACGTAAGTGCGGCTAGGCAGGGGCAAGGGGATGGTTCCGTGGTAATCCACGTATACAAGAACATCGTCTAAAACCCCAAGTATCGCGCGCAAGAGTAAAGTTGCCCGTAGCGGCAGAAATGAAATCACAGTGTATATTACTTCGTAACATAAATAAATTGCATCTAACCTGCACTTTTAACTAGCGAGAAAATTTGTTTGAAATTTAGTTTTCTGAGAAATATGTTGTTTACTCTCATCTCAGTAATTAGTAGGCTGCCCCCGAGCAGCAGCACAAGATACAAGTCCGCTGCCATTGGAAATTAAAGTTAAACGAGGATCTGTGCTAGATAAATATGTATAAGAAGGTAGTATGCGCCGTTAATTACTGTCAATGCTGGGGGCGGCACAAGAGGGACGGGGGCTCTTTCGGAAAAAGAGGTGGCTCTGGAATAAAATACACACCACCCACGATATGCTTGTAAGGAAACCTCGTACAAACTTTCAGGATCAGCAGATATTTAATGAGATATTAAAATTGTCTACCAGTGGTTTGTAATCATGTAATCACCACAATCTCTGATCGCCATGTTAGTTTTTTTTTGTCGCACTTCACTGTACAGCATACAGTGTTACAAAATTTTATGAAAGCTTTCAAGAGAGAATTATTAAGTTACGTCGAACTTAACTGAAGAAAACATTATCTCGATCTAAACGTGTGTAATAACACCGGCATTACCATCGCTGCATGTGGTCCAGATTGACAGATTTTGATAAAATTTTTAGATGTATGCATTATTACCATAAACATATATAGGATATTTATTTGAAACTACTTACAAATGAATACTGTGACGGTGCAAAATAACCAGCACTCTGTTTGAATAGAAAGAAAAGTGCACACTTGCTCCTATCTTCCCTAATATAAGTGTCAAATTTAGAATGTGATTAAAATTTTTCTATGCTCAGGGCCGGTTTATTGTGTCTTGGTTAAATTTTCTGTTAAAATAACTAAGCGTTAAAATTTATACTTTGGTTAAATATACAGGGTGTGTCACGACGAGTTGACAGTAGACATAACTCTATTACTAAACACAATTTGGTTCTAAAAATTGGTACACGCCCATTATACAATGTGCTCTATTTAACGAAAATATTGCCACCTTACTGGTACTTCCGGTTATACCGGAAGTAGACACAAACTTTGTTATTTTAAATGGAACACCCTGTATATTTTTGAATTTTTAGATTCTAAACTTCATTTTAGACAAAAAAGTATTAAGGTTGTATGGTCCTAACATTAACGGTATTATAATTATTTACACTTTTTCATTTTTTTTTACAAAAACATAGATGTAAATAAAAATTCGAATCTTGACAATGACACATTTTTTCCAAAGTTTTTTTCTTACGTTTGAAGTAGGAATATACAAGCAATAAGCTGATATAGTTTTGGAAAACTTGCTCTATACAGGGTGTTGGTGGTTGTCCGTTCATTTTTAAAAACTTTGATCAATGGTAACTTTATTTTTTTAAATGGAACACCCTATATATTTCCACATTTTCGAATTCTACACTTAATTCTAGACATAAAAGTATTAAGGATGTAAAGTCTTAAAATTAACGGTTATATAATTAATTACGTTTTTCCAATTTTCAAGGTTTTTAAAAATTAACGATCAACCATAAGCACCCGGTAGATATAAAATAAGTTTTTTAAAACCATATTACCATGTTTCTCGTACATTTGTACGTCCACTAAAATTTGTTTTTATTTTATTTAATTTAATATTTTTATTTTTATTTATTTATTTTAATTAAGTACCTAATTATGTTTCTTCCAATTTTTTCATATAAAAACTTCGAGTCCAACATTTTCATATTTTATTACTGACACGTTCTTTCAAAAAAACAAACCAAATTTTAGTGGACGCAGAAATGTACAAGTAACATGGTAATATGGTTTTAAAAAACTTATTTTATACAGGGTGCTTGTGATTGACCGTTAATTTTTAAAAAACGTAATTAATTATAATACCGTTAATTTTAAGACCTTACAACCTTAATACTTTTATGTCTCGAATTAAGTGTAGAATTCGAAAATCTAGAAATATATAGGGTGTTCCATTTAAAAAAATTAAGTTATCATTGATTAAAGTTTTTTAAAATGAACGGACAACCACCAACACCCTGTATAAAGCAAGTTTTCCAAAACTACATCAGCTTATTTCTTGTATATTCCTACCTCAAAGACAAGAAAAAATTTTTGAAAAAAACGTGTCATTGTCAAGATTTGAATTTTTATTTACATCTATGTTTTTATAAAAAAAAATGAAAAAGTGTAAATAATTATAATACCGTTAATGTTAGGATCATACAACCTTTATACTTTTATGTCTAAAATGAAGCGTAGAATCTAAAAATTCAAAAATATACAGGGTGTTCCATTTAAAATAACAAAGTTTGTGTCTACTTCCGGTATAACCGGAAGTACCAGAAAGGTGCCAATATTTTCATTAAATAGAGCACATTGTACAATGGGTGTGTACCAATTTTCAGAATCAAATTGTATTTAGTAATAGAGTTATGTCTACTGTCAACTCGTCGTGACACACCCTGTATACATAGAAGTGAGTTTTCCAGTTCGCTTGTTGTGCCCTTAAAAAAATCGGGAAAGCAAGGTTCAGTTACAAAAGTTACCTTAATTTTAATTAATTTTTTTGTAATACTAATTATTTTCTTTTTAAATTATACAGGGTGATTCACAACTTATTGAAAATAATTTACGGAAAGATGTCCAACAAATTCACATAAGTAACATAACCTAAAAACAAATTACGAGTAAAAAAAGCACCTTCAAAGTAATTAAATCCATCTTGCTATCTACGAGTATATAAAATTGGTGGACTGTACAGGGTGGGGCATTTTTGATGTCTTTTGGGGGTTACACCTATTTCCACACTACATAGAAAAAAATTAATAACGCCGTCATGGGACCGATTTTAATTACAAATTGAATGCCGCTAACCAGATTCAGATATCTCTTGCCATTTTAGAGATATAGGTCAAATTTGACATTTAGACGATTTCGGTGAAACGTCATTTTTTTATTTATGAATATTTTTAAAAAGTGTAAAAACATTATTTGTCCAGTTTTTCCTGTAGATTACGAGTTATGAAATCATATTTTTCCAATTCTATTAGATTTGGCTACAGAACCCAAACATATGTTTTTTTTAAATGGAAACCATAGTTGGCTTTGATCTCCTTTTAAAGATCTTTTTTTTACTTTCCGAATATATAAACATTTATATATTTATCTCAAAAAATAACTGAGTTTTTCTTGATTTACTCTTTATGTCACAAATATAGTGTGCTGATATAAAATAAAATAAACAAATGCTACAGTAAGCAAATGTCAATAAAATTAATATTCCTGTAAAGTTAAAATAAAAAATAATGCAGAATTATACAAATTTTGAAAAATACGATATCCTGGAATCGTATATTTTATCCAGATATAATGCCAAAGAAGCTGCAGAATTATATTTTGTTAATTATCCAGAGAGACGTCAGCCCATAATGCACAAATTACTAGAAATTTCCTAATAGGTGGTTTAGAACTTATATGGTCCGATACCGTGACCTGCCAGATCTCTAGACATGACACTGTTAGATTATTTTTCCTTTGGGGATTTATTAAAAATGAAACATTATAAAACGACATCTAATTCAGTGGACGAATAATAAATTAATGAACAATATTGAGAAAGCTTCTAGGAAAATTACCACTGTTCATATAAATGCAATTAGCTGTTGAAAAGCGGTGCAATTTATGCATTGCACATAATGGAAGACAATTTGAAAATTATTTGTAAATATGTTACATTTTTTTTAGTATTAAAGTTTAAGTTTTTTCAGAATTGCTTATTGCTAGTTTTTACTTTCTTATACGAAGTATAAGGAAGTATAGTAATCGTGATTTTTTTCGACTTCGAGATTTTGGTGGATTTACACGTTTTGAGGGCCCCTGAATCCATTCTGACCTTTTTCGCCATGATGTCTGTCTGTCTGTCTGTCTGTCTGTATCCACCATAACTCAAAAACGACTTATTGGATTTGATTCCGTCAAAAAAATTTCAAAAAAACTAGATATTCTTAAAACACTTTATATTTCTCATAGCGCGCGTTGATAGTTGAAACCGATGGTCGAGGTAGACCATGTGTCTCATTATATGGCTGCCAAACGGAAGGTCCCGGGTTCGAATCCCAGAAGGACCGGTCCATTAGTTTTTTTTTTATTTTACTGGTTTCTATGGTACAGAAAACAATAATAATGAATAAATAAACGTAATTTCATACCGGGAGATTTTTTTAAGTGAGTAATAGGTCAAAAATCTAAAATAAAACACATTTTTGTCGTAAAATTCGGTTATAATGAGTGGGACAAGGACAGATTTATGCGTATTGCAATAAGTGCGACAGAGACTATTTGAAAATTGTTGGAAACCTTCAGAATTTTTACAAGAAATTTAACTTAATTTATTTAGGAAAAGTAATTATTGTGATACTACCCGTAAGTATAAGAAAGTCATGTGTTGGGCACATCAGATATTTGTTTATTAATTTTATTTTATCTCAGTCATGGCACACTAGATTTGTGGCATAAAGAGAAAATCATCAAAAACGCAGTTATTTTTTGAGATAAATATATAAATGTTTATATATTCGGAAAGCAAAAAAAAAATTTTTTAAAATGACATCAAAGCCAACTATGGTTTCCATTTAAAAAAACATATGTTTGGATTCTGCAGCAAAATCTAGTATAGCCTTGGAAAAATATGATTTCATAATTCGTAATCTACATAAAAAAATGGACAAATGTTTTTACAATTTTTAAAAATATTCATAAATATAAATAGAAGTTATGACTCTTCATCGAAATCGTCGAAATGTCAAATTTGACCTATATCTCTAAAATGGCAAGAGATATCTGAATCTGGTTAGCGGCATTAAATTTATAATTAAAATCGGTCCTATGAGTGCGATATTAATTTTTTTCTATCTAGTGTGGAAAAAGGTGTAACCCCCAAAAGACATCAAAAATGCCCCACCCTGTACATACCTACTCAGTACTCCTACTAATGCTACAACAGCAGATTGAAGTTTTGTCCGCCGTCCTCTAAGCAACTCTGAGCACGCCGAACCCAATTTTGTCGCAAAGTTCCTTCTTGTTGTGCTCGGAAGTGTAGATTGGCGACAGTACCTTCGATTGTGGATATGATAGGGGTGCATTTGGGTATTCTGAATAACATACGCCAGAATGTGGATTGGCATCAGTCGGGCAAGTTGCCTCGTACTTATGGCAGGATTTTCTTCCAAAACGTCTAAAATTCGGTCATGTGTTTTGCAAGGATCCACCATAAATTAAGACCATGTCCATTAATTCTTGATTACTATAAATATGTGCCATTTTTAGTGCAGCATTATAGCAAGTGATACACGAAGTTACAAAGCAAAAGAATTTAAGCCAGATCTTTTCAGGGTTGTTTCTTTCGTGAAGAATATACGAGAATTTTTATGCACAATCCTACGTTGTAATAGTAGTTTATGCAACAAGTATATAATCTATGACTTTATTGACGAGTCTGGCTTATGGCAGAGCGAGCTTGCGAGCGAGGCTAATAAATAGGATGAGTGAATAAAGTCAGATTATATACGAGTTCCATACAAAGCTTTATGTTCAACTGCGAAAATTACCTTTTAATTATTTAGAAAAATTATAAATGACAGTAATAAATTCATTCTGACAGTATTTATTGTGACATTGACAGCTGATATATTGATATTTTACAATAATAGTAAAATAAAGTGTCATTATACACTAGTGTATAAAGAGCCACTTTACGCACGCAAAAGTACGTCATAAACAGTACTTTATAATGCAGTTGTACATAAAATATATTATTTTATACATTGAAATCAAATCTCATCTGAGGTAGGGTATTGCCCCCTTTACATTCTTCCAGTTAAATGGAGTTCAAATTATAATTTTTTTTTGATGTCCGCTCCAAATATCCCTAAATGTTCTTCAATAAGTTGTGAATCAATCTGTATTAATAAATGTGACCAAAAAAAAGCTGTAATTAAGTAGGTATACCTATTTTCAACCTACCACTACATACTTTTCAATGATTATCAAAAATAACACGCAGCAGTTATCGAAATTTCTACATATTTCATGAAAAATATAGGTTATAATTTAAATTCATTGTTAGTTTAACATTGGTTAGCAGACATGTTAGGTTAGGGTAACCAAGAGTCAAAAAACAGATAACCACAGTATAAATTTAAACAGCTGCTAAATTTAACTGACCGAGACACCAGAAACCTGATGTCCTCCACCTTTCTACTTGCAGTACGAAAGTTCGAAAGTATTAAGAATAGATGAAAGACAAAATTCTCGTTTTGTGTCTATTTAAATTTTAAAAAAAATATCATTTTATGATTTATAACGCAAAGGAAACTAAATCGGAAACTTATGTAAAAGTTTGTTAGTTATGTTAATAATTTATAAAAAAAATGTGTCTATACTTCAGTCAGCATACAAAAGAAAAACCAAATAAACATTAGTACTTTATAATATGATGTGTAAGTAATTTCATTTCCATTGAAATAGAATTTCAATTTAAAATCTTTCATGCTTTTTTTATGTTTTTTTGTATGTTAACGAATCTCCAGTTCGCAATAAGTTATTGATTTTATTTAATGAGAATAAAATAGAAATATATTTCAAGTACTCAAGACTACTTTTTACAAGCGTAAATTGTCGGTAATTAAACTGAAATAATTTCCAATTACGTATTCAAATGATTTAACAAATACAAAAGAAACTGTATTGGTTATATAGGTTTTATTTTCTTGCTTTGTAAAAAATGATTGACACTAGCGAATATGCTTCTTTCAAACGATAAAAAATCAGTATCAGAGACTCGGAGGGTGGTGGTGGTGTTATTATACCTAAATATATTTGTGTCTTCTCCCCTGGCTTTTGTTTCCCTGCGGCTTCGGCCACAAATCAGGTCCGTATACTAAATAAAGTTCTTTGTAACTTCTTAAGTTTAAAACTTAAGAGTTCTCCATAATACACTGAAACATTTAAGCGCTTTGGATGAGGAAAGTTTGTCGTGTAGCAAGCGACACGTGTGTTCTTTAGAAATGTGTGCAAATTTAAAGAAGTTGAGTTTTCGATGATTCCAATTAGTGTATGTTATTGAAAGCTTGTTATACGGTATCTAATACAATAAACAAGCAAAAGAAATCTAAGGAAAATCTCAATTTACAAAATAAAATACGGCGAATAAAATACAACCAGCAACAACAAATTTCAAATATGTGCTTCACAAAGTAGATTGAAAATTTCATCAGAGAATGCTTTTTCTTAATTAAAGTAATTATAAAGTGGAACCTCAATCAACAACAAGATGTAAACGAACGAACGCTTATATTATACAAAGTAAAGAACACATACTTAATCCATTTTAAAATATACTTCTCATCTGCTCTCAAATTAGACACAACAAAGGACGACCGAAAGGACTTTACAATAAAATATTATCATAATTGCAATGGAAGAGGTTTTCTGTGTTGTTGTGTAAAAGGGAAAAAATGAAGACGTTTCCGTTTGAGGGCAATATAATTAGAACACAGAGAAATCCCGAATTTGCTTGGATCGATAGGAAAGAACCAGAAATTAGTTGATGTATTGTAAAAAGGATACCAACTTGGATTGTGATTGCGAAGCCGGATTACCCATTAGATTTTCTAGGATGTATCCCGAGGATATAAGTAACTTTCTCACAAAAGAGTTCTGATTATGTATTGAAAAGGCAAAAAAAGGAGTAGTAAAATAGTAAACAATTGTTTTCATAGAACATAGAAATTGTTTTTAATCCAACTCCTGCCTGTTAAATCCTCGTATAAACAATTTAATAGTGTCCCCAGGGACTATATGTTAAGAATGCATAATGATGCTGTGTTTGTGTTATGTGCTCCCGCGCTTTAGGAGAAATTGTCAATCAATTTTGCCGGCTTCGAGAGTTTGGGGGTGATTTGAGAATTTCAAGGAATTCGGGATAGCAATCTTTTCATTAATACGCGCGCGAGGGTTTAAACCCCCTTAAAAGAAATTAGTGCGTGCACGGGAAAGAACGTCACGTCTTGAAACAAAAACGAAAGAGATGCAGGGTGGTGGGTTTTAGGAGTGAAATTATAAAAGGGGTAAGAAAACTCCCCGAGTTTTGTTCGTATCGGGTGGTGGCGGTGGGTGGGTTAGGCAAGAGCGTTCGTCTTCTTATATTCCCCCGTAAGTAGAGGCGTCTACATACATTATTGTCATTTCTCATTTCCAGCGATTATCATTAAAAATATTAATGGTCCGACATTCTTCATGCAAGTCTTAATTTGTTTAACGTAAATTTTCTATGCGTACTTTTCTTATACAGGGAATGAATAATGACTTTGGATTTTACTGCCTCTTGTTGTGTGTGATTCTATATTTTATTTTACGCAGATTTACATTGTTTCCCCAAATTTAGATTAATAATCAACCTGATGAAAGAAGAAACAAAATTACACCATTTTATATTAAACCAATCAACAAATAATGTGGAGGCATTCTAAAAAATAATATTCTAATACAGAATGTTATTTATACGACTGAATTCCATTGATATTAAACCCTCAGGACCACAACTTAGGAAGAGTAACCAATTTTCATGTAACTCTAGATATGTTACAAGGTTCAATAATGAGGCCCGCATTAATTTTAGTTAAGTTAAGGATTTATTCTTTGGATCACTACTACAAAATTGCACACAAAATTGGACATAACAGTCTATTTAATGATGACTCCTCATATAAAGTTAGATTATTTTTCGGTTCACATTCACAAAAAAATTAAAAAAAGCTAAATTAAATAAACTTGATTTTTTTTTTCATATAATATAATATCCAATACATATATTCTATAACAATATCTATTAAAGAACCAAAGATCGATTGAATATTAATTTTCACTTTTTACCCTACATAAATACCTGGATAGATAACTAGATCTTGATATTACCATTTTTAATTGAAAAATCGTTGATATAGTGGCCTAAATTAATATTCCATACTTCGAGAATTAATTGTTTCTTTCAACTATACCACTCTTACCCCCTCCTATCCTGAAAAAACATTAGAATAATGGAATTATTATTGATAGACGCACGTCTAAAATATTTTTAAAGCTTGACAAAAACAATTAAAATCCTCTGCACATCAAAAATAAATTCGCCCCCATTCCTCCACATTATAAATCCTTCTTCTATACAATATATCTACGTCTTATTTCCAGCATTCAGGCTGTGTTTTAGCATCCCCCTTTCTTTAATTAATCTCCCACCCCTAGCAACGCTTAGCAACGAATGTAGGTACAGTAACACAATACAGTTTTTACACTTTTCTACTCGACAAAATCCCTAATGTCTCTGAAGACTGACATTAATTAAAAAATCTTGTTACGCATGCAAGAGCACCAACTCCAGAGAGAAGGCAATTTTAAGACTCTCTCTCGCGCTTTCGCGGGCCCGCGGCATATGCAAAATACGGCCTAATTTATGCACGTCTTTCGACTAATTCTAAACTCACCACCAACGCTTTAGGTTTTTTCCGTTTTGTTGTGGACCCTGCACAGCATGAAGAGAAGGAAGTCTATTGAATATGTGGGGAAATTGTTTTGTGTGAATATTCCATCTATTTCTTGAATCAATAATTGTGAAACAGAAAATACTAAAAATTAAGATATTTATTGATTCATAGAAGATTTAGTAAGGAAATACCAGAGGATTCCTAAATATATTCCTTTAATATTTTGTTTGTATTATAGGCTATCCATTTTATAGATGCACTCACGTGACTAGTGACACTAGTTGACTAGTTACAAGTTACATTGTTGTCAAACCTATTTCTAACATCATCATTTAGAATAAATTGGCACCGATAATTCAGCTCAATTTTAAAAAGAAAATGTTTTATAGTACCTACGTAGTTATGTTCGAAAATATATGTCACGTTACTGGATTTATGAAGTGAATGTCCTTTATACAGGGTGTATCAGTTTTAATCGAGCAAACTTTAATGGTACATTCTCCTGGTCGTCCTGAATCGGAAAAATGCATATTATATACCCCTATCTCGATTCCTAAGAAAGATACAGGGTGTTGAAGTTTACAATAAAATATCTGATGTGCCCAACACATGAGTTTCTTATACTTACGGATAGTATCACAATAATTACTTTTCCTAAAGAAATTAAGTTAAATTTCTTGTAAAAATTTTGAAGGTTTCCAGCAATTTTCAAATAGTCTCTGTCGCACTTATTGCAATACGCATAAATCTGCCCTTGTCCCATATGTGTTTTATTTTAGATTTTTGACCTATTACTCACTTAAAAAAATCTCCCGGTATGAAATTACATTTATTTATTCATTATTATTGTTTTCTGTACCATAGAAACCAGTAAAATAAAAAAAAAACTAATGGACCGGTCCTTCTGGGACTCGAACCCGGGACCTTCCGTTTGGCAGCCATATAATGAAACACATGGTCTACCTCGACCATCGGTTTCAACTATCAACGCGCTCTATGAGAAATATAAAGTGTTTTAAGAATATCTAGTTTTTTGAAATTTTTTTGACAGAATTTCAAAAAAAAGTTCAAGCAAAATTTGTTCAAAATTCAATTCTAAATCAATGTTAAAGAATAAAAAAATTTCATAAATTGTTTATTTTTCAAGATATTCCTAAGAAACCTAAAAATGTCATCAGGTAACTGTCACTTGTTTTAGTGCTAGATGAAAAACATTGAATGTGGCACCCACAAATTTGTTCAAACTCTTAAATATGTCTGTCTGTGTGTCTGTCTGTCTGTATCCACCATAACTCAAAAACGACTTATTGGATTTGATTCAAATTTCATATTTAAGAGTTTGAACAAAATTGTGGGTGCCACATTCAATGTTTTTCATCTAGCACCAAAACAAGTGACAGTTACCTGAGGACATTTTTAGGTTTTTTAGGAATATCTTGAAAAATAAACAATTTATGAGATTTTTTTATTCTTTAACATTGATTTAGAATTGAATTTTGAACAAATTTTGTTTGAACTTTTTTTTGAAATTCCGCCAAAAAAATTTCTAAAAAACGAGATATTCTTAAAACACTTTATATTTCTCATAGCGCGCGTTGATAGTTGAATTCGATGGTCGAGGTAGACCATGTGTTTCATTATATGGCTGCCAAACGGAAGGTCCCGGGTTCGAATCCCAGAAGGAACGGACCATTAGTTTTTTTTTATTTTACTGGTTTCTATGGCACCGAAGACAATAATAACGAATAAATAAATGTAATTTCATACCGGGAGATTTTTTTAAGTGAGTAATAGGTCAAAAATCTAAAATAAAACACATTTTTGTCGTAAAATTCGGTTATAATGAGTGGGACAAGGACAGATTTATGCGTATTGCAATAAGTGCGACAGAGACTATTTGAAAATTGTTGGAAACCTTCAGAATTTTTACAAGAAATTTAACTTAATTTATTTAGGAAAAATAATTATTGTGATACTATCCGTAAGTATAGGAAAGTCATGTGTTGGGCACATCAGATATTTTTGCTATAATTTCCATGAAAAAGCTTGGATTCAAAGAAAATTTTGCATGTTTGCCCTCCTCCCTAAGGACAATTTTATGAAGATATTTTCGATTTGGGGGGGGGGCAGCAGTGGTGCGCAATTCGGTCACATCTCAATTATTTCAAAGAAAGAAGTATGCCACTGTAATTTAAAAAAAAATTTTTGTCTATCGAATTCCTTGTTCAATTTGGAGTGAAATTTAGTTTTACAGATCAAAAATTGAAGTTTTAGTTCCAGAGATAATTAATTTTTTCCAAAGACGTGCTAACTTGAAATTACTAAAAAATCCGGGAATGATGACAGATGCTGTTAATTCATTAATTCGTCGTTGTCAGAAATGCATCGAGGCTGGCGGGTTGCATTTTGAACAGTTGCTGTAATTTTATAATTATTTTTTGTTACTTTTTGTTTTTTAATAAATTTCCTATTTGATTTGTTTTCAATTTCAAGTTGGCACGTCTTTCGAATAAACTAATTAGTTCTGGAACTAAAACTTCAATTTTTGTTCTGTAAATGCAAAGTTTACTCCAAATTGAACAAGGAATTCAATGGATAAAAAAATATTTCTTAAAAATTACAGTGACATGCTTTTTTCTTTGAAATAATTGAGATGTGGCCGAATTGCACGCCACTGGTGCCCCCCCAAAATCGAAAATATCTTCATAAAATTGTCCTTAGGGAGGAGGGCAGGCATGCAAAATTTTGTTTGAATCTAAGCTTTTTTATTGAGATCTGACATAGGGGCGGAGCTTATTTCAAATATTACAATATGGCCGTCGCTAGTACGCTGTCACTTCAAAAATACACGGGAAAAGATTAAGTGAATTTTTTTTATGTCGATTTCCGCAGCCGAAATTTGCTCTTGGCTCTTGCGCCGAGACAAATCCAAGCCAGCAAAATTTCAAAGAGGTACCTATTAATCGCCTAATCCTAAACAAACATATTATTGTGTAAGTAAATAAAATTCGTTTAGGCGTCATTTTATGCGCTAAAATAATCTGTAAGTAAATGCGTTTTTAAGTTTGTGATTGATTTCAAGTTGCAGTCGAAAACTCAAAAAAATACCTATCCTCTTGAGGTCTATAACTTTTATCGCCTGTACAAAAGTCTATTCTTAGAAAGCAGAAAAAAAATAGTTAGATATGATGATATAAACAATTCTGGTCTTGTGCAGTTTCAAATTTGGAACTTATCAAATTGATTTTTTTTATGATTCGTTCGATTATGATATGATTTTTAGAAGTTGTGGAGCGCTAGATGGTAGTGTTTGTTATAGATGCACAGATAATTTTTTCTACCTATACTTACACATGTAGCTTTAAATAAGAGTATATTCGAATGTTTTACAGGGAGTAGGGACCTGCTATTGCAACCCACAATCGCGCAATAAACATTGTGTTCTTTTAAAAGCATTGGGAGTTGGATTCACGTAGCTCATATTTTTATACTTTTAATAAAAAGATTTAAAAAAATTAAACATTTGTAATCTGACATCTCCGACGTACTAGCGACAGTTCCTCCTGGCGCCAAGAGATGTCGAGTCAGAAATGTCAGATCTCAATAGAAGTTATTGCAAAAAATGATTTTTTCTTGTAAACTTCAACACCCTGTATCTTTCTTAGGAATCGAGATAGATGTATATAATATACATTTTTCCGAATCAGGACGACTAGGAGAATGTACCATTAATGTTTGCTCGATTAAAACTGATACACCCTGTATACGTACAAGAATGAGAGCAAGTAGTGATGATATTCTGAAAGTACCATACAAAACTTTAGGGTCTTTGGAAAAAATAAAACAAATAATTTAAAAATGTTTAGTGCTATCGAATATTTGTCGAACGCGGTTATCGTACACTATAAACAGGCATTTCGCGCACTTGACTCACAAATCACTATTAGTTACTTGAAAAAATGCACATCAATAATTAATTATTATTGAGATTTTTTGCGTTAAAAATCATCCATTAGATAACATAGATAGGTACACACAATTTAACCTGAAACAAACCGTGACACAAAGAGATAATCTATTCAAAATGCAAATCCTGCAATTATTTTATAAACATACATAAAACGAAATTTATATATTCCATGTAATGTCACATTGTATTTGGGTAATTGTTTCTCGGGGATTTTCAGTGGCCGAGAAGTGGTCATATTTGCATCGCTCCCACTTTTGCATAACTGCACCAACAACTGTGAATACAGAAATATATTCCGAGAGAAAACTACTATTAACGTTAACATACTTCTCTAGTACATTTTCCTCGTCGCCGTGAAACTTTTTAAATTTATTTTACACATTCCAAGAAACCATAGTCAAATTGGTGCGATAATTTATGAATATTTTTCTATAATTCACAATGAGTCCCGTGTACATAATTAAATTAACAACTACGATGATGATACATAGTTTGGGGAATTTGCGGAGGATAGGAAGCGGCGGTGTGGAGGGAGAAGGGCTTCAGTTTAGTTGATTAGGTTATTAAGAATAATACGTGTATTATATTGAATTATCAGCGAGACATTATGGTATGTCATCTTAATAAACAATCTCATGAGTGTATCTGAGATGAAGATCTGTTGAAACAATGGTCCATGCCGTGCGCGCTCTGTCCTAGTCGTACCTCATCAATTATCAATGTCTTTATGTGTGGTCGCACTGTTATTTTGCTATGTGCTTGTGTTCTTCCTATATCGTTGTCATTATCATCATAAAGGATGTAAATGAATGTAACATATCGTCTGAAATGAATTTGTGGAAAATGTGAATGCAAAATAATATTTGCGAGAAATTACAATGGTTGCCAAAAGGAGGTGTAAAAAATTACCAGAAGAAACTCAGATTGCGACTAGAGAAAATTTAAATTGATAATTGATAGCATAGTCAAATTATTAAAAAATTGGGTTATTATTATAGTTATTTATATTATAAGTGGGATATGAACATCATTAACATAAGAGTCTGAAAATTGCAGAACGAGTCGTAGACGAGTTCTGTAATCAGACGAATATGTTAAAGAGTGTATAGCCCACGTGTAATATACAAGATTTTATCTACTACCGTCCAAATAATTAAAAATGAATTTTGAATTTATTTCCAGCGACATTGCTCAGTCGTTGTTGTCAAGTTGTCGTACTGGATTAACCTAACCTAAGTTATGTAAAAACTAGCCAGCGCTACACAACAGTTAATTTGAATTATAGATTTTGAAATAATTAAACAATTTATAGACAAAAAAACTCTTGGACATGGACCGTGTTATGTTTATTATTAAAAAATAAAACTAATTTTTTCTAAAATAAAACTACACATTTTTTCAGTTATTTAACGTGAAATTAGGGTTTTTCCTGGGTAGATACGCTATTATAAAATTCTCCAGGTTTCAAAAAATCAAACTTAAGAGTATGAAGTGTCATTACTCAGTGTTAATAACAAATTTTAAAGAATTAAACAATTTATATTATAATAAAATTAGACATTTACAAATATAAACTTTTCTATAATGATACTAAATTGTAAAAATTGTGTTGTAAATACTTGTAAGAAAGAATTTTCTTGTTGAAATTTCAGTGTGGTAATGATTTCTTTAAAACACATGTTGCGTAATAATTTGACTTACCTTACTCAAATTAATGTCAAATCAAGGCTATTATGAATTGGTAGTAGATAAAAAAATTTATATTTTACAAAAAATATAAACTTCCTAACATTTTTATTTAACTCATAGGCGACACAAATTACGATTTATGAAGTATTTAAAACGACTGTGTTATTTTATTTGTTTTTTAAGCTACAAAACTAAAATTCTTCTCATTAACCCTATTTTTATCATCAGTTTATATAAATACATTTAGAAAATCGAAATTGATATTGTATAAAATGTATTCTTTTGAATTCGGTCCATTCGTTCAAAAACTATAACTTTTTAAGTACACACTTCCTTTTTACACGCGCCGTGGTTCAACAGTTAGAAGAGCTACAAACATAAGGACCCTTTACGCACTAGTTTAATACATTATATATTTCCATATTATATATTTTACGACATTTTGCTATAAAAACCGCAAATGATTATGCTGTCTTTATGAAAACATGGTATGAAGCCATCGGGCGTACAGAAAAGTTACTTTTTTGAATGTTCATTAGCAACGTGCGAAAAAGTAAAATTGTATAAAAAAGTGATATTTATAACTCACAACTCGTCAAAAATTTTTTTAAATACAGTGTGTTTCACGGGAAATGGTAACACCTCAATAACTTTTTTATTCTTCGGTAAAATTAGAAAAAAATTTTTTTGTATGTAAAACTCGCAATTCTCTTTTAAACGAGTAGTGAAAACCTAGCCTACTACGATAAAAAATAAATCGAAAAATTAGAAAAAAACGTAGGATTAGGGACTTTTTTTATCTCAAAACCCCAAATCACAATTTTGACTGAAAACAAAAAATTTCTCGGAATGAATTTTAAAGTTATATTTTCAAGATTGCCATGATTCATTGAACAGTACCTAGATATCAAGAGATCTATCATATAAAACAATGTTTATTTGTCAAAATTGTAATAAACAAAAAAAAATATATATTTTTTGTTTTCAGCTAAAATTGGGATTTGGGGTTTTGAGGTAAGCCCGAAATATGTTTGTTAAGTTTTCCAAAAAAATCCTTAGTATGTTTTTTCATTTTTTTCGGTTTATTTTTTATCGTAGTAGGCTAGGTTTTCACGACTGGTAAATTTTTTTTACTTGTTTAAAAGAGAATTGCGAGTTTTAATACAGAAACAAAATTTTTCTAATTTTACCGAAGAATAAAAAAGTTATTGAGGTGTTACCATTTCCCGTGAAACACACTGTATATAATAATGTGTTAAACAGCTTTTGCTCTTCAAATTGCTGCCAATGGTTTCAAAAATAAAAATTAATCTCTTACATTGTTAATTTCAAATTATTCCTGTTTTAGAAGTTAGTAGGGATGGATTAACCACATGGCACATTAGACAACTGCCTAGGGACGAAATTGAAAAATGTGTCATTATGACTCGCGATTTTTATTTTCTTATACGAAGTAATAAGAAAGTATCGTAATCGTGATTTTTTTCGACTTCGAGATTTTGATCGATTTACACGTTTTGAGGGCCCCTGAATTCATTTTCGCCATGATGTCTGACTGTCTGTATAAGTAAGTGAGTAATAGGTCAAAAATCTAAAATAACACTTATTTTTGTCGTAAAATTCGATTATAATGAGTGGGACAAAGACAGATTTATCCGTAGGTACTGCAATACGTGCGAGAAAGATTTCCGACAACTATTTGAAAATTGCTGGAAACGCTCAAAATTTAAACACGATATTTACAAGAAATTTAACGTAATTTCTATAGGAAAAGTAATTGTGGTACTATCCGTACAAGAAAGTCATGTGTTGGACACATCAGATATTTTTACTTAGTGAATATTTATCTTATAGGGGAGCGTAAATAAATTAAGTAGTGTAAGGCCCCACATGGTCTTAATCCGACCCTGGATCGTAGTTTTGGAATCCATTATATATTTTGGTTTAAGTTTCAACTGATAAACATAAAAGTAATCTATAATAGAATTTTTTGAAAATATGTAGTATGAAGACGTTGACATTTTTTATAAATCTATGAAAAATCTCCGGAAAAATCAATCATTTTTATTTTTTCTCCGAATTTAAAAGAGGTTCATTGTTTAAATGAAAATTTCTCTATCATAAGGTTTATACAATGTTGATGTACTCTCCTATTCCATATTAAATTTCTCTTTCGAACGAAATAATAATAAAGAAAATCTGCAAAGCTTCTGGTAATTTACATTTCATTTGAATTCACCTCCCCTCCAATCATAACATCAATGTAATTAAAGACAACATGACTTCGCCATCGCACAGTTAAATAAGAGAAAATTCAACCATCAAGGGCAGAAGTTCAAAAATTATGATATTAGATAAGAATAACGATTCTATGGCCTAGTTCCATTTTCATATATCCATTAGATAGTTACCTACCTATAACTTAGATTGTGAATTCTATTGTCATTTGTGTTAACTAAGTTACAGATAACAATTTAATAGAAATTAGAAGATGGAACATCCGAACTGAGCCGAAATATAAAAAAAATTTTCGAATCTTATTGTCAAACTTTGAAGTGAAATGCGAATATCGCTTTCTGTTTTTTATTAAATTATTGCAACAATTAACGTTGATAATATTTATATTGAAGAAATATCTGGCAAGTGTAACAATTTTTTATGATAATAATTGTGAAATGAATTCTACAAACATGCATTCTCACGAAGGCCGAATTTTAAGATGAATATGACTTTTTCAGTCCATCAAATATAAAATTAGATTAGAGACTGCGCAAATAAATATTCTAGCTTTCTTTAGAATTTTTATCTCTCTTTTATCGTTAGCTTCTGGTTTGTGTTTTAAGATACGCAATACAGTGGAGATTCTGGATTATCAGTTAAATCTAACCTTATCTAACCCTACTTTTTGTCTATTAAGAGAATTCCCCACATTGTTTTAAATTGTTTTTATAATACCTACATGATTTTATGTCAAATAAACAAACAGCTGTCATTGTATAGCAGCAATTTATCATCACTCAACTTTCAAATGGAACAAAGGACCAAAACTGATGTAACCCTCAGTTCGTTCAACTTTTTCCTCAAAACATTGCATGTATTTTTGATTGAGGTAAAAAAGCACAGGGGGCAAATTACTAATAAATAATTAGTCTTCAACTGAAGTATGGTGTCTTAATTAGTTATAAGGTAGTTCGGGGGTTGCTGCTTGCTGCCTCGCCCTTAAGACGCACCCAAATGTTCTAATGGTAGGATTTCTAAGTTGAAGTGAAAAAATTGTATAAGTATGGAACAAAAATTAATATGGATTTTTAATAATATACTAATCATAATAATTAGTTAATGAGTTTCTTTGATGTTGAGGACTAAGGCAAAGTTGGCGCGATATAATCAAATTAAATAGTAGATAAGTAAATCACTTGAGTATTGAGATAATGTGGCTTTCTTTTTGATGGTTGGACCGCGTCGTCGATAGATATCGAACAAATATAACTGAATTAATTCCAGCGTTTCCGTTAATAAAATTTTAAGCATCTTGTAAAACTTTTTCATTAAAATTATATTCCAAAAATAACATGTCTTGAGATAAAAGGCTTCCCCATGGCATTTCTAATTACGCAATGGTTTCTAATTGCATTACTTTATGTTCAAACTGTATTGATCTCTCAACTTTTACCCTCTAAAATAAGAATCCACATCCCGCGCTTTAACTTTGCCTAATCTTTTCCATTTTACTGCCAACTTAAAATACGCCCTTATGAGTCTTCAAACAACCCTTTCTTTCTCAATTATTCTTCCAGCTGGGCCGCTGTGGAGCCCCAGAGACATTCCAGGTTCGAAATATATTATTTTTGCGATACCTCTACACATTTGGCGCAGCTTTAAATCTAAATAAAAGTAAGTAATCACTCGCGGCCGTGGCTTTTAATTAAAACTATAGGCCCTCAATTTCACGCCATGTAAATTCCGGGTAAACAAATAATTGTATCTTGACGCTTCAGGGTTAAGGCAGTTTTTCTTGTTATTCTACAAAAAAATGATAGCTCGTTGAGAAACGATGGGATAAGCTGGGGCTGATGGGGTTGTTACTAGAATGTTATAAATATTTGAATAAAGATAAATATTTTGAACTTAAAATGTCTCTTATTCCTAATTGATTTCTTGAGTCGCGTAATCATAACTAATTAAGGCAATTTCTTTGGGTATTAAATAATAAAATATTCCTGCTTGCAGTATTTGTAAAAGGCAAACAAATTTATCGTCGTAATTTTGCAATAAGTCCTAGTTAGGCACAAATGGAAAAATATTTGCCACGATTAATTATCTGATGGCAGCAAATAAATCGCTATATATTTCGCAATTGTCTCAAAATCAAACCTTGAACATGACATGGAAAAAATATATTATGTATTTGACAAAAAATAATTAGAAGTCGTCAACAGTGCATAATAACCACCAGAATAAAACCATATAAATCACGCAAGAGCCTACTTATTTACGTATATATTGTCAATGTTTTCTTCGCATTCTCCCCTTCAGCACCTTTCCCGCGTTGGTACATTTCTTACACAACTGATATCCTACACAGCATCCGCAGACGATTGTGTTTCTTTATGCCATTGTTGCAGAGTATCTTTCCGATGCAGGCTGACAAGAACACTTCTTCTAACGTCACCGACAATGCCTTCTTAATCAAATGAACGCAACTCAAGATATGTTTACTCGTCTTATATTATTGTGACGTAGTGTATTTTATGTAAAACTGACAAAGGAATTAGGCGGGAAGGCTGCTGCATGGGTTCTCATACCACACCACCCCCGCGTTTGCACTGCCTATAGATATAGATTATGTGCGAGATGACTTGAAATGAATGAAATAAAATTAAAACGGTTCTTTATAAGAAATTGTTTTCTATATTTCAAGTAGGGATTATGTTACGGTTTTTTTCGTATGTTGAAACTGAAACTTTTCGGTTGGTTTCAGGAGTTTCACATTTGCATCTTGAACAAAGGTTAGGACTTGATGATTTTTCCCCAATGGTATTATTTGTACATAAATTAATATTAATAATAAAGGCTACTGGAAATAATAGACATATTACTTCCACCTTTTAAGAAAATATCTTCATTCAAGCAAAATCTTTAACAATTAGCTAAATATTTGAAAATCATCTGGGAAATTTTAAAGCTCAAATCTGCTCCCTTCGAACTTTGCTACGAGATGATAGGTAAGTTTTTAATTTTGAAATATATCTGATGTAGAGGCAGGACTTGACTTTTCAATACAAACCTAACCTAATTTTTTTAATAAAAGCGAAATTGAGGTTTACAAAACTCTATTCTAAGTGAAAACTAGGAAATATATTTTGAAGCTACGAGTTTTCAAAGTAGACGATGATTACCCAATGAGAAGTTTTACTTTTTCCCATTCTCGCAAAAAATATGTAAATTACTTTTCATAATATCAATGACTTTTTTTCAACATTGCCAATCCTTGGTTACCTATATAAAAAGGAAATTTTCTCAAAATCCGTTAAGAGGTTCCAAATTTACATTTTTTAATTAGACACTTTATGATTATGAGATCGTTCTTTAGTTATTTATGCCAACTTGGCTCTGTCTAAAAACGCCTTTTATTTCAAAAAATGACCATTGGTTCCATAACGATAACATAAAATATTCACATAAATAAGTTATGTATATCTGGAAATATTTGCAAAAGTGAGGTGAAATTTTATTTTCCTTACCAAGCCCAAAAATATTCTAAATTATTTTCCGTAATGTTGATGATTTTTTTTTAATTCAAAGGCAACAAAGCTTTATAAAAGTGTGTTCTTAATGAAAATCCGTTAATCTGTTGTAGAGCTACGAATTTTCAAATTGGACAATGTAGAAAATTGATCAAAAATTTTAGTTTTTCTTCCAGTCTCGCAAAAATTGTCGAAACTAACTGTTATATCATTGATGAGTTTTTCTTGATAAAAGCGGCATTGAAGTTTAAGAAACTGTATTCTAAATGAAAATCCGGAAATTCCGTTTAATTTTCAAACTTGACTATGTACAAGATTTTTGCAAAATTTACACGTTGTTACATTCTACTGCGTTTACATTATTCATCTTTATTTTATTTGTTTTAAAACAAACCCGAACAAAAACAGCACCTTATCGATCGTCGATCATCGTTTTAGAAGTATAAT
This sequence comes from Pediacus dermestoides, assembly GCA_963942485.1. Lineage (NCBI taxonomy): Eukaryota > Metazoa > Arthropoda > Insecta > Coleoptera > Cucujidae > Pediacus > Pediacus dermestoides. The sequence continues at coordinate 10,520,594 of OZ012632.1, read as the reverse complement.
GTAAATAAATAAAAAATAAATAAATAAAAATAATAAATGACGTGCACGTAAGTTCTGGTAAATTTTGCTATAGTGAGAAATTTTATATTTCTTGCCATAAGCTCGAAAATATTCTAAATTGTTTTATACAATATTAATGAATTTTTTTCCTTAATTTAGACAACATTAAGCTTTGTAAAACTGTGTTCTTAATGAAAATCCGTAAACCCGTTGTAGAGCTACACATTTTCAAAGTGGATGTAGAGAATTGATCAGAAATTTTAGTTCTTCTTCCATCCTCACGAAAATTATCTAAACTAACTGCTACAATATTGATAACATTTTGCCTAATAAAAGCGACATTGAGCTTTCTAAAACTTTATTCTACGTGAAAATCCGGAAATTCAGTGTAGAGCTATACACTTTCAAACTTGACTACGTAGAAAATTAGTTAGAAATTTTATTTTTCTTACCATAAGCCCACAAATATTCAGTAGTAATATCACAAGAGCATAGAAAATAATCGATTATACTTCCGAGTCACTAGACGTATTCTGCGAAACACCACGAGAGCGTTAGCTCGAGTGGTGTTTTAAGGATATACGTCGAATGACGAGGTTAGTAAAACGATTATTTTCGTTTGCTCGAGTGGTATTCGTTACGATTATATAAAGAATTGACAAACAAATTGTTTTTCTGACGTTTATTAATAAACATCAAAAAATGTTACTATGACAAAATTCACATTGTTGGAGGAGCGAATATACGAAAACGGTTATACCACGTCGTCAAGGGGTATATTCGCTTATCAATACATAGTAACTATGTAAAACTTGTAATAGCTATTGGCTGAATTTATGGTGAGTTATATAATCTAAATTATTCTCCATAATATTGATGATTTTTTTCTTTATTCTGACAAGCTTTGTAAAACTGTATACTTAATGAAAATCCGTTAATCCGATGTAGAGTTATATGAATTTTTTCAAAGTGGATGTAGATAATTGATAAGAAATTTTAGTTCTTCCATCCTCACAAAAATTATCGGAAAATTTGGCGTATGTAGTTAACAGCGAATTTGGAAAAAATTTGATATTACCTTATTAATTAAGATCTCCTGATTATGAAAATGCTAAAAATAAGCGGCGGTCTCTAATATTTCCAAAGTTATAGGAGTTTGAAAACTTGAAACATCCAAAGTTTAGAGGTGTTAATTAAGCACTTTTATCAAGTTTTATTCACTAAAAATGCACTCAATAGACTCTATTGCACTAACTAATGATTAATCAACCATTACATTTTAGTAAAAACGATTTATTACTCTATTTCGGCACGTTTATTTTGAAATACTAAATCTAACCTTAAAATTTAAAATCAAGGATCGCTTGATGTCTTAGTATAAGGGCATGGGAAATTCCTTTGACAGCAAAACAAGAAAAAGAAAATGCTTTAAAAATAGGGTTTTCATCAATAATATTAAATGGTAATGATTAATTAATTAATAATTAGTGCAATAGGTACTAGCGAGTGGATTTTTAGTGAATAAAAGTTGACAAAAGTGCTTAATTTACACATCCAAACATTGGATGTTTCAAGTTTTCAAACTGCTATAACTTTGGAAATATTGGAGTCCGTCGCTTATTTTTAGCATTTTCGTAATCAGGAGATCTTAATTAATAAGGCAATTTCAAAATTTTTACAAAATCGCTGTTAGCTACATTCGCCAAGTTTATCAAATTATCTAAACTAACTGCCACAATATTGATAACAATTTGCTTAGTAAAAGCGACTTTGAGCTTTCAAAAACTGTATTCTAAGTGAAAGTCCGGAAATCCGGTGTAGAGCTATAACATTTTAAACTAGAATGTGTACAAAATTAATTTATGAGAAATTTTAGTTTCCTTACCATAAGTGCATAAATATTCAAAATTTTTTCCATAGTATAAAATTTTCTAAATTAAGGCAACATTAAGCTTTGCAAAATAGTATTTTTGGTAAAAATCCGTTAATCTGGTTAAGAACTATGAATTTTCAAAGTGTAGAAGATTTATCAGAACTGCCATAATATTGATGATTTTTACTTTCTTATACGTAGTATAAGGAAGTATAGTAATCGTGATTTTTTCGACTTGGAGATTTTGATGGATTTACACGTTTTGAGGGCCCCTGAATCCATTCTGACCATTTTCGCCATGATGTCTGTCTGTCTGTGTGTCTGTCTGTCTGTATCCACCATAACTCAAAAACGACTTCTCGGATTTGATTCAAATTTCATATTTAAGAGTTTGAACAAATTTGTGGGTGCCACATTCAATGTTTTTCATCTAGCACCAAAACAAGTGACAGTTACCTGATGACATTTTTAGGTTTTTTAGGAATATCTTGAAAAATAAACAATTTATGAGATTTTTTTATTCTTTAACATTGATTTAGAATTGAATTTTGAACAAATTTTGTTTGAACTTTTTTTTGAAATTCTGTCAAAAAAATTTCAAAAAAACTAGATATTCTTAAAACACTTTATATTTCTCATAGCGCGCGTTGATAGTTGAATCCGATGGTCGAGGTAGACTAGACATAGAGACTTGACTACTGCTAAACGGAAGGTCCCGGGTTCGAATCCCAGAAGGACGGACCATTAGTTTTTTTTTATTTTACTGGTTTCTATGGTACCGAAAACAATAATAATGAATAAATAAATGTAATTTCATACCGGGAGATTTTCTTAAGTGAGTAATATGTCAAAAATCTAAAATAAAACACATTTTTGTCGTAAAATTCGGTTATGATGAATGGGACAAGGACAGATTTATACGTATTGCAATAAGTGCGACAGAGACTATTTGAAAATTGCTGGAAACCCTCAAAATTTAACTTAATTTCTTTAGGAAAAGTAATTATTGTGATACTATCCGTAAGTATAAGAAAGTCATGTGTTGGGCACATCAGATATTTTTCTTAATAAAAGAGGCTTACAAAACTGTATTCTAAGTGAAAACTAGGAAATTTGGTGTAGAGCTAGCAATTTTGATGAAAGTTTTAGTTTTCCTCATTTCCTCAAAAATGGTCTAAACTACCTTTCATAATGTTAATGACTTTTTTTAGTAATGTTAACACTTGGATGTATTAAAAGCTAAATTTTCTAAAAATCCCTCAAAATGGATTAAAATTTACATTTTTTCAGTCACTTTACGATTTTGGAAGCAATTTCGCTTGGAAATTTCAGATTATCTAACATAACTTAAAAGTAAGATTATGGTTTCTGTTATTTTGTTTTTAATTATGCCAATATGGCCCTGTGTAACACCGCCCTTTTTTTCAAAAACTGACCAGGGTTTCCATAACGGTAACATTTTACAACATTCACATAAATTTGTCTGGTAATATTTTCAAAAGTGAGGTTAAAACTTTTGGTTATACATATAAAACAAATTTCGAGATAATCCGCTCAGCGATTTTAATATTGTGTCACTTCAAACTACGTAAATGAGAGAATTGTACAAATAAAAAATGTGTCACGCTTTTTATAAAACGCTATAATTTTATTGGTTGTATTTTGATGATAGTTACTTTATTTCAAAGCTAAATATTTGTTTTTCTTCTCCCATACTTTAATTGATTTATTAGACATTTACTACCTGTACTGTAATGCGATTCATTACGATACAGATTTTTCATTAGGATACAAGTTTATAACCAATAGAAATGCAACATTACACCAATATTCCGTCAATATCAAATATTGCCATGAACATCTGACAGATCTAAAATTTAAAATTTGAAATTTCATTTTGTTTTTCTTACATTTCTGAGTTTATGATGATGCCAAAATATTTATTTTCTTATTTTTTATTATTTAAAAAAAATAGTGTATGCAACTCACATTTAACTCACCTACGACTCGTGTCTTAATTCTCATACTCGTGTCTTAATAGCTATCATTAAATGCTCATTGCATAATACGAGCCCTAACAACTAAATGTTCGGACAAAAGTAAATTTGATTGTCTTTTTTCCATACGCGCAAAAGTTATCTAAATTAACTTCCATAATATTGATGGTTTTTTCTGTTATAATGCCAACATTTAGTTATATAAAAACGTAAATGTCGTAAAAATCCGCTCGGCGGCTCCAAAACTGTGGCACTTTAACCCAGTAGGATGGAAAATTTGTAGAAACAAAGAATTATTATTTTCAAAACGTTGGATCTAGTAGTCGGATTTTGATGAAATTTACTTTATTGAAAGGTTGGATGTTGGTTTTCTTTACAAAAAAGTTTTTATTTGGTAATTTTAGGCATTGATCGGAGCTTCAAAGTTGCACCTTTAAAAATGATAAAATTTTCTAGTAACTGTTTTAAAGAATCACAGTTTTGAAACCGCTGGTTGGATTTGTGTCAAAAACATTTAAATTAAAGCTCAATAATCGTACTATATTGAAAAAATCCTGAAATGTTAATATGAATTTTCTTTGCATTTTTTTCGAGTTCCACAGTTCACTTTTCAAAAAACGTGTTTTTTGAGGGTGCTACCTACATTAAAATAATCACAGTTTTGGAACCACTGGTTGGATTTTGGTAAAATTTACTTTATTGCAAAGCTGGATATAGGTTTTATGTACAAAAAAATCCCCAAGTCTTTATTTGATGATTTTAGGCATATTTCGTAGCTTTAAAATTGCACTTGAAAAATGTGACGTAATTTTCTAACGACTGTTTTTAAAAAATCACAGTTTTGGAACTTGGTGCAAACGACATAAAGGTGCTTTCATGGCCCTCATCCAGTCCGGACTTAAATGTCATTGAAACTCTTTGGCATAAAATTAAACGTATTCTACGCAATAATCCACCAAGAACCATTGGGGACTTAAAGACCAAAATAGAAGACATTTTGGACAGTTTCACGCCAGAAGTGTACCAAAATTTGATAAATACAATGCCTGCTAGAATGCAGGGAGGTATTAAAGCAAAAGGAGACGTACCCTCTTATTAATGGTCTTAAATTAAAAATTATCCCAACATTTAGTTGCAAATTCATTTTGTAAAGTTTGCTAATTATTAAGGTTAAAATATTGTTAAATCCAATAAACAATTTTCTTCCATGCATAATATTGTTATTAAGGCTTTATCTTATTGTATTGTTAGGTGTTTAACTAATTATTTGCGTAAAACTTCCAGTTCTATTTTCATACTTCAAAAATTTACTTTTGTCCAAATATTTAGTTGTTAGGGCTCGTATACTATTTTACTATTTATTGATAAAAAATCAGAACGCTTTTATCTGGCGATTTCAGATGTTTTTTTGTGATTTCAAATTTGAATGTTTGGAAAATGATAAATTTTGGAAAGGATATTTTTTGTGTTTTCTTGTGCATTTGCATTATTTTGACTTTCTTATCATTAAATTTCAACTAATTGTAAGTTTCGTTACAATTTAATGTATACTTTGTCTATACCGTGACGTGTGACATTAAATTAACATTTCCACATAGTTTTTTGCAACGATATATTGCTGTGTAAAATTGGCTTGAGTGCAACCTTTAACCATAACTTGAATAGTTCCACCTGTTATAACATCTTCTATGGCTCCAACTTGAGCCCTGGCTAAGAATTAAACTAATTAATCCCAAGCAAAAGCAAAGCACACTGCCTCGGCAATCTATTTTATTTTAGCATTTTGCAATGCCGAGTGGTCCAGATTAAAGTATGCGCGCTGTATTTATTATACATTTTTATTCAACCGTTTTTAAATACTTACTTCCAAGATTATATGAGCTTGTTTCCTTTTCTCCCATCCAACCCCATTCTCTCTTTTTCCATCATCGTTGTTGTTTCTTAACTATTTTTCTCTTAAAATTCAGCTACTTTTTTCCGTTACTTACTTGGATAAAATTAATAATTACCTATATCGATTAAAAAAATTCTTAATTACTTTCCCCTATAGGATAAAAGTTAAAAACATCGTACTTGTGTGTACGGTTAATTTTTAAAGATAACATTCACAAGCTCCGCGGGTTTTATCCTCGCGTTGATAAATTAAGGGGCGGATTGAAAGGCGCGCGGGCTGCGACACAGAGAGAGGGGCTGTATTAAAGATTGAGAAAAGGGTTGGAGGAAAGATTCGTAAAAACACCCACTTATGAACGAGAGACGAAAACAGAGAAAAGGTTAACTAATTCTTTATCAGGGGAGTGGACGCTACTGGTATAAATTAAACATTTTTTAAATTTCCCGGCAGTCTATTAAATAGAATACAGATTCATTTCATTTTCATAGACAGGTAATTAGATATTGTATTATAGATAAACTGGATGAAGAAAATTGGAAATTGCGAAAAATTAAATGGCATTTGTACATAAAATAACATTTGGAAAACTTGGAGTATTTCCCAATTAATAATTTTTGATTAAAACAAAAAAACTTCTTACAACTTACAACTTTTAATTACTGATTTGTCCATAAACTGGTTCTCACTAAGTTAATTAATAAGAATGTTACAATAACTTTATCCCAAAAAAATCTGACGGATATTCGCCATTTTTCGACAACATTTTACTGAAAATTTATTTCATTGCACATAAACCGATGAAAATATATGAAACATGCTTCTGATGGTGTAATAACACCATCAGAAGCATGTTTCATTTTGAAAACAATCAAAATTAATATAGTGTTGTGGAATGTTGTTTTTCAAAGGGTTGTGAAAGTTTTATACAAACTTTCGTGTTTGAAATGTTTTGTCTTAATGAAAATAAGTTACAGTTTTGGTTATAAATTGTATACATAAAGTGCTATTGAGAAATAATTATAAATTATAAGAAATCGATTTGCGAGCTTTGATTTTTGGCGGAGGCGCCGGGATAACATCTTCAAAGGTTAAGGAATTTTTTATGTCTACAGGATGGAATGATATTATACCACGTTGTGGGCTAGTAAAAAGCAGAAAATTGTTTGACATCCCAAAGCTCTTTGAAGATTGTATCTCGTTTATTCATAGTTTTCTAGATATAACTTTTGATAGAAATCTGAAATTTGGTGGGTTAATAACTTTATTAGCCTACTTTAAATTTATGTACGAGTACAACATTGTTCAGTGGCGTATTTGTAGAAGGAAGACTCAACTATTTTTGCCATATCTTTTTAGGAAATTGAAATTTTGGAAAACATTGTTTTTGATTAATTTATTTAATAGATTAGATCACAATCTATCTGCAATTTATTTTAAATAATGTTCTTAATACACATTATCATTGATGTCGCTGCAGAAGTTTTGTATAGTTAATTTAATCAAAATATCTGATGTGTCCAACACATGACATTTTATATGATGCGCACATCTGATCTTACGAAAATACTGAAACAACGATATAGAAAAAATCATGATCACTAAACTTTTTTCCGGCCTTTAAAGTGAAACATTAAAAGTATAGTGCTGGATGTCATAGTGTGACTATTTTAGTGTTACAGTTTTATAACTACAGGATAGATTTTTAGAAAATTGTGTAGGTTTTATTAGAAAAAACTCGACCTAAAAGTCTAACGGTAGATTTTATGTAGTTTTCAGATGTTCAAATTAAAACTTTGAAAATTGCACCAATTTTTATGGTTTCAGTGTCACAGTTTAATAACCACTGGTAAAATTTTAATTAATTAACATTTTAACAAAGCGGAAAATAGGTTTTATTACAAAGTACTCCTAAGGTCGGTGTTACGTGCTTTTCAGACCTTTCAAATGAAACTTTGAAAATAATGCCAAATTTAGTAGTGTCATAATTTAGAACCGCTGCACATATTTTAAGTAATTTTACATTTTTATAAAGTGAGATGAACGCTTAATTCCAAAAAATCACAGCTTTACAATCACTGGTCAGATTTTAAAGTTATTTGAATTTTTCAGAATATTGCGTTTCTTAATGAATAAAATTCGAAGACGCTAAAGGTTCTTTTTGTTGTGTTGTTTTATTTTCAAAGCGAAACGTTGAAAGTAGTGGCGGATTTCGTAGAGCGGCAATTTTAGAGTCACAGTTTTAGAACATCTAATTAGATTTTCAAGTAATTTGCATTTTTACAAAGTGGAAGGTTGGTTTTGTTATAAAAAAACAGTTGCTAGGGTTTAAAACAGTCTTTGTATGATGGTTTTTAGACGCTTACAAATTTTAAAATGAAACTTTGAAAATAACATCATTTTTTATGGATTGACAGTTCTAGTATTATAGTTTTAGAACCAATGGTTAGATTTTAAGGTAATTGACATTTTTAGAAAAAACAAATTGGGTTTCATTATTATTATTATTACCTACAATTTTGTTTCGTTTTTACAAAATATTAAATATGATTTAATTCGTTTTCGTTAAGTTATTTTTTCTACTCCCATAATTTAATTGATTTATTAGACATTTACTACCTGTACTGTAATGTGATTCATTATGATACAGATTTTTCATTACGATACCAAATATTGCCATGAACATCTGACAGATCTAAAATCGAAAAATTGGCAGTTCATTTTGATTTTCTGACATTTCTGAGTTTATGATAAAGTTGCCATAAGATTTTTTCTTATTTTTCATTATTTACTAGTACCACAAAAAATAGTGGCTATAAAAACACTCGTATTCATTACGAGTGTCGTAATTCTCATACTCGTGTCTTAATAGCTGTCATTAAATGATCATTGCATAATATAGGTACTATTTGAGTTACGAAAGTGTCAAAAACTACAACAGAAGACAAAATCTATAAAAATGTGCTTTGATATATTTTCATATCAAGTTTCTTTTCGTTCATATGTTCTGTAAAAGCCTCGCCTCAAGCTTATCCTCTTCGGCACAAATAATAATTATGTATACAAAACGGGCAATCCATGTAAAAAGTGCTTGAATACAATTAATAATTACAGAACAATTAATTTTTCTTTTCAGAAAAATGACACCGCTATACCAGCATGCATATACATATTACACAAAGACACCACTGCGATTTACCTACGTTATTACGTGGGCTTGTACTTATACAAACCTAGCGGGCAATTGTATGGAATATTTTATAAAAATAAATGTTCCATAAAATTAAATATTACATTTTTAGATGTATCCGGTTTAGCCTACAGTATAAATAAAATAGCAGCTTCATAATCTTTATTGTATGTGTATATGTGTGTGTAATAATGTGTTAAAGTGTTTATTTTATTTTATGATTGCTTTTGGATTGTTGTCATTGATGCCGCTGGTGATGTTTTCACAGTAAACAGAAACATGACTGGTCAAATTTTTCGTTTTATGTGAAATAAATCGGGTTTGATTCAACAAATATCATATCTATTAGCGGGAAAAAAGTGCACAGTTACACTATTATATTAGATAGTTTGTGCTGAAAATAAATTAGAAGAGTTGAAATAATTTCTAGGGGCATATTATATTTAATGGCGGGAAAAATATTAATGCGGTCAAGAAAAAGAAACTGAGTTGAAACTAGTTGAATATTTAGATAGATAATTTATGTGCTTTGTAAAAGTATTTACAAATTTACTTTTATTAAATGATTTAGCATCCGTGAAATTAACAATTTTTTGTACTGTTTTGTTGATATTTATAACAATATAATCTAGCTCTAGCCCTGGTGTTATGGATTCAGGGAGCACAAAATCTCGAAGGCGAAAATCAGGATTACTGAATAAGAAACTAAGTAATATAGGCGCTACTGTAGCTCACTTGCGTCATCTCTTGAATTTAATTTATCATCGATTTCTGCAAAAATATACAGGGTGTTCCATTAAAAAATGTTATTCTTGTGAACATCTAGAAAACCAGATGGTCAATTGTTTTTCTGTTTTTACCATTGTAATCAGCGGAAAAAATGCTACTAGTTTGCTAATTTAACTGACTTTGTAGCAGAAGAAAAAAAAAACAGAAAAACAATTGTCCATTTGGTTTTCGTAATACATATTCACGAAAATAACACTTTTTTAAATGCAACACTCTTACGGGTGTTCGCGCGAAGTGGCTCACTATTGTTAACTTCGTTATTATTGGAGCTACAAAGGCGGTTAAATTAACAAACTAGTAGCATTTTTTCCGCTGATTACAATTGTAAGAACAGAAAAACAATTGACCATCTGGTTTTCGAAATATTCACAAAAATAACATTTTTTTAAATGGAACACCCTATATATTTTTGCAGAAATCGATGACAAATTAAATTCTGTACCAAAAAATTTCCTCATTTTTTTTTATTATAATTTAAAATAAGCGAGTTATTTTGAAAAAAAATTGCAATTCTTTAAAATCAAGTAGCCATAAAACGGAATAGTAATTTATTAAAACCAAACAATCATAATTTTGAATTTAAGCAAGTTGAAAAGAACTTGAAAGAACTGCGGAAATATTAGTATTTTATTTAATATTTTTAATATACAGGTGTTTGCGCAAAGTGGTTCACTATTGCTAACTTTGTTATTATTGGAGCTACAAAATCAGGATTACTGAATAAGAAACTAAGTAATATAGGCGCTACTGTAGCTCACTTGCGTCATCTCTTGATCTACATTTTTTAACAGTTTTGTGAAATCACGTGTATATAAAGGCAAAAAAGTGAGAAAGGAAGACAAGATTTCATGGTTAATTCAATCATTGACGCCTGTGAAAATCACTATAGAATAGTTTAAAAAAAAGTTTAATAGTGTAATATTAAATATCTAAATCAGTTTGTTTTATTCCATAATTACTATATGCAGAAGACATTACGAGCTTATGAGAGTGTTGATATAAACTTTTTCCCTCCACACCGACGACTGCTTCCATATGCATCGATGCAAAGCCAATTTTTTCCTTCTTTCGATATTAAAAACGTCAACAACAATATGAAAATAGTTTTATGTTTTGTGAGTTTGCGTAACAGTCCATCATCAACAATAAATCTCAATTTGAATTCCCACGCATGGTGACGTGTAACTAATGTAAAATCACCGCAAATAGCTGTGACAGGTGTGGACTGACAAAGAGTGTCATGCTCGGTGCTCCTCAACATTGGATCTCCAATTTACATCTTCACATGATATCCTGCTATGTGACCACGGCCGCGATGGACCGTCGACTAGGTCGTGGACCCCTCGGTTGGTTAAGTTAGTTAACACATACACCACTGGAATCAGAGCAAGTGCTCTGTGATGTGATGAGCAAGTCGTCGCTCAATCTGCAGATGTTGCCATCATCAACTGGGCAAATCCATTCATTCATAGCAAAACTACTTAATAAAATGTAGATAACTATGAACGATCAAGCGATATTTCTGCACTTTATATCTGTTGGTATTTTCCGACGCGTTTCCTTTTTTTTCCTAAACCAAATAATACATTTCGTAAAGTTTGAATAATTGGATTTGTATATCTTAGTTTCACGGAAATACTCATTAGTGACTTAAGAAACTTAATCAATGTATTCCATTATTTTCTTGCACAGGAAACAATGCAATTATAAACATTAATTTCGTAAAATTCTCTTATAACTCTTCTATCTTAAGAAAATTCAAGAGAGCCCCCCGAAGCCTTCCAACCCAGCGCCCCCCTGCGCTTTTCTCACCAACCTGAGGGAGTAATTTGTCGGAGTTTCTACGATAAAACGCACGCAGAATTGTGATAGATTTAAGAATAAGAGACAGAGACAGATTATAAACCAAGTGAGATATTTAAATAAAAGAAAGAGCGGAGAGAAAAGCCGATAGAAGCCGGTTTACTCCACCAAGGCACAAACTAGTTTCACTTAGATTTTCATTTGAACTGTGAAAAATGTTTTAATATAAAACTTCAGACATTACGATGACCTATTAAATTACACGAGGATTACTAATACGAAAATATTTTCCTGGCACAAAAGATAAAGCTCGAGTAATCGTAATTTTAACAAGTTTATAATGGGGCATAAGTTTTAAATCAGTTATTTTCGATTTTATTCAGTTTTCATTGATGGTTTTTACAAATTGAATGTGATACAAACTCAATGGGAATTTGGTTGGTTCGTGGTGGAATTTCAACAAAACGGATGCAGTTCTACAAGAAAACTACGTTTTAATTCTGATTTCCATTGGGGTTTAGCCGAATTAAATACGGAATGAGAAAGGATTTTAGATTTTCAAATTCTTAATACTCAGCATTACACCACAATTACAAAGAAAGATGTAAAATATTACGTGTAATTATTTTAGATTATGCAACTTAACAAACAAAATTTTGGTACAAAAGCGCCAGCAGTCATTTAGAAATGTATATTATTTGTCTTGGGAAGATGGTTGATGGTTTAAACAAATATCAACTTCAAAAATCATGAAAAATTAATGGTGGTTTCTTCGTTATAGTTATATGAGGAAAGTGGTGTGACGCAATTTTCTTTCAGGAGAGTAAAGCGAATTTTGTTACGAAATGCCGAATAAAAATTGCCCCCGTTACTCGCCCTATTTATTAGCCTCACACTAGGAGCTGTCCAATAAAGATCTATATTATACAGGGTGGAGCAGAAAGGACGGACGGTTTTTAAATCGTTACAAAATTGACAATTTTTTCTTTAAAAAAAATTTATTGCTGATTTGAGTTCGTAATGAAATAGAATTTGATCAAATTATAAATAATATATACAGGGTGTGCGCGCGAATGTATTAAAACTTTTTTCAAAATAACTCGCTTATTTTAAATAGTTATCAAAAAAAGATAAAGATTTTTTGTACCTACATAATTTAATTTATCATCGATTTCTGCAAAAATATACAGGATGTTCCATTAAAAAATGTTATTCTTGTGAACATCTCGAAAACCAGATGGTCAAATGTTTTTCTGTTTTCACCATTGTAATCAGCGGAAAAAATGCTACTAGTTTGCTAATTTAACTGACTTTGTAGCAGAAGAAAAAAAAACAGAAAAACAATTGTCCATTTGGTTTTCGTAATACATATTCACAAAAATAATACTTTTTTAAATGCAACACTCTTACGGGTGTTCGCGCGAAGTGGCTCACTATTGTTAACTTCGTTATTATTGGAGCTACAAAGGCGGTTAAATTAACAAACTAGTAGCATTTTTTCCGCTGATTACAATGGTAAGAACAGAAAAACAATTCACCATCTGATTTTCGAAATATTCACAAAAATAACATTTTTTAACACCCTATATATTTTTGCAGAAATCGATGACAAATTAAATTCTGTACATAAATGTCCTCATTTTTTTTATTATAATTTATAATAAGCGAGTTATTTTGAAAAAAAATTGCAATTCTTTAAAATCAAGTAGCCATAAAACGAAATAGTAATTTATTAAAACCAAACAATCATAATTTTGAATTTAAGCAAGTTGAAAAAAACTTGAAAGAACTACGGAAATATTACTATTTTATTTAATATTTTTAATATACAGGTGTTTGCGCAAAGTGGTTCACTATTGCTAACTTTGTTATTATTGGAGCTACAAAGTCGGTTAAATTAGCAAACTAGTAGCATTTTTTCTGCTGATTATAATGGTGAAAACAGAAAAACAATGAGCCATCTGGTTTTCGAGATAGTCACAAAAATAACATTTTTTAAATGGAACACCCTGTATATTTTTACAGAAATCGATGAGAATTTAAATTCTGAACAAAGAATGTTCTTATGATTTTTTGACAATTATTTAAAATAAGCGAGTTATTTTGAAAAAAGTTTTCAAAGTTTTAATATCAAGTAGCCATGAAAATTATAATTTTGTAAATTTTCAATATTTCCGTAATTCTTTCAAGTATTTTTCAACTTGCTTAAATTCAAAATTATGATTGTTTGGTTTTAATAAATTACTATTCTGTTTTATGGCTACTTGATTTTAAAGAATTGCAAACTTTTTTTCAAAATAACTCCCTTATTTTAAATTATTACCAAATAAAAATGAGGACACTTTTTGTATAGAATTTATTTACCATAGATTTTTGCAAAAATATATAGGGTGTTCCATTTAAAAAAATGTTTTTTTTTAATATCTTGAAAACCAGATAGTCAATTGTTTTTCTGTTTTCACCATTGTAATCAGCGGAAAAAATGCTACTAGTTTGCTAATTTAACCGACTTTGTAGCTCCAATAATAACGAAGTTAGCAATAGTGAGCCACTTCGCGCGAACACCCTGTATATTTTTGCAAAAATTGATGATAAATTAAATTCGGTACAAAAAATGTTCTTATTTTTTTGATAATTATTTAAAACAAGCGAGTTAAGTATTTTCAAAAAAAGTTTGCAAATTTTAATACATTTGCGCGAACACCCTGTATATATTATTTATAATTTGATAAAATGCTATTTCATTACAAACTCAAATCTGTCAGTAAATTTTTTTAAAGCAAAAATTGTCAATTTTGTCACAATTTAAAAACCGTCCGTCCATTCTGCCCCACTTTCTATATTCATTACATAAACTATTTTTTTTTCAAACGTATAATAATTTCGATAATATACTATTCACAACCTTATATTGAAGGAGTTCATTTTTGTCCGGCGGCACTTTTGTCATTATTTTTGTACGGCGGAGCTGAAATAAATGCATTGAAATAACATGGGAAGAGTGTCTCCCTCTATGAATCGAAAATTCATTCAGACAGATACCTGCGCAACTAACCTAAAAAAGAATGAAATGTGTAAACTGTCATTTGAACCTAACCTAAAAATGAAGTTACAGAATCTCAAAAAAAATATTCTAATTAAAAGCTTGAAAAAAGAAATAGTATATAATACACGGCGGCGAAAGCATACTAATTGCCTCGCATACATTCTACTGCCTCGGCTAGCGCCTCTGCAGTGAAATGTATGCTCGGCTATAATATGAGCTTTCTCCGCCTGGTTTATAATATACTATTTTGACTGAACACGTCGCGTAAGCGTAATCTGGGTAAAACTGAACAGTCGCAATACATTACTACGGTGTGACGTCATGACTCCAGCAACCAATCAGAATTGCTTAACCGCCAATGAAGAGAATTTCAAATATTGATAAATTTTAAATTAGGATAATAGAGTACATTTGTCAAAAAATATAGAAACATGATTGTGTCTATTTTATTTATAACGGAAAATTTATGTTACGCATAAAAAAGAGTACTTTAAAAAAATGCTCCCAATTCTTCCTGTAGCTGTGAAAATTTCTGTTTTACATAATATTATTTAAGTATGTACTTTTTTTTAAACTTTATTTGCGATTATCATATACTTCAATTTCTTCCATATTAAGAAGTTCCAATGTACATCATATTGAATGACTTGGTGTCCACCGAGAATGTCTGTGCAAAAAAACCTTTGGAACCATTGTAACATCTCCCAGATTACCCTACGATTACTATCTCCGAGGAATTTCTAATAATCTCAACAACAATAATAATTTCCAACATTGCCTAGGCAAATAAAAATGAAATATTTCTCAGAGCCTATAATAGTTAATGATTTCGCTTCGCAGACACAATCTAAAAACGGTTTTCCATAGAAAAACCCAAGCGGGATGTAAGCATTTAGTTACGGTCCACGGAGTAATCTGTCTGTGTACATTGAGGTGTCGCACACAAAAACCACTCGTATTAAAATTTATGAATGATGCATGAAATAATTTATTGACTATATTTGGATTTAGTTAGACATGTAATAAAACGAAGCGATGGTATATTGCAAGATGTATTGTTTTAAAGTTTTTAAATTACACCTTCCAAATGGAATGAGAAATAATAAACGCATCAGAAAATTGTTCAATTTAAATAATGTAATGTATGATGGGAGAATGTGAGACAGGCTTGTGAGGAAGGATGCGTTCTTGCGGCCACTATAATCTTTTTGAAATGCCGATGCTACCGGCTGCCCTCCTAAATAATATCCATCTTAACCACCCATTTACTTGTAAATAATTTCTACGGAAAATTTATTGACAATTTTAAATTTAATTTTTTAAATTTTCTTTTGCTTTCTTACGTAAGTTTTCTGAAATTCAAGGCAATGTATATTACAATAAAGACGTAAACTACCTCGGATCATCTAAACCACCGTCTAATAATAATTAGCCACATCGTTTAATATTTAATGATCAATTTCTCTAAACCAATACATTAATTTCTAACGAAAAATCCTCGTGGCCTATGGCCACCCATACATCTATTTTTTCTGCAGAAAGAAAAATTAAAGCACTCCAAGCACGCAATAGATGTACCCATTTAGTAACCAACCTTCATAAAATTATTGCGCATTCACTAATTATAAAACTAGTTTATAAAATAGTGTAACATAATACAACCACCCACTATGCATTTCGTGAATTGCTTGTTAAACCAAAATAAACCGTATTGTGTTGTAAACTTAAGGAAAACAATATTTAGTTAAGCCAACATAAACTTGGTCGACTATGATTTTAATTGTACTGCATTTAATGGGGCTTTTACTGTGGAGAGTACAATTAGAGATATATGATATATTTATTACCATCAGTTTCTGGTAATGTTATAAATATTAAACAATTAAAACTAGTGGATATTGTATTTGGTGGGATTGAGATGTTTTAAAAGTTTTACATAACGTGGTTTCATTTCCAGTTTTGTTTTCGATGTTATTGTTAACTTGCTAGCCTGCAGTAAAATCTTTAAACTATTTTAATTCGCCGGTAATGTTAATTAAATGATTTATCGATTCTAAGGGGATTATAATCCGTAGCTCACGCTCACATATGTGTGGGTAGCTTTTACTTTCAGAAAAGAAAATTCGACTGTGGCTCAAGTATACTTACATCTGCAAATACCCAAAAAAATATTATGATATATTTTGAATAGTTAACTTTAGTGTTAATAGTAAAAGGTTTTCATTATAAGTTAAAAATTCAGAAAAGTATGTAACAGATACAAATAGAAAGTAAGCAAACAGAATAGAGTCATCCGGTCAAAAATGAAAACGCTTGAAAACCTGCTTAATGTAATCTAGAGGTAAAAAAGCATTGTAGAATTTTTTTTTAAACTCCAAAAGTTTATCCCGACCCCAAAATTTCAAATTGAAAAAAGGTAACCTTTCAAACACCCCGAAAAGCGCGCCATGTTGCGTGATGTCATAAGCCAGTGTCGAAATGTCAAACAATGCTAAAATTTGTACACAAACGACATTGACAGCTGAACAGAACGTGGCTAATGACGTCACAAACCCTTCAACCGATCACGTCTTGTTTTAAATGAGAACTAATTTTTACGACTTTTAATACTAAATAATTTAAAATTGAACAATAAAAAAACACCGTTTCAATGCTTTTAATATTTTTTTCTACGAAAATGCGGAATGACGTTTTTTCTGACAAGATAATCGAACTTGAAAGTAGGCTTTTGAAAAACTAGTACGGAAAATTAGTGTGGAAATTTTTTTCCGCACACTTTTTTTAAACTTTCCGCACGCAAACAAAAACATAAAGAAGTACTTACATTTAGTTATAATTGTAACATTTATTTAATATCTAACAACCGGAGGAGTGCACATTAGTTCATCGCTTTCGCTTTAGTTTCGAAACTCCATGTTTATATTCACGTAATTTGATCTCAAAAACAAAATTATTTCGATGACAGGACACAATTTATAAACTGTCAACAGCTATGAGCTTTCAGTTCTATGACAACAAACTCACTTGATGTTTTTTTTTAATTAGAAAAAGATTTACAAATAATTTTATTTTTTACGAATTCCACGTTTTCGTAGAAAAAATCGTATGTAACACGCTTGCGGAAATGGCCCATGACAATACTCGTGTGATTGCAGCACTCGCTATCGCTCGCGTTGCAAATTTCACACTCGTATTGTCATGATGCGTTTTCCACACTTGTATTACAATATACTATTGTAGCTTAATCTTTGCAATTAAGAATAACAAAAGGTATTTCAAAAATTTCCGGACGACTCTATTTAGGCGACAAAAGTCAAATTAAAAACACGGAGGCTATACATATTATTAGTAGGCGTTGTTAAAGAAAATGTTATATCAATGAACCAGCGTCAAATAGTAAAAGCCATTTATCAACAATAATCAAAATATATCAAATTTAACAGGTAAAAAATTAACAATAAATAAACAGAAACACAAAATATATAACTGAAAGAGAACTAATAAATAAACAATTGAAACACATTATAGTACTAATTTGTTGAATTAAATGTTTAAGTTCTTGTCCGTTCTGTTGAACACATAAACTTTTGGCAAGGACAATATATTTTTTTTTTAAATAAATCGAACATAAAGGAAGAAATTGAGCATAGTGTGAGGCAGATTGCAAATAATTAGAAATATAAAACCAAATCAGATTTTTAACGTGATTCATGCTGCAATACAACATTATCGGCAGCAATTTGAATATTTAAATTAAACAATTATTTGTTTAACATGTATATAATTTACTAAAATGATTTCTATAAAAAAATGTAAAATCTTAAGTTTATGTTGATTAATATTAACTTGGCTGTGTTGTTACCATTCGACGTTGGTTCATTAACAACGCCTACTAATAATATTCAAAACATTTAATTTACGAATTTAAAAATATAAAAACGTATAATTCAGTGAGATATAAAAATAAGTATACCAAGATATATATTTTTGAAAATATAAAAAAATAAGCAATTTTTTAATGGCATAGCCAACTATGGTTTGCATTTAAAATAAGAAAGTTAGGTGTAATAACTCGAAATGTATTAAACCTAGAACAAAAATTTCTAGTGCACATTATTCTACGTAAAAACTACTACAACAAACACTTTACAGATTTAAAATATTTTAATAAACAAAAAAGTTATAACACTTTTTAAAAATCGGCCAAATGTCACTTTTTAAAGATATCTTAATAACGGTTAGAGATATCAAGATGTGGTTTTTACCAATCGATTTTTCTTAAAAATCGAGCTCAGTATTGCGAAAACCATTTTTATCTATCTCGCCTAGAAATCGGTGAAACCCCCCATTCCCATCGAAATTGAGACACCCTGTAGACTCAATTTTAAAATTATCGAAAAAATTAGTAATTTTCATTTCAAAAATAGCCGGACTCAATTAACTATCGGTTTTAAATATATTTGAATTTAAATAAAATCGCGTCGAGTTAGACAACGAGAGGGAAGTTTAAAATAATGATTGATTTTAGGTTTCATCACTTCACCCTCAGCGACTTCTTTAAATATTTTTTCAAAGTAAATTTATTAAGAAATTTGTCTTTTGTGATCTATTGAAATTTTTATAAGATCGTAGAGAAAAAAGTCTTTCCCGATGTGATGTCTAATAAGTTTCCATTTGAGATTTTCAAGTTGGCACCCCAGCGTTAAAATACTAAATGTCAAATGTCTTTTATGGTTTTGTGGCACATCAAAATAAAGATCTTACAAAACAGAAATTATTAAATTTTAACTTAATATTTAACAGATCAAAATTTAACATTTTAGGAAACAAGCAAACTATAACATCACAAGCGTTCGAAATGTCGATTATTTGTCATAAATTAGTAGAGTAGGTTTTTAACTTCTCATCTAACATTGTTAAAAACGTCCGAATTTAGATTTATACATTCGTTAATACCTAATTCTTTATCGCATATCTAGTAAGTTGGGAGGGTGTGTCTTATAAATGACTGAATTTAAAATAAATGACCTCAAAGAGAAAAGTAAAGTGGTGTTAAATCCGGTGACCTTAGCCACTCTATAGATCCTTTTCTTTCAATCCACTTTTACCAGGAAAACAATAATTGTTCAAAAATTGTCGGACAGGTAAATAATAATGTGATAGAATGCCATCTTATTGGAAATGAAGCTTAGCGCCAAAAATATAAATATTGTTTTTGTTAAAGAATATTCCATTTTTAAAGTATTGTAATTTTGTAAACCAATATTTTCAGGAACTCACATATGACTATAATTGTTTTTGGCGTCGACAAAATTCCACAATTTTAAAATAACAAAAATGACTAGTTTGAATTTTCCTTACCGAACTTGTTCTTAATATTATTGTAGGTACAGCAAATAATGTACAGGGTGGGCCATTTTCGAGCCTCATCATAGGGATCTCGGAAACCGTAAGAGTTACAGGGTCAGTTAAATTACGGCAAAGTTGCACAATTTGATGCTTATCAAAATGCTGTGTTGCAATTTTAAAAATTCCGAATACTTTCTAAAATATCCAGAAAAAAACGAAATTTCATAAAATCTTTTTTATTTTTTTCTGACGTTATTTGAAACCAAATTTTAAAACAAACAATTCGTCATTGAAACTTTTTATCCTCTACCATATGGCGCTGTCAAATTTTAAACCCGACGTTTCGTCTTCCAGAAATCATCATCAACTTATTTTTTTTAAATACGGACCTGGATTTTTTATTTTATTTTTGTTAGCTTTGGACTATGACTCATCATAAATTTTGATTTTCAAACGTTTCGATGACAAAAACTGACATTTTCTGTATTTTTAAAAATATTTAATACGACACTGTTTTTAAAACAAATTATTACTTCTGACTAAATAATGTTAATAATAGCTTTTCATCAGTATCATAAATTTAGATATTTATTTTTTACCTAACTAATAAATTTAGAATAATGAAAAAATAATTTGTTTTAAAAATAGTCGTATTAAATATGTTTAAAAATACGGAAAATGTCAGTTTTTGTCATCGAAATGTTTGCAAATCAAAATTTGTGATGTGTCATAGTTTTTAGAAAGTCCAAAGCTAACGAAAAAAAAAAATTCAGGTCCGTATTTGAAAAAAAAAAGTTGATGATGGTTTCTGGAAGACGAAACGTCGGATTTTAAAATTGACAGCGCCATATTATAGAGGATAAAAAGTGGCAATGACGACGTGTTATTTGTTTTCAAATAACGTCAGAAAAAATAATTTTTTTTTATGAAATTTGTTAACTTTTAAATTTTAAACCTCTCCTCGATATCTAAGTCGTTATATTTGTTTAAATTAAATATCTTTAATATAGATTATCACTGTATTTTAAAGCAATTTTTTTCGAAAATTTCCTTATATGTCCTCTTGAAACCATTGAACATAGAAGAAAATATCTTTCTAAGGCTCAATATGACCTATGTTGCCATTTTAGATTGTAGCGTTGTGGTGACCAGAAAAAATTTTAAAATGATAATGTTCCATTCTACTACTATCAAATTGGCCTGTTTTTACTTCAAATCGAGTCTATTTCAGATAGAGTGATAATCAAGGAGGGAAGTTTTTAAATTGACACCCTGTATATTTCCAATAACATTTCAACACTGTATATCTTCGTTCTTTTTTAGGCGCAAAACTGCCCTTATGTATGTATATACATTAAAATATTCGTTGTGCTTCAAATTACTTGCAATATTATTAAATTGAAACTACAATTTGTTGTTTATAATATTATCTCATGTTAATGTAATAACCATATTCTACTAAATAGCAGGATATGATTCTTCTATAATTTTTACATTTTGTAGGATATTGACGACTATTTGCAGGATTCTGAAGACGCAACTCCAAAATTTACTTTACATTATAGTGCTGGATATTTAAAAATTGTTACTTTGGAGTATTATTTTAAAGAAATTATCTATAAACGTCAAATAAGAACTGTTTTCATGGTGAACACGAGTTTATCAAGAGGAGGTTTTAGTCTCCAGTTCTACAGGCAAAGGTGGATTTGCTCAGAAAATCAAGGCCTCAATATTCAATAGACCAAAAACAGCGCAAGAATAGTTCCTCATGGGTAAATTTTTATTTATTTCCATGCAAAATTCGAGAGACATAACTTAAGACTAAATTTGATTTTTCCAGCCTGTTGCGTTTTTTTTTCTTTTATACCATCAGGTAAAATAACCCCTGCTCCAAGTTTTTCAGTATTTTAGAAAAATTGGATATCTCAAGGTTCAAATATTTGTAATTTTGCAATAACTTACATTTATTATGCTAAAGGTTAAAAAAATAATCAGGGGGAAAATTGAATTTTGTGAAAAATCCGTGGAGTCCTTAAATAATGTTGGTGATTTGTGATAAATGTAATTGAAAAATGATAACTTAAGAAAAATTCGATCACTTTCAGAAGCAGACGAAAAAATTCTTTAATTTTTGTAAAACTTTTAGATTAAAGGATTAAATAGTTAACGAAAAGCCGATATCATCGTATTATTCAAAATATCTTAAGATGTTTTAAGCGAATATCTTCAAATTGAGTAGAATTTTAATATATTAAATATTATAACACTCCTTGAATATTTCCACGGTTTGAATATCCCTGTGCGACCTTTGTGGATTATGATTTGTTCGTAAAATAGATAAAACGGGCGCAATTTGATGGTGTAATAACTCCAGGTGAAAAATGCATATAACGAGATCGGTTATTTTGTCGCAAGAATACAAGTAGCTGTGTTAAAATCAGGAAGCCGGAACGTGAAAAATACGAATACATTAACATTCTCCGCGTTTTTATTATAAATCTTAGGCACACAAAGTAATTACAACTGTTAACTCAACAATCATGTACCTCTATTGTATGATGAGAGCCTTGTAGATATTGCAGATTTATACATTATGATTACTCAACAATTATTTGTTATTGCACTGGCTATACTATAACATACCGTAGGATGGATTGTTTTTCACTGCCTCACTTAACCATTACATTATCCAGTTTTTTCCTCCCATCGAAACTATCCGATTTAAATCGTAATCCTCTGTGCGATTCTTTGAAGTTTGAAAGTTTTTTCTGGCTTCTTGACCACATAATAGTCTGGGTATCCTCTTTGTCTCTTTGTGTGTGAGTGTGTGTGTGTGTGTGGGAACATACACACTGTTGAGGTTTTTTCACCATCGTTTGCTCTGACTCGCTCAACATCACCATCATTGGTTCCAGACTTTTTACCGGAACTTATTGTTTGTGAATGAATTAGTTTACTCTGTAAGGCATGAAGTGCATTGTTAATCGAATTGTTTTTTCATTAATACTGTGCCTCGTCTGATTTGTTTCACTTCAGATTATTTTCTATGACAGCAAGTTACAATTGACTAGTTTTGTAAATATGGAAAGTATTATACACACGACGGTATTGAGAGATCTATTTTTATTATCCATTCAATTTTATAGTAGAAAGAGAGAAAATTTAATTTAATTATCAATTACGGTATAAATGTAATCTAGTATTAGTATAGAATGTTTATTTATCTGTCCAATGTTGTATAACATGTAGGTAATTGTATTTGAAAAGTGATTAACAGTTCTTTAATTGAAGTCAGTGGCGGATCAACGATAGGGACAATAATGGAATTAGAGCGCATCGTCTAGGAAGGAAGGTAGTCGAGTCATTTCTTTTATCACTTTCAGACGATACTTTTGTTAATTTAGTTTACTATCATAATGAATTGCAAATACGTGCATGTTTCTAGAGGATTTTTTTATTAGAGCTTATGTTGGGTATAAAATCGATTTAAGACAAAAAAATTTGCGGGACTTCGTTTAATAGTTTAGAATAGTTATTTTCCTCGTTTTTTTAAATTATTTTTTACAAAACTGTGAGAGATAAATGCGAATTTGTGAAATTATGTTGTTTATCTACAGGGTGTTTCACGGTAAATGGTAACACCTCAATAACTTTTTGATTCTTCGGTAAAATTATAATTTTTTTTTCTGTTTGTACAACTCGCAATTCTCTTTTAAACGAATAAAAACATTTTTACCAAGAGTGAAAACCTAGCCTACTACGATAAAAAATAAACCGAAAAAATTGAAAAAACGTATTAGGCATTTTTTTTTTCGATAAATTTTATTAACAAAAATTTTTTGGGCTTACCTCAAAACCGTAAATTCCAATTTTGGCTGAAAACAAAAAATATAAAAATTTTCAAAAAAATTTTTTTCGTAATGAATTTTACTATTATTTTTTCAAGATTGCCATGATTCATTGAACAGTACCTAAACATCAAGAGATCTATCACATAAAACAATGATTATTTGTCAAAATTCTAATAAACCAATAAAAAAAAATTTAAAATAATTTTTTTTTATTTATATTTTTTGTTTTCAGCCAAAATTGGGATTTGGGGTTTTAATGTAAGCCCGAAAAACTTTTTTTAATAAAATTTTTCGAAAAAAAAATGCCTAATACGTTTTTTCAATTTTTTTCGGTTTATTTTTTATCGTAGTAGGCTAGATTTTCACTGTTTTTTTTTACTTGTTTAAAAGAGAATTGCGAGTTGTACAAACAGAAAAAAAATCAAAAAGTTATTGAGGTGTTACCATTTCCCGTAAAACACACTGTATATCTATAAATCATTGTGAGTTGCATACACTATTTTTTCTACCACTAGTCAAAATAATGAAAAATAAGAAAATAAATATCATGGCAACTTTATCATAAACTCAGAAATGTCAGAAAATCAAAATAAACTGTCAATTTTTAAATTTTAGATCTGTCAGATGTTCATGGCAATATTAGACGGAATATTGCTATAAGGTTGCATTTCTATAGGGACTTAGCATGATTTTCAAAATAATTTTTTTTGAAAAGCTGATACCAAATTATCACTTTCAATATTTTTTAAAAATATTTTTGGTGCGTACTTTCCAAGTAAATAAATAAAAAGTATTGTAAAATTTGAAATTTCCACGCATTGCCCGGAAACGCCCGAATCGGCTCAAAAGACTGCTGACTTCACGAATCTAAACTGCTGGCCAATTGAAACGTACCAAGCAAATTTCTAGGTTGAATTTAAAGTCAAATATTTTGAAAAGGAAAAAAGATATCAACATGAGGTTTTCAGGATTCAAGAGATAATGTTATTGTGAAAGCAATAGTGTGACCCGATTTTATTACTTTTAAGTACGTTACTATCTACAGGGTGTTAAAGAAAGTCGTCTTTTTTTTCTCAAATTTTATACCTACCGGAATTCCACACAATTTTTTTTATATTTTTTTGATGTCGATTTTTTTAGTCCCTGGTAAATGAGGAAAAAACCAATTTCTCAAAATTTTTATATCCCTCTTATTTTATAAGATACCGAATTTTTTATTAAATTAAATATTGTTGAACAGATTTTTACAATAATAATTATGGTGCCATTTTGAAAGCAAATGTCATCATTTTTATCGACATATCACATGTCGATAAAAAGGTAATTTTAAGTAGAATCTAATTCTTACGGAAAAAAATATACAGGGTTGTTTTAAAAAATTTTGAAAGTTAGTAGGTGGCCCTTCAGGTGAAACCGGAAGTGTCATGAGATTGCTTTAAACGTCAAAATGATTATTCCTTTCAACAATCAAACCATGCCAAATTTCAAATTAATACAGTTAAATGTAACAAAATGGTGGGGGTTGTAAAACGATTTCGTAGCTACCCAGTATACACGGATATGAGCAAATTTTTGAAAAAGTGAAAAACCCGTTTCGAGGATATAAGTCACTTAAACCAATAGTGAACATAAACTAACTAAATTCCATTTTATTCCATTAAGAAAATAGCCTCAAAAACTGAATTAAAAAAAATTACCAATTAGCGAACGTGTACCGATTTTTGATAAGCCACTGGTTACCAATAAATAAATGAAAGTACAAAAAGTGTACTTTTTATAAGAAAGCCATTCATAAGGTATCATAATCAACTACAGAGATTGGTTCTTACAAAACACAATACGGTAGAACGACAAAAAACAAAGAAAAAATCAAATTTTCAGAAAAAATTCGGTATCTTATAAAATAACAGGGATATCAAAATTTTGAGAAACAGGTTGTTTTCCCATTAAGTAAGGACTAAAAAAATCTACATCAAAAAAATATTAAAAAAAATTTGTGGAATCACGGTAGTTATAAAATTTGACAAAAAAAGACTTTCTTTCATACCCTGTAGATAGTAATGTACTTCAAAGTAAGAAAATCGGGTCACACTATCATTTTCTCAATTAAATTATCTCTGAAATCCTGAAAACCGCATGTCGATAACTTTTCTATTTTTCAAAATATTTGACTTTAAATTCAACCTAAAAGTTCGCTTGGTACGTTTCAATTGGCCGGCAGTTTAGTTCCACAGTGCAGCACGCCGCATTTTGACTTATTTCGAAAAACGTCAAACGCGTAAAAAATATTTAGACATGGCAATGTCAACTAGATTCGTGACGTGACACAGGACTCTCCGATCTCAAAACGTTTTCGGGCGGCAATAATATATTTGAATTACGGTCAATTTATAATCGTTTTTTTATGTACAAATATTGAGTAAAAAAAATATTTTTGCTGTAGAGTATTATTAATATAGTCGTTTTACATTTCTAACAGAAGAAAACGAGATTTAAAAAAAATGCAACGTCCCTATTGGTTACAAACTTGTATCGTAATGAATTTCATTACAGATTACAGTACAGGTAAAAAAATCTACAAAAAATGATAAGATACTTAAATCTGGAACACCAAACCTTGTTGGACAAATGCTTATGCTAACCTAACCTATGCTTACATGATCTTTAATCTTAAAATAAATCAAAGAATCTTCCTGTAAGGGGTTTCATATTTTTTTGGAAAACGCTGTAAAGTTTAAGGTTCTCATATTGAGATAAAATGTCAGAGCGGAAAAAAAGTTAACCTCACATCTTCGCTTTATCTACTTCGAAAATTTTATAAAAATATCCAAGAAAAACTATTCTAATGCTACTTACTAATGGACTCGTGTGACTTATTTTGTTTAAATTGCTTGCTGTACTTAAAAAAATTCAGTTATACTAGAGATATTAGTGTCACGAAGTTGGAAAATTGTAAGCTAATATTATATTCACTTTTATATTCCACAAATTTGACAAAAACTGCTGAAAACTATTAAATAAACAGTTTATTTTTGTTTTAATCCAGTGCTACGTACTTTCCTCTTCTTGCTAATAAATTTAACGCTAATATTTTATTTATTTACCTGAAATTTCCTAACGTTATTTTGACTAACATTATCCAGCCAATTTTTCACTTATTCTTATAGTAACTCTAACAAACGACGTCTTCTACTTTTAATTACCACACCCATGAACCCATCGGCAATAAACAAAAACTCATGCATCGATTAGTTCGCTGTCATATTAATTCGTTTAAATAGTGGGACGTTCTATAAAATTTATGATTGAAAGTTCCTTTTGTATGCAGCCGTTGAAGTCTCCATTAGAGCAAACAACCATGAACATAACGTTAAAATTAATAAGCAATTTGTAACCAAACACGTCTATTAAACTGTTCGATGGTTTAATACAACCATGAAAAAATATATTTACACATACACAGTACAACAAATAGACAAATTAGTAGAGGGAAAAACAAATCAAAAAAATTAAAATATAGGTGTGGTCCCCACTATGATGGTTTACTGGTTGGTGGACCACCTCGCGTTTCCATCACACACATATAAATTTAATTAGCTCTAAATGACTTGCGATATATGAACTCCAGCCTAATCATTTAACCATTTCGATTGTTAACGAATTCAATTATAAAATACAATACATATATGTGTTGTAATCGTTTTGTCCAGGACCTTCCTTTTTATTATCGTTATTATTATCATCATCTATCCTAATGCATTACGGTCTCATTTTTTTCCGAGTGATAACTACAAGTTTAATTAAGGCTTTGGGGTGACCTTGTCGCCGGTTTTTACCATTGCGAAATTGAACTGTCCTTTGTAGTATCTATATGACATTGCCTAAAGGACGACGGCGATTTGATCGACTAATTTATTGCAAATATTCGATGTATTAGGTGCAATGCTATAATAATGCGATGTACAGGTGCATGCGGAGCTGCATTGGCGGATGCTGTACGTGATCACGCGTGTTGCCTTTTTGATCACAGAGCGGCTGATCATAATCGGCCCAACTTGAGTAATTGCTTCCATCACTCAGATATATTAATCAAATCTGTGTTGGCCTTATATCTCCGATCATCTGTATCGGATTAGAAAACATGTTATTGGATAATGTTACTTGTTGATAAATAATTCATATAGAAACGAGAAAGACAACTCTAAGCACTTCATTTGGAGTGAAAATTTGAAAATTCGGATAATGGACCTCACTAACAATACCTTATTTACAATATTAAGTTTAGGGTTATACAAGAAATCGATCACCTCACAGGACCTGAACATAAGTACTCATGCCTGTAAACAAACATTTTTCCCTGCTTATGTTACCTCGATTGACATATCTGAAATTCAGGTTTGAAAAACGCGCGCAATTACAGGGCTTGTCTATTGTATTGAGAAAGAAAATTACCACCGCGTGAACGGCGGCGCTAGTGAGCCGGGGACAAAATGACGTTGTCAAGATAGGAAAATTTTCATTTTTATTAAATCTAATACTCCTAGCATCTAAGAGGTGAAAATATTGGTTTTGTCATTAGAGGAACTATGTAATTACGCGAACGCAAGGCTCAGCGAACGTTTTTGCAGGTTTTAGTATGACATTTATTTTCAAGATCGTCTCTATGAAACTGTAGCGAACATACCAGCATTTCCTTATCCGCATCTTTTACATTTAACTTCTTGAGCCACTCCACACGTTTGTCAATGAGTTTAACAGTGCCAAATAAATTATTTTTTTCAATTTTAACACTACCACGGGCTGGCACTTTATGAAAACTCAAATTGTCATTTCTACGTTTTGTAGATGCGCAGTTTTGAACGCATCATCGTCTTCTGCCACTTAATTTTTTATACCCCGAGCGAAATTCCATTATTCTAATCACTTTAACTTAATTGTAATTTTTTTTGAAGACAAATTAATAGTTACAGGAATTACAATTTATTATTTTGTCACTTTGCCCCTATTGCGGCCATCTTTATTAGTTCGCGCAGCGACCGTTAGTAGCGCATGATATTTTTTTAGTCTCAATTGTAAGGATTCATTTTTCAGTTAACTAATTATTTACCAAATTGCAGAATTCTATAAAACCCCGGTCCGACTTTCCCGTCAGATAACCCCGTCTAACAAAACTTCGTCCCCTCTCCCGTAGATGGCACAACTACAATTATAGGTCACCGCTCCTTTATCATTTGAAAACACCTATACCCCGATTTTCCGTTATAAGTCACCGCTAGATATCAGATAAAATCCCTTATAAGGAACCCCAAAACCAGTACAGTCAACTTCCGTCAGTTCAAGAGTTCCGAGAGTCTAACAGTCCTTAAGACTATTCCGTTTGATAAGTGTGTTAATCAGTTCTAATCAGTGCCAATCCGACCGACATTTTACAAGTGAGTATACTGGGGATTCCCAGGGCGAACCGTATATCTGCCGTTTTATTTTCCGATTTGCCGTGTTTTGCATATGATATTGTACCGACCGACCTTACACTTCCGTTCCTGCTTTAACCATACTGGCTCTCATGGGCGTCGAGTCTTCGGACTATCCACCAAGTGTCAGTCACCCGCCTAGTGTCCGATCCTAGTATATTTCCTTGGCTTTCTTGGGCGTCGAGTCTTCGGACTATCCACCAAAAGTCATCAACTCCGTTCCTGCTTTATACACTGGCTCTCATGGGCGTCGAGTCTTCGAACTATCTACCAAGAGTCATCCTTATCCGCAATATAATACATCCGGACAATATCATATCGACACTGCGGTCTGACGATTGAATTGTCGATTCCCAAACCCTGGGAGGAACTAGTGTCCTTATCTTCCGCCTGTAACCGCCGCATATCTGCCAACCGTCCCCGTCAAGTCATCTCTCATAAATCCCCCCCCCCCCTCCGTATAGAATTCTTCCCGACAACGTATCAATGTATTGTTTCTACTTAGTTTGAATATCTTGTTAATTTCCCGTTGAATATACATGTTTATTTCTTCCGTTTAAACCTCTTGTTTTGATAAACCTCGTATACCACCATTTCCTGCAACCCGGTATATCCCACATTACGAATTCCATACAATTAAAGCCTGTATTGGAGTTCGCCGCCTTCCCAGTCAAGAAGATCTGACCCCTGGAATACCGTGTCTTCACTGCAGCTACCCGAGGTGTCACGAGGAGTAAACCACTCGAATAAATCTGGCGCCCGAGATCCCCTTTCCCCTTGATTAACCGCCTCCCCCACAAAAGTGCGTCACACAATAGCAAATGTCCATTTTTTAAACTCCCAAGCGTGTTTGCAAAATACAAATGGGGCAAGTACGTCTAAATGGGCTTGCATCTTTAAATATTCATTGTGGTATTGAATTGTCTGAAGATGAGATATTAAGTGAATTTTTCAAGAAACCCAGTAGATTGTAAACTCAAGATTTTGTAAAATTGTTTGAATAATAAAATAATATCCTCACATTCATTGACAAAAAAAGAATGAGTATTTTTCATCATATTCCAACATATTGTTAAATAGTATGGAATTTTATTTTAATTATCACTACTTACCTAATCATCTACACTTCCTTGATTAGGTTGACTCTATTTTTCAAATTCCAAATAATAAAATGACACATACCTACACACATGCATACATGTACATTCCTTAGCGATTGCTCCTCTCATGTTATCGTCCTTTTACCAACACAACTCAGTTAAATCCGGGTTTGTTAGGTAGCCCGGGGTCACTGGGTGCAGTGTGGATGTGCAACTTACGGACAATCGCTCCATACAATGACGAGTGGGTGATGAGGCCAAAGAACCATAAACTTATTGGACATCAACAAAAAATCCATCATGATACATTTCGTAATGTTTCCACTATGTAGGATCTATTATTCTCTTGACTTTGACATTGTGCTTGTGCATGAAGCACCAATTTTCGAAATTGCCACAAAATATCAGCATGTTGATGTCGTGTGCATATTATCCATGAGAACCTTTAGTCAATGCGTCTATATTGTTCTTTTTCTTGTGTTGTTGTGGACACACGTGCTTTAACATAATGAAGAGTGGTTAGATCACGTATGAGATACAGGCGCAGAATGTTATTGTGGGGCTACAGTGGAATGTGCACGCACAAAATTATTACGTATATTATACTAGGTACTTATGAAGTTATCTCTCTGCGATCGTATGGAGGAGAAGGCAGCCCAAACCAGCATGCAACTTCCATCGAGTCAAGTGGATTGGAGAGTAAGTCTCTCACCAACTTATACTATACAATTCCAGTTTTTCTTATTGTACATTTCTTAATTAAATTACATGCACATCGCATAATTATTTTCTCTATTATACGCGCGGG
Source organism: Pediacus dermestoides (assembly GCA_963942485.1). NCBI lineage: Eukaryota > Metazoa > Arthropoda > Insecta > Coleoptera > Cucujidae > Pediacus > Pediacus dermestoides. Next base: position 10,489,426 of record OZ012632.1, on the reverse strand, counting down.
CTGCCATCATGTTGGCAGGCCTTAGTATGCGCGCGGGGGTGTTTTTATAACAATCTCACTCTGATGGTGTGCCTGCAATTGAAGTTTCCTGAAAATTATACATACACGATAATTAAAATGCCTTTGGCTTCGTATAGTTAGCCATGACGTATTATACAGAGCGAGGATGTGGAGGCTCAAAAAATTATTAGAAATAGACACAGAAATAAGGTTGTACTAAAATAAATATTATCACTGCTCCTGTTAAAAATTCTTACAATTTAAGTTCTTTTTTTAATGTCACGAGATTGTATTGAAAATTCAAATAAATTTACCTCCTGAAAAGTAGATTTGAACCATAAAAAGTACATGCCTTGAGACAATGGCATAAATTAGTAAAATAATGATAAATATAAAATGTATGATGTGCCCAACACATGACTTTCTTATACGGAGAGTACCACAATTACTTTTCCTAAAGAAATTAAGTTAAATTTCCTGTAAAAACCGTGTTTCAATTTTGAGCTTTTCCAGCAATTTTCAAATAATTTTCGCAAGTCCCTGTCGCACTTACTGCAATACGCATAAATCTATCCTTGTCCCACTCATTATAACCGAATTGTACGACAAAAATTATTTTATTTTAAATTTTTTGACGGAATTTCAAAAAATATTTAAACAAAATTGGTTCAAAATTTAATTCTAAATCAATGTTAAAGAATAAAAAAATCTCGTAAATTGTATATTTTTCAAGATACATATTCTTAAAAAACCTAAAAATCTCTTCAGATAAGTACCACTTGTGTTGGTGCTAGATGAAAAAGATTTAATGTGGCATCCACAATTTTGTTCAAACTCTTAACTATGAAATTTGAATTAAATCCGATAAGTCGTTTTTGAGTTATCGTGGATACAGACAGACACACAGACAGACATTATGGCGAAAATGGTCAAAATGGATTCAGGGGCCCTCAAAACGTGTAAATCCATCAAAATCTCGAAGTCGAAAAAAATCACGATTACTATACTTTCTTATTACTTCGTATAAGAAAGTAAAAAGTTTTGACTATTTTTGAATTTCCTAAAACTGTCATTACTTCGTAAAAGATAGTACAGTAATCGTGATTTTTTCGACGAATTTTAAGGGCCCCTGAGTTCATTTTGACTATTTTCCCCATAATGCCTGTTTGATTGTGTCTGTATCCGCGACTGAAAAACCACTTTTCTGAATGGATCCAAATTTAGTATTCAAGAGTTGCAACAAAATTGTGGCTAACACGTTAAATTGGGTTCCTCTAGTATAAGTATAAAAATTTTCTATATACCAGAAGTCTTTTTGATAAAAAAGGGCAGATAAACAGTTTACTTATTTTAATAATAAAAACTGTCACTTCGCTTTGAAATAAATTACTTTAACAAAAATGCAGTCATTGGTTCCAAAACTGTAATTTTTAAAACATTTACTCTTAAAAACTCGATTTTTTCAAATGGCAATTTTGAGTCCCCCAAAAAACAGAAAAAAATTCATACAAACAGTTTCTGATTTTTTCCAAAATAAAACCATCTCGATTGCAAAAGCAATAGAGATAATTTCAAAAAATTAAAAACGTTAGTTGTAATGTTTAAATTAATACTAATAATAATAATATTTCGTTAGATGCGCATTGACAAACAAAAACTGTGGCTTAAAAAAATGTAAAAAATTCTTATAATTTATCGGTTTTCCCAAATAAAATCGTCATTCCGCTTTTATATACATTTTTTCTGACAAAAATCCAACCAGCGATTCCAAAACTGTAATTTTAGAACAGCCACTCGAAAATTTTGTCATTTTCAATAATATATTCCACTTTGATGCTACAAAAAATACCTGAAATCACCAGATAAAAACGTTCTGATTGTTTTGTTAAATAAAACGAACATCCAGCTTTCAAATAAGTAAAATAAATTTCACTAAAATACAACCAAATTTTTATTAAAACCAATTTTTTGTGTGCACAATTTTCTAACATATTCACAATTTGAAGTTACATAATTTTAAAACCGCGAAATTTGGGTTTTTATATAACCAAAAATAGCATTGTTATTGAAAAAATTTCCTCTGCCGTAACCTCATTTTTGTAAAGTTTTTTGAACAGTTAAACAATTCTAGATAAATTTTTGCAATGAATATTTGAAAATGTTATCCTTATAAAACCACTGCTGGGTATTTGACGAAAATGGCATTTTTTACGCAGAATAATGTTGGCATTATTAAATAAAAGTAATAGAAACCATAACCTCACTATTAAATCAGATTAGATAGGCCGAAATTTCAGAAATTGCTTCAAAAATCGTAAAGTGAGTACATAATTTGAAAAATGTAAATTTGGAACTTAGAACTTCTTAGCGGATTTTGAGAAAATTAGGATTTATAAATAGCTAAGTGTTCACTTTATTGACAAAAAATAATTAACATTATAAATGATAAATTTTTTTGCGAGAATGGGAAAAACTAAAATGACTCATCAATATTATGGCAGTTAGTTTAAGTAGATAATTATTGCGAGAATGGAAGAGAAACTAAAATTTTTTATCAATCACCTACATGGTTGAAATTGAAAACTCGTAACTCTATACTTAGTATAGTCTTAGTACTTACCCAATTAACGGATTTTGCTAAGAATACATTGTATTGCTTAATATTGCTTTAATTAATAAAAAAATCATCATCAAATAAAAATATTATGGAAAATAATTTAGAATATTTTTGCGCTTATTGTAAAAACAAAATTAAAATTCTAGCTAAGAAAGTTTATAATTCTACAATTTACACTGAATTGGTAGATTTTCCTTTAGAATACGGTTATGCGAAGCCCAATGTTGGTTAAAATAAGAAATAAATCAACATGGTGGAAGACATTTTAAAATTTCTTAGTTGAAAATGAAAAAAGACTTAGAATGGACTTTTTACACGGTCGTCTTTGTAAAATGTATTTGAAATTTCGAATTTTTAAGTTAAGTTTGTATAAAAAAGTAATGTGCTGACTACATCAAATATTTTATTTGACATTATTGACTAGTTCTCCATTTGCATTTTTCCTTAGATATACCATTTTGTCACAAATTTTGTTCAATTATGCCCAGGTATAATTTCCTGCGAAATAGTTTAACCTGTCATTAATAGAGATGAGTACTTATCAATTTTGAACATCTCTGTTTGGACAGCATCATTTATCTCTGTTTCAGATATATGTATGTGACTTTATTGCCCGACGTTCTAATAGTAGCCATCCATTATGGGAAAAGTCTCTATATGTCATTAGCCTCACCACGGTGGGCCACATGTTATTTTTCTTCTCCCCCAGAAATGTATGTTTTATAATATTATTATATTAGATAAACACAACCAACAAATCCTATAACATGACATCATTAAAAATCCAAATGTAACCCATTTATAATTTATGTACAACAGTAAACAACAACAAAACTGTAATATAAAAGAAAGCTATTTTCTAATAACCAACAGGAAAAACTGGGCTATTAGTTTGGCAATCAAATTACGACTAAACCAATTTTTGTAGCTGGTTGTTGTTGAAATCATTGTCTTATTAAATTTACATTATGTAAATTTAAATTGTTTGAGATTTCATGCGCGAGGATCTTGCACGAATTGTAACACACTGTGTCTTGGCCATCACAAGCATACTACACCTATATAAAGTATCTGAGAGTCGTTTATAAAACAATGTATGTAAAGATTGATTAATCGTTGTATAAATCATATCTTGTCAACACAACAACTTGGAACGAGAAAGGTTGAAGAAAAAATGGGAATGAAAATTTGAACTGGTTGTAAATCAGCGAGTGCGCGCTCAACGCAATAACGCCCCTCAGGCGCTAATTTTAAAGAAACATGATATCGCATCACACTACTTTTTTGTAATATTAATAAAGTTGTGTCGGAACAAGGGTAGGTGTAAGTGAAAGTGTGTCATTTTCAGAATGAAGCCATGAACATGCAGGTTAATGGTAAATTCTGAGCGTGTATATAACAGATTTTAGTTGTGTAGGAAAAAAATATACAGCGTGACTCAAAAGGAATCACTTAATCTTTAAAATACTTGTCATTCACTAGACGCCATCTAGTAGAAACCCTTCGCAGCGGAACATTTATGTGGACAAAAATCATACTTACATGTCTGTCGTGACATTACCTAAAATTATTATTTCGCGGTTTACAATAAATTATAGTTTCATTAAAATATGTAATCTTTTCAACATTTGTTTTAATATTTTTGTGGGGTTTTTAAACAGAGCTTGATCATTTTTATAGATTTGATCAAATACGTACATTTGAAATTTTGGAATTTTAACTGAAGCTGACACCTAAATCTTAATATACATAGGAGACCTTCATTTTGTTGGCAGTTTTTATTGTTGTGCTAAGACAACGATCTTTTATCTAGTTTACATTTAGTGAAGTTTTTCAAAGACTGATATAAAACTTCAAATAAATTCCAAAGTATTTGTCATATTTGCATTATCTTGACTTTTTACTTTTAGATATAAGGCATTGAATTTTAAGCAAAAAGTTTTCCACAAAGATGGATTCACAAATGATTCTTATTTCTTATAACAGAAAACTTCAAAACCAACGTTTTTGGCACGAGAAATGAAATAACTCTGAAAATATCAAATTTATCAAAAAGTACCTACTGTTCATTGGTTAACGGATGTGAATGTTTTTAAGGAATATATATTTTCAATTATAATACCGAGTGGGCCATAAAAATAGGTGGATTTTGAAAAATGTACTTCAAGTACCTAGTCAAAGTTATGAGGACTATTTTTGTGACTGGCATTTGCTTCATGCCACCACGAAAATAGTCGACTCGACTTTGACTACGAATGGTATTCGAGAGACAATTCAGTGAACAAAAAGCTTTTTTAAAGTCAAATTAGCTTTTATAATGCAGGAATCCGGAAATAATAGATAAACTGTTCAAAATTTGATAAAAGTTGTAAATTGATATGGAATTGAACTATAAATTTTTGCCCCCTCCAAAAATGACGGGAACATTTTTAAAATTGCAAAAAACTAAAAATTAAATTTACTCACTGAGAAATAATTTAAAAGAGGGGCAAAGTCCCGTAAGGAATTCTTCTATTTATTCTTTATTTTCTATTAATCTTGCCAACTTTTCAAACAACGGGAACATTAAATATTTATTGATTTTTAATGTTTTTATTTATGACAAGAAGAGAATAAATTATAAAGATTGGCACATTGCAGAACATTCTTCTTTCTAATATTTTCCAACTATCCTTGAATTTGCTCCCATTTTTTTGGCCGGGTAAGTAATTTTTTCGAATTTTTATTTTAAGAATGGAAATTTTTTAATTTTTCGGTCTTGGAAATAATTATAAAGTTGCAATTTTTGGTGGCATATGTTTGAAAACGATTTTCATTGTGCGGTGTATAATTTGCTCCCTTTAATTGCATCGGGAACTTCTCCGGAATTGCAATTTTTAAATTTCGCATTTTTTTTTGATAATGGAAATAAATAAAAAGTGTGGCAAAATTCACAGGTTGTATGAAACCACGGTTTCGATGCGAATACAAATTTGCCTCCTTCTACAACAATGGCAACTCGCTAAACATCATTATTTTTTACACAAGTTTTTATGCCCCTGGAAATAAATAAAAAAATTCGCAAGTTAGCGGGGGATGTGGAACAATTACTACTATTTATTATTATTATGTGATGACGTATTTGAATATTGACATATGAACGATTCGACGTGTTAAATATGAGCTAACTTTCCAATTTTTTTATTTATTTCTACGGGTATGAACTTAGAGCTAGCTAACAATAAAATGATTTTGAGATTTTAAATATCTCTTTAATAATAAAATTTAATACATATTTGTAGCAGTAGAAGGAATAAGAAGCATCAGGAACGTACTTAAGAATGTTGGTATATGATTTTTGAGGACGGAAATTTTGAGGATTTATTAATTGCTAGCTAAAATAACAAAAAGTTGATGTTTCTATATGTGTATTCTTCATTCTGAGTAAAAACTAAGAAAAAATAGTCAAAAATAAGGCAAATAGGTAAAATTGAAAATAATGAAATTAAGTACAATAGGTAGTTAAAAACGTTTGCGCCCATTCCCTCGAATACCAATTCCCGAATGACCACTTTCCCGAATAGTAATTTTATCGAATAGATTTTTTCTCGAATAATTTTTTTTGCCCATTTCCCCGAAAAACTAATATTGCCCAAATGAAAATCAACCGCATGACAATTTATTCACTTTCTATGACAAACAAGTGTTAGTTAGTTACGACTGTTCTAATCAAATCATCAGAACATAGAATATATTTTCGGGAAATCGGGTTCGGGGAAATAGTATTCGGGAGCGTAGTCATTCGGGGGGATGACCGGTAATCGTTAAAAAGCTTATGTTAACTTTTATTTTGACGACGTTAGAATCTGTTGTAAAAATGATGCCATAAAACAGACAGTTATTATTAAAAACCTAATACTGGATTAAATATGTACTTTATCTATGATAAGTTCAATATTTCAGTAAACTGTTGCTTCTACATATTTTATGGTACAGTAGACAAACCTATACGGTTAATGTATGAGTTGTGTGCAAAACTAACCTAAAGCAAAGTAGGCAAGTTAAAATCGTAGATGCCAGAGTGTATTGTGCGAGTATGAAATTCCAAGTTAACAGAACCCAACAACCTAACAACATATAAAAAATGAGAGCATGCACTTTTCCTACGAGTTCTTGACGAGATAAGAACATAAGCGGGAGGAGAGTTATAGTTGGCGCACGATATGATTATGATCAGCGGACCGACATATATCATTGTGGCTATTATTATTGCTATTTGTTACTAATGATTGTGTATGTTGGAATCAGTCGTGCATCATTACTCATTAATATAGTTCGATTTGATCTCGACCAACCATGAGAAACTAATGCACGATGGACCCAAACCAACCAACGCCAACATCTTCTCTTGTTTCACATCGCAAGTCTTCTCGTTACCTTCATGGGACCGTTTTTACATTAATTTCAGCGCGGGAGGAAAAATTCATTGTTTCCGGACGTGTCCGGAACATTATATTTGTTTAACCAAATAGAGACAAAGTGTTACTGTTACGCGTTTGGATGACATCAAACGTTCTCACAGAAACTGCAAATCAAACTATAACATTTATTTTTATGTTTTTGTTGCGTTGGAATGTTGCACACTTAATTTCTGTTCAATTCAAGCGTATTTGCATGAAGCGCGAAACTGGTAACCGGTGTTTTTTTCAGAGGATTTTTCGGGGTTTGTTCCTGCCTATCCTGCAGCGGGACAAGGAAATGAATCGCGTGCTCCTGCAGCACTCACCCAACCAACCACCACCGTGTACCGAGTACACTCTGTGACGGTTGGACACACAGATCGAGCGCCTGGGGACTCACGAGTCCGACACCGAGCCCTGCCCCATACGTCCATTACGGCAGATATCATAGCAGCTATCACAGCGTTTCTTCGTACCTAGAGTTAGTCTGATATTACACATGCCCCATGACCATTACCACGGCTTGTTGGTTTTCGGCTAATTACCGGCTATGAACATGCCTGTCTCTCACACGTCGTTATTTATTACGCCCTCTATCTATCGTTAAATATACCACCTACGAACTTGCGGTCGCTGCATCACTGCGATTCTCAGAGCTCCAGTAGAAATTGACTTCATTATACTTTATGCAGTTATAAATGGATTTCATTTATTTTAGAACGTTACTACATACATGCATAAACAGAAATTCTGTACAGTTTAATGGGCCAATTCTGCGTTCCTGTGAATTTATAAATCTGAAGCTTAAACTTTAAACTGTAACTGATACATTTACAGAACCATAATTTGGGCAATTCTGGATCTTTCTTGTAAAAAATTGACATAAGAAACATTTTCTTTTTGTCTGATGAAATTGGTACACATAATAACAGTTCGAACACCAGCAAACTGTATAGGGTGAGTCAGAAACTCAAGGTTAACATGTTGCAGTGAACTGAAATAAAAATATTTTAATTTAGCCTAATTTCCTTCTTCCTTACGAAGATACAGAGGCATTGAGGATGAATCATTTAAACTAGAAGTCTAAACTAACCTAAAGAGTAATTTTCACAAAACTTAGTGCGATGGAAAGTTGGGAATATACAAAGTCTGATCAATTTTATGTGTGATATTTACCAAAGACAAAGTTGAGAGTTTTAGGAAGATTCGGAAAAAGCCGGTCTATTAATTGGCATAATACCAATTGTCTTTTTGCTTGATGGTATTATTGGCGTGTATCACACACAAACTATATAGGGTGAATCATAAATTCAGGACCACCGTGATACAATATACTCTTGAAATAAAAATAGACCGGTTTAACCTTATTTCCTTCTTCCTTACGAAGATACAGAGATGTTGAAGATGGTTCATCAAATTAGAGACGAAACTGACTGGAATAATTCAGAGTATACATCTGATCAATTTTTGTGTGATAATTGACCAAAAACCTCGCCAAAAACAAAACTAATAGTTTTATGAAGATTCGGAAAAAGCCCAAGTTTCTCCTTTTTGCCTGATGGTATTAATGGCGTACACAATTGACATACAGTTCATACACAAACTATATAAGGTGAATCAGAAATTCAATGCCAACATGATACAGTAAACTCCTGAAATGGAAATAGACCGATTTAACCTATTTTGCTTCTTCGATACGAAGGTATACAAAGGTGTAGAAGATGATTCATTCAAACTAGAAGTTAAAACTAACCTAAAAACTAAAGTGTAATTCGTACAAAACTTACTGGGATAGTTAAGAATATACAAGGTCAGATCAATTTTATGTGTGATATTTGCCAAAGAGAGAGCTGAGAGTTTTATGAACATTCGGAAAAAGCTCAAGTTATTGTAAAAGTTGATTTTTTATATAAAACAAATGTAATAATTATAAATTGTTAAAAATGTATATTTTAGAGTATACAGGGTATAATATAAATTCTAAATATTTGCAAAATTTTCTCATTGAAAGTTGAAATTAGGTACTTCTCATAAAAGTTCGCAAAATATGATATCTATAATAAGATGAGTATCATATGAAAAATATACCTGTAATTGAAAGTAAACGGTTAAAAGTGCGTATCTTTAAAACATTTTAGAATATACAGGGTTTAATATGAATTAAAAAAAAATCAAGTGCTTAAATTTGATGTTTGTAAACTAAATAATACTTTACGACTGTCATCTTTTTCTTAAGATTGTCGCCGATTAGAACTACAGATTTGTTTGCGAAATGCTAAAAATAATTTTCTTGTAGATTTCACCCCTTGCAATCCATTTAATCTATTTTTGGAAGCCTTTTTGAATGGGCAATTTTGACATATAGAAAACCATAGCGCGAGTTGGCATGGTAGACAAATAACCAGCACCAAATTGAACAAAGTAATAAATTGTGCACCAAGAACTCATTAGTTTTGTGTTTTTGTCTTGTGTTGTCGTGCTGAGCGGCAGCCATCCTATTTTATTCTTGCATACATTCTAAGTTTTGTGTATTAAAAGGCAAATATACTATACGACTCAGAGAGGACATGTTCACATGGTATTTCGTGGGGTCACGTACCGGACTTGGAACGTGACAGATCCTGGTCCATATTAGATTACACATCGCAGATCTATTCTATTGGACACAACACTCTAATTGCCATTAGTATTCCTTTATTAAGGCAAATATTATATTATTCACATAGAAATACGTTTGTATTTGTGTAGGCGAACAATGTTTTGATTTGCTTCAGAAGAAATTTGATTTTTTGAAAGAAAAAGCCCATGTCGCAGTTAATTGTGTTTCAGAGACATTTCCATATTCATTGATGGTAAATCTAAAATTTAGGGCAAAAGTCGTATGTGCGACATTAACAATGTAAATATAATGAAGCGAAATAAATAAAAATGTTAATAGTGAAACAACATTTGGAATTAATTCAAATTCAGCTCATATATCAAACAGTAAATTGGCTTGTTTTTATTATGTGGTGTCGATACAATCGGAGTTCCGTTGCATGTGGCAAAAATAAAAATGCTCACCCCACACATTTTAGCATATACGCGACCAAGTTCCAGCAATGGTAGATTATAATGGAAAGTCTGGCGCATTCACCCTTAATTTCCTCACATTACATGCAAAATTTATCAGGTAAAATTTTTTCGGTTTTATCTAGAAAACTTATATGTTTAAATGTTTAATATTAAATAAACACGAAATTGCATACTTAACATTTATATCGCCTAAATTAATGCCGAAAAAAGGAGAATAGTGCAAGGATACTTGGCACAAAGTTTGCACGAGCGCGTGATTGTGGTAAATGTAAAACATTGGAAACAGAAAATCTGCACAGAAATGTTAGCTACTAAACTGCTGGCCAATTGAAACGTACCAAGCCAATTTTTAGGTTGAATTTAAAGTCAAATATTTTGAAAAGGAGAAAGAGATAATTTTATTGCGAAAGCAATAGTGTGACCCGATTTTTTTACTTTGAAGAACGTTACTATCTGCAGGGTATGAAAAAGGTCGGCTTTTTTTTCTCAAACTTTATACGTACCGGAATTCCACAAAAAATTTTAAATATTTTTTTATGTCGGTTTTTTTAGTCCCTGGTTCATGGGGAAAAAACCAATTTCTCAAAAATTTTATATCCCTCTTATTTTATAAGATACCGAATTTTTTATTAAATTTAATATTGTGGAACAGGTTTTTGTAATAATAATTATGCTCCCATTTTGAAAGCAAATGTCATCATGTGATATGTTGATAAAAAGGAAATTTTAAGTAGAATCTAATTCTTACGGAAAAAAACATACAAGTGTGTTATAAAAAATTTTGAAAGGTAGTAGGTGGCCCTTCCGGTGAAACCGGAAGTGTCATCAGATTGGCTTAAACGTCAAAATGAATATTCCTTTCAACAATCAAACCATGCCAAATTTCAAATTAATACAGTTAAATGTAACAAAATGGTGGGGGTTGTAAAACGATTTCTTAGCCACCCGGTATACACGAATATGAGCAAATTTTTGAAAAAGTAAAAAACCCGTTTCGAGGATATAAGGCACTTAAACCCATGGTGAACATAAACTAACTAAATTCCATTCTATTCCATTAAGAAAATAGCCTCAAAAAATGAATTAAAAAATTTACCAATTAGCGAACGTGTACCGATTTTTGATAAGCCACTGGTTACCAATAAATTAATGAAAGTAAAAAAAGTGTACTTTTTATAAGAAAGCCATTCATAATCATCTACAGAGATTGGTTCTTACACAACACAATACGGCCGAACGACAAAGAAAAAATCAAATTTTCAGCAAAAATTCGGTATCTTATAAAATAACAGGGATATCAAAATTTTGAAAAACAGGTTGTTTTCCCATTAAGTAAGGACTAAAAAAATCTACATCAAAAAAATATAAAAATTTTTTTGTCGAATCACGGTAGTTATAAAATTTGACAAAAAAAAGACTTTCTTTCATACCCTGTAGATAGTAATGTACTTCAAAGTAAAAAAATCTGGTAACACTATCGTTTTCTCAATTAAATTATCTCTGAAATCTTGAAAACCTTATGTTGATATCTTTTCTCCTTTTCAAAATATTTGACTTTAAATTCAACCTAAAAATTCGCTTGGTACGTTTCAATTGGCCAGCAGTTTATAATACCTAGTTATTTATGGAACTAGAGAGGAAAGTGCATCGTTTCTCCTGCAGATGATGTAAGTAATGATTCGAGGGAGACAATATAATTTTGTCTCCCATAGCTATTTGAAACCGACTAAAGGCACCTAACGGTCTACTTACGCTTCCACTTGGATAAGCGATACAAATACATAATATGAATTTCGAATAAAATTACAAAAAAAATTCGAAATAGTAATTTAATAGTTTGAAGGAATTTATAAAATAATATGTAAATTAATCTAAAGTGATGGAAAGTGATGTTTAAACTAGTGTTATAATATAATAAATCTGTAAAAGGAAGATAGTGGTCAGCACGTGGACCAAAGTTCGCAACAAAATTTAATAAAGCGATGTCTTGTAAATTTTTCTTTGATTATTTATTCCTATCCTCCTTTTAGGGATTTAGTATATTCAGTATTGCATTTTTATTTTATTTTTTACTAATACCAGTCTATACAGGGTGTCCATCTAGTAATTTTGTACTTAGAATTAATGAAATAACTTAATAATTAAAAAATATGCAGGCCGTTTCGTTTAAAACAACACATTTGGTGTACACCCAGCAAAAACTAAACACTTTGTATAGTGTTCGTAAATTTGACTTATAGATGTTTTGATTACAAGTGCCAAGTGGTATAAGTGAATTTGGTGGTGACACACGTACAATACTAAAAATAAATGATGCATTTCTTTACACTTATAATAATCAATACTTCGGTTTTTTTTACAAGTGTGCAATTTTGTCCAACAAATTAAATTGAATTCCTTGCAAATTTGATCCATGTTAACTTTTTTGAAAGGTATGTGAACAAGAAGTTTGCACATGGCACATGGCCATGGCACCGCTTCACTACATTGAATGTAGTCCATGATACACCCATAATTACTTTAAGACCTTTTCACATTTCAATCAACCATCACGTTTGTTTTTTTTTCTCATTCCTTTTATTATCTATCTCTGGTAAATATTGGTCAATTTTCTTGATATAATTGTTTCGAATGTATGCACCTTGCAGGCACAAACAGTTACAATTATTGTCTGGGATTTTATTGTTCTGCGATTGGATTTTGAAAAAGAATTAGATAGAAGGCTTATATTAATTTATTAGCTAATGGGAAGGATGTTCAATTCAATTGAATTAGTTATTTGGGTCATTGAACAAGGTGTATCTCGTGTCGGTGATTATTCCCCCTTGTGTAGCTTTGGGCTATTTTACTATTTTAGCAATAAACTCAATTCGTCTTTGTCTGTGATGTGATGGGTACGCTCTGATATCAAATTATTAAAAATACTGCAAGTATACTTTTTTAGGAATTCAGGAGTTTTCTCTACAAGTGTGCTTATAAAACACAATATGAAATAATAAGAAAATAATGTCGACAGAAATATTCCGAACGCGTTTCTTTGTAAAATAATTTCTTACAAACGTTTTGGTTCGTCTCCTAAAATTCGTATAACTTTACCCCTTCATTTTATTATCCTGACTGTTTTGGATTCATCGTCTTCACGTATTCCAAAAGGAAATTAAGGGGCACGCACAAAAATCTCCTCCTTGTGTATATAAAGCTACTACGATTCAACGCACAATTTTATTATTTGCCTTGATTTTATCACATGGACTTCATAAAACTTTGGGGCTCGGAATTAATGCATATTTTACGATTTTAATATCGAGTAGGCCTTGCTTGGGTAATTAACTATTTCAAGATATCTCTTATTATGAACAATCCCCTCAAAACTCAACCGCGGCGCGCTCGGTTTCTCCAAATTAGATTACAATTTGATATGTGCACCTACTCGCCACGAGGGGCGCCTTCTTCCACTTTTCTTACACACGAACAACTCAGAGAAACTTTCCAGTGATTTGTTTAATCGCCCCAGAAATAGTAAAATTTGTTTTTTGCGATATCCTCTCTCTACGGGAAACCTAAACCCCCTTCCTCCCCCACCCCATTTAATTATAGTAAACCGAACAATTGAAAATAAGAAATACATTGTTGTGGATCGAGTTGGCCCTGGGGGCAAAGCCACCTACTACAAACATTGTTGATGTGTTCAGGCGTCGGACAAAAGGCAGGCGAGGCATCAAGACAAAAAGCGGTCGTGATTTGTTCACGCGTGCATGTACGTAATGCGATGCTCTTTGAATTAGTTTCGAATAGATTCGATAATCGATGTGAAAGTCAGATTCACACAGGCTGTAGTGATGCGCTCTCAAATAATTGCGACAGTTTATTTCCCGGTTAAATAAATCACTCACACGGTCTTTTCTTTGCGTTACTAGAATTGAAAAAATCGAGTAGATCTTTCCTTGTCTAAGCATGGACTGTTTTATTGCAGAGGGTACTTTTGAAAAATTGGGGTTTATTGTTAAATTTAGTCATTAGGTACAATTAATGATACAATTTTTTGTAAAATCGAAAGAGATGATGAGCTGCCTTATTTGCATACTGTAATGGTTTTTCAAATTTCTAGATGAAGTCACTTTTTAATATAATCTTAAAACGAAATATAGTCAAGAAGTATTTTCAAGAGAAAATTTTCGTAAAGGCAAAATTACAGGAAGTATATCTTGACTATTTTTAATAATTTGACAATTTTGACTACATTTCTATGTATACAAGGTGTCCCTGAAAGGTCTGTACAAAAAGCTACCACAAGTTTTTGGGCTTAAAATAAGTTGTTTAAACCAAACATACCTTAGTCCAAAAGTTCTTCCTTACTGAGCTACAGGGAGTTAAAAATATCTTTCGAAAACATTTTTCAAGGTGTAAAGTAGAGATCTGAAATTTGATGGGTTAATAAGTCTATAAGGAAGTTATATGTTAGTATTAGGTACAATCAAAATAATATTGTTCAGTGGCGTACTTATAGGAGAAGACTTAGGATTTTCTTGAATATTTCTTGTAGGGTTTTAATTTTTTTTACAAAATAACAAGAATTTTGATAGATACGCCCAAGACACGTAAAAAAGGTATACATGTTTGAATTGCGTTAACTCAACTGTTTGCGAGATATTGTTAACTTAGAAAAATTTTTTTGCTATTAAAATATTTTGTGACTTACCTTGTAAAGTCAAAAAGAATGGGTCACTCTAATACAGCTGATTCTACGTTCACATCTAAACATAATTTCTTATCTTAAACCATTCTGTAGAAATACTTAAAAAAGATACAGGGCGAATAAAAAAGATAACTTTCAGCACCTTGTATTTTAGTAACGAAATATTTTTGTGGGTCGATTTCTATACCCATTTATTCTTAGTTTTAGACGTAGAATCAACTGAATTAGAGTGATCCAATATTTTTGACTTTACTATCAATAGTCCAGTCAATCTGTCGAAATTTGTGGAAAAAATTACCCGGTAAACTTTCTCTTCATAAATCGTTAGGGGGTCATGTGGAAAGCTTAAATTCAAAAACTCGGGAAAATCCTCGGACCCATGTTTTGGGAAATCCAGGAAGTGTTTAGATTTGATTTTACGCGAGAACAGTGAGTTGCAGAAGAAAGTTTTGTTAATAAATATTGTAGAGGGCAATATTTGCTACAATTTATCTCTAAGGATCGATGCGCTACGACGAATAATGCCAAAAGTAGAGGGCGCCAAAGTACACAAAAATGAGTTTTTTCCCTTTTTTACATCGAAAAACATTTTTTTACGCATAACTGTAAATATAAATGTTGACAAGCGAAGAAAAACACACAATTTTTATATAAACGTTTTTTCTCTACGATTCATCGTTTCGGATGTGGGAGGCGAAGCCGAACACGGAGTAATGCAAGCATGGAAAATCCATTTCTGGACGTGTAATGAACGATATTTTTTATTATACTTATCTAAAAACAACGCAAAAAAGATTAGATGTAAATTTAGAACATTTTATTTTCAAAGTAATAATAATACATCGTAAAAATAGTAGGCAAACACGATTAACATTTCCACTCTGCATGATATATCTACGAAAGGGTGGATCGTAGAGAAAAACCGTTTATATAAAAATTGTGTGTTTTTCATCCCTTGTCAACATTTATATTTACAGTTGTGCGTAAAAAAATTTTTTTCGATGTAAAAAAGTGAAAAAACTCATTTTTGGCTACTTTGGCGCCCTCTACTTTTGGCATTTTTCGCAAACAGTTGAGTTAACACAGGTCAAACAAGTATATATTTTTACGTGCCTTGAGCGCATCTATCATAATTCCTGTTATTTTCTAAAAAAATTCAACTCCTTACAAAAAATATTCAAAAAAACCATATATCCCCCATTGTAAGTACGTGACTGAACAATATTATTTTGGTTGCAATACAAACACATTGTAGCTTCCTTATAGACTTATTAATCCACCAAATCTCTACTTTAAACAGTTCTGTAGATATGCTTAAAAAATTATTTGGAAAGATATTTTTTAGCGCCTTGTAACTCAGTAAAAGAACTTTTGGAGGTATGTTTGGTTCAAACGAGTTATTTTGAGCCCAAAAACTTGTGGTAGCTTCTTGTACACACCTTTCAGGGTCACCCTGTATAATTTTGTACAGGCTAGGCCAAATGTTAATACAGAAACTTATATAATCGATAGATAATAATTAATATACATTTACAAAAAACTTTTATGAGATAGATGGCGTTGAAATTTGGCATGATTAATGACATAATATTTAACAATTCTTCAGTGTTAATTATTGACTTTTGTCAATATTTTTCAATTATCTTTTCACCGCCAAGTATTTTTTTTTTAAGAATTCTTAATTATTTACAACTAATTGATCTATAGGAATGAATGATTTGAGAACATTTTTGGGAACTCCTAAAGAATCTCTTCCTGTTATTTTGATCCTTGACAGCCATGCCTGCCATTGTACCGACGTGGATATTTTGGATTTCCTAGCAGCAAACGACATTCACGTACTCTATTTGCCAAGCCATATAACCGCTTGGCTTCGACCGCTCGTCAGGTTCTTCTTCAAACCGCTCAAAATTTACTGGAACTCAGCTTGTGGTCTCATCCAGGACGCAAAATTATCAGATACCAATTTAGAGAAATTTTAAACGAACCTTGGAAGCTAGCTGCGACCAACCAGAATGTCGTGTCAAGGTTTGAAGCCTGTGGGATATTTCCGTACAGTCCCAATAAGATTCCAGACTATGCCTATGATGCAGCTGAACACACTGCAGCAGATAATGATGACGAATCAGCTGCTGATGCTGTTGAATGGAGTGATGATAACGCTGCTGAAAATGAACATTCTAATCTTGAACAGCCATCAACGTCATTCGATCAGCTTCTACCTCTTCCTGTAATTGCAGAAGCTAGCAAGCAACATGCGACAAAAGAATTGTCAGAAGAAAAACAAAAACAGGAAGAAAAGGAGGACATGAAAAGGAGGAGGACTCAAAGGGCTGGTAACGGTGGCAAGCAAGTTGTTGCACGAAAAACTACCTACTCATGAAGAAAGCAGCAGTAGTGATGAAGAAAATTTCACCCAGTTAGCTTCGGATCATAGTTCAGATGATATGAACAGTGACTATGAAGATATTTGTACTGTTTGTAAGGATGCTATCATGACAAAAATAGGCCGAACGTAGACAGGATCTGCTGCATCAATTGCATGAAATCTGCACCCCTTTTGCATGTGGAAATTGCGAGTTGCGAGGTATAATTATTATTGCTAGCATTTTTCTTCAATGTTGTCCCGAATTGCACCGAAAACAACTGCCCGCCAGTTGCGGCACTGCACTATTTCACTAAACTACTAAATTTAACTAACCAATAATGAATTATATGTACCTACTCGTATATTATTTTAGATGGGGTTTTGGCCACAACTCTCAACCCAAAGCTGATTCCACATCAAATTATTTTTTACAGACAACGTGCGCGGTCTTCACTTCCCTGTTTTTACATCCTGTACATTGTCGGCTTTCTATTTGTTGTTTACACCTAAAGTAGGAAACCGAGAATCAAAAAAACCAAATACATTTGTAAGAAAGCTCGGTTCTTCAGCCGTCAACTAGTGTGGCAGCTTTACATAAATAAGCCAAAAACTAATTACCAATTGTATTATTTAATATTTAATTTTAGTTTCATATTTACGGTGTATATTATGTTCCTTTTTATATGAAATTTAATATTGACGATGCCTATACATACCAACAGTAAGGTGCATCATCTTCGCATTTAATTATTTATTAAATATTACATACTTCATTGTATTTTGTATTCGTACACAAAAACCGACTAATATTGCAAATATCACAATAATATCCCTAAACTACGTAAAGGTAAAGTTTATTGTTGTATTTATGATTGTAGGGTTGGGTTGTGGATTCAATTAATAGCTTCCTCCACCATTCTTCTTTAAATAAACTAAAACAATTACAGCCATCAGATAACAATCACAGTTAAAACGAATATTACTTATTCGCCATCAGATAAAGTCATCCCACTATGTTATTTCGCATAGTGTATAGGAAATAAGCATAATGCATGTAACTATGGATGCTGAGTGGAAAAAAGAGACGAGTGGGTGCCGGTACACAATGAAAGGCGTTCCATAACGACTGCTGTGTCGAATGTGTACAAGAGATTTTACTTGTAATCGCCACCAAACTGTTATCTTTGCGAGATCTGCCATGTACGACACCTGACCTGACCTGAACCCACGTTTCTTTTCGATTTGTGTGTAACTTGTAACATATCCTATACTTACAAACGTCGCACCACAATTGTATGTTCCTCTTTCAATTATTTACCGGGAATATATTATGATTTTTGTGGCTTTGATTCTTTTGTGGAATTCGCAATACGTAAATCACGTAGGTATAAAGAGATTTTTTGGTTAAATTATCGTAAACAAAATAATGATAGTTATGTAAGGTTGGTGTGTGTTGGTTTTCGTGGGATTTGGTGGGAAAGTTTTACGAGTAAATAATGTGGTAATATGCATATTGGATAATATGCGTTTTGGACATGGGAAGTAGAGGAATTTGCAGAAAAATAATGATGTAGGTATTGAAAATGAAATATATGTAAGACCACTAATTTTTTACAAACTTAATTAATTAAAATTAAAGTATTTTTAAGTTGGCAAAGATTCAAGATCAAATTTCTAATTCTCATTTCTATTATATGTATGTTTATTGAAGAAGATTTTCAATACCTGGATAACTAAAATAAACTCAGTTCTTTCAGTTTTACCACAAATATTGTTTTTAGTTTGTGCCATAACTAGGATTAGTTTCAGTGTCTAAAATAAATCTGTTATAAAATGTTTGACGAAATAGTTTATAAATTATTGTTAGGTTCTGTTACAGTTCGTGATTAGTGAAATTGACCACAAGAGTCATATACATACAAAATTTGTGTATACGTAAAACTGTAAATTGATAGAAATTATTCATTTTAGAATATATTACTTTGATTATGAATTTTTATTTATTTTGTGAGAAAATATTCCAAATTTTCATATAAGTACAACAAATTGAAACTATGAAGTGAAATTTTTGGAAGTTGAATGTTTCATAAATACTGTGTATGGTACAGTTTTGGAATTACTGAAAATATTTTCAATATTTATGTACATTTTTATCTTAACATTTTCTGATGACATTGATGATATTGTTGGGCTTTGTTATAGTTCGTGATTATGCTACAAAAGCTGTAAAATACAGGGATATTCACCGAAACCGTTGGTTAGACGTTTTAAAAGATGTAGTTAATATTTTTTTCTGAAAATTGGGTTGTAGCCTAAATAGCATATGATCTCTTTATTTAAAATGTTTTCAAGTTTCTACGACTTCAGGTTATACATTTTGAAATTCTACATTCAATTATAATAACATTTTGTTAAAACAATTTTTCTCTAAAGCATTTCGTTTAATAATTACAGGATGATTTTTTTTAAAATGTGCTAATTTTCAAATTTTATTTTCTAGCCTTCTAATATTCAAATTGAAATGCGGTTTTTTGCAAGATGTTAACAAAAGTCTACTACTTGCAATTTCCTCATTGTAACAGCTTAATGTTCTACAGGGGGTTTATAATTTAGGTGCCATTCAGAAAAAAATCAAAACGGCATAACTCAATTTTTTCAAATGAAACACCCTGTATATGGAAACAAATTTGGATTATTTATTCAATTTAAAGGTAATTTTGTTGAAGAAACTTTATAACCAACTCTTGCCGTTTTTGTGTAATTTCGTTTTTTTGGTAATATTGAAAATTATGCCAAACAATTCGATTAATGGATCAAGCAATCTATGTTGTCAGTAAAGCATCTTAAACAATATCGATACGTTAATCATTAATAAAAAATTAATTAAAAAAAAAACTTCTCTTGTTAAATCATTATACTATGTGTAAGTACCATAAAAGTTGATATTTCACGAAAACGGCAAGAGTTGGGTATAAAGTTTATTCAACAAAATTACCTTTAAATTGAATAAATAATCCAAATTTGTTTCCATATACAGGGTGTTCCATTTGAAAAAATTGAGTTATGCCGTTTTGATTTTTTTCTGAATGGCACCTAAATTATAAACCCCCTGTAGAACATTAAGCTGTTACAATGAGGAAATTGCAAGTAGTAGACTTTTGTTAACATCTTGCCAAAACCGCATTTCAATTTGAATATTAGAAGGCTAGAAAATAAAATTTGAAAATTAGCACATTTAAAAAAAAATCATCCTGTAATTATTAAACGAAATGCTTTAGAGAAAAATTGTTTTAACAAAATGTTATTATAATTTAATGTAGAATTTAAAAATGTAGTAATCTACAGGGTGTTCCATTTAAAAAAACGAAGTTAGAGTCTACTTCCGGTATAACCGGAAGTCGTAGAGACTTGAAAATATTTTAAATAAAGAGACCATATGCTATTTAGGCTATAACCCAATTTTCAGAAAAAAATAATAACTACATCTTTTAAAACGTCTAACCAACGGTTTCGGTGAATAACCCTGTATATTGAAAATTTGGTTTGTAAAACTGCAGATTTGACACAAATGATTCATTTTAGTATATACTACGATGTATATTAGTTTTTAAATAAGCATTTGTTAGAAAATATTTCAAACTTTCACATTGGAGAATTTTGAGCCTATTAAGAAAAACTTTTGGAAGCAGAAAAATTCGCATTGTTAATTTTTACTTTCTTATACGTAGTATAAGGAAGTATTGTAATCGTGATTTTTTTCGACTTCGAGATTTTGATGGATTTACACGTTTTGAGGGCCCCTGAATCCATTTTGACCATTTTCGCCATGATGTCTGTCTGTCTGTCTGTCTGTGTGTCTGTCTGTATCCACCATAACTCAAAAACGACTTATCGGATTTGATTCAAATTGAATATTTAAGAGTTTGAACAAATTTGTGGGTGCCACATTAAATGTTTTTCATCTAGCACCAACACAAGTGACACTTACCTGAAGACATTTTTAGGTTTTTTAGGAATATCTTGAAAAATAAACAATTTATGAGATTTTTTTATTCTTTAACATTGATTTAAAATTGAATTTTGAACAAATTTTGTTTGAACTTTTTTTTGAAATTCTGTCAAAAAAAATTCAAAAAAAAATAATCATTGGTTTTTGTCGTAAAATTCGGTTATAATGAGTGGGACAAGGACAGATTTATGCGTATTGCAATAAGTGCGAAATTTATTTGAATATTGCTGGAAACGCTCAAAATTGAAACACGATTTTTACAAGAAATTTAACTTAATTTCTTTAGGAAAAGTAATTGTGGTACTATCCGTATAAGAAAGTCATGTGTTGGGCACATCAGATATTTTATCTTATATGGCTACGGAACTACTGAACATATTTTCAATATTTATACACAAAATTTTATAATAAAACACTGTAAATTCAATGATAGGTACTGTTGGCTATTGTTATAGTTCGTGATTAGCGAAATTGTCACAAAAACTTCATGAAGTTAATCCAGTAAAATTGTCTTTTGAGATCGTTCGAAACAGAATCAAATTTTAGGGGTTGTTAAGGAACCAGAGGTTAACTTATTCCCAAAGTTTAGGATTTGCAACCGCTAGCGGAAATTTCGCCATCTTGATTTTTAGGGGTGAGTTATTTTTTTGCTTTTTCGGGCTTATATTTGAAATTAGCAAAAAAAGGGCAGATACCTTTTTTGTAGAGTATAAAAATCCCTATAATGGTGTATATAATGGTATGCATATCCTCATCAATAAACAAATTATGGAAGTTTAAAAAACCAAAAACAGGGATAAAAAAGTTAATTTTTTTGAAATTTCGGATATCATCCCCATTAGAAAAAAAGTGTTCAAACAAAAGTTATAGAGCGTAAAATACCCTATAGTTTTGTATAAACAATTTTCTTCCTGTGTCAATACTTTTTGCACTATAGTGAGTGAAAAGTGTTCGCCCTTGCCACATCGCACTAAAATCTGACGCCTTTTTACGCATTTATTTTCAAATATTTGTTCATAAATAAATTTTGAATTTGTTATGAACTATCTTTATCGAATAATTAAGTTCATTAATAGATCAATTGTTTTTAATTTATTTATTATTGCAATTTTTAGTTAAAGTATGTTTTTTTAAATAGTATTGGACGTTTTCGTTATTAATACTTAGTTAAATGTAGGTAAATCTTAGAATCAAAAACAGGCAATTTTTAGAAGATTAGTTAGGGATTTGAATAAAACAGTGTCGTATCATTCGCTCATTAAACATTAAACCACCTGATATGATTACCCACATGTACGTCTGTGGTAACTTTAAAAATGTTGAATCAATGCCAAATTTTCGAAATTCCTTCTGCAATTATTGATCATATTTAAACATAATTCAATTACACTTAAATTATACATCATATGAAGCATTGAAACATACAAAATTTTTGTTTACATTTTTGGTTTTTAATTCGCATTTTAAGAAGACAATTTTTTTTATTATGCTGAATATTTTTAATATTTTGTTGATTTTGTAATTACTGTTTTAAGTCGATCACACTTGTTCGAATTTAAATTATACCTACTAAGGAAAATAGAAGGTTTAAATATGTGTGCAAATTTCTAAATTTTAATTGGCCTAATAAATTAACGACACCAATAAAAAAATTAGCAAAAAATGAGATGAAAAAAATTCAATATCAAACAGTTGTGTCATGAGTAGGTAAATTTATACTTACTTTTTATGACCACAATTAATAAGAAATAAATTTGGCTCACTTAAAAGCTTAACTTCCCTAAAAAAGTTTCTGAAAGTAAGTAAGCAAAACCAGTGAACTATTTTTATATTCTGCCTTGGGTCGGAATATCATACTAATAAAAACGACTAAAGGAGACGACCTACTGTCTTGGGAGATGATTACAAAGCGGAAGCATTGTCCTTTTTGAAATTATCGTTGAATTATCCTTGAATGCAAATTTGAATTTATCGTAATAATATTTTATTTTAGTGATGGAAAATGAAAAAACTGCGTATGTTATTAAATTTAATTAAAGCCTATAATTACAGGATAATATTCAATATGTTTAATTTAATAGGGAACATTTGATTCTAGTGAATTTACGAAAGCAGGTTGTTAGAAGTTAGGAAAGGACATCATTTGAATATACTTATTCTACCTTATAAAATAGTTAAAACTACGAGGTACGTAAATCTTGAACAATTATAACTCTTTCCAATGTCCGCGACTTTACAAGAGGGGAGGCCATCGAACCATTATTTTTCTTTTCTGTTCAATTCTCAAAAACTCATCAAATGGAAGAAAGCAATCGTAAGCAATTCCCTCAGTAAAACTAAAAAGCTGCAATGAGTTGTCACGTCGCAATCGATAAATGAGCGAAGTGCGCGAATACTGCGCGCCGTGATTAGCATTTCTTTCGAGGATTGTCTTCCCATTCCACCCGCACCCGCGATGCCCCTATTATACTTTTTTTTGCATGCATCTTCGCCGTGCCCGCGCTCTCTCTCGCTGGAGCGCACATACGAGAAAGAGGCGCGGCGGCGGCGGCCCGCCGACATCCGACACTCCAAACTGCTTCATTAAAAACCCCGAGGGGCCACACATATATTAAACTATAATCATCCACAACTATCAATAAAAACATTCTCATACTGATGGACAAAGAACTGAGGGGTAAATACGCCATCACGGGCGGGATTTTTTGAAATCAAATCGGCACACTAGCACTAGATATCAATCGCGTTGATGGTGTCAAGACTTTATTACTGTTAGAATCGCGACCTCGTGCCGGGCACGCCAAAAGATAACTTGTGTTTAACACAATATATCAAAGAGTTAAACTGGCTTTTCCCGATGGTTAAGGTGACAATCAACTGTCAGTGACGTGTGATTCTAAGGCACACGTGCGCACTTTTCACCCACTTCACCTTTCCGTACATCATCCATTGTTTATTTAACGGAGATTTATCTCTCTTTTCAGATAGAGATTACATTGCAAAAGAGCCGATGGTCTTTTTAAATCGATAAACGGCTGGCAGATCGTGATCGAAATCGATAATAAATTGTTGAGGTTGGTAGGTATCACCTAGGAAAAAATATGGTTTTGATACTCGGTAATTGACTTGTATGTATGGATGTGTATGTGTGCATAGATAATTAAAATAATTGGATAGGCGAATAGATGGATGTGGCGATGTGGGGTTTCTTAGTTCTGTATCGGTGAAACTGTGTGGATTTATGAGTTTGGCTGGTTAGAAAATAGTGATATAAGACGAGAATAAAATCCAACAATACAATATTGGATTTGTTATCTCGACTACCTACATATTTCGTGTCGATGATTTTGAAGAATTTTTAATTTGAACTATACTGTATGTTCTGATTTCACTAGGTAGAAGTGAGATGAAGAAAACATTAAACTATCTAAATTATAAGTCGGCTTCAATGGTTTCAAAACTTGCATTTTCAAACAGAAACAACATAGAAAATTGTAGAAAATTATTTAAAAAATCAATAAGAATTATTTCGTGATATTTCGCGTAGGTACTTCAAATTAATTTTTTTTTGGCTCGTTTATAAACCTTAATATACAGCTGTTTCAAATTCGCTTCTCACTACAGGGATCTCAGAAACGGTAAGAGATACAGCTTTGGTTAAATTGGGGCAAAGTTGCGTAATAATGTGGCCAATAATAAGCCGTTAAGAAATCGAAAATATCTTTTGTAGTTCTGGAGATATTTTGAAAAAACCAAATTTTTGCCTTTTCATTTTTATTTTTTCTGCTCTTATTTTTCAAGGTATCGAAAAACCAAAATCACTATGCCATGGACCCTTTTTGTGTTTTATAAAATGACGTTAAAATTTTCCTCATGTGAGGATTTGTTTTTCCGCTGACGTCATCAAGTCAATTTTTTTAAATACGACCCTGTAATTTTTTTCATCGTTTTAAGTAGCATTTTTTATGTTCTAAAAATGGCGTTTAAATTTTTTTCATGCGACGTTTCGTTCTTGTGTAATCTTCAGATCATTTTTTTAATACCTACGGCTTTAGATTTTTTTTACAATTTCAACAGTATTTTTTTTCATTGTATTGACGATTTCGTAAGTATTTATTTTATGAAATTATGTATTTAAACAAAATTATTCCATTGTTCTTATTATTACTACTAATAGATACAATAAATAATATAGGTAGTTTGATTTACTATAAAAGGAAAATTATTATTATTCATAAAGTACAAAAAAATTATTAAAGTTTGCCAAAATGTGCGGATATGAGGATAAATAGGTACTGATGAAAATGTAAAAAAAATCCAGGACCGTATTTTATTATTATATTATTATTAAAATGATCTGATGATGATTGCATAAGAACGAAAGATCGTATGGAAAAAATGTAAACGCCATTTTCTAGAACATAAAATGTGCTACTTTAAACGATAAAAAAAATCCAGGACCGTATTTAAAAAAACGGACTTGATGACGTCAGCGCAAAAACGAAACGTCGCATGAGGAAAATTTTAACGTCATTTTATAAAGCACAAAAAATGTCCGTGGCAAAGTGATTTTAGTTTTTCGGTATCTTGAAAAACAAGAGCAGAAAAAAATAAAACGAAAAGGCAAAAATATCGTTTTTTCAAAAAATCTCCAGAACAATTTTAATATAAATCAATTTTTCTATAACATTTTTCTGTAATATTACCATTAGTATATTTTAGGCTTTTCCCGTGATAGGTCTTTTTTATAATTATCGAAAAAAACAATAGATTTGGATTTGGACGTTGTTTGTTATACAGGGTGTCTGTAAAAGGTCTTTACAAAATCCTATTACAAAATTTTCGGCTCAAAATAAG
Source organism: Pediacus dermestoides (assembly GCA_963942485.1). Taxonomy (NCBI): domain Eukaryota; kingdom Metazoa; phylum Arthropoda; class Insecta; order Coleoptera; family Cucujidae; genus Pediacus; species Pediacus dermestoides. The sequence continues at coordinate 10,463,365 of OZ012632.1, read as the reverse complement.
TCACTTGAACCAAACATACCTCAGTCCAAAAGTTCTTCCTTACTGAGTTACAGGGTGGCAATATTTTCCAAATAATTTTTTGAGATCTATCTACAGAACGGTTTAAAGTAGAGATTTTAAATTTGGTGGGTTAATAAGTCTATAAGGAAGCTACAATGTGTTGGTTTTACAACCAAAATAATATTGTTCAGTGACGTACTTATAGGGGGAGACTCAAGGTTTTTTTAAATATTTTTTGTAGTGTATTGAATTTTTTTACAAAATAACAAGAATTATGATAGATACGCTCAAGGCATGTAAAAAAGATATACATGTTTGACTGGCGTTAACTCAACTATTTGCGAGATATTTAACTTTGAACATTTTTTTGCTATTAAGACAATTTGGGACACCCTGTAAAGTCAAAACTATTAGGTCTAATACAGCTGATTCTACGTGCAAAACTAAGCATACTGCATAATGTGAATAAAAAAGATAACTTTCAACACCCTGTAATTTAGTAACAAAACAACAAGTATGTTCAACTAAACTGTTCTAAAATGGTGAAAAAAAAGTAAGGATTAAATTGCAAGGAAAAACGGTTAATATTTCATTATACTTTAATTCTACAGAATGTTTAACATGGTGAAATACATTTAAAACAAGACAATACTTTTATGATGAAAATTGAATATTCTGTTTTTTAGCCAAGTCTTTTGCTCGTTCCGTAATCTTGCTACGAATAGTTGAGTAAATTGGTTTTTCTTCCCATAATAATTTTGATGATCCAGCTAATATATAACTCTTATAGTCACTCATCAGTGGTAGATCTTGTGGACGTAGTATTCCATTTTCGAATGCTAAGGTAGAAAATTTCCCTGGATATTTTCTATTGCCAAAACCAGGATCATACAATCTTCCATTGTATTCAATGCAGAAATGTAAAATGGGTGGTATTGGTATATTGTTGTCATAAACATAAAATATTATGTGACCACATTTGATTGTGGAATCTATATTCACAGATTTCAAAATTTCGTATGTGGTGATGCTGGCAAACAAACAGAACCCCTTAATTCCAGCCTTATCAAACTCTTCTGTTACAATATTGCACACACTATTCACAAAATCATGTTTTTGAGAGCACATTTTAAATGTCATAAGTTGTACTTGTTAACTTATTAGCGATTAAATTAAAATTGTTATTGAACTGGAACTGGAAACTATAACAATCTAAGTAAGCTAGATGCTGGATGTAGAATGTGACTGCAAGTGCAAGCAGTGCAAGCTGTTTTTGTGTTCTCTTTATGGTACCAATAAGGACCGGCCTTAGAGCGTTTTTAACGCCTCATATTTTTGGGGGAAATAATATGCCACTCATAAATAATTATTTACAGTAAGTTTTTTGAGTTCTTTGAATTACGTTTTTATTAGGTACCTAAAACCCACATACCTGTATCAAGAATTAGGTACCATAAAGCGTAAATTGTGCTCAACGAATGTGCCATGATACTTATTGATTGCATTACTTCAATTTTAATTAAAAAAAAAAATAATTTCAAAACTTTGTATTTTGTATTATGTATTATTACTAATAATTTATAATACTATTTTTAATTTTGTAACCAGCATTTTAATTTGGCAATGTTACATTTTGAGTCATGCTGATGCCACTTTACTTTACCTAAATCCGGCCCTTACTATTACACCCACAATACGTGTTGAGTATGTGTGGCACTTTATAATAGGAGCCGGGGAATCACATGTACTTATCTATAAATAATAATCGAAAAAAAATGCTAAGCTTACAATTAGTTCCTTTGATATACCTACGAACGCAATATTATGATTTGATAACTAAGTAAAATATACAAAAATCTGATAATCATGCAGTTTTATTTATAATAGCAAACGACGAAATATATACAGGGTGTGTCACGACCTACTAGACATAACTCTATCAGTGAATATAATTTAATTCTGTCAATTGGCACATGTACATTTCAAAAAGCGATCTCTTTAATGAAAATATTGGAGAATTTGTAATACTTCTGGGTATAGGTATCGAAATTAGATCCTAATTTTGTGGTTTGTATATTTTTACATTTTTGGATTGTACATTTAATTTTAAATGCAAGGTTAATAAGGTCCTGCGTTCTTAAAGTGAGAGGTAATCGAATGTTTCGCATTTATTCAAAAAAATTTATAGATATTATGCAGTCGAAAAAAAGTTAATACCTATTTTAGTTGAGAGAAACCAAATACTTGTAAAAGAGCGAAAGTCCCTGGAATATTTAAAAATACAGTAAAATTATCTGATGCGGGGCGTTTAAAATTAAAATTGAGCGTTAATTTCTAGAAAATTAAAACTTTGATAACTTTATTTTTTAAATAGAATCCCTGTAGATTTCTATGCTATCTTAAAAACAATTAAATTCTCTTTTTCATTAAGTATTCTCTAATATATCTAAATCTAATAATTAAGTACTTACTTTAGAAGATATTTTGGTACACTTGACGAATGTAGCTAACAGCGATTTTTAAAAAATTTTGAAATTACCTTATTAATTAAGATCTCCTGATTACGAAAATGCTAAAAATTAGCGGTGGTCTCCAATATTTCCAAAGTTATAGTAGTTTGAAAACTTGAAACATTCAATGTTTGGATGTGTAAATTAAGCACTTTTATCAACTTTTATTCACTAAGAATCCACTCACTCGTACCTATTGCACTAATTATTAATTAATTAATCATTACCATTTAATATTATTTATGAAAACACTATTTTTAAAGCATTTTCTTTTTCTTATTTTGATGTCAAAGAAATTTCCCTTCCCCGTACTAAGAAATCAAGCGATCCTTGATTTTAAATTTTAAGGTTAGATTTATTGTTTCAAAATAAACGTGCCGAAATAGAGTAATAAATCGTTTTTACTAAAATGTAATGGTTGATTAATCATTAGTTAGTGCAATAGATTCTATTGAGTGCATTTTTAGTATCTAAATAAAAGTGCTTAATTTACACATCCAAACGTTGGATGTTTCAAGTTTTCAAACTCCTTTGGAAATATTGGAGACCGCCGCTTATTTTTAGCATTTTCGTAATCAGGAGATCTTAATTAATAAGGTAATTTCAAATTTTTTCCAAAATCGCTGTTAGCTACATTCGCCAAATTTTCCTATATTTTAATATTATATTTGTGATTTGTGTTAAATATTACAATTATCAAACACTGAAAGATTTATTTTGTCATAGCGAACACCCTGTATATTTCTATTCTACGTTGTAGGGAAATTTGCATTTTGACTTTCTTATACAAAGTAATTAAAAAGTAATCTTGATTTTTTTTGACTTCGACATTTTGAAGAATTTACACGTTTTGAGAGCCCCTGAATCCATTTTGACTATTTTCTCAAAAAAGCACGATTACTATATTTTCATATACTTATTAATCCATATAGGATTAGATTGTAAATAAATATTTCAGAAAAAAAACTATATTTTCATATAGAAAAATAATATGGAAGTCTTTATTATACAATTATTATGCTGATTTATTTGCAGATATATTTTGCGTACACAGTGATAAGTATAAAATAATAATTAATTCATATTAATATTAATAAAATATCGATTTTTTTTTTAAGATGACAACTTATAAAATACGTGAGATCTGAAAAAAATAAAATAGTCAAAGCGACTACAAACTAAAATTCGTGCACTAGTTGATACACTTACTCTAATTTTTGATGTAGGCACTTTAAAAATTGTATGACCTTGAAGTTCTTACATCTTTTGTACCAAATTGCAAGTAAATGTTGTAGAAATTAAACAAAATTAATTTCCAACACATAATTTTTCCGAATTATCTATAAACATACCAAATCTGTGCAAAACCCAACCATAACGCTGTCATACTTGATTTTCTAAAATAACCACTTTCGTCTCTCGCAATTTTGTTGGACTAGATAGAAACTATTGTTTTCTTTCACTATTTATTAATAAATACGTGAAATCTGAAAAAATAGTCAAATGCGACTACTAACTAAAATTCGTGCACTATTTTCTGAAAGATCGTGTAGATCTTGAAGTGCAAAAAGATTTAGTGCCTCCCCCAAAATTCACGTTTGGTTACGGTATCTGATTATTTTCGAAAACAGATTTGTACCTATTATTTAAATTTCTGTAAATTTAAATTTTTTCATTTTCTGTATTTGAGTGGTCAGGATCAAGAGTAAGCTTAATTTCTGATTTTTCAAAAAGATTATTATGAACAATGCTAAAAATTTTAATTTGATAACTCTAAAAAAAAAGAAATTATTAGTACCCTCAATTATAATAGAAAACACTGAAATATTATTTCGTTAAAAATTAAAGTATGTACGTGATTTCTTTCATTGTGATGATATAAACTATTTTTTAGAAGCTCAAACAAAAAAAATTATAAAACAGTTTTCAATTGTAGTTTTAACGGCCAAAGGACAATTTTAAAAAATCGTCATAAAAATTTATTGCATGATAAAGGATGTTGATTCGTTGATATGATGTATTAAATCAAATTCATTCATATCGCAATAAAATTAATTACAATAAACACAGCACAAAAAGAATATCGAGAGACACAAAATGATTTATATCAATAAAAGTGTGTGTTTATTGACAGTTATTCGAGTGTATATTTGTTGAGTGACCAGAAATGGGGAGCGGCAACTATGATAACCGATCTCCGAGGGACGATAAACACTATTTGATTCTCTCTCTTTCACCCCTCGATTTACTACCCAATTTGTTCAAATTTATATCGCCATAATGTTATTGCTCCTGCTTTGATTTTCCTCGTCCACACACATACTATACACCACGCGAAATAAATTAGCTAAACCGCACATTTTTCCACGGATTAATTTTCTTTATCATTATACGCGCAGCCCTTTATTATAAATTTGATTGGAGTGCGTAGAGTTTTGTAATTTATGTGTGTGACGTCGTTGCTGATGAGCAAAGAAACCTAAGGGAATGCAAATACAGTGTAAACAAACGAATCGGAGGCAAAACGTTAATTATAAAATAAACTCCCCAGTATCTGATGTAAGGTATTATAAGCTGAAATTTACTGACCTAATCTGAAAAACCATGTCTCTAATGAGCAATGCTGGCATAGGCAGAAAGTAGAAAAAGGGGAGAATAAAAGTAAAAGACCAAAAGTGTGTGGAAATCATCAGCACTGATTTTATTTTATTCATCAAGGGATGTGCAGTCATGTTGTATTTGACTACGATACAGATTCGTATTAATAGTTAGGGCGCTGATGTGAGCTTGAAAGTTACGTCACAAAACAGAATCGGCTCCAGGTTTCATTATACGAGCCCTAACAACTAAATGTTCAGACAAAAGTAAATTTGATTGTCTTTTTTCCGTATGCGCAAACGTTATCTAAATTAACTTCCATAATATTGATGGTTTTTTCTGTTACAATGCCAACATTTAGTTATATAAAAACGTAAATTTTGTAAAAATCCGCTCGGCGGTTCCAAAACTGTGGCACTTTAACCGAGCAGGATGGGAAAATTGTAGAAACAAAGAATTATTATTTTCACAACGTTGGATCTAGTAGTCGGATTTTGATGAAATTTACTTTTTTGCAAAGCTGGATGTTGGTTTTCTTTACAAAAAAGTTACACAAGTTTTTATTTGGTGATTTTAGGCATTTATCGGAGCTTCAAAGTTGCACCTTTAAAAATGATAAAATTTTCTAGTAACTGTTTTAAAGAATCACAGTTTTGAAACCGCTGGTTGGATTTGTGTCAAAAAACATTTAAATCAAAGCTCAATAATCGTACTATATTGAAAAAATCCTGAAATGTTAATATGATTTTTTTTCCATTTTTTTCGAGTTCCACAATTCACTTTTCAAAAAACGTGTTTTTTGAAGATGCTACCTACATTAAAATAATCACAGTTTTGAAACCGCTGGTTGGATTTCGGTAAAATTTACTTTATTGCAAAGCTGGATGTGGGTTTTATCTACAAAAAAATCCCCAAGTCTTTATTTAGTGATTTTAGTCATATTTCGTAGTTTTAAAATTGCACTTGACAAACGTGACGTAATTTTCTAACGATTGTTTTTAAAATATCACAGTTTTGGAACTTTGGGAAAACGACATAAAGGTGCTTTCACGGCTCTCATCCAGTCCGGACTTAAAACTCTTTGGCATAAAATTAAACGTATTCTACGCAATAATCCACCAAGAACCATTGGGGACTTAAAGACCAAAATAGAAGAAATTTGGGAGTTTCACACCAGAAATGTACCAAAATTTGATAAATACAATGCCTGCTAGAATACAGGCAGCTATTAAAGCAAAAGGAGACGTAACCTCTTATTAATGGTCCCAAATTAAAAATAATCCCAACATTTAGTTGCAAATTCATTTTGTAAAATTTGGTAATTATTAAGGTTAAAATATTGTTAAATCAAATAAATAATTTTGTTCCATGCATAATATTGTTATTAAGGCTTTATCTTATTGTATTGTTAGGTGTTTACTAATTATTTACGTAAAATTTCCAGTTCTACTTTCATACTTCAAAAATTTACTTTTGTTCCAACATTTAGTTGTAAGGCTCGTAGAATCTGCTATTCACAGAAAATACTTCTGTGTCTACAATTTTTCAATGCATTTCAGATGATTCCTAGTAATTTCATCTGATCATCTATAGTTCTTCTCTCGCTACCAATTTTCCCTGGTCGTTTGCTTCTTTTTTCTGTTATTCCTGCTTCTGCTGCTTATTTCTTTTGGTACATCCTCCGTCTTGTTTGCGATTGTCCAAAAGTACTAGATACTAGATTAAATTCTGGAAAAAAATGTAAGCTTTCCTTCTACGACGCGTTTCTAAGACATTCTTTGAACTTGTCAGACTTAAGTTCGTCGACCAATATCCGCATATAATCCCAAGCCTAAACACATATTATTTCAATGTTTGTTATATTTGCCATGTAATAGTGTTCATTTTTCAAATGGAGCAGCTATGTTAGATAAGTACAAAGTGGACCACACATTGTTGTAGCAGATAACAATGGTCGGCGTTCCCAGAGAGTGGATCATCTGTACCAGCCGAATCAGCGGGATGCTGCACGCACTCATTAGCGACGTCAAGTATGTGTAGTGTACTCAAACCTCAGCGAGTTTTGCTATGGTTTTTTTTCTACTGAACCATTCATCCATACATTCCGCCCATCATCATGCCAATACCAATAAGGAATCGTCGCATGCATACAATAATTAATAACTGAAATAATGCATCAGATGAGCTACGTTGCAATAATAATAATCTAGGGCTTTGTTTTGCTAAGATTGTATTTTATAATAATATCTTTATGTTAGATTTGTGTTTGAATAAATAGCGCAAAATTGTGTTTTGCATTGTTTGATTTAAGTATTAAAATTGCAAACAAATCGCCGATTATTGGCGGTAAATAATTCAACAAAATACCGTATAGCACAAGGGAATTAAATGTAACGTGTTCTTTGCCGCGTAAATACGTGCACGAGGTTAATTTCCCCCTAACTTCCTCCTATTCAGCATTCTTTACTTCCGCCTCACTCACTCACGGTTTTGTTTTCTAATTAAAACAGAATCGGTCCTGGATCCACTCATTATCCACCTACCATTGACCAATACACTTTATCTTAATTTTACATGCGGAAGATTAACAAAATTGCACGATTTACATTCGTAAACAACACAAAAAAAAACTCTATAATATATACAATGCGTCTACAAAATGATGGAAGGGATTATTAGATATTGAATATAAGGACAAGGTTACAAAGTTTATAATTTGTCAAGGGATCATGTTTGGAATAAACAGGACCGGCCTTAGAACCCTTAGCGGGTAATTAAATTGTCTGAAAAATTATTTTATACTATTTTATATATAATAATATTTTCTTAATTTCAGTTCGATTAACTTGTGATATAAATATACTTTTAAAAAAAATTGTTTGGGTTTGCTCTTAATTTTATTCCGACTGCTTCTTTTCTTCCCCCTCGCTAGTCTTCCAATCTGATTCCTTGACCTGCCCCAACAAAAAAAAAACCGGACCGTCAAGAGCATGAGCTCCAACAGCCAGCGGCAGTAGCAGCAGCCAGAACCCCGCCGGCGGCCTCTGTGGTATTGACAATTAATAGCCCACCCCCAATTGCCTCAGCACATACACACAAAAGGTCCAGCAGCAATGTGTTTATATACGCGCTTTATACTCCTGGTTGCTGCATGTGGTGTGGTGGAAATGGATTTGGCTCAGATTGGATTTCTTAGGATGGTGGCGGAGAGTGGTGGCGGGGAGTGTACATATGAATGTATAATGCGTGTGCAAATGTAGCATTGTTCAGACTGTAATGTGGATTATTGATTCCATTCCAGATGTCGGTGTGTGCGTGTGTGCTGTGCTATTAGTGGCCGGGCCCGGACTTCAAAACCCACCACCCTCTATATGCCAACCAGCCTCCCCATGGACGGTCTTATCATGAAATTCCACCACCGCCACACGAGATTACAAGACATGCATTCTGGATCCGTTATATATCTACGAGATATTCCTCTCTCAGGCACAAAAACACACACGCAGGAATAAATTATAATGGCGAATATAATCCACACAAATATCTTATGATTACTAAGTGCAATTTTTTGAAGGAAACTTAAATCGAGTTGTAAAAAATTACTTTGGAAATTTATTTGAATTAAGTATGAATTTTAGAAAAAAAGATTAAAGACGTAAAATTACCCAAAGCCCAAGAGCTCCTTAGAATAATTCAATTTAGGGTAATGCTAAAGCAAACTTTCAAAAGAGTAGATCATTGACTATTTTTTCAACTAATTTCCTCCTGAAAATTGTCTTGGATTATATCTAACAAAAGGGAAAATGAGGTTTGGCTCCACTTGAATTTTTCTTTTAATCATTCTATTGGAACCTAACTTAACCATTTTTAAAATATCTCATAAAATTACAACATTTTTGTCGTTTGGTTTAATTTTGCACTAAGGCTAGAGGTCCTCATAAAAATTACGTAAATCCGCAAAATTTTCCTGGATTCTACCAAATGAAAAATGAGTTTTGGTTCCACTTTATTCTTTCCAATTCATCATTTTATTATGACCTAACCTAACTATGTTAAAGAAGGTATTTTTGGAAAAAAAGTTGTTTCTTTTTTATTCTATTTTGGGTAAAAATCTTAGTAGGATTGGGTCTAGTCTTTAACTTTTTCAATTAGGTGTTGTTTAATTATATTTTGCAAAAAAAAGTTACTTGTGCAAGGATATAATAAATTACTTATTAAATTTTTGGACAAAACAAATAGTTTTGATGAAAGAGCTACAAAGAAGACTATAAACAGGAGAGCGAACTCAATTGGAGAGGGAAGGCCGATATACGGCGACAGCTCCCCTCTCAATCGCAACTGGCCATGTGCGTCTTGCACTAATATTGCTGTACTGCTTGTCATGTGCTTGACAGATGCGCAGTACAATAATTTCAATGCAAGGCGCACATGGCGAGTGGCTATTGAGAGCTATCGCCGCATAGTGTCCCATCACTGTGTACATGGGAAGTTCACTCTCATGTTTCTAGTCTTCTTGCTACAAAATTTCAAATTTAGAAAATCACTAGCCTTGCACAAGGAACTTATTTCCAATTAGCAAATATTAGATCAGTAGAATATTATTAAGAAATCGACATTAAAGCTTGTTGGATGATTTGAAGACACTGTACATAAATTTTGACTTTGATTAACGACCATGGTAAAAAGATAAACGATAATAAATATTGAAACCTCAGCTGAAAATTGTGTTCGAATTTTTTTCACCTATTGTCCAATTATCCATTAAAACAACTTCTTAAATATGTAGAATTAGTTCATTTTCAGAAACGTCAGTTTCACAAATTAACGCACGCTTATAAAAAATTTTGCTTCATTTTGGATAATAGAACTTCCAGTGGTTTATAAGTGATTTTTTTTAAATTATGACGAAATTTATCTAAGCAAAACTATAATTTTAAAGTCAATAATCTAAAAAACAGCTCCCATGAAAAAAGTTTTCTAATTTTTTTGAAAAATTTCAGTTTTCATCCCTTTTTATTAATAAAAAAATCATCTTTTTTATTCTCTTTATTCCACAATTTTCTTTAAAATAACCATATACCTAACTGTATAAAATTTTTCTAATTTTTACTTTAAATCGAAAAAGCAATTTAGGTAAAATCTAAAGAAAGAACTTTTTTTGAAAAGTTACGGATATTTTACAAAATGAGGTTAGTCTACAATACAAAAATTATCTTCTACTTTTTATAAAATGAAAACGATTTAAGTCATCACTGAATTTTTTTATTAGTATCTAGATTAACAAAAAAGAAACAAAACGCAGACATAATCGATGCATTTAAATTTTAAATATGCAGTGAATTCAAAATATAAAAACATCCTTTATATATTTGAAACTACGAAAAATTAAAATCGAAAAAAAATTCTGTAAGGTCTTGGGGTATTGAAGATTTTGCAGAAATAAAATCAAAATTTGTGTGAGTTTTGATTGTTAATTTAAATTTTATTTTCAGGTTATGTTTGCTATACATATTTCCAATGAACAATTTTTAATTATCTTTTGAACACAAATATACATATAATAAAATGAATTAAAAGATGAAATAATCTGAAGTATACATTCCTTTTAATCCATTCTGGCAAATCAGTGGTTTAATTTTGAGACTTTGGTGGAGAAACACCGGATTCAGATGTAAGGACACAGAAAGCTAGATATAGTAGTTGTGTTGTTTCCTTACAAGGGTTGCGTGGGAGATGTTGGAGTGTGGTTAACACGCACGTGCTGCTGGACCTGCAACCCTTTCCTCCGGCCTCGCCACACTCGCCCAACCACCCTCACCTCGAAAACCCCCCCTTCGATTAATGTAATATGTATATGCCAGTGCTATTGCCCATAGCCGCGCGTATGTAAATTTCACCCCCATTGCCACTGCACACTATTAATCCTATTTCAGGTATTTATACGTTATTAAAGCCGGAGAGCGAACCATAATATATTGAAAATCAATCCCTCCGCAAGCCGGACCAAAACACAAAACTATTACAACGAAAATCCTTGAAAACTAATTTTTTTCTTATAATTTCGTTGCGTCTTACAACTTGTTAAAGAAGTTGAATAATTAACACATACACATAAAGAAAACTTGAGTGGACTTTCTCTAAACCACCATCATAGGTGGTTGTTAAATTATTAATGGAATAATCAATACCATATGGCATGAATGTTATTAATAAATGTTAAATGTGTTGAGTTCGTTAATTTAAACTGTTGGGGATATTTAAGTTGGAAGACACGGTTATTAATTATTACAAAACACACAGTAGAATATATGTGGTATTACTTTGCATGACATTGGTAATTAAGGATGTCTTCAAAAGTATGGAGAACCAGTCTTTATGTCGTACACAAACTCATTTATAGTTTATTATTAAATTAGGATTAAACAAACCAAATGTATACCGCGTGTATATGATGGACTGACGAAAGGTGTTACTGAATTATTTATCAGTTTTAGTGTATATGCCATAATGTGTAATTACTTGTAAATTATAACTTTTATTATTTACTTTATACTGTATTTTATTTAATAATACGCTTGGCTATCTTTTGTTGATAAAAGAATTACCTACGTCGCCATAACAAAAACCCAAATATATCCTTGCGTAAAAAAATTAATATTAAAGAATGTGTAATTGGATTTACGGATATCAGCAAAAAAAATTGAATCGTACATCACATACAACACACATCAGGACGAAATTACTGTAATGCACTCTGCATCAGTCGATGTATGAAATTATCCTTTACGTGCAGTTATGTGGAGACATTGCGAGACCAACAGGATAATGAGTTGCAACACAACATGAAACAACATAGAAAAAATAAAACTGTAATTTAAGTGTAGGGGTACCATTTAGATGCAAAAAAATTTATGAATAAAATGAAGTTGATCTGTATGGAAATTATAATAAATTAGACGAACTATAATAGAGTATGCAAGTTCTAGTTTTGGTATCTTGGATAATAATTTTGACAAAGTCCTATTTCATCATGTGATTTTATTTTTTCTACTACCAGGCTTTAATTGATTTATTAGACATTTACTAGCTGTACTATAATGAGATTCATTACGATACAAGTTTATAACCAATAGAAATGCAACAGCAATATTCGGTCAATATCAAATATTGCCATGAACATCTGACAGACCTAAAATTTAAAAATTGACGGTTCATTTTCACTTTCTGACATGTCTGAGTTTATGATAAGTTGCCATAATATTTATTTTCTTATTTTTCATTATTTTGACTAGTCGTAGAAAAAATAATATATGCAACTTACATATAATGGCTATTAAGACTCTCGTATTCATTACACTCACATACGGTTCGTGTCGTAATTCTCATACTCGTGCCTTAATAGCTATCATTAAATGCTCATTGCATAATATACTATAATATCATGGATGATTTTAACATCATTAGAAATATATTTTCGATCCCTTTAAAAGTAACTGATAAACTTTGTATGAAAATCTACAGCAACATAATATACAGGATGTTAAAGAATACAAATTTCTAGGAACAAAAATAGGGGGGCCCAAGTAGAACAATTTTTAATAAGGAACTTATGCAAAGAAATGTACCACTTTCGAACTGCATCACACATCTGCAGTATGCTTCATTTAAACTGAATATATTCAAATTCAAAATCTATTAATAAAATATCGTCAACAGGCAAAGAAATTATGGGAATTCAAACAAGTCAACGTTGCCAATATGATAGAAAATCCCAATTTTTAATAAAAAATACCAAAAATAACGATTTTAGAACATATTGTTAATGTCGACTTTAATGAATTGATGACGAGGAGCACTGACTCTCTATAACAATAATATAAATTGAACATAACCAAGACTAAGCTAAATTAAACAGTACAAATAAAAATTCAAAACCTTTTATATAAAAGTGAAAGTTTGTCCTCTATACAAATCTACACCGTTGTAGATATCGGCGTCCAATTTTTTGTGAATGTTCTTTCGGCTTCCACACGAGTCGTAGAAGTAATAAGAGTTTTTAATTTGTGTCGTTTTTTCAATAATAATTATTAAAATTTATATGTGATAATAACCCATTGACGTCTTCAGCGCCACCTATATCTTATATATAAAAGTGAATGTTTGTCCTCTATACAAATCTACATTCTTGTAGTTCTTTTCGTTTTGTTTCAGTTCTTCCCTGTTTTCAGAGGATTTCAAAATCCATTTTAAAATCAGCTCCCGCAAGTTCAACTCAATCGAAAAAAACACCAGGAAAATGAAAATATATGTTTCAATTAGTAGAGTGTTAGGAATCGGTGTGGGATCACGTTAGATTAGTGAAAAGTTTAAATTAGGTATGATTAGAGCTCACCCCTAATCCGACCGCGAACCCTTATAGTTTTACTTTCTCTCTACCACTTTCTGCGGGAATCGCATAAGCCGCTTCACTGGCGAAATTTCTATTTTAAATTAATTAAAATTTACCAATAATTTTAAATGTTCTCAAACTACCAGAGGCACCAGAACAATAATTGAATAGAAGAGTTTAATTAAAACACATTACAACTTACAACAAACAAATTGGAAATAAACCTACACCTTCTAGATTATAATTAAAGTTCCTTGTGTCATGTGTGGAAAAAATGCCACTACAAGGTAAGATGTAAACGTGGTGTGAAGGCCGCCTAATTGGCGTGCAGTATTTTACGCCATTATATCACAACATTAGACGTAATTTAATTTGAAAGAACCCTCGTATGGTTAAGTGTAAAACACAGAAAATGAATGCCCATTAGTTCCATCATGGTTAGCTATCTATAAAGGGGGCCTTAGGGTCAGCTCGCGCCTTCAAACCCCGCTATTATTATTATTATCCTGGCACTTTACACTGAAGACTTCATACTCTAGTATTTTATTTCATTTTAGATAAATCTGTTTTTCTGTTGGTTTATATAAGAGGCATTATTTACTGATGTAAAATTCAGATACACAGCCGCGCTGGTTCTTATTCTCTCATCCATTTTAGCATCAGCAACAATGTCACGGACTATTTGATTCAGTTTATGTTCCACCCAAATTACAATTAAATTTATTAACACACATATGTACAAAGTAATTACAACATGAACAATAATAATTACTACAGGTAATCTAATTGTCTAGATGCAAAAGAAAATTCATTTCCTCTCTCCTCTATACATATAAAAATAATTGAAACCTTGAGTTTGTGCACAAAACACGGTGTAACTAATGCCAAATTGCATATGTGTGCATTTTATTAATGACAAAGAATTTACTTAGGTTTTTATTCGCAACAGGCGGTCTTTTCAATTATATTTTCTTGATTATAACCTTGTCGGCGATGTTGGGTATTTTTAAATGCATCTGTTACACTGTATGAACATGACTTAAGAAAATCCATTAAAAATTGAAAAAACATTGCGGTTTGTATATAAAGAAAATCCTATATGGGAGTGTGCGATGTAATGCATCCATAACAATATAAACAGACAACATGGGAACGGGATTTGAACATTAGTCTGGTACAAAAGAAATGCAAAAATGGTAAAATTAGTTTTTCCAAATATATATAGAAGGCAGTTTTCGAACAAGACGATGAAGTAGTATAAATCACAATAATTTTTTGCAAGTTACAATAAATTTGTGACGTTAATTTTCAAATTATTTCGCATCATTATCTAGTCTAACACATCAGTTCAAGAATTTTTCTAAGGATCAGTACTTCAATCTTTAGTTAATTCTAATCCATGATTTAAACCTATAGTTACAATTGTCTAAATAATTGTTTCCTAAGTTATTAATCATGGGTTAAATTTAACCCTTTAAGGGCCAGATTGTCAATTGATAGTTATCTTTAACTGATAGTTGATTGAAAAACTTGACCTAAGAAATTAATAAATTATAACCAATTTCAACAGTAATTTTTCCCAAATCTTAATTTTCTTGTAGTTGCTATATATAGTTATTTACATTACCAGATGCGTAAGTAAACTTTTCAGCCAAGGAGACACTTTAAAAGCCGAGGCGAACAGTCGAGGCCGTTAAAGGTGTCCGAGACGAAGGAAAAAGGGCTTACGCATCGTGCATTAATTTAATGTTTTTCCTTTTCCCCTACGTATGAATATTTATTTGATATCAATGAAAATAAAAAATAAAAAATTACGAGGTGGCTGATTGTGAGAACCTTGGTAACCATCTAGCGATCTGTAAATTTTTCGCATAATTTTGTGAAGAAACATTATTTTCATTGAAACTGAGTGCAATTGAAGAGGTTGCGAAAATTCTACACGAAAATTCAGTCCATATGATGCAAAAACGAGAAAAATTCAAGAAAATGGTGTTATTGGCATCAGTGTCGTGGAAATTGAAAAACTAATGAAAATTTCAGCCCCAGTTCTTATGGAACAAGAAAATAATTAAAATGATCCCTTAAAGATTTCTGGAAATTATACAAATTGTAACTTTACATTCAATATGAATAAAAATTAGAAATTACACTTTTTTGTCCTGGCCACGAGTATTACTTTCGTACCTAGAAATCGTACGACGAAATAAGGAAATCGTAATTTTTTTTCGACATGGAGATTTTGATGGATTTACATGTTCAGATAAACTTCGCTTTGAAATAAATTATTTAATTCAAATCCAACGAACGAACGGTTCCAAAACTGTGGGTTTTAAAACTTTACCCTCGATAAATGCGATTTTTTCATAAGGCAATTCGAAGTCTAAAAAAACGCAGAAAAAATTTATATTCAACATTTTTTCCAAAATAGAATCATCATTCACCTTTACTACATAGTTAATTTTAAAAAAATTACAAATAGCAGATTCAAAACTATATCATGTTTTAAAAGATTTACGAGTATACAATAATTATATCTAATTAGTACAGTGGGCCCAGTGGTAAGTCGCCGAAATAATTGTGTGCGCAGTTATTTTCCCCAGCTCTCCCACTATGTAGGACATGCGTGTTACACCTCAAAATACCGATACAATCTGGAGAAAAATGTGTTTTAACTTAAATCTTCTCAGTTACTATATACAAATTGCATGTTTTTTCTTCGTCCGATTGTACTAGTGGTAAAACAGTTTCCTGCTTCTGTCATTTTCTGTGCATAGCATCGGCGACTTACCAGTGGGCCCACTGTATGTATAGGCAATTTTTTAAAAGCGCAAATTATGGCTTCAAAAAAACGTAAAAAATTCTTATAAACGTTTATTGTGCTTCTCAAAATAAAATCGCTATTCCTCTCTGACAAATGTTTTTTGTCAAAAATTCAACCAACGATTCCCAAACTGTGATTTTTTAAAGAGGCTTTCAAAAATTCGGTCATTATCATTCTTTCAAGTTTGAAGCCATAAAGTACATCTGAAATCATTCTATAAAAAGGTCTTGCTTTTTTATCAATGAAACAAACATTCAGCTATGAAATAAAATAAATTTCACCAAAATACAACCAACCAAATTATACAGGGTGTCCCAATTTATATCGTCAGGGTTTCACCAGTCGATAGTTTATCAAAAATTAAAGGTGGTTTGTCTAATAAACTATGGTCGAATTTTGCTTCATTTTTGATGTATACAGGGCATTAAAAAATATAAATTAATTTAAATAATTTGCTATAAATCAATAATAAAAAAGTTAGCCTTCTGAAATTTTGCATAGATCTTTTTTTTATATTCTCTATTAATAGTGGTTGCAATTATTTTATTTATAACACAGAGGCGTGCGTACGGGTTTCTTCAAAAATACTTTATTTAATAAAATGTACGCCACTGTTTTTTTTTGCAGCATTAATATGCAGAGAGTATTTTCAATTCAATTTAGAAACTTTTTTGTATCTTACAATTTCTTGATAACTTAACTTTTTTTTTCTTATTTATTAAATAGCTTCTTCCCTATTAGATTTCCGAAAAAAGAGTAACTACGAAGTTGTAGAGAAAAATATTTCCTACAACTTTCCTTTTTAATATTTTTTGATGTTGTCAATATTTAAAAAGTTATTCAACAAATAAGTTGCAAATTTTAGGGAAATTTTTCTCTAGTTAGGTACTACTTATTACTACTACTACTTACTACTCTTTCCCCAAAATTTTCAACCTATTTGTTGAATAACTTGTTAAATATCGACAATATCAAAAAAAGATTAAAAGATAAGTTGTGGGAAATATTTTTCTTTACAACTTTGTAGTGACTCTTTTTTCGAAAAATTATTAGGAAAGAAGTTATTCAATAAATAAAAAAATCCAACTCTTAATTGAGGGCTGGTAAAGGAACGGCGGGGTCTACGAATACAAAAACTATGACTAGACTCGTCAATAAAGTCACAGATTATATACTTGTTGCATAAACTATACTATTCTATGTATATAATTTTCCTAATTTGAAGTGCCAGAATTTTGAAACCGTTGAGAGGATAATGACGAAATTTGGGTTTTCATATAACCAAAAGTTAACATTATTATGAAAAAAATCCTAGTTATCATAACCTGACTTTTGTAAAAAGAACTACTAGTTGGTTTTGAAAAAAATTGCGGTTTTACACAGAATACTGTTGGCATTATTAAAAAAATAACAGAAATAATAACCTCACTTTTAACTTACATTAAATAGAAAAAAATAGATTAAGTTAGATAAAATTTGCAAGCAAAATTGCTTCAAAAATCGTGTTAGATTTAAAAAAAAATCATTTAGAACCTCTTAGCGGATTTTAAGGAAATGGACTTTTCAAGCGGTCGTCTTCAGAAATTTCCAAAATGTCGTTGAAATTTCGAGTGTTTACTTTATATTGTAATATAATGCGGCTAAAGTTACTTGAAGTCGTAGTTTTTCACTTGAATTTAGAGTTTGAGTACTTCATTTATTGTCGTATAAAATAAATTCAAAATATAAATTAGGTTAAGTTTACATAAGAAAGTCATGTGTTGGTTACTTCAGACATTTCGCTTACAAAATTATACAGGATAGTCCTTTACAAGACAACAAAGTCGACATAATTTTATTTCCATATTCCACCTGTACACTACAAGCCTTCGCCAAGGGCATTGTTAGAAAATTAATTGTGATATAAGTCGTCTTATGCAGATTTAGGTGCGCGCATTGAGTAAAACAGTAGGAGTAGAGCGTGGTAGGTATACGTGATGCGATAGTAAATCAATCTTGGGTAATTGTTGATAATGCCGGGGTATAACAATGAGGGCGAACAGAACGAGTGGACGACCAGGCGAAGCTGTCAGCGGACCTCTCTAAGTCTATATGCAAATGAGCGGACGGACCTAAGATCTCTCTCGTCTCACCAGAATAAACCAAACTAGCCTTGTGCTTGGTCTTATCAAGTCCTGCTAGGCACACACACACACATATATTACACAAGGACTTGTATATTCCATTCCGCCTTTCTGCCCGCGTCCATGTCTGCTTTCTTGTCCTGCTGTCAGGACCCTTCTCCTACATATATAACAACCACTGTCTATATAAGATATTCTGGGGTATGCTTCAATTCACATTACGTCATTTGCATCATTATGATGAGGTTTCTCTAAGAAAATGCGGATAATTTTCAGGATTTTTTTGTGTGGGGTTGATTTCAGGTTGGACTCGATATTAATTGGAATAAAATATAGTGAGTGAAATCAATTTGTAGTCTACTGAGACATACAGGCAAGGAAAGTAATTGTTTAAGTGGACTTAGAGAAATGAGTAAAAATTGGAACAAAATTCAGGTTTACAATTTAGACTTGTTCTTTTACTTAAACTAGTTTTGCTATAACGAATGATTCTAATATTTTACTAGATTTTTTAGAAACTTTTTATTTCATTAACTTAGTTTCCGTCAGTAACATTTGTAACTTTATAAAGTTAAGGATTTTGAGTTATATGATGACAAATACAAACTTTTTCATTTCATTATTCACAAAAAAATGTCCTAAAACTTGTTTTCTAGAAAATCCTGTCCTGAGACAACTAAATTAGGTTAGGTTAAGGCAGAGTAATTTCATGAGATAGTCTTGTTGCGCACTGATCTTCAAAAATTAAGAAAATTATGCGCCAATCGTCATCAAAAATTTAAAACCTTCTATGTCGAAAAAGTAAAATTTGCAGGCAGAAGGTAAAAACTTTTTATTTAAGATGCTTAAGAACTTATATTGTAGATTTTTAAATTTAATCCATTAAACTGTTGGACATAAAAGCAAAAAGTTGTTTTTATAGTTTTATCATTTAGGTGACACATTTAGGATTCTTTACGTGATATATTTTAGTTAATCAATATTTAAGAAATCTTATATGCTTCCACAAAATTTTAATTACAAAGAATTTTTTTCTCCTTTACCTAAGCCGGCGAGATCGAGCTGCTCCAAACTTCCAACTTTTGGTCACCAGGCGATAACCTTCGATAAGAAACAGTAATTGCAGGAAATGGCCGATAAACATTGTCCTCCATAATTGGAATACATTATGTCATGTACAGCTGAGTGACCAAGATCCGGAATACATTATACGACTTTGCATTATCCCCCAAAATCTCCGCACATCCTGTGTGTAAGAAAGGACGAAGTCCTGCTTTGGCGCTGAGACAAAGGAGAGGCGACGCCGACAGTAGGCCATGTGCAGGATATATACAAAGACATCGGGCAAAGTTGTATCTCTGTGTGGACTGGCAAGGAGTGTGTTGGTTGGCAGCAGGAGTGGTGTGGTTGTGATACAATGCCTTCGTATCTGGGGGTCACGCTAGAGCTCTAGCCAGGCCCTCATAGGAACTAATTACAATGTATGATTAATTATCGGGCCACTGCAGACTAAGGATGGTTCGTTTTGTGTGTCCGCCCGGCCGCGATGTCTTACTGCAGCCTTGCCAACCACTGTCTTAGCTTGCTAATGTCACCAGCCGACGTTATATATCGTTCGACCTCTACACCCTTTCAGCACGTATTACAATATTGCTCCCAACCAATTTCATCCAACTAACTTATTGTAGTCTTATATTAATAAAAAAAGTCAATTAAATACAAGGAAACCAACAATAGATTAACAATAAATATAATGGAAATAAAAAAATCAGGATAATTTTGATGCATAATCTAGGATAAAATTTTCTGAAATTTTAAAAAGTTTTTGGAAGTTACTTTACATCAGTTATAATTATTTGGTACTAAGTACAGTACATTTTGCAGAAAAAAAAGGTAGACAAATGCAAAAAGAAGAAATTGTTTAATTATAAGAAAGAAATTTAAAAAAACACTAAATTTCTTCTGAAAAATGCAAAAGAATAATTCAAGAGTCTTTTGGATTTAGGTACGCCTGAAAAAAGATAATAATATTCTATTATTTTACTTGAAGAATGAAGATCATCACTTGGACTCTTCAACTAATGCAAGAATACCCCCAAAGCTTCAGATAGACGAAACTGTAATAATTAATAAATATGCTGAAATATAAAAATGAGGAGATGAAATTAAAATAAAAAAAAATTGTATTAGTTTCGTTAAATTATCAGCAATTCAGAACTAGAATTTTCGAAATTTTATTGATAGCGTAAAAAATTTTAAAATCGTTGGGTAATATCTCTAATTGTAGATGTACTATTATTATTATTATTCTTCCCATAGTAGATTGCTCTGATGAAGCCTAAATAAATAGACGAAACGTCAGATGAATTCATAATTTTGTCTAATTTTTTACTTCTTCTGTTCTGGCTAAAACTAATATCAACAAGGTCAACAATTTTCAATTTAATATAAATAAATAAGGACAAAATTCAGCTTTTAAACCAAAGTTGCGTAAGATTTTTTAAGCACAGTTTACTAAAATGTTATCATTTTTAAGCAATTTGTTTTGTAAAGTTTGATCTAAGCGGGATTTAGAGGAATTGGATCCTTAAGCAAAAATAGAACTCTCTAAGGTACTTCATATTTAGGATCTAGGTTCATTTTTAAGAAATTGTTTATTTGGGAATATAAACACGTTTATTTTGAAATCTTCAAAAAATGTACTTATATTTATTTACAAAATCGGATATTATGTATAAATTTAAGGAATAAAAGTACGATGTATTTGTCAGATTTCAATTTTGAAGCTAATGGGATGGATAATATGAAAAAGCACGAAAAAATAGGTTAGGTTAGATTAGGTTTGGTTTTAAAATTTAATCATATTTCCAAAAAAATATTCAAATGAAAAGTTTTTGTACTCATTGATATTATTTTGTAAAACTGTCGGTTTTTCTGGATATTCTAGGTATTTAACAAAAAATGGTGGAGTTTTTGTGATGATTATGTAACTAGAAAACCGTTTAAATTTTTTAGGGTCGAAGAACTGAATAGTACAGTTTTGAATGTACTACACATTAGAAAACCTGTTAACTTCTGGCTATATTTTAAAAAGATCTTAAAAGTTTTTGAAACTGTAAAAAATACTGAGCTTTAAATATATTACCTATATTTTTAAAAATACATCATATTTCTTTCGAATTTGGATCATAAAGTAGACGAAATCATTTATTTTAATTTTAATTAAAATCAATTCCTACTTTAAAAAATTCGAAGAAACTAATAGTTCCACTCCCTAAATGTTTGTATTTTTTGGACAAATCATAAGCTGATAAAAACCGAATATTTTGGAACATATTTTCACATTATAAGAAAATGCATTATTATTGTATGAAAATAAGCCAAAATTTAGCCACTTTTTCAATTAAATTGATATCTAATAACTGAACAAATTCAAAAGAAATTTAGCAATTTCCTAAAACGCTTGTCACATTTTTTCAAATCTCCATCTCCAAATAATTTCTGTAACTAATTTAGTAAATAACCGACTTTCTCACGCTATTTTTAGATTTTTTCAAAAATGAAATTAATGTCATTAAATATAAAACAAAACAACCCAAACTCTAGTTATAATTCAATAAATTATTTTGTCTGGCAAAAAGAAAACCTTAATCTGTTCGACAGTATTCGTGTAGCTATATCATCTTTTACAATTTAGCCTTTATGTCGTTATATTGGCGCAGTGAATACAAATGTAATATCGCCTGTATATAACACATCCTTCGGCCAACATACACTGATTTCCATACTGACTGATGTTAGTTAGCCCTTCCATACTGTTCCTTGTACACTCCCGGACCTCTTTCAGACATTGCCAGTTTGTGTAAGACGACAGGTACAATCCCACACATAAATCTACATTAGTTATTGGTTCTCCATTGGGAATTCAGATACATGGCACTGAACAAGACATAATACCGAAATAATAATAATAATAGTAGGGATATGGCATTTTCTTTTGTTATTCTAATGAGGTCTTTATCGTAGTTGTAAATGTTAAGTTGTGGATGTTATGGTTTCCTGAACTGATGTGTATGTTCAAAATTTTCTTTGCATCAGTGGAATGTAATTCACCTTCACCATCCAAAGAAAATTCAACGCTCAATTAATAATAAATTATTTTCTGGTGTAGAACAAAAGGTGAAACCGAGCGCTAGACCACCCCGGTTTATATATAAGATAAATTTTAGGGTGTACACTATACCTTCATTAATCTTGGAGCGTCTCCTTTAATACCAGCATACATCGATTGCCCTCCTCACACACGCCATCTCAAATTAAGCAAATCTGCATTGGTTTGAATCCGGGGCGATCCTGCGGCCTAATTATCCCTGCAGGACTCCCCAGCACTGTGGCAAGTCCTTAGAGGCGTACATTCTCTAAATCACAACTATCCTTCATTCACGTCTTAGCTCTGTCTTGAATTCATAATATTCGTACTCTAGCAAAGAAACAAACACAACATTTCGCTTTTGATTTGAGAAGACAAAAAAGTAGGAAGCTCGATGAGGCATCAACAACTCATTAATGGCTAATCTTTAGATGAGTTTAGTAATCTTGTTAGCAGCAGCTGCAGTAGGCAGTTTTGTGTCAATGGACAGAGCCGGCCTTCAGCTTAGTACCACGTTAGAGAGCCTTCATTCAAAAGTAAAATTATCTGAAGAGTCACAGCAATTTAAATTTTTATAAACTATTAAAGTTAACTGTGAAATTCAGAAATTTAAGTAGATTTTTTTAAATGTACGCCACATATTTGGGTAATAATTTTTTAAAATATTCTCAAAGAAACCGAAAAAATTTCCAAAAAAGAATCCAAAGTGTTACTTTTTATATTTTTTGAGGTTATAATCTTTTCAGTATTATTTATTATAAAGGAATTAGTTAAAATATAATGATACAATATTTAATTATTGCCTGACCGGTTGCGGCAAAAACTTGCTTATTATTTGTTTTTGATTAAAATGAGATTTGCAATCACAATTTAAATTACTTATGTGAGCTGGGCGCTGCAATGAACACAAAGTAAATATGTGCCGTAGCAAAACAGTTTACATATAAAACACAACACAAGCCGATTAATAACGTTTGATAATAAAATAATATTTAAGTAAACATGTTTTAAATGAGCGTTAAAGGCTTAAAAACATGCATGACAGCTTCTAAACAAGATACAAATCCACTTGGGCTGTGTGGACTTTTTTCAATATGCCTCGCGCCGCATCTTGACTCTTAAACCTTTTACGAACACAACCAAAGAGAAAAGAATCTGTTATGGGCGATAAGAGTATTAACATTGTTTTTTTATTGTTATTATTGTTGTTGTTTTATCCGCATATCCTGTAAATTGTAGTGTTTGCTCACGACTGGCTCGCATCGCCCACCATTATCAAACAATTACTTTTATCAATATTCTAACCTCATTTACTCTTCATGACTACATAGTTACAACATAAGTAGGTGCACTCACACTCGACACGTTAGATTGTTACAGGGTCGGTTCTAAAATATTTAATCTTTCCGTATTTTATTTTATTAGGTGACGAAATTGTGAGTTTGCGTCACATTTTTCAAAATATGTCTTTAAAAAACTGTGATCCTGAATCCATTTTGACCATTTTCGCCTTGATGTCTGTCTGTCTGTCTGTCTATCTGTATCCACCATAACTCAAAAACGAGTTATCGGATTTGATTCAAATTTCATATTTTAAGAGTTTGAACAAATTTGTGGGTGCCACATTAAATGTTTTTCATCTAACAACAACACAAGTGACACTTACATTAAGACATTTTTAGGTTTTTTAGGAATATCTTGAAAAATAAACAATTTATGAGATTTTTTTATTCTTTAACATTAATTTAGAAATAAATTTTGAACAAATTTTGTTTAAACTTTTTTTTGAAATTCTGTCAAAAAAGATTCAAAAAAATAAAACACTTATTTTTGTCGTAAAATTCGGTTATAATGAGTGGGAGAAGGACAAATTTATGCGTATTGCAATAAGTGCGAGAGAGACTTCCGAAATTTATTTGAATATTGCTGGAAACGCTCAAAATTGAAACACGATTTTTACAAGAAATTTAACTTAATTTGTTTAGGAAAAGTAATTGTGGTACTTTCCGTATAAGAAAGTCATGTGTTGGGCACATCAGATATTTTCTTAATGAGCCGTGTAATATTTTCTACTAATTGTGTGAATATTTCTATGAAAGTATAAAAAAAATTAGTTTTGTTTTCCAAGATCCCAAAATGTGGAAACTATCTTCCGCATGGTTTAAATTTGTTTCCATTATTGTAAAACGTTTTAACTTTGCAAAACTACAATTTTAAGTGGACTCTCGAAACGCCTAAATCCATTAAAGTTTCGAAGTCGAAAAAAGAAAGTAAAAAATATATATTGAATAAAAAAGGAGCAATCTACGTCAGCACGTTAAGTATAATCCGAGATATACGTAATTACTTATTATACCCAAGCAAACATCTTCACTTGATTTCCAGTAACAAACCCATCAATCCTAACAAAATTAAAACGTAGCACATCATCCAGTTAAATTACAATTCGCTTGACTTGACCACATTTCGAATCACTGGGCCCTGTGAACTACCCCGCGTGTGGTTAAAATCCGCCTTGGCTTACGCCCTAAGTCTTTGCAGAATCTTCAGGTCACCGTCTTAGTTTGGACGATCTGATGCCGGGTCCAGAGTGAAGGCGGTTGGGAATCCGTGATGTGTGGACGTGAATATGCAATGGGGGGACAAAGATGAGGCAAGATTAATGGACCTACCCTCGGATTGCTTAGCCTAAAACAACCCTTAGTTATGCTGGAGGGCAGTGTTGGTTTGCAGACAATGTCTTGTAAGCTCTGGCTGGGGCTTTTTACCCTCTCGCGTATGTAGATTAGGGAATGGCTTCCTTGAGGAGAGCTGCTTTGTATAAATGGCGTATTATCATGCAAGAAACCCAAAGAAAATTATGCCATTGTTTGTGTGTGAATGTGTGGAAAAGACGTGGAGGTCATCGAAATAATTTTGATGATATTCCAACTTTACACAGAAAACATTTTAGTTATAACAGAATAGGTGAATCAGATTCACGTTGCGACAGTTATAAAAACCATTTATTTTGCTAGGGTGCTATCGTTATTATTATTATTGAGTTCCAACGCTACGTTACAACATTATTACAAACTAAGTAATAGTCTGTACTTGCTAGCAACTACTTATTACACTTAACTTTAACGCTCATCTCGTTCACTCAACCTGTGCCATGCCGCGCTTGCTGTTAGTAAAACGTATTGTGGCGAAGATTATCACACTCTCAATAATCAACTTCAACATTATGTTAATTTAGCACAAAATACTTGTTCCGCTCCGGATTCACCGATACGAAATTATGTATCTAAAACAGATTAATTACACAAGCAATTGATTCTATGTTAAAACAATTCTGCAAACTGTTTTTCGCATAACGCTACTGAATTGTATGCAAATTTTACAGAACAATTTTTTTAATTACTAGAAATTACGTGGTTGCAAATTAAAATGGTTAAATGGCAATAATTTATATAAAAATATTTGATGAGGAGTTTTTATAGTACAAACCTGACACAATTTATATTTTGTTCTTAAAAACGCAGATTCGGAATTTAAGCTACAATTTTTAATGTGGATTTTTATTTATATTGCAAATATTCTAAATTAATTTTTAAGCTCTTCCTGATTTTTTTAATAACAACGATTTTTAGTTTTATTATCCGTAATTCCATAATGTATTTGAATTTGGTAAAAATATTACTAAATCAACTTTTTATAAAAAAATTCTACGTTTCGATTTTGAGACATCATCATCAGGACCATATGTTCAAAGAAGTTAGATGTAAAAATCTAACTGAAACTGATCTTCCAACAAAGAAACCCTTTAACTACATTAATTATCAACTTTCAAATCATCCACAAAGATTCTCAATATTCCCCACATGTTCGGTCAATGAAACCGAAAAATAATTTATTGCAGCATTCATCCAACTGGACACGTCGTCTAGAAAGTGATACGACAAGGACAAGAAGCGCTTGTACATATTCAGCAGGAATATAAGGCATGTTCGTTGTACAATCAATTCCTTATTCCACCTCTCCGGGTTGCTTGGTCCCTTCCGCTTCCTGTGGTCCTTACAGCTTCTCTGTTTTGACCCTGCTGGCTCGCTCCTCACTCGTATGTATGTATAAATGTGTGTGTGTATGCAGATATAGGTAGTTAGTTTATGTCTATTGATTAGGGGTATGGCATCATATCCAATTCTGTAATGCAGGACCGGATTGGATTTATTTGGAGAAGGTTTGTCTGGAAGATAAATTAGATTGAAGGAAGAGAGTGTTCAAAAATTTGCTACTTAAACACACAAAAAGTTATTACTATAAGAATAATTTCTATAATTATGTTTTTTTTTTGGAATAATATTCTAATTCCTCGTTATAAAATAAAAAAATGAAAGTTTCTTAAATGAATAAAGTATTGTCTTCAAATAACACATTATTATGCAAAAAATTACTTTTTTGTGTACTTAATGTCATCCAACTGAATAACAAACACATCAACCCTGCCTAACCTTCTACACTTTGTTTAGTCCGAAATACGAAATTAATTACCCACATTTCATTCTATTCTAATATAATTTACGACAGATAATATGTACAAAATATAGACCACCCCCACCAATAGAATATTAGTATATGGCAGGAAAGTTCGGTTGAACACTCGTAAAGGATAATAGCTACACTGTGTACGTGTGACATTAGAATCCTCACACACATATAAATTGGGAAGATGACAGTTTGGGCTTATGTCTGCACTATATCCGGTAATAACTCACGTATAGGTGAAATGTGTATCAGCCCTTGCAGTCAAGTTGTAATACGATACCCGGAAGGGTTATTATGTGGATATGAAGCGGACAATATACATATTATGGTATTGATATACGAAATTTGCTGTATATCTCGTAGTTGTGGCAAAGAGTTAAAAGTTGCCAGGGATTTACCAAAATATAAGAAAATCACTAATTCTTTCAGATTAAGACAGTTGACCTTAGACCTTAGACAGTTGAAGTAGTTATTTGGCTAGAGTTTATAGAAAACAGTCAAATGGCACTAAATACAGGGTGATTCACTACATATCGAAAAAAACTTACTGAGATGAACACTGCATCCACACAAATAATGTAGCGCAAAAAAAATTAAAAAAGCACTTTTAAGTTAATTAATACCACTTGTTATCTACGTCTCTGGAAAACTGGTCGACTATACTAGTAGAGTAAGTTGAAGAGTTCTAGCCCAATGTGCATGTGCAATGTGCAACCTTGACCTAAATTCAAGTAGCAAAACCAGTTAAATCAGTTCATTTAGCAGTTTTCCTGGAACTGCAACCAGTTGAAGCAGTTCATTTAGCAGTTTTCCTGGAACTGTAACCAGTTAAACCAGTTTTCCAAGATCTTAGGTCAAGGTTGCACATTGCACATGCACATTGGGGTAGAACTCTCCAACTTACTCTACTTATACTTATACATACATGATGCTACTACAACACAGGGTTGCCAGATGTTTACTACCGGAAATCGCCGAAGCAAGAAAAATTTATAGCCATAAGTCGCCTAAGTAGAAAAAGCGCGCCGCAGGCGAAAATTTTTGAATTTGGCTACTTTTTTTCAATTTTGGCGACTTTTTGGACCTAAAATTTTAATGTTTATTTTTAATTTTTTAATTTTTGCAATTTATCTAGAAAGCTGCGTGAAGATTATTTTCTTGCATTGTTGCCAACTTACGTTAGAAGAGAGAGAAAAGCCCGCTGTAAAGGCGCCAGGATCAAATTTCTGTCATTTTTTTAAATAAATAACGGACTGCCAACCCTATTTGATATTTCTACCTGTAATAGGTAGTTCGATTCTCAAATAAAAAGAATTTGAACTAAAATATTTTGCGGGAAATTTAAAGTACTTATGTCAATTTGAATGGTCTAGTCTAGTCTAGAGATGATCATCCAATCATATTAATGCATGTATTTTAGATTTCTTAAAGTATTTTAGTTCCTATTCGCTTTATCTACTCATAAAAATAAAAAAGTTAGTAACAAAAAATATTTAGAAGAAGATTTAATTGTTGCACGTTGCACATACTGAAAAAACACAACATAAAAGATTCTTAAACAATAATCACAGATATTAAATTAAAAGTATACAAGTAGCCAAAAAAAACTGTAATTAAAATAAAGATAGCCATATTTAGGTCGCCACTCGCCAAAACAAAAAATTGGGCGCCATTAAAAAAAAAGATAGCCAAAAAGGCGACAAGTAGCCACATCTGGCAACCCTGCTAGGAGATTCAAGCTTTGTCCGCCGTTCTCTAAGGTCTAAGCAATTCTGAGCACACCGAAACCGAATTTAGTCGCTAAAATTACTTTTTCTTGGAGGTGTAGATTATCGACAGCACCTTCGATGCTGGGTACATTGCTCCCTTTACAGTTGTCCGTCTAAGTGGAGTTCAGTCAGCATATTGCTAATATTTTTTTACGGTCGATCTATTAGGGTTTTATTATAATTTTTTCTTGATATTCACTCCAAATATCAGCGTGGGCATACTCCTGCATTTTTCCGATAAGTAGTGAGTCACCCTGTATATTCACTTTCCCTTGACTCCTGCAAATGAGAACAGTGTGGAGGTTAATGTTTGCGAATTTAATGCAGCGATGCTAATTATTGTAACAGCACCATGATTTTTCCTAATAAACATTTTAATGACAATTTTAATTGTTCGAAACCAAATAATCTGAAAAAATAGCTTGCAAGTTAATCGAAATAAAATAATCAAATCGTCAGACTATGAGAGTTGCATTAAAAACGAGAAACTGTCTGACTATGGGTACGAGTATCTGTGAAAGCGTGTAGTTTTTCAATTACGTCTTGAATTTAACAAAGACTTGCATCCATTTGAGATTAGATAATTATACCGTACTTCCTCTGAAATGTAAAGTTGTTAACTAACGATGTTCATGTCAATACAAGATGACCAACCAGGCGGGCAGTCAACATGCGTTTTAATCGATCCCTCCACATCGATATGTACGCTCTCCCACAACACAATAAAAATGAAATAATACGTGCATGAACGGAAATTACAGTTGTTCTCTTAGCGTGGACCTCACAGGATTCTATTGCCAAACTACAGTCGAATTACCATTTTTAATGTCTCCATTATGCCATTTCATATACCTAATTATTATTTGAATATTTGTACACAATGAATTTGGTTGAAACAGTCACGAAAACGATCCGATTTAGATGAAGCAATAACACAAAAAATTCCTGTAAAAACTTCGACTACTTCACACCTGAAAAATCGCGTGGAATGATAAAATTTAATTTTGTCTGTTTATGGTTTTGTTTGGAATAGTGTGGGATGGGTGGAGTTGCAGTGGTTTTCTGGTGTCTTTTGGTGAGGCGGCTACACGTGAAGAGGGTTGACTAATGCTTTGGTGAACTAACAAGATACGTTACCTACAAACTTTGTGGTTATTTTGGAAAACGGTTTTTATTTTCATTTGCAGTGTGTTGTGGTTACACTAGGTATTTGCTCTTTTGCTGTCGGAAACTTTAACCCCTATTATTCCTAAAAACCGCTAAATTATTTTACAAATGCACACACAAAATGTAAAACACATCTAGGGATTCCTACACCCCATCAAGTCAACAGAACAAACTATTACGAGTAATTCCTTTGGCGTAGCATTCATTGTTTAACATTTTAAAAGACAGTGTTAGAAAATTGTATGTTAATATTTGATTTATTTATACATCGGATCAGATAACCAAAAAAAAAACTTTTAAATATATTTCAGGAAATCTTGGAATTTTAATACTTTTTTTCTAGTCAGAAATTTCTACAGTCCAGTAAACTGAATTCCGTGAAATCCCAGAAGAAATTATATTATCATTCGTTCCAATCTCCACTGATAATGTAAAAGACTATCAGACTTAAAACCGGATCAGGAAAAACCTGATAACGAAGAGGAAACCGCTGAGGAATTCAGGTGTACAATTTGGTAGTAATCTGAGGTAATCTAAATAATCTGGAGGTAATTGAAAGATATCTAGGTAATCCCGAGGAAATCTCGACAAAATATCGTTTACTGCAATCTAGGCACATGCGCGAAATCAACACAATCTGAAAGAAGTTCTAAAAATCTCGAGGAATTCCAAGATTAGAGATTTTCTCCTAAAATCAAAATCTTTTCATGAAATAAACTGCTGGCCAATTGAAACGTATCAAGCGAATTTTTAGGTTGAATTTAAAGTCAAATATTTTGAAAAATAGAAAAGATATCAACATGCGGTTTTCAGGATTCAAGAGATAATTTAATTGAGAAGACGATAGTGTTACCCGATTCTTTTACTTTGAAGTACATTATTATCTACAGGGTATGAAAGAAAGTCGTCTTTTTTTCTCAAATTTTATAACTGCCGAGATACCACAAAATTTTTTTTATATTTTTTTGATGTAGATTTTTTTAGTCCTTACTTAATGGGAAATGAACTTGTTTCTCAAATTTTTAAATATACCCGTTGTTTTATAAAATACCGAATTTTTGCTGAAAACTTGATTTTTTCTTTGTTTTGTGTCGTTCGGCCGCATTGTGTTTTGTAAGAACCAATCAATCTCTGTAGTTCATTATGATACCTTATGAATGACTTTCTTTTTTTGTACTTTTATTAATTTATTGGTAACCAGTGGCTTATCAAAAATCGGTACACGTTCGTTAATTGGTAATTTTTTTAAATTCATTTTCTAGGCTATTTTAGTATTTTCTTAATGGAATAAAATGGAATTTAGTTAGTTTATGTTCACCATTGGTTTAAGTGACTTATATCCTCGAAAAGAGTTTTTCACTTTTTCAAAAATTTACTCATATCCGTGTATACCGGGTGCCTACGAAATCGTTTTACAACCCCTACCATTTTGTTACATTTAACTGTATTAATTTGAAATTTGGCATGGTTTGATTGTTGAAAGGAATAATCATTTTGACGTTTAAAACAATCTAATGACACTTCCGGTTTCACCGGAAGGGCCACCTACTAACTTTCAAATTTTTTTAAAACAACCCTGTAATTTTTTTCTGTAATAATTAGATTCTACTTAAAATTATCTTTTTATCGACATATCATATGATGACATTTGCTTTCAATATGACAGCATAATTATTATTGCAAAAACCAGTTCAACAATATTTAATTTAATAAAAAATTCGGTATCTTATAAAATAAAAGGGATATAAAAATTTAGAGAAATTGGTTTTTTCCTCATTAACCAGGGACTAAAAAAATGGACATCAAAAGAATATAAAAAAAAAATTTTTTTTGTTTGAGAGTTTGAGAAAAAAAAGACGACTTTCTTTCATATCCTGTAGATAGTAACACACTTCAAAGTAAAAAAATCGGGTCACATTATTGTTTTCTCAATTAAATTATCTCTTGAATCCTGAAAACCTCATGTTGATACCTTTACTCATTTTCAAAATATTTGACTTTAAATTCAACCTAAAAATTCGCTTGGCACGTTTCAATTGGCCAGCAGTTTAGTTAGTGTCCTTGGGATAATTTCAGTAGCTAGAAAATGTTTAGAAAAAAAATTTAACAATGTTCAGCCGACAGCAGTTTCTTTAATTTAAGCATCAGAACATCTCCAAAGTTATTTAGATGCCCTGATGAGGTTTGCTTAGATTAGCGAAACTGTCGGCTGAATAGTTTCATGGGCATTCACTGGCTACTAAAATCTAAAAAAAAAAAGTAAAAAACCTTCACTTAAAGTGCAATTATTGGGCATTAATATCCCAAAAATTCTAACTTACAATACTTTCCTCCACCAGAATTTCTTACATTTCGCTATCTAACCATAAAACCAAACGTCGCAAACCTAAAAGTAGCACCACAATACTGATTTGGATTAAGTAAAATAACCCAATATGAAACTTGTGGAAGTTTATCCAACTCTATACACTACAGATAGATATACGCTTAGATCCGTTCAGGTATCTAAGTGATTTACTTGATTATTGGATCGAATCCGCCTCTCGGTATTGTTTAGTAAACGTTACTTCCCACGGTCATTTGTTTTGCATATCGTGCTAATATGCTGAAGTCTGAAAGGGCCTAAACGCGCGTACGTTGTAGCTGCCAGGAAAACACAATTCCTGCTGCAGGCACAAACCAGTATAGATATATGTTATAACGTATTGTATATACGGCCAAAGTAATTTACCCTGGCGGCCCCGATGCCCATAATGTAACAGAATCCCTGGACATTGTTGTTTGTTGTACGTTTATGGTATTAATTACATCATATTGCCAACATATCAAAAATTACTATAGGCATCAGGAAATTTTTGTAATGTGTAAAGGGATTACCTGGAGGGGTCAGTTTTGAAACGAAAAATATATTAAAAAGTCGTTATGTTGTGGCACTGTGAATAATTTTTATCCAAATTTCTGTTGAATTAAACAAAGACCCCTAGAAGGCACATTATTTTTACATCAGTTGATTTTAATATATTTTTTCCATCCGACTAATCCCCTTTATAGAAAAGTGCCTTAGTATTCTTTTAATCCTTCTCAGCACACATTTATTTATACATGTACATCTGTATACACCTATATACACAGAAAATTAATTTTATTTGAAATTAAGAGCAGGGCATAGGGTGCTTTTTCCCCGTTTCCACTTAAGTGAACTCGATTTGTTACCATCAGCGATTTTCACATGTATACACAAGGTGGCTTGAAAATAATTGTGCCTTTGAGGAAACGCGTAATCTAATTAAACAAGGCTGAGCCCTGTGGAAAAAATATTTTCGGTGTAAATTACAATTGAATTATTCAGGTGATGTGAGTTTAATTACACAAAAGTAACAAATATGGTGGGATGAAAGGTGAACGAAAAATCTATATGTTGCATACACTAAAAAAATTATTTGTGATTGTACTTGCAAAATAAGGGGTACTTTATTACCCACTATAATGTTAGTAATTTCACAATAAAATTATAAGTGTTACATTTTGGTTACCAATAATATACAGTGTGTCCCCAGATCGACGCAACCATAGGTGTTAATGACCAAAATTTTTTGAGCAGAGTTTTGTCTTTCTGAGATCGCGCCCCGCTTGGTTAGAAAGATATTTTTGACACATTTTCATTTTTTTAAAATCAAGTGTGCCTTGACAATTAAGCAAAAACTATTTTCGATTCAGGTAAAGTGTCTTTTTTGTGGGAGATACGTCAAAATGTTATTAAGAAAAGTTGTTTAGAATGAAAAATTATAGCCCTATGTCAATTTTCAGCAAAATCTGATATTTTTAAACAAAAATTTTGCTAATTTAACGTTTACATTTTATCAGAAAATTTTACATGGAAAAGTTATTAAGAAAACTTGTAAAAAGAAACAAGTTAAACATTTCGACAATCTTAAAAAATAATTAAATATTAATAAATTAACAAAAATTTTTGATTAAAAATAAAAATATTCAGATTTTGCTGAAAATTGGCATGGGGCTGTAAGTTTTCATTCTAAACAACTTTTCTTAATAACATTTTGACGTATCTCCCACAAAAAAGACACTTTACCTGAAACGAAAATAGTTTTTGCTTAATTGTTAAGCCACACTTGATTTAAAAAAAAATGAAAATATCTCAAAAATTACTTTCTAACCAATCGGGGCCAGATCCCAGTCTGAGGACACACTGTATATAAAAGCTATTTTGCTGGCTGTTTACACCCAGAGTTTGATAATGTGCCTCCACATTTTCCTATCTTTCGCATTTAACTTTCA
The DNA here is from genome assembly GCA_963942485.1 of Pediacus dermestoides. Classification (NCBI taxonomy): domain Eukaryota; kingdom Metazoa; phylum Arthropoda; class Insecta; order Coleoptera; family Cucujidae; genus Pediacus; species Pediacus dermestoides. The sequence continues at coordinate 10,429,015 of OZ012632.1, read as the reverse complement.
ATTCGTTGTTTTTCTCTCTTAGTTCCACCTCCATCTTATCTTCAGTCTTCCTCTCTTTTCTTGTAGGTACATAGGTTCTTTCCATGCTATTCTGTTTATTATTATTCTGTTGGCCTCCCTTCTCCCAATATGTCAATGCCATTGCTTTCTTCTGGCATTTATTACTCCATCTATGGTCGCTTCTTTAATAGTTGTACGAGCCCTAACAACTAAGTGTTCGGACAAAAGTAAATTTGATTATCTTTTTTCCATACGCGTAAAAGTTATCTAAATTAACTTCCATAATATTGATGGTTTTTTCTGTTATAATGCTAACATTTAGTTATATAAAAACGTAAATTTCGTTAAAATCCGCTCGGCGGTTCCAAAACTGTGGCACTTTAACCCAGCAGGATGGGAAAATTGTAGAAACAAAGAATTATTATTTTCAAAACGTAGGATCTAGTAGTCGGATTTTGATGAAATTTACTTTATTGCAAAGGTGGATGTTGGTTTTCTTTACAAAAAAAGTTACACAAGTTTTTATTTGGTGATTTTAGGCATTTATCGGAGCTTCAAAGTTGCACCTTTAAAAATGATAAAATTGTCTAGTAACTGTTTTAAAGAATCACAGTTTTAAAACCGCTGGTTGGATTTGTGTCAAAAAACATTTAAATCAAAGCTCAATAATCGTACTATATTGAAAAAACCCTGAAATGTTAATATGTTTTTTTTTGCATTTTTTTCGAGTTCCAGAGTTCACTTTTCAAAAAACGTGTTTTTGAGGGTGCTACACCTACATTAAAATAATGACAGTTTTGGAACCACTGGTTGGATTTTGGTAAAATTTACTTTATTGCAAAGCTGGATGTTGTTGTTTTATGTACAAAAAAATCCCCAAGTCTTTATTTGGTGATTTTAGGCATATTTCGTAGCTTTAAAATTGCACTTGAAAAATGTGACCTAATTTTCTAACGACTGTTTTGGAACTTGGGGAAAATGACATAAAGGTGCTTTCATGGCCCTCATCCAGTCCGGACTTAAATGTCATTGAAACTCTTTGGCATAAAATTAAACATATTCTACGCAATAATCCACCAAGAATCATTGGGGAGTTGGGGACTTAAAGACCAAAATGGAAGAAATTTGGGACAGTTTCACGCCAGAATTATACCAAAATTTGAAAAATACAATGCCTGCTAGAATACAGGCAGCTATTAAGCAAAAGGAGACGTAACCTCTTATTAATGGTCCTAAATTAAAAATTATCCCAACATTTAGTTGTAAATTCATTTTGTATAGTTTGCTAATTATTAAGGTTAAAATATTGTTAGATCCAATAAATAATTTTCTTCCATGCATAATATTGTTATTAAGGCTTTATCTTATTGTATTGTTAGGTGTTTACTAATTATTTGCGTAAAATTTCCAGTTCTCCTTTCATACTTCAAAAATTTACTTTTGTCCGAACATTTAGTTGTTAGGGCTCGTATATATCTCATCGTTCGTTCTTCTTCTATATCCTTCCTCTGTTCTCTTTCCTCCAACTATTCTCCTAATTATCTTCCTTACCCATTTTCTAAGGGCTTTCTTTGCGTTTTTGTTTATCACCCATATATCGTTGTAGGTCTTAGTATTGCTTTATAAAGACGAAGTTTGGCACCCCTGGATAATTGTTTAGACTTTATTAGGATATTTATGGCTCCTGCAGATTTTTGGCTTTCAGTATTCTCATGTTTATGTCTTTTTCTTCTTCCATTCGGTTCGTGAGTAGTGACCTCAGCTACACAAATTCGTCTACTTCCTCAAATTGCAACATTATATTATTTGTCCTTACCACTAGCCTGTCTTCTGTTGTTTGTTGTCCTATTCTCATTAGCTGGGTCTTATCTTTTTTTATCCTTAGTTCCATTTTTTGTGCTGCTTCTTCCTTTCAAGTTTCTTGCAACTGTAACCACATCGTCAGTATAACTTTTGAGTTGGTGAATTTTATTTAATTTCTTCCTTTTCTATTCAGCATTCCATCTCTTACTATTTTTTCCAGAACTACAATAAATATGAGGGTTGATAATGGATCCCCTTGTCTGAGCCTTGTTTTCTATCTCAGACTCTTCTGTTAGTTCCTCCTGATCTGAATCTTACTTGATGTTTTGAGCAATCTGATTAATTTGGCTGGTATCTTAAATTCCTTAACATTTGTAGCATCTTGAATCTGTTTACAGAGTCGTAAGCTTTCCTAAAATCGCCGAACAAGCAAGTTGAATTTTGTACTCACAACACGTGGTTGCTATTTCTATCATCCGTGGTCCTACCTCCTCCTTTTCTAAATCCTCCCTGATGGTAATCTTCGATTTGTGGATCAATAATTACTTCCATCCAATAATATCTAACTAGCAGTTAACTAACGATGGATAATCTGGCCCCAATATAGATATTTAAAAATGTATCCAGTTACTGCATTAAAGATAAAATCAACATTCTTCCTCTTCCACACTTGTTTGAATCTATTTAATTTTTTTGTCTTTTTTTCACGGTGGTTGGAAACGGAATCGGTGCAGTCTCATAAATCAGAACCGGGGTGGTTTGCCATACTACTATTCACCAGTATCGAACCGAAAACTGCATTTTATTAATTGTATTCACGCGAACACCCTGAATTACTAATGACTAAAAACCATCACACGCTAAATTATCACTGTTTACAACTTACAATTTGTATTGAAAGCGCGCGATAATAATTGCATACAATACGTTGTTTTATATCCGAAAAAAACAAACAAAGAGTGTGATGTATTGAATAGTTTTAAACCAGACACAAATTGATTGTAGTTGTTTTATGTTTATAGAACAACCAGTTCACTTTTGTTGTATTCTACTGTATAGTAGGTAGATGATGGCGCGAGTTAAATAACTGTAATAAATCCAAATTACACCATCTGACAAATTGTTAGATAACCTATAACTTAATTGTATAAGCTAAGCTAATATAATCAACTAGAAAATCACGTCTGAACAAAGATGTGAAATGTTAAGCAAATCACGTTTGGGCAAGCTCAAAACTTAATCCACACCTTTTTTGGTGGTTTTAACTTGGAATATCGTACGCACCCATCATCATCATCTTGGTGGCCCAGTTTACACCTAGTGCAGTTTGCATGTGCAATGTTTTGGCACTGACGATGACGTGCAGTGCATTCTGGCAGTAATTGCAACTTCCCTTTGGGTTGTTGGTGCCTCCCCCGGCACAATTTGCATGTCCATACAAGACAAAAAAAAACCTTGAGAATAGCGTGTTAAAATTAGATCAATAGATTGTGTATGTTATGTACCTACCACCTAAATCTACTTCCCATTACAAGATGTAGTATCTCTGGCTTAGACTAATTAGCAAAACTTTGTTATTGGTATTATTATTGCTAATGGTTGGTTGCTCGCCGTGGAAAAATTGTAAAGTTCATATATGTAGCTGTGTTGTAACAACAACAGTTCTAATTAAATATAATAATATCTAATAATGGTTATAAAAAAATAATAATATGAAGCGATGAACGAACGATTATACAACAAGATCTCGCCTATGTTGTGTAGTACCTATCCTCCGAAGTGGGGCTGGCCTTTGCATTAGCAAAATTACAGTGTTTAGTAGACCGTTTCAAAGCCAGTTATACCAATACACTTTATCATCTACAATTTTATCTGATTCAATGTTTGATTTTGTGTTGTTGTGGGGTTTATTTTAATAATGCAAGAATGTTTATGTGTGTGTTGATGCCTTTTTATGGAAATGGCTTAAGAGTCTGTAATTGAGGAATGGGTCACGATTAATGTCATTTTTATATAATTTGTATGTAGCCTTCTAATAGTTTATTTATTTAATTAACGTTCTGGGGGACTAAAAATTTTGAAATAAAAAAGTTTGAAACACAGTTGAAGTAAAATAAAACTGAGATTGTGACGGCGTTATGCTTTTCGTAAGAGTAAGTCACAGTCTAAGTGTTATTTTACTTAAAATGTGCTTTACAAATTGTATGAATGTAAATAGTTAACGAAATAACGATCCCTTAGTTTGCAAACAAATTTCATAATCTATTTCATATAATAGATATCTCAGAAGACTGAGGAATAATAATCAAGTGCTTTTTTTCAAAAATAATTGATTCTGAATTATTTGTAAGCCAAAATCGTGAACAATAAATTTGGAATGGAATAGAGTCATCCGGAAATTTTTGAAATACCTTTTTTTATTCTTAATTGCAAAGATTAGGCTAAAAAAATAATAAAAGCATTGAAAAAAGTGTTTTTTATTGCTCAATTTTAAATTATTTAATATCAAAAATCGTAAAAATTAGTTCACATTTAAAACACGACTTGATCGGTTGGAGCGTTTGTGACGTCATTAGCCATGTTCTGTTCAGCTGACAATGTCGTTTGTATACAAATTTTAGCATTGACTGACATTTCGACACTGGCTTATGACATCACGTAACATGGTGCGCTTTTCGGGGTGTTTGAAAAGTTCCTTTTTTTCAATTTGAAATTTTGGGGTCGGGATAAACTTTTTATAAAATAAAAAAAATTTCTGCAATGTTTTTTTACCTCTAACATTAAGCAGGTTTTCAAGCGTTTTTATTTTTGATCGGATGACTCTATTAATCTCACTTTTCCAAAAAATTTACAGTATCATAAATTCTTAAAGTTCACTTATGTCTAATATTGATTAATTGATTAGTCTAATACCTTTGAAAATAATTTATTAAAAAATTCGTCGCATTAAACATGAAATGTGAAAAAACACTCGATCCCTATGAATTAGTATATTATGCAATGAGCATTTAATGATAGCTATTAAAACACGACTATGAGAATTACGATAGCCATTACATGTGAATTGAATAAACTATTTTTCTACGACTAGTCAAAATAATGAAAAATAAGAAAATAAATATTATGGCAACTTTATCATAAACTCAAAAATTTCAGAAAATCAAAATAAACTGTCAATTTTTAAGTTTTAGATCTGTCAGATGTTCATGGCAATATTTGATATTGATGGAATATTGCTGTGAAGTTGCATTTTTATTGATTATAAAGTTGTATCTTTATGAAAATTCTGTATCATAATGAATCTCATTAAATTACAGGTAGTAAATGTCTAATAAATCAATTAAAAAATGAGTAGAAAAAAGTATTTATGTAATTATAGCATTCCAATTTCCAGTAAAGACAGTTGATCCAAAATAAGACAGTGACCACCAAAAAATCTGCATCACATGGGAAATTATGTTATTTTTAATTTTTTATAAACTTTTTGAGATAATAGTTTGTGCAGGTTTAATTGAGCTAACTAGATCAATCTAATGATTCTTAATTTCCTAGAACAGGGGAAAACAGGCACTCCAATCAACGTGAAAAATCGTGGAAAATTTTCTTTTCAATTTGATAGGAGTTATTATTATAGATACTCTTAAAATTACTCAGTTTATTTGAAATAATTTTTGGAGTTGTTACTACATATTTTTAGAAGTTAACTACTCAAAGTTTAAATTCACTTATTAAAATTTAAGAAAATATTAAAAATTGTGTTAAAATATAACGAAATTTATACCAAAAATTCTGATATTTTTCGAAGTATTATTATTTTAGTCATTTCAGAAGGCGAAATTTTCAATTAAACTGAAAATTACTTGCCGAATTTAGTTAGTTCAATTTAGGTTTGAAGACATACACAAACTACTAGCGCAGATAGTTTTCAAAAATCAAAAACTTACATTTTTTCCAATATGCTGCAGACTTTTTGATATCGCAGGACACAATTTTCTTTTAATCATTAGAACCTTTTGAGAAGGATTTTATTTGTCCTGATCCGGCAACTTTCATTGACGAAAAGGATTTAAGTTTCTTTCTTCTTAAGACTCTAATCATAAATTACAAAAAATAAGAATTTTGATTAGAATCGTGAGGACGACTGGGTGGATAATTAAAGTGATTACTTTTATTTGTCCTTTTATCACTTTACCTTTGTATTAGGTAGATGAATATCCAACTATTAAAAAAAATAATACCTATATAGGTTAATTTTAGAGTTATAGGTATGTTATACGATAAAAAATACTGCCACTACTGGTAACTAATTTCGACAAACTTCAGCTACATTGTTACATTGTTAGATATCATAAAGGTGAAGTCATTCTTGGATTGAAAAGACACGGGGGATGGAAGTCCTCAAGTACCGCTGAGGGCTATAGTGAAGATTCTATCGAAAACAAGATTCATGGCGACAAAAATAAGGAATTTACAAAACCGTCGATTTCAACGAGTAATCAAAAAGACAAGAAAAATTCGACCTATGAAAATTTTGACTAGGTTGATGTCGAAGCAAGTTCGCTGGCGTCATTTAATTGCAGCGGCAAAAGGTAGACCGACCACAAGAGCCGCGTAAGTTTCCTGATAATCTTACCTAATTAGTATGTTCAACTTTTGTTTTCCAAAATAAGCTCCCTTTGACAATTGGCAGTTGTAATAGTTGTATTTTTAACATGTATGTTAATCAATAAGTTATAAATTGCTAGGGTAAAGCGAGGAGAGATGGCAAACGTTTTACAAAACATCAAATATCTCTATATTTATTTAAAAAAATAAAATTATACATAAAATATAGAAAACAAACATAAACTTTGACATTCTTATAATATAATTAAAAAACAGAAAGACTTATCCAACATGTCATAAAAAATAAAAAAATCAAAGTCGAAATCAGTTCATCTATTCTACTTAGGGTAGGAGAGTAGGACCATTAGAGGTAGGATATATGGATTTTAAACTTTTGACATTTTTGACAAACGTTGTTATAAGATGTGCAGCCCTCGTGCAACCACCTTTAACATAAAATGCACTTAATCCAGTCATCCTTCTTATAAATATACCTACAAATTGAATTAAACTAGATTTCAATTGATGGTCCTAAAGGATTCCAAACCAAAACAGTCAAAACACAACTATAAAACTCCTCAGCCCAATAAATCACCAATCTACATTTAACAGCTTCCCTCCTCCATACGGGCATAAAGATAACCCGAATTATACGTTGGGTCATTTTATGTTTTGCCCCAAATCAATTTTTTTCAGATGGCTTTAGGAAGTTCATTGACCGACAGACCCACGCATACCTGATCTATCCCAAGGGTTGCCATCCTGCGAACGGTCAGTAAAAAATAAAACCCGTATAAAAAACGAAAGTTTACCTGATGCCTTTCCGCGGCATAATTTATATGCCGAATTTATTGATATATTTCCACAACAACAGGTGCTGGAACCAGGATTACATTCCGCAGGGGTCAGTGTCAGATTTCATAGGAGGAAAAAATATATTAATAAAATATTATTCAATATGTAAATCAATTAATGTTTTTTAGGTTTAAAATATTAAGCTAGGATTTGAATTATTGTATATGAGGATTTATGGTAAAAGGAAGATTAATTTATTTAATAAAAACTGTAAATATTTTGAATTAAGATGGTGCATCGAAAATTCCCAATTCCCATAAGATGTAAATAACAAATTCACCATTTTCTTTCACTACTTGAAAAATTGGTGGAGTCGTCGCTCCTCCCATTCCAGCTTAAGTGCGCTGCTGTGACAAAATTAAGCCTGAATTGCCTTGTCAACACGGCGGTAAAATTGTATATCAAAAAGGTGGAGAGTCAAACTGTATTGTAATCTTAAGCTCACATAACAATCACAATATACACACATACACACACTACAAACTCAAGTGGAAGTAGAATCTAGTGGCCAATGCCTAGCCTTAAGAAACAATCGAAGGCGGTCTTTCTTCTACACGGCCACCTTGATTCACTATAAACCCACTCTAACATCACTGTTGCGTTTTGAAACTGTGACTTCGCGCATCGCATCCTTAAATTGGAGAGCGGTTCGCGCGCGCCTTTTGCGTTTTTGACAATAAGGGATTTGAATTTGTCATAGAATCTAATGTTGTGTTAGTGCATCAAGTGACAAATTGGATGTGAGTGGAAAGTTTAAGTAACTTACATGACTAGTTAGTCAAAGATTCTTATGGAGATTTGTTATTGTGAAGTGGAAATTTGTTTTGATTTTGTGCGAAGAAATGTGATAAAGTTGAAGGTAAGATTTTTGGTTCAGTTGATGTGTGAGGAATTGTGGGAGATGTACATGAAAACTATGACGGAAAGAAAGTTGCTCTTCCGTTAGAAAATACGAAAGAGGAACTAGAAGTAGAATTGATGCAGAATTTTTGAAATTAGGAATGTTTTGATTTGTAAGAAATAATTATTCATAACATGATTTGGAACTTCTTTCAAAAGACAGTCTTGGTCTAAAAAATTGTGTAAAACGAATTTTAACCCTTTATTTCTATAAAAAACGGTAAAGAGAATTAATATCATCAAACTTCTATCAATTTTCTTATATGGTAATTATTTTTATAGGTACGTTGAAGATTAAAATTTTAATTTATGTAACATCCTTGGACATGCTCATGCGAAATAGTTTTAGAAATCTTCATCGTGCAATCTTCGCGTCGTCAAAAATTTTGGAAGATATTTTTTGGTCTTCAGATAAATTAGTGCTAAAGAATGTTGTAAAGAGCTACAGAACATAAAATTAAATTTATTGATTCTCTTAGAATAATGAGTTATCTTCTAATGGCTTATCATTAACTAAATTGAAGAATTTGTTTTAAATTCTGGTAACATTTTCGAAGAATTTAGCAATTTACCTTACACTGTAAAAATCTCAATTGTCAATTGTGTACATGGTTTCTTGTTTCCATTACAATTGAAGAAGATAATAAAACTTTTGAAACTTCTCAGTATGATTAGATTTGTCTTCCCAAACTTTTTCTTGCAGAAAAAAACGGACAAAAATATTTTTCTCTCAACTCTCGGAAACAATCACAAATAGAAAACATTTCTTATTTAAACACAATAATATCTATTTTAAGACAACAATTACCGTTTTAATCTCTCTTCCATAAAAAACTTTATTGAAATTATCAGATGATTTTTTGGTGCCCAAGCTATTAGTGCGTAGAATTGTTAACTGCCCGCTTTGTGAGTTTATGGGTTCGATATAAATGCAATTTTTATTATATTACTTTTGAAGAAATTAGAATAGCGATACAGGTCGGCGTTTCGCTTTTACCATCTCATTTTTTACTGTGACAAGGGGAACAAATTTTTCATGAAGCAAGGAAATAATTTTCAAGTTGCAATTAAATGCACTAAATCACGTGGAATTATTAAAAGGGTGTTTGCCTGGTACCCGCTAATTAGTACATTAGCGATCTATTATAAAACGACTAGCATTATCTTGTGAGGTGATGCGTCGCCTAATTTGTACCTGCTCATTACCTCACCTACCCAGATGATATATTTAACCCAACAATGTGTGTAATTTATTTTTTCCCTCTGTCTTGAAGGCATTTGCCTTTGACTCGGCGTTAGTCTCCCCACAACATTAGATTTATTAGCATTTAAATGGAATTACATATGTCAGTGGTTTAAATAAATATAATATTTTGTATAATGAACTTGTTGAAAACTATGTGATCTTAAGCAGATTGTACACGAGATAATTTTATAATGAGTCTATATGTAATTCATCGTAACTAATTTGTAGCAATTAGTTTATTCTATAACGCATTTCTAATGGGTTATATTAATTTAATTAACTTTATACTACTCTTTGTACAAATTAATTCGAAATGTGTATGGTTTAATGTGAAAATGTTATTTACATATGGATAATTAATATAATTGGAATAATGTGTTCACACCAAATATAAAGTCGTTAAAAACTACGAAACAATCTAAATTATATTTTAATTGTACAACGTAGTAAGACAACAACATGTTATTAAAATGTATTTGAGGTTACCAGTAAATTTAGTCATTACCAAAATTAGAATATTTTATACAGGAATACAAATACCGACAAAGTTCATTATTAAATTTTATTAAATCCAAAAATATTTATAGCGGTATTATAGAAATATTTTTTCATGGTGAATTTTTAAACGGGAATTATAAATCTTAAATATGAAACAAATTTACTAAAAAGACAGAGTCTGGCATCTTTTTCGTTGTAAATTTAAGGTATCTTCTGCTCAAATTAATTTGATTTATACCTACTTTGTAATTTTACTGACAAATTATCAAAAATATCATACGTTTTTGATATTATTTTATATTTTTATAATTTATAATTATAAATAATTAATAGATACGAATAGGAGGAATGCAGATTTTTATCTGTAATAATTTTTTTCAAAAAAATTTACCATGCCAAAATTTCCATCAATATGTTAAAGAAAGGTGATGGCTTTATATGGAAATATTTTTATTCGTTTATTTTTAATAAATGTGACTCTGGCATATGTTGTTACTTGTTCTTGGCAAAATAAAAGTAGGTATAGTCATCAAATTTAATATTGAAACTGAAAACTTGCCAAAAAATAACTTTTTATTGAAAATATGTAAAATAGTAAAAGGTTTATGCCATTTACGCAACTTTTCTAAAACAGGAACATTTATGTTTTTCCATTATTTTGAAAAAATGTCAAAATTGAAAACTTGTTTCGGGTTAAGTAGCCTTATCAAAATGTGCTTAGGGCCCTTTCCATATTCAAGTAAAAGTTGACTTTAATTTATTCGAAGTGATCGTTTTTATTTTTGATACATATTGCACATCAGTCTAAATTAAGCTTTAAAGTCGACTTTTATTTTGATTTTTCAGCGCACATTTTTTTTTAATTATTGTGTATAAATACTGAAATATTGATGCAATTAAATTTTTAAATTGATACTCTTCATTTTTGTGGGAAACAAATAGGAGTGCCTACTAATTTTAATTAAAAACACAATTCGCACGAATGATTCACAAAATTTAAGATTTTCCGTTTTTTTTGGAATTTCACTTTCTTCTGAATTTTTTTGAAGCTAGCGACCAGGAAAATTAAAATAGCAATTTCATATTATAAATATTTCATAATAGCCTAATTAAACTACAGTTCATTTGGGGATGTTATTTTTTTGAATGCTACAAAAATTATTGACTTTGTAATTACGAAAAATATTGACTCAGTAGTACTTAATTATTTCTTGCACCATTTACGAGTCGACTATAAAAATAATTAGTTCTTTTCCTCATTTTCACGATTTTACAAAAATAGTCATTATTTTCAAGTTTTCATATTGGACCACAACTCGATTTCTATTGCTTGGAAGTATGAAATGCAGAGCGAGATATTTCAGCAACCGAGGCATATGTATAAAATGTCGCCTGATCTTCCCATTGTTTTTTATTGGAATTCCATTTATTTTAATATAATGAATTGTAATTGAAAAATAGCATGATTTACACCGTATAATAAATGTCAAATAATAGTTATTTATTATACAAGACGATAACATTTTACTTTATCTTAGAGAGCGATTTTAGCGTCGAGGCGTCGGCCGAGACGCTAATAAGCTCAAAGGAGAATTTAAAATGTCAGTGAATATTATGAATTGTTACTATGGTGTCAAAATCAACAGTAATACGTTTTAATTCATTCATTTCATAAAATCAAATTTTTTTATCTACCCTTGCGGATAAAGTGCTACTTTATCTACCCTTGCGGTTAAAGTGCTATTTTATCTACTATTTTGAGTCGATAAAAGCACACTTTAACATTTGCTATAGAAAAAAAACTTTAATTGTTTAGAAAAGTAAAAAATATTATTTTAATTTTTTTAACATATTCAATTAGTTGGTGCAGCTGTTTATAATTATTTGGACGATCAAAAAACTTGGAAATATAATGCTATCGTGAAGTTGGGTAAAGGGCGTCATTAATTCAATTTTTGTAAATGTAATTTTGCTAGTTAAAATTTTTTTGCCCAAAATAATCCTGTATGTGAATATAAAAGAATATTGTACTGTAACGAACTAATTATAAGAAAAACCTTTAATTTTGCGAAAATATTACTTTAAGAACTCTAATTTCCTGTGATTTGCATTAAAGAAAGAAGCGTTTTCTTCAAACTGAAGAATTTTCATTTCGGCGTTTAAGACATTTCAAACTTTTTCGTGTTATAGGTATATAAGTTTTGTCACACTATTGAATTATCGAAAAAAAGTTATACAAGAATTTTGTAGCTGAGATGATTTACGATCGAAAGTATCTTGTAATTTTTTTGATAGTGTTAACCCTTAAAGAATTATTAGTGTTCAAATTTTGAATTTGAAAATATAAATCAGTATGTTCACGTTTCATTTAATTTATTTTGAAAACTAGTATTGAAAATAGATATGTCTACTTAGAGTAATTATTAAATTAGTTAAAAAGATTTCCGTAACTTGCCACCTGCAATGATTTTATATATAGAAAATAAATATAAAAAAAAACGGATTGGTGATAAAAAAATTATACAGGACAATGCAGAATGTATATTCAAGAATCATACCTAAAAATATTTCGTGTCTATCCTGGGACACCCTGTAATACAATTTAAATAGTGCTTTTTTAGAGTATTAGTCTTAGAAAGCTAACTATTTTTTTGTTCAATTTGTAAATAAAGAGAAATAATTAAGAACTGATGAGATTTCAACGTACTCTCAATATTTTTAAAGTTAAAATGGTAAAACTACAAAGGCGTCCAATTGACTCCAAAAAACTTTGAGGTCCCCAAAAAGCTAACTCCCCCAAATTAACTGTAGTCTATTGACATAAAATTGCTGTTTTCTTTTTTCGGGGTTACTGATGTAAATTGTGTCTCTGGAAACTGGCCTTTTTTAAGTTACAATTAATTTTCAAAGTTGTTTGGTATAAAAATCACATGTGGTCAAATTTGGGTCAAACTTAATTTAAGCAAAGCTGAATGCTGGTGTTATTTTACAAAAAATCACAACCTGCGTATCTGAGCTCCATCTTGTTCTTTAAAGCGCCAAGTTGCAATTTCGAAAAATCGTTCTTTTGGAGGATTTTTAAAAAAATTATCAAGTAAGTAGCTATACTTAAAAATATAGAATTACATTACACTCAAAATTTTATTTTAGTCTTTAGTTTTTAGGATTTGAAACCACAATTTTCAATAACAAGCCGCTAAAGTCTTTAAAGTCCTTTGGACCGCAAGTTACAATAAACAGGTAGCAAGAAGAGATTTGTGCTGTCAAAACAAGTAACTTTTAAACATTTAACGCCTTCCACTGTATTGCAACGAAATTTAAAATACGTACCTACCTAACTGAATTGTAGGTTAATGTTTACTGTCCTATAGAAATTTTTAATTATTGTTTTATTGTTTCGTTTATTTTATTTTTTTATTTTAAATAACTTTCACTTCATTTTATTTTCAATAAACTCGAGAATATAAAAATACGCTTTTCTGATACTCGTCTCATGTACATGATGCTGTTCAAATTTTACCATCAAAACTTATACGATTATAAATGTGCATTACATGCAGTTTCCGGCATTTGCATTTGACATTTGTTATTAAATGCCCACATGTGGTCAGAAATCTGTATGCAAGACTTTACAGCGAATGTAAATTTGATACACAACAATTCACAGTTGTTGAGAGTTATGGTCGATGGTATTCCTTCTTTTAATAAGCCCTTTGTCTAACACTAACTGGATCTCTTCTAACATTATTGCTTTTTTCATGATGATCTTATCCATATAACCCACACAATTGTTTATTGTAATAACTCTAGTACCAGTAGGTATGCAAGCTGTAGGAGTATATTTAGTTTTTAATTTTAAGCTTCATGTTTTTATTGTGTTATATGCAAAATAGAGGTTTGGCTTTCTACTTTGCAAAGATTTCCCAATTGTAATAATTGTTAGGCAAATGTGCGCACAGGTGATACAAAAATCGGAATGAGAAACACAAGTGTGAAATTATTGGAGCACAAAGTAAGTTTCTTACACAAAATCTATAATGTACACTAGGTAATATTTCCCTAATCTCGATTTATAAATCTATACGCGGTAGCGGCGCGCTATGCTGCAGAACATCAAATTAGTAACTAACAAATATATCCTGTTAATTATAGAAACGTTAATGTGTTAACACGTATTAAACATGACTTGTAAATAATTCGGTATGTTGCTTTATGCAAATACAATCGTTCACACGTCACATATCAAGATTACGGAATGGTATTAGCGTTTCTACCAATTATAACAAACTGGTGATGGTAGATGCATTCACATTTTCGGGGCTTCTTCACGCCTCCAGTATTTATATGAATTGGCCGTTAATTCATCTTTAATTAAGATGTAGTACTTGTTGTATTGTGGGGGGAAATTTATAGGTACGTTTTACGCAACTTACAAATTTATAATTTCTAAGATGGGCAATATTTTACAACAACTATTACATATTAGTTAAATTTGATAAAGGAGGAAGGTTATCGGAAAATACTGCTATAGTATATTGTAATACAAGTGCGGAAAACGCATCATGACAATACGAGTGTGAAATTTGCAACGCGAGCGATAGCGAGTGCTGCAATCACACGAGTATTGTCATGGGCCATTTCCGCAAGCGTGTTACATACGATTTTTTCTACGAAAACGTGGAATTCGTAAAAAATAAAATTATTTGTAAATCTTTTTCTAATTAAAAAAACATCAAGTGAGTTTGTTGTCATAGAACTGAAATCTCATAGCTGTTGACAGTTTATAAATTGTGTCCTGTCATCGAAATAATTTTGATTTTGAGATCAAATTACGTGAATATAAACATGGAGTTTCAAAACTAAAGCGAAAGCGATGAACTAATGTGCACTCCTCCGGTTGTTAGATATTAAATAAATGTTACAATTATAACTAAATGTAAGTACTTCTTTATGTTTTTGTTTGCGTGTGGAAAGTTTAAAAAATGTGTGCGGAAAAAAATTTCCACACTAATTTTCCGTACTAGTTTTTCAAAAGCCTACTTTCAAGTTCGATTATCTTGTCAGAAAAAACGTCATTCCGCATTTTCGTAGAAAAAAATTATTATTACTAAATAAAAATCTGGTAAACTTAAAATGTGGAATAATTTATATAAACACAATGTGAAAGCTCTTCAAAAATATTTATGCTACAAAGGAGGAAGAGGATGGTTCTGACGAGTGTGAAGTTGAGGTCGAGCGAAGCGAGCGAGGAGGAACAAAGTCTAGTCGAGCGTGTTTTGACATTTTTGCGACGAAGTTATCTTTTTAGCTGCGAGGTCACGACACTTTGTGGTGAAAAGTCATACTGACAAAGCAAATAATTCCCGGATATCAGGGAGAAATGTTAATCGCACACCATACTTTCCGGGACTTCGTTCCCTCGTTTCGCCTAAAAAAGTGGTAATTTTACCTATGTATTGAAATGAGTTTATTCAAAAACCTTGGAATCTAACAAAAAATTGCACGTTTTTCTTCATTAATGATAATAGATATCGAAAAGACTGGAAAATAAAGTTTAGTTAAAATTTTTAAAAAAAATATATATTTAATGGATACCTAAGTGAAAAAAAGTTCCTGCACACTTTTTTATTTTTACCTATTAAACATATATTTTTTATCATTTTGCCATGGCCGTCAATCAAAGTCAAAAAATACTTTAAGTCAGTTACCTACCGTCTTTTTTTTTAAATATCTTCGGGAGCACCCCCTTCACGTGACGCTTTTGGATAAAATGGGGAAATAAAAGATGGTGAGAAGTGTATTAATGTACCTTCTAAATTTTATAAACACATCACAATCATTTCTATAGATGTGTTGGAAAAATTGTAAATAAATAAAATTTCTAGGTCCTCTCGATTAAAATTTGGTCTACCCTATAGTCAATAATAGGTATTATATTACAGTATATCGCTAAATTCTATTGAGGATTCCTTATGTAAAAATTGGATAGGTATCCAACTTTCACATTTTCAGGGCGATGATGAAAAATGGTAATGAACGTTAATATGAATATGTATTTCAATTAATTATTGAAGTACTTGCATTAGCATGTAAATAAAATATTTAATTGGAAAAATTAATAAAATTTCGTCCTTAAAAAACTACATTTTTGGGTTAGATAATCTAGTTTTAGGATAGGATAGAAAATAAAAAATCATGAAGACTAAATTATCAACGTAATATCAGCTGAATGAACAATTTTGTTGAATTTGCTGTCCTTATCTAAAATCTAAAAATAAAAAAAATATGCAAACCAAAGCTTGTTAAAATTAGTTTCAGAAAAAAATATTTTCCAATATCCCACAAGTAGATAACTTTGTTTTTGTCATTTTGCCAAAATTTGGAGAATGTTCAAAATTTGCTATTCAATTTTATATAAAATCCAGGCTCATTTATAAATAAAATCAATATTAAATTGAAATGCATTTTGATATTGCAGACTGTTAGAAAACTTATTTTTTTAAATTGTCCACATTCGTTAATAATTGTCTAAATTTTCTCTATGTGGAATAAAATATTTAATACCAATTCATTTTTACTTTCTTATACTATAAGATACCAACTTTATTTGAAGACGTTTTCAGTACAAATTTCGCTTACTTACAGTGGCGAATCCACGGAGTTTAGGAGGCTGAAGGCTGAAGCTCTGATGTAGGTATCTAAAAATAACAAAAAATTACAATTATAATACTTTCTTATTGTATAAGAAGGTAAAAAAGCAGAAAACTCAAGAGGCAGTAAGTACTTGAATAATTTACAATTTTGCTAAAAATTGCAGAAAACGAGTGTCCTTGAACTACAAAAAATTCCCTGCCCTTAGGAAGAAGAATCTTCTGGATATGACCCTGTTTCCATATTATCATCAAGCGTATTACGAGTAGTTGATAGTGTGGTAAACCATAATTAAAAAGGAACTAAAAGGTTATTTAAAAAAGTCATTAAAAAGCTATTAAAATGTACTTAATGTGTTGGTACTCCTCTCATTATAAAACAATTAAAACTGTACTGTATTTGCGTCATTGCTAGTGTTGGGGACTTTTATTTTGATCATTGTAATTAATAAGTATTTAATAATTATATAAGTTTGATATAAATCTTCGATTAAATTAGAATAACATGGAATTGTATAGTTGGTATTTTAATATACAGTTAATATTTATCAATTAAATTAGGAATAAAATGGAACATTTAATTGCTTTTTAATGACTTTTTTAATAACCTTGTAATTTATTTATATTATGGTTTACCAACATTTCTACTCATATTTATTTAATTTCAATTGGCAGTCATAAAATAGTAGGTATATTAAAAAACTAGTTTTGTAAAACTTATATTAAGATACGAGTCCAGGTTTGCAGCACGACTGCTGTAGGCAAGAGTGCCTGTAAAGGACGGAGTGCTCTTAAGTTTTACAAAATGAGTTTTTTATACTATTTTTTCTAATTTGCATATTAAATACATTTTGTTTTACAATTAAAATAAAATTTAGGTAATTTTGTGACAGTTGATGACACTTATTTCAAAGTTCACATTTACAGCAAAATTTTAAATTTGAATCAAGTAGCAAATTAACCGTGGCATTTTCTGCAATATGTCGTATTTCTGGTGGAGTGCAGGAAATTTCTGATATCAACTTTGAAATAAAAGTGTTAACAACTGTCACAAAATTACCAAAATTGATTTTATTTGTACAAAATAAATGTATTTATTATGCAAATTAGAAAAAATACTAAAATAGTATAAAAAAACTCGTTTTGTAAAACTTAAGAGCACTCGTCCTTTACAGGCACTCTTGCCTACAGCAGTCGTGCTGCAAACCTAAACTCGTATCTTAATATAAGTTTTACAAAACTAGTTTTTTAATATACTATTAGATACATAAGTGAAAATTTGCATAATATCCACTAACAATAATGAAATAGAAAAGATATAATGCTTATATCAAGGGAAATATAACTTTATATGGCGCAGAATATTATATCATTAGTATAAGAAAATCATATGGAGAGTCACAAACATTTTCAAAATAAAGTCAATATTATCCTATATTTACCAAATTGTAATATTTTTAACATAGAAATTTGTGAACAATTAAATTCACAGAAGGATTCTTAATATAGATCATGTTTAAAAAATAAGTCAGTGGTTCAATTAATGAAGAGCAAAGTACTCGACTGTGCCCCAAATACTTTTTAGCAATTTTTCTGCTTTTTATGCAATGTAATTATATCAAAAGAGATTTTTTCAATCAACATTTTTTTAGTCAAACTACATCAGTGAGCAGAACCAAAATATGTATTCCAATTTATCAACTAAACTAGCCGAAGATTTAATTTTAATATACCTACTTTTCGAGTTGATTTACCAAAAAAATAAATTGAGGAAACACATAATTAAGCACTTTTAGTCAGGAATGCCGCGGATATAATTAGCATACATGACATATATGTTCAAAAGGAAACATAACTAATCTACTAGGGTTTTAGCATCCTCTTCATAAAAAAATAATTTAAACACTTCTTTCGTTAAATCATTTGCTTGACGCGCAGCGCAATTGGACAAAAGCTCGCGATAACATCATCAAATATATATCCGATTATTATTATAATTCAAATAAAAATCACCAGATATTTTAATAGAGTTAAATTTTAAAGTTGACATGGGATGTAATAAACCGGTCTTTTATGTGATGTTGCACAGGTGCTCCACAAGACTTAATCCACTCGAGAGAGTATTTCACCGCGCCAACAGAAAACCCTTCATCTACTAATAATATAAAATGATCCAAAGTGATTTACACAAACATATGTCCGACATCATCATTACTGATGATGTGGTAGGATTCCACCAGAAGAAGAAAAAATAAACAAACAAGAAATGCATTGAATATAGAAAAGGCCCATTGCCAATTATTTCTAGCTCGGTTAGTTTCAACAAAACACCGAAAGCGTGTGTAGAGGTTTAAATGATCATGCACGTGAATCATACTTTTGGGTTACAGACAGTTTTCACACGTTCCAAATTAGATTCCAAACAGGATAAGATCTGGAGGGCTTGTGATGTGCTTTACCGGACAATTTCGTCGCAAATAAAAATATGTAACTGTATCAGAGTGAATAGTTGAATAGACAAATGACCCGAACGAATTGATGAATAAAATCCCAAGCAGTCTGTGGCAAGTTTTGATTAATTCAAAGTTGATTGGGCAAACTACTAATTGCTTAGGCCGGTTATCCTTTTGTAAAGTTCATCTCCACCTGTCAACAGCTCGTCACTTTTATACATCTCTTTTTCCATCATCCATCAGTTACTATTTGGTGTTTTGTCCACTTAATTCCCAGTTACATTTTGTCATTTTATCTGATTTAAAACCTGTGTTAGGTTAGATTTTTTTGCTACTGAAGCACATGCGTAATTAATTTCAAATTCCATCGAGAGTGGTGCTTATATTATTATATAGTTTGATATACAAACTAATCTCGTATCCGAGATTTTCAAGCTACACCACAACATAATTGTATCCGGTTCTTTAACCATCAATTTCATCAGTTATAAAAAAAATTTGAAATTATTTTTTTACACAAGCGCGGTGAATTTATTATTGCTGGTGTAGTATGCTTCCTTTTAAGATAGCGTGGATTTTACGACTTTTCAAACTACGGAAAAAACGACCATTCGTCTGTGCGGTGACTATTAGAGATAGTTTTTAAACGAGATAAATACTATATTTGTTCTATGGTTGGTGATAAAAGTAATGCTCAGTTAAACTTACAGCAAAAATGTTGCAAAGTACAAAGTGTTTTTTCGGACAAGTTGTATGACGTCAATGGTCAATGAATTAAATTGTGGGAGACGGTCATTCGCTCGCTTTAATAATTGGGACTGGATAAAATGTATTTTTTTGGTTTATTGGTTTACTATACCAGAATTGGGAGTTTTTTATTGTAACATACATTTTACGTTATAAATGAAATAATTACAACAATGTTTCTATACCTATTTTTTGACAAATGCACTCTGTAATCATAATTTAATATTTATCGATATTTGAAATTCTCTTCACTGCAAATCAACATAATTTTTTAGAAATCGAATATTCTAATTGATTCTAATCCCGTCCTTTCAAATTAGGGGCCCCTTTCGCGTTCAAATAAACGAACTGTCTGCATGTCAAAATGATTAAAATAAACGAAAGACTAAACCGTACTGCAGTAATATCTACAATATTCTTTATATTCAGACAAGACATAAATTGCCCCTCTCCTCAAATTTATTACACAAAAATATAGATAGGAATAATCTTTTTTAGTCCAGTATATTTAGTATTTATTATTGCAATTCATTGGGTAAGAGACATTTTTTTGCCATCGTTAGGGTACCACATAGAAAGCTTAAATCCGAGTTTTCGACCTTCAACCCCTTGCAGCTTTTCCGCCATCATGAATTAAGTGGTGAATTTTTATCTCGCCAATAACAGCCGTATTTTTTATTTTATCGAAAAAACAGTTGACACTATTTTTAACGAGAAAAACGAATTTTACAAATTTGTATACTTGCTATTTTTTTATATTTTGCGTATTTAACTAGTAATAACGGATTAATTGAAGCAAAAGGGGGTTGAAAATTTTTTCTGGTCGGTTATCATTTTTTCCTTCAGCGCAATCGCAAAAATGTTCATGTAAAATATGTTAAACACACAATTACCTACAACTTTGATATGAAAAATTTTTTCATGCGAGCAATTGTTTACTTACTGCAGCGCCTGGAAATTGCACGTATCGTCACTCGGCATTAGTACAGGACGTCTAGACTTTACTGGAAAATAATTCCGATTTTCGAAAGTGTTTAAGTATACGAACCGTAAAACACATTTTGCACAATTCTGCCCGGTGGTGAAAGGCCGCCATCTTGTTTTTAAGGGTTGTTTTAGTTTTTCGCGCATAAATCGCGTATTTTCGATTTTAGAAGAAAATGTTTCAACGAAATTAGTTTGTAAATTGAATTCTCTACAAAATAGACTTTTTTCGCTAATTGCAATTGTTTACAAGTTAGGTACAGCATTTTGTTACACGGGATAACTTTTTGAAACTACCACGAATAGTTTTGTTTACGTTTACGTGCACCTGTTTCGAAAAAAGCGACTGTCTGAAAAAGTGCGACTATCTCGAAAATGCACCAAACACTAGCCTGGAAAATTGGAGGTATAAGAAACTTGTAAACAATTGCAATTCGCAAAAAAGTTACCAGTGCAATTTTATGGAGAATTCAATTTTCAACAAAATTGCTTAGAAATCTAAAACAGAAAATACGCGATTTATGCGCGAAAAGCTAAAACAACCTTTAAAAGCAAGATGGCGGCTTTTCACCACCGGGTAGAATTGTGCAAAATGACTTTTCCGGCTCGTATACTTAAACACTTTCGAAAATCGGAAGCCAAATTCGTCTCGGAATTATTTCCCTGCAAGGTCTAAATCCCCTGTACTATACTGCCGAGTGACGATACGCGCAACTTCAAGGCGCTACATTGCTACAGTACCTAAGTAAACAATTCCTCGCATGAAAAAATTTGTCATATCAAAGTTGTAGGTAACTATGTGTTTAATAAATTTTAAGTGAACATATCTGCGATAGCGCTGAAGGAAAAAAAATATTCGAGCAAAAAATTGTTTAACTCCCTTTTGTTCAATTAATCCGTTACTACTCGTTAAATACGCAAAATATGAAGAAATATCAAGTATACAAATTTGTAGAACACGTTGTACTGTTAAAAATGGTATCGGCCATTTTTTCGATAAAATCAAAAATACGGCTGTTTCTGTCGAGATAAGAATTCACTACTTAATTCAAGATGGCGGAAAAGCTGGAAGAGGTTGAAGGTCGAAAACTCGAATTTAAGCTTTCTATATGGTACTGTATCGATAGCAAAACAAAATTTTCTTATCCAATGAATTGCAGTAATACCCATAGGACTAACTATACTGGACTATTTTCTAAACTAAATTATGGGTAGAAAATTTTATTTACACTTTAAGTTTGCATACCAACATTTCTAGAAATCCAATATATCCAATCCCAGCTTTCCTGCGACATAAAAAAATAGATGTTCTCTCTAGTTTAAATAAACGAATTGCTTGCATATCTAAGTGGTTCAAATAAACGAGAGGCTAAAGCGTACTGTAGTAATACCCACCATATTTCCCTTATATTCCCAGATATTCTAGACAAAAATTGTCCTTCCCCTTTGTGATTATGGATATATGTAGAACACAACATGTTGTAAATTTTTTTAAAGCGATAAATTAAATGAAGTATGAAGTAAAATGGGATGAGATAAATACCCCTCTCGAGTTCAAATAAACGAGTTGCTTGCATGTACAAGTGATTAAAATAAACGAGTGTATAGTAATATGTCCATGATAGGCTTTATAAAATTTGTCAAAGAATTTCGAAGTACTCATATTTTATCTAATGGATAATTTTGAACGTACTTATAGTTAAAAAAAATCAAATAATATAATTCTTTTCTCCACTAAAAAAGAAAAATTAGCTATAATAAATTTCTGTATTATAGATTAAATTACAGCAAAACATCGTCGGCTAGCATTTGGTCAAATCTCAAATAAAATATATAATAATTTACTTTGAAAGTTTGTGGAAAAAATAGCTTGCCCTTTCTACAATAAATTTCCAATACAAAACGACCAAACAAACTCTAAAGAATGTGGTCGACTACGAAATCCTCTACAACAAATAATGTTCCGTTCGAGTTGTTGGTTTGGAATGCCATCATGAGAGCACACAACAGAAAATTGTTGTACGTAAAAGATATTTTGATATAATCAAGTGCGTGCAGTCGGTGTTTACAGGTATTGCTGCTGAGTTACGCTCTCAATGGATTAATTTGATGATTGAATGACACAAAGCGTCGTTTTGTGGCAGCGACACGCCTTCCAACATCTCCTAACAACCTGTTGATGATTTCCAGTCTTTATTCACACACATACACATACTATATTCTGTCTCTTCTTGTATTATAGGTGTAGAGAGATAACCAGCGGGTCTCATCGCTTCTAACACTATAATAACATAACACTTTCGTCTCTCTTTTAATTAATTGGTTGCAAGACATATGGATGCGTAGCTTCTTTTCAGACATTGCAAAGATTATTTCTATGGTGGAAAAGGTAAGATAACGGATGACTTGCTAAGTTTAACCAGCTACGAGAGGATCTTACGTAAAACATTAAGGAAATTAAAAAGCGAAAAATATGTATCAGGTTCATTAGATCTAAATATGTGCAAAATTTTCTGCCAATTTTCAAGTCTTACGAGTACATCCTTCCATCTACTTGACTTTTAAGGGGCTGCTCGAATGTAATGGAACAAAAAATAAATGTGCATATATGCAAGAGTTGCAAGTCATAACACAACACACCAGATGTCCTATTCCATTATTCAGAACACCGCTTATTATTATCACATTTCATAATTGTTTCCTTTCATTATATTAAAATCTAATTATTAATTTATACGATATATAAATTATTGTTTGTACACATACTCGTATCGCAGCATATAGAATAAAATGTTACAACACATATTCTATTGTGGTTTTCCATTGAAGCCGAACACAACACTCGAATCCATTCTATATAAAAATTACTAGCGGTATTATAATTTAATAACCAAACCAATATCACATGTTGAATAAAAGAGAGTTTGAAGGAAAAAATCTTTGAGTTATTGGGTATGAATAGGAGAAAAATATTATTGTTTAGCAGTTTATTAAATCAAAGTACAATTTGATAGTTTATACAATAATACTTACAATGAGGATAAAAGTGAAGACTGCGAAATAATTAGTCAATATTGTGTTATTTAGGTTTTTATTTTTCTAATTATTGAGACATGGAAAAAGGTTTAAATTATGAAATAGTATATTGTAATACAAGTGCGGAAAACGCATCATGACAATACGAGTGTGAAATTTGCAACGCGAGCGATAGCGAGTGCTGCAATCACACGAGTATTGTCATAGGCCATTTCCGCAAGCGTGTTACATACGATTTTTTCTACGAAAACGTGGAATTCGTAAAAAATAAAATTATTTGTAAATCTTTTTCTAATTAAAAAAAACATCAAGTGAGTTTGTTGTCATAGAACTGAAAGCTCATAGCTGTTGACAGTTTATAAATTGTGTCCTGTCATCGAAATAATTTTGATTTTGAGATCAAATTACGTGAATATAAACATGGAGTTTCAAAACTAAAGCGAAAGCGATGAACTAATGTGCACTCCTCCGGTTGTTAGATATTAAATAAATGTTACAATTATAACTAAATGTAAGTACTTCTTTATGTTTTTGTTTGCGTGCGGAAAGTTTAAAAAATGTGTGCGGAAAAAAATTTCCACACTAATTTTCCGTACTAGTTTTTCAAAAGCCTACTTTCAAGTTCGATTATCTTGTCAGAAAAAACGTCATTCCGCATTTTCGTAGAAAAATGTATTTTATGTGAAAATCTTCAATAATTTAAACTTATTATTAGTAGCACAACAGTTTGGGCTAATTAGTTAGTTGACTAGTTGTTGTGAACATATGTACTATAGTTAGAATTTCTAAATTACTGGTACACTTTTTGAAAGATATTTTCAAAATCCTATAATATAACACATTCTTCATACTACAATTTAAAACTGTTAGTTTAAGTCACATGATAGTAATCCGTCCTTCAGATTAATTGCTCTTAGATCCCTGCTAATGGTAATTTTTCGAGATTACCTAGATTTTGTCTAGATTACCTACAATCCCACAAATAGTATATCTGGATTCGTCTCTAAAGACTACTTTGGACTTTTTTAGATTTTTGAGGTTTTTCTTCATATTGACTCCAATTTCTTGCGCCTATATTGGAGTAAATGGTATTTTTTCGAGATTATCATTAGATGACTTAGATTTTCTCGGATTACCTCCATAGTTCCTCAGACTACTTTCATATTATAAATCTTGATTCCTTTAAGAGGAAATCACTAAAAATTATTGCGGATTACTCGAGATTTCTAGGCTTTCATTCATATTAACTTAAATTTCTTGTGCCTAGATCGCAGTAAATGATATTTCATCAAGATTAACACCATATCACTAGTAGTTTCGTCTAATTAGTCAGTCGACTAGTTCTTGTGAACGTGGCTAATATAGAGATAATTTCTAAATTACTGGTAGACTTCTTGATAGCTATTTTCAAAATTCTACAATATAAGGCATCTTTCATAGTTTACCAATTTAAAACTGTCAGTTTAAGTCACATGATAGTAATCCCTCCTTCAGATTAACTGCTCCTAGATCTCTGCTGATGATAATTCTTCGAGATTACCTAGATGTCGTCCAGATTACTTTCAAATTGTATGTCTGGATTTCTCTCTAAAGACTACTTTGGACTTTTTTGAAATTTTTGAAATTTAACTTCATATTGACTCAAATTTATTGCACCTATATTGGAGTAAATGGTATTTCTTCAAGATTATCATTAGATGACTTAGATTTTTTCGGATTACCTCCATATTTCCTCAGATTACTTTCATATTATAAATCTAGATTCCTTTAAGAGGAAATCACAAAAAATTATTGCGGATTTACTTGAGATTTCTAGTCTTACATCCATATTAACTTAAATTTGTGCCTAGATCGCAGTAAATGATATTTCATCAAGATTAACACCATATCACTAGTAGTTTCGGCTAATTAGTCAGTCAACTAGTTCTTGGGAACGTGGCTAGTATAGAGATAATTTCTAAATTACTGGTAGACTTTTTGAAAGCTCTTTTCAAAATCCTACAATATAAGACATACTTCATACTAATTTACCAATTCAAAATTGTCTGTTTAAGTTACATGATAGTTATCCTTCCTTGAGATTAACTGCTCCTGGATCCCTGCTACCATTACCATTAGCATTAAATTCTAAAAGTCTCGAGTAAATCCGCAGTAATTTCCTCTTAAACGAATTCAGATTTACAATATGAAAGTAATCTGAAGAAATATGGAGATATGGAGAAAATCTAACTCATCTGAGGATAATCTCGAAGAAATACCATATACTCCAATAAAGGTGCAAGAAATTTGAGTCAATATGAAGGAAATCACAGAAATCTCGAAAAAGTTCGAAATAATCTTTATTCCTCCTAAAGGAATCTAGATATACAATTTGAAAGTAATCTGAGGCATTCTGGAGGAAATTCGAGGACATCTAGGTAATCTTGAAGAATTAATGGTAATTCTTCTAGAATTTAATTCAAATTTCTTGTGTATAGATCGCAGTAATAGTTATTTACATATAAAATCATGAAAATTATCTATTACAGGACGAAGAGAAGCATTATTGAGAGTACGAGGCCGTAAGGCCGAGTACTTTTAAGCTTCTTGACTCCTGGAATAATAATTTTCCTGACGTGTTATGTACCTATAATATTTTACCTGAAACTTTTAAACAAGTCAAACTCTCAAGATTATTTTGATTCAAGAAAATTGATCATTGCAAGACTAGTACTGTAATATTTTACATGACGGTCATTACAGTACTATTTTTAAAAGTAGTTCTGTAATGACCGTCATGTAATATATTACAGTACTAGTCTTGCAATGATCAAGTTTCTTGAACCAAAATAGCCTTAAAAGTTTGACTTTATTGACGATTTCAGGTAAATGATATTTCATCAAGGTTAACACCAGATCCGTTAGATTATCTCGAAATACCACCAGATTTCCTCAGATTGCTTTCAAGTTGTATACTCGTTACCCTTTCTTTTTAAAACTAGAGCATTTAGAAACTGAAACTTCTAAAAAGTTAATAGGTAACACTTGGACTTACATAATCAACTTTTGTTTTTGTCTTTTTTAGTTTCCAGTTAAAATTTGTTCATACGTCTACACAATATGATAGCGTATAAATATTTCCTCAATACATCTCCCCTTATGTGGGTGAGAGTGGAGAGAAATTGGATGCCGTTAATATTTTGCGATGTTCACTAAGTATACCATTTACTTCATTCGAGTATTTTTTAAGCGTTAAAATAAATTGATTATGTGTTTTTAATAAATAAAGTGTATAAAACAAATGGTTCTTATTTTCCAGTAGAACTCCAAGTTCCGTGGTCTGTTTCTAATTTTGCAGAAATAAGGTCCTGGAATGATTTCAGTACCCAGTTAGAGAACATAAATATTGGTTTTGTAATTAGAAAATTCAGGATTTAGATGAGATTGGTGCACCTGAGCTTAATATGGAAGAATTCAGCAGAACTTTAACGGATGTAGAGTAATTTTGTTTTCTTATGGCATTTGACCTTGAATTCTGTACGTAGGGGCGGAGTTATAAAGTGGGAAAACAGAATTGCTTTGTCGCAACAATTTGTGATCTTGATATAAAACAATCATGACTTTTTGTGTGTATTTTCCTATTCGTTGCTTAAAATTTTCCTAAATGCCATATTATACGAAATTATTTGCAGTCTATAGACTCTTAGGTGAACAAGCCAGCCAATTTTTCCTTCAACCAAATCGTAATATTCTCGTAATTCCTCTACGTTATTAAAGCCAAGTAGGCCCATTTAAGTATGATTAGACTCGCAATTCTATCACTACACACCTGTATGGGTTGTTGTTATTAAGTTGTCTGATTCCACGTAGAGAAATGAGTCTAAATTTGTAAATAATTAGCGTTTGGAGTGTAATTTCTTTGACAAAGAACTGTTGTGCATCCATTATTTAGCCTGTAATAACTTTATGAAAGTTCGCACATATGCCGTGTTCCCATAATCCATTACCACTGATGGTGCATGCCGGCGCGGTCGTTTTTAATTCATATGTTGTCGTGCGAGCAATTTTAATCAAACGTACACAGTGGGAAAAAAGGATTAATCATTTCTAATAAATTATTACGAAATGCAATCAGTTGTAATTTTGTTATTTACCTTTGGACAATGGTGTTGTTTAACAATCGATTTTGTGCATAAACGACGTGCTTTGTAGTTCATAAACAACCACTAGACATAAGAAACTAGGTTCACTATATTAATTTATGGTATAACGATATTTTACCATAAAAAGAAAGTGTTGAGTTTCTAATTGCTTAAACTGTTTTTTATGTAGGTATATGCATTTTTTTATCAAATGATATGTGAATTTAATGTAAAATCAAGATAAACGCAATTCAAATTTGCTGTCTATATAATCATCACAAAAAAAACGAAAATATTCTCACGCATGCCAAAATTATATAGAGTTAAGAAATGCTTTTCAAGATTGATAAAACGGAAATAAAATAATAACATTCAAAGACATTCAAAATATGTACATGCTTTGTTTCCAGGTGTAATTATTTCGTGTTTACCTTTTTTACGTTATGATTATACATCAGTGCCCTCTGTTCGTGGTTTTATTTTTAATTGAAACAAATTTCTCTATTTGTTTCTAGTTATAAGAAAGGGGAACGCTTTGGGAAGTAAAGGTCAACAAATTATAGTTTTTATGAAAAATGAAAGATTTGTGAATTAATTACTTTTTAATCAGCTACCATTCTTTCATCAGATTTAGATACAGTATCAAAAATTTGAAATATTTGTCTGGACTTCGAGGTCGATTTCAACTACTGATTTGTTAATCGTACACTTCAAAGATAATTATCAGATTTCAGCAGAAAATCGCCGGAATATTGGAGTTATTGAAACTGTCATAATATTCTGGGTATTTTTTGCTTAAAATTATTTTAAGGACGAAAAATTGCAACATAACAACCATTTCAGTATACAAAAATTTGATAAATCTTTGATATGTTTAAATACAGGGTAGGGTGTCCGGAAATTAGGGGCAAAATACTCAAGTTCCTATAAACATTTTTCCGAAAGCTCATTAATATTGGGGTTACAAGGCCCCAAAGTTTTTTTTAAATAAATTTTTTCCAATAACTTATTTCTAAATTTCGGTGATTCCTGATTGAAGAGCATCGAAAAATATTCAAAAAAGATCCTCTTGTTGAATATCGATAAAACGAGTAGTTTTCGAAAAAAACGCGCTTCTGTTTAATGTTTGCTTTTTTTAATCTTGAAAATGAGCTGTAGTTAGTTGGTATTCATTTAAGGGATTTTTCTCGAAAACGACTCGTTTTATCGTGATGCAACAAGGGGATCTTTTTTGAAAATTTTTCGATGCTCTTTAATCGGGCGTCATCAAAATTTAGAAAAAGTGCCTAACAAAAAAGTTCTGGGTCTTTATCCAAAGGTCAACGTCAGTTTCGACTCTTTGACACTGGGGGATTTACCTCAATTTTGGTGCAAAAATAAACATTAGTGATAAGTGTGCCAAATTTGAAACGAATCGGTACACTAGAAAAAAAGTTACTGGAAAAAATTGATTTAAAAAAACAAGCTTTAAGGCCCTGTAACAAAAAGATTAATGAGCTTTCGGAAAAATTTTATAGGAACTTGTCACATTAATTTTTCAAGAGTTAAATAGCTGTCTGAGTTTTTTGCTCTGACGATAAAAATACATACAGGGTGTCCCAGTTTATATCGTCAGGATTTCACCAGTCGATAGTTTAGCGAAAATTAAAGGTGGTTTGTCTAATAAACTATGGTCGAATGTTGCTTCCATTTTGATGTATGTACAGGGCATTAAAGAAAATAAATAATTTTAAATAATTTGCTATAAATCAATAACAAAAAAAGTTAGTCTTCTGAAATTTTGCATAGATCTTTTATTTTGTATTCTCTTATTAATAGTGGTTGCAATTATTTTATTTAGAACACAGAGGCGTGCGTACGGGTTTCTTCAAAAACATTTTTTTGAATAAAACGTACACCACTGGTTTTTTTTTGCAGCACCAATATGCAGAGAGTATTTTCCATTCAATTTAGAAACTTTTTTGCATCTTACAATTTCTTGATAACTTAACTTTTTTTTTCTTATTTATTAAATAGGTTCTTCCCAATTAGATTTCCGAAAAAAGCATCAGTACAAAGTTGTAGAGAAAAATATTTCCTACAACTTTCCTTTTAATATTTTTTGATATTGTCAATATTTAAAGAGATATTCAACAAATAAGTTGCAAGTTTTAGGGAAATTTTTCTCTAGTTAGGTACTACTTATTACTACTACCTACTACTCTTTCCCCAAAATTTTCAACTTAATTGTTGAATAACTTTTTAAATATCGACAATATCAAAAAAAGTTTGAAAGGTAAGTTATAGGAAATATTTTTCTTTATAACTTTGTACTGACTCTTTTTTTCGAAAATTTAATAGGAAAAAAGTTATTCAATAAACAAAAAAATCCAACTCTTAATTGAGGGCTGGTGAAGGAAGGGCGGGGTCTACGAATACACAAACTCAGTTTTAAACTTTCAGGGTGATCCTCTAGAAGATTCTACAAAAATTGGCTGTAGGGTAAAAAAAGTCTATTTAAAGCCCTTTTTTTCCCTTATTTACTGTACTATTAGGTTATTTTGAGTTAAGTTATCAAAACATTATAAGATACGAAAAAGTTTCTAAATTGAATGGAAAATACTCTCTGCATATTGGTGCTGCAAAAAAAACAGTGGCGTACGTTTCATTCTATAAAATGTTTTTGAAGAAACCCATACGCACGCCTAAATAAAATAATTGCAACCACTATTAATAAGAGAACACAAAAAAAAAAAGATCTATGCAAAATTTCAGACGGCTAACTTTTTTTGTTATTAATTTATAGCAAATTATTTAAAATAATTTATTTTCTTTAATGGCCTGTACGTCAAAAAGGAAACGACATTCGACCATAGTTTATTAGACAACCACCTTTAATTTTCGCTAAACTATCGACTGGTGAAATCCTGAAGATATAAACTGGGACACCCTGTATATTGGGCTCAGACTATAAAACTTCCCGGAAGCTATTTTACTTTTCCATGTTACCATGTTTTATAAAGATTAAAAAAATCCAAATTTTCGACTTTGGAAGTGCTGTCGTGTCGCGAGCATATCTCTCATTTGATTGTTATTCGGGATGGAGATTTTATAACATCGTTGGGAATGCCTTTTCACAACATCTTGATAAATAAATTACGACTAGGTAAATTAGGTCATGCCAACAAATTTTTTATTAGAAATCGGTTAAGGACACAAGACTCTTTAGGTATAGGAATTAGTGTTATGGTTCAAAATTCCCCAGAGGAAAAAAGTTTAATGTTCAACTTCATCTCTTCATATGCCGAGAAGAATTTTTCAGTTATTTTTCCCATGCTCTACGAACAATCCCCTATTATATACCAGAAAGCTTATGCGCATTTTGGTATCACCCTGTATCAAGAACTGAATTTGTAGAAACATTTTAAGTAAAATTCACGCTTCATAGTCAAAAGTATTAAAAATAATTTATTTTATTATTACATATGATTTCTAACGCTGTTTTCGATACGTCAAACCAAAATCAAACAATTCAAAAGTAGTTTACTGACCTAAGGGCTTCCACGTGTTAAATTCATAACTGAAAGTTAAAAAGGAAAAATGACTAGTTACACAATAGCATAAGTTTATGTAAGAACAAATACATACAATCTCTACATGCAAATCACACCCACAACTATAAAAGAGTCAATAGATTATTATTATGTAGACGACGAGAGAGGTGCCTTTATCTATATTATTATTGGCGTACACATATATGTTAAAAGCTAGTGGACCACTCCTTATACAGATGATATTATTTCAATCTCACACAACACGAGATGAGAAATCTATTGTTTTACATTTACATATTGTTTTATTTGTTAGTGCAAACAGAACAAATCAGAAGATGATGTACAAGACCAAATAAAAAATAATGGAATCCTTCAGATGTATCTTTCAAGGATATAAGTTAATTTATATTTATTAAAAAACTGAGTCACAGCGTCATCATATATAATAATTAATAACTAATTGCTTCCTATTTGTTTTTGTTTTGTTTTGTTCAGTGGGAAAAAATAATTCAAACAATGAGTCGTATAAAGGGCTAAAAATTTTAATGAAATCACAGTTATATCAAACTACAATCTTGGTTTAGATGCACGAAATAAAACTTATTATTTCGGTGATTATTAATCGAACTTATACAGCCTTATATTTCTTTTAACTGATGCCGCAAACTGGTTCTTCACCCGTAATTAATCGATTATTTTGTTATACAAATTAATCATATTATTAATGATATTTACAGCAAATTAATTTTATGTTTATAATGGTATGGAGTTGGTAGTGTATGGTTGGTATTTTATTGCTTCCAGCATCATTTTAAATAGACGCATATACCTGGAAGACTAAACCACAGAAGTATAACAATAATAGTTTATAATTACTGGTACATTATTGGATGTAATTAATTATTTGTCTGCAACTAATTCGCTAGTTTAACTAAGTCTTCTTTTTATCTAACGATTATTACTAATGATCTGTCAATTACTGAGATGATTTGTGGAATTTTTACCGCAATAATCACACGAGTTTCACTTGGATCATAAACTTAACCTTACATAACCTCTCATTTAGGTTTAAGGGCCAATAATAAAATTAGATCACTTAAATTTCAGTTACCATTTCGTAATAAAAATTAAAGATAGGAAGTAGGAAATAAACAAAGTGAAATTGTCTCTTTTTACATAAATTTCATGAAGTTTCTAAAATCATCCTTTAATTTTTAACAAATCTTGTTAATTTTTTTGTCCCAAAATAATTTCTAAATTTTATACAGGATTTTTGTGTGATTTGTCCTCAAAAAAAACCAATGCGACATTTTGAAAGATTCAACAGCTCTGCTTCATCTTGATTTTTCTTTCAAATTTTCCACTTGAAAATAAAGTAAAAATATAACAACGGACATTTCTAAATATCACAATAAATTTATTTATAATTTCAACCTTGATATCTATTCTATCAATCTCCACCAATAAACAGAAGTGTTATCCAAATACTCACACAGTTTTTTCTATGTAAATTCCTCATGTAACATATCACTCCCAAACATATTATTCCTACCAATACATGAATATCACGAGAGCTAATTATAAGTAATGACAAAGCAAAAGCAAAATACCCCGATGGTATTTCCTCTCTTAGAAGTGACCGTCAAGAGGTTACCACGGTGCCATAAATTTCCCCTTCTGACATTTCCACGTATATACCTACCTACCAGGCAACGTCCTTGATAAACCGGGGGGTGGCGTGGTGGCAGTGGTGGTGATATCGCACGGAAAAGACGTATTATACATAAGGGGGGCCCTCGTCCTACATACATATATAGATAGAGACGTGGACAACGGCCTGAATAAAGCAGCAGCAAACAGCACCCCCCCAAGTTTAAATGCCATCCACTATAACAAAGAGCAAGTGCTATGTGAAATTTTTAATGGCATTTCATACAATGGTTGGGCGGGGTTCGTTCGGGTTAATATCAGAAAATTAGACCCCTGCCATCAAGATGAAAATTGATTGCTAGGGATTTTTAAGGAATTTGGTACTGATGGAAACAGTGAAATTTTGGTTTTTGAAGGAGGGATGATGAAGCTGCTAAAACATTAGGTATCGAAAATTCAAAATCAAATATGGATGTTAAATATTAAATTTTTATTTTCTTACAGGAGTAATAAATTAGAAAGTATAGTGATATTCCAGATTTTAGTGGATTCATACGTTTGGGAAGTCCAGGAATCCATTTTGACCATTAAATAAATCATGTGGGTGTCTATCTGTATCCACCATAACTCAAAAAGAATTTAACGGAAACGAAACAACCAAGTCTTACTTAACTGTTTCCATTTTCATGTTTTTTAGGAATATCTAGAACAATTTAGTATAACAATTTAGAATATTTTTTTATTATTTAGAATTAAATTTTGAACAAATTCTAAATTAAGTTTTGTTAGTGATTCCACCAAAAAAATTCTACAAAATTGGAAACAATCGGCGAAGATAAATCTGGTTTCAGTCAAACTGATGAACTGTCGGTAAATAAATCTAACCAGTGATTTTGAAACTGTGACACTAGAACAGTCAATCGATGAAAAAATTTCCTATTTCCAAAGATTAATTTAAAGCGTATGAAAAACACTCAAAAAAAGTCTTTGGAGCTTTTGATATTTTTCTGTAATAAATCAAAATTGTGCTTTGTAAATATAGAAATTACCTGACCAGTGATGATAAAACTGCTCTACGTAAATTGTCAATCTACAAAAACTGAAGTCTGAAAAACATACAACCTATTTTTTTTGTAACGAAACCAACATTCAGCTTTTAGTCCAGTCAATCTGTCGGGAAAAAAGGTCGTTTTTGGAAAAAACTACCCGGTAAAGTTTCTCTTCATAAATCATTACGGGGTCATGGGGAAAGCTTAAATTCAAAAACTCGGGAAAATCCTCGAACCCATTTTTTGGGAAATCCAAGAAGTGTTTGGATTTGATTTTACGCGAGAACGGTGAGTTGCAGTAGAAAATTTTGTTAATAAATATTGTAGAGGGCAATATTTTCTACAATTTATCTCAACGGATGGATACGCTACGACGAAAAATGGCATAAGTAGAGGGCGCCAAAGTACCCAAAAATAAGTTTTTTCACTTTTTTACATCGAAAAAAAATTTTTTACGCATACCTGTAAATATAAATGTTGACTCTACGATCCACCCTTTCGTAGATACAGCATGCAGAGTGGAAATGTTACTCGTGTCTGCCTACTATTTTTACGATGTATTATTATTACTTTGAAAATAAAATGTTCTAAATTTACATCTAATCTTTTTTGCGTTGTTTTCAGATAAGTATAATAAAAAATATCGTTCATTACACGTCCAGAAATGGATTTTCCATGCTTGCATGCCTTCGTGTTCGGCTTCGCCTCCCACAAGAATTTGTCACGCGCGCACGGAAAAATCCTTATTTCCAGACTCCTAATGAAATATAGGTACTATTGTCTAACGACAACAACAAATATCATTTAATCAATTTTCTTCAAACAGACCTCCAGGCTGTTGGCTTTGAGGTTCAGCAGGCGTTTGAGGATGCGGATCGTCCAATAGCCGAGACAGCTCTCCAAAGATCTGCTGACTCTACAACAATTGACGAAGACATTGACCTTTTAGTATTGCTTGCCACTTCGGGAAGTGCAGCACGTACAACGTACTTGGAAAAACCGAGCCATGGAAGCACCCCCGAGTGAATCTACTACTTTCCACAATCTTTAAAGAACGCCACTTTGAAATTTCACGTGCTTTTCCTTCATACATTCAATGGTGTGTGTATCGAAATACACTACCTACTCGAAACTCTGTATGCTGTATCTCCGAAACGATGGATCGTAGAGAAAAAACGTTTATATAAAAATTGTGTGTTTTTCTTCGCTTGTGAACATTTATATTTACAGTTGTGCGTAAAAAAATTTTTTTCGATGTAAAAAAGTGAAAAAACTCATTTTTGGGTACTTTGGCGCCCTCTACTTTTGGCATTTTTCGTCGTAGCGCATCGATCCTTAGAGATAAATTGTAGAAAATATTGCCCTCTACAATATTTATTAACAAAATTTTCTTCTGCAACTCACCGTTCTCGCGTAAAATCAAATACAAATACTTCTTGGATTTCCCAAAAAATGGGTCCGAGGATTTTCCCTAGTTTTTGAATTTAAGCTTTCCACATGACCCCCTAACGATTTATGAAGAGAAAGTTTACCGGGTAATTTTTTCCACAAATTTCGACAGATTGACTGGACTATTTGTAAGAGTAATTTATTTTAAATCTCACCTGCGCGGTTGTAAAACTTTGTCGCTAACACTATAAATGCACTTAAATTTGTACTTGAAAAACTTACAAAGATGGCCATTACAATTTTACAACATTTTTTTGCAAAAAACCTACATTCCGCTTTGTAAAAATGTAAATTTACTTAAAATCTAAACAGTGGTTCTAAATCCATGACGCCAAAACTGTCACTAGGAATCTGGTTGTATTTTCAAACTTTCATTTTATAGTTCCGAAAAACACACAAAACCAGCCTTTAGAGCCTTTGAACTAATATTTTGTAATAAAACTAGATTCCGCTTTATAAAACTGTGACATTAAAACTGTCAATCTATAAAAATTGGCACCATTTTCTGTCTAAATTGGAAAATCTGATAAACGAAACGTACCAATACGGCTATAAGAACCTTTCAACTTGTGTTTTGTAATGAAACTGTATTTAGCTTTAAAAATGTAAATTTACTTAAAATCTGATCAGCGGTTGTAAAACTTTTTCACTAAAACCATCAATGCACGGAAACTGGTGCTATTTTGAAAATTTCAATTTAACCGCCTGAAAACATACCAAGACGGTCATTAAAGCCTTTGAACTGATTTTTTGTTATAGAATCTACACCCCACCTAGTAAAAATGTAAATTTACTTAAAATCTAAAGAGTAGTTCTAAAACAATGACGCTAAAAGTCTCTCACTACAAAATCTGGCACTATTTTCAAAGTTTAATTTTAAAGGTCTAAAAAACACAAAAGCAGTGTTTAGAGCCTTTAAACTAGTATTTTGTAATACAATCTACATTCCGCTTTGTAAAAATGTAAATTACTTTAAAATTGGAGCATTGGTTATAAAACTATGGATCTAAAACTGTTAATCCATGAAAATTGGTGCTATTTTCAAAGTTTTAATTTGAGCGTGTGAAAAATATACAAAGACAACCAGTATAACCTTGGAACGAGTTTTTTCGAATAAATGCCACATTTCGTTTTGTAAAAATGTAAATTTACTTAAAATCTGTCCAGTGGTTATAAAACTATGACACTAAAACAAACACACTATGAAATCCAGCACTATTTTCAAAAATTCACTTTAAAGGCCCAAAACCATACAAAAATAGTCTTTGACCTATTAAATTTCTTATAAAAAGTACCTAATAAGCAAGTACCTATAGTTATCTTGTAATTTTTTCGAATTCGGTTTCAGTATTTTCCAGAGATCAAAATATAGGTAGGTATCGTATAAGAAAATCATATCCTGAACACATCAGCTAGATATTCTTCTACAATGAATCTACAGAAAATTAATAGAAACGTAAGAATATTGAAGACATACCTACTTAACGAAGATCTATTATTATGAATGATTTGAATTTAGAGCGAAAATGCAGACTAGAAAATGTACCCAATTTTTAAAACATAACGCATACTAATAATATAATTAGTCGAATTTGCCCGAGTGGTAAAAGGTTGTTAGAGATATTCCAACTAATCTTGTTATTGAGTTGTGGGGGTGAAGAGGGAAATAAATAATAATGTAGAAATTTGCTGATTTTACAGTTTAATAAAATCATCATGTTTTAAACTCCTTGTTAGTTCTTATATTTTGTTTACTAAAATACATAATTACCAACGAGT
This sequence comes from Pediacus dermestoides, assembly GCA_963942485.1. Classification (NCBI taxonomy): domain Eukaryota; kingdom Metazoa; phylum Arthropoda; class Insecta; order Coleoptera; family Cucujidae; genus Pediacus; species Pediacus dermestoides. The sequence goes on along the minus strand of OZ012632.1, from coordinate 10,391,657 downwards.
TCTGTTCATACCAATATAATCACTTCAATATCAGAATCAGACGGCTTCATTTCGAAATGAAATCGCGTATTCCTTCTTTTGCTCCGGTCTGGCGGTATGCAACTTCCACATCAAGTACTCTTAAAATGTTTCGCGTTGTAGTTTAAATAAAAATATAATTTAATGGAATATGCATTTGGGGTTGGAGCATACCTATTAGTCAGAAGTAATTAGAATAGTAATATTTTTTATTGTTTTGAACTATATTGTACTTGAAGGTTATTTAGGTACTTTAAGTACTTATTCTTTACCTAGAAAATGTTTCTAAGTAGATTACTGTAGTCTAGGCACATGATGTTGTACTAATTTGAAAAGAATTTATAGTTGTTTTAAATACCACCCAAATTACTTTGTTACAGGTAACAAAAGATTTCGGCTGTTTTGTAATTTGCATGTGGTACCTACCTGCAGTTAAGGGAAAATATTTATGTCTTATGTTAGACATTTTGTTTGGTGCTACAACTTTATTTAGCAAAACAGGAATTATAATATTCGTAATATTGATGTCATGTAGGTAGAGGTTGCAAAATTGTTATGTGAAGTGTTAAAGTTCATCCTAGTTCTTACTAATTAATTATTGCACATTACAAACTCACTCGCATTTATTTTATGATACCTAATTGATAAATTGTATTGTTCAATTGTAATACAGTTTATTGTGTAGCAATAAGAAATTTTTATTCTCATGGTATTTATTTGGGGAAAATTGGATATTTTTAGTTAAAATAGTCTCTATAGAACCGACAAAAGGCGGATAAATAGTTAGTTTAATGTAAGTAGTAGTAAAGGGGCTACTGATATGACTTAAAACTCTTTCTATTTTTTCCCCAGTGACTTATAAAGTAAATGCTTACTCGGATTATTAAAAAGAAAAGACTTAAATGTGAGTCGACAGTTTTAAAAAGGATTTTTCTAAGAAGTTCATTATGGCAGTTTGAAGACGAAAGTGCTTTTTATGACATACTAAAAAGAAAAAAAAACAAAAAAAAACAATGTATCTTTGAAGCTTCCGACTATATGACATTTCTGAGGCTAACTAAGCGTTCCCATAATTTAATCCAGGGTTACAAATAATAAACCATTAGCACTGAAATCTGCTACATGTTTCCATGGAAACGCTTTGCTTTGTCGTTATTCACTTGGACACTGGATTAAAATCTGACTCCACTTGATACTACGGGATATATGTTTGTGATTTCGAGATATTGATGTTTTCAATAAAACAACGTTCTCTGTCCCTCCTGACGTCACAAGACACCCTAATGACCGTTGCCATTGCGCATATCATCTATCTCTCAAAATTGAAAACCTTAATTGGCCGCCGAAGCTGGAGATTTTTTAAACGGCGAAAACCTGACCTGGCATATAAACTTCTTTATTAATGGAGCTACAAAGTCGATGAAATTACCAAACTAGTAGCATTTTTTCCGCTGATTACAATGGTGAAAACAGAAAAACAATTGACCATCTGGTTTTCGAGATATTCACAAAAATAACATTTTTTTAAACAACCTGTATATTTTTGCAAAAATCGATGTCAATCTAAATTCTAAATTCTTATAATTATTTAAAATAAGCGAGTTATTTTTAAAGTTTGCAAAATTTTAATAATCAAGTTGCCATGAAAAATATAATTTGGTTTTTCAATATTTCCGTAATTCTTTCAAGTTTTTTTCAACTTGCTTAAATTGAAAATTATGAATGTTAGGTTTTTAGAAATTAGAAAGATTGCGAAACGAGCGCAGCGAGTGGAGCAACCCTACGAACAAAATAAAATCACTTTTAACACGTAAATCATACACTATTGTTTCTACAAACACAGTAAAATGCATTTCAAAGTCTTATTAAAAATTCCAAAAATTACCTAAAAAAATAGTAGTCTGTGACATTTACGGAAAAATCTTAAATGTGACATGCTTGTCAAAAAAGTAATCACCTCAAAAATAATTAAAGTAAAGATGAGTTCCAACGCAAATCCAATAGAAGAACATTCCAAAACATGTAAGTCTTCCATTTTTCCACACTTGGGCTCATTACTTGATAATAAAGACAATGTTAAGTCATATAACCTAACCTCACGTTTTACTTTTAACACTGGTGTTAAAAGTAAATCACGTGATTTACTTTTAACGCGTTTTCAATTTAATATGACACTTTTAATTGCAGTGGGCCGTGTAGAAAATTCAATTTTTACTAACGTTTGTAGAAAAAAATGATTTTTTGTACAGAATTTAATTTATCATCGATTTTTGCAAAAATATACAGAATGTTCCATTTAAAATTTTATTATTTTTGTAAATATCTCGAAAACCAGATGGTCAATTGTTTTTCTATTTTCGTCATTGTAGTCAGCGGAAAAAATACTACTATTTAGTTTGGTAATTTAACCGACTTTGTAACTCCAATAATAATGAAGTTTATATGCCAAATCAGGTTTTCCCCGTTTAAAAAATCTCCACCTTCGGTGGCCGATATCTCGAAATTCTTTCATTATTTTTTTTTGCGCACATGGATACATTTGATTAGGACGATTTAACTGACATTTTTCACTAGGTTTGAGCGAAATTGAGTGAAACCCAATTTCCCTTTAAAAACTGCGGGGTCCTTTAACACTAAAACTTTTTATTGTAAATTGAGAGATCGACTTTTGGGCTCTTACTGATGCTACCTTGCAAAGACTGGAAGCGTTTGAAATGTCTTATATTCTGTCAAAAAAGTATCCGGAAATTCTCAATAAAACACAAAATGTATTAATAATTAAATTTTACTTTTTAGGCGATCATTACAAAAACGTTGATTTTATGGTGCCTTTTGCCGCCATAAAGTTTTACTTTTTTGCACACATCTGTCAGATGTTACTTTTTTGGGACAGAACTGTCAAAAACTGAAATAAAAAGTGACGCTTAATATTAAATTTGACAGGAGTTGCTTTGGTTTTTAGTTGTCTAAGGTAACTATGTTTTTCAGCAAAATGTCAAAAAAAAATTAAGTTTGTGTTTTGTGACCAAATATTTGAATTCATTCATGATGATCGCCTAAAAAACGTTGTGTAAACCTCGGCCAAAAGTGCTTTTTTGGTCTCATCAGAATTGCAGCCTCGGCTAACGCCTCGGACGCAAACAACAGATTCGACCAAAAAAGATCACCTTTACGGCCTTGATACACAAATAACTATTGTCGCCTTCAAAATAGTGGCAATACACATATTCCAACTCTTAACCCAATCATCCATACACTTTTCAAACGACGAAGATGGTATGGCCTTCAGCTCCTTCTGCGAATTTGTTTTTATGGCTTCAATCGACTCAAAACGCTTACCGTGAAGTGGTAATTTTAGTTTGGGAAACAGGAAAAATTCGCAGGGAACCATACCTGGTGAATACGGTGCTTCCTCGCTGATATTCGTTGAGTTTTTGGCCAAAAATTCATTGACAATGATCGCTTTGTGTTATTATCGTGATGCAAGGTTCAAATTCAAAATTTCTTCCTACAAATCTGGCCTCTTATGACGAACATTCTCATGTAAACGCCTCATAATACCCAGATAATATTCTTAATTGACTGTTTGACCATCCGGAAGGAATTCTGAGCGGACAACCCCACAATAGTCAAAGAAAACAGTCAGAATGACTTGTCCAATTCTTAAACCCATGTCTCGTCACCCGTTATGATGCATTTCATGAAGGTAGGGATACTACAGACTCAAGAAAGAATGTCTTGAGCAACCACTTTCCGAAGCTCTTTTTGAAGCAAAATCAGGTCTTTAGGAACAAGTCGTGCTGCGACGCCACGCGTCTTATGCCCAAAATATCGACTAAAATGGTACGAAGTAATTTGTAGTTAGTTCGTTAGTCAACTTTCTCAAACTATAATGATGGTTTTCAAGCACCATTCCCTTTATTTTATCGATGTTTCCTTCAGTTGAAGACGTTGACGGTCGACCAGAACGAGGCAAATCTTCAACCACTTTTCGACCCTCTTTGAATGCGATTCATATGCTAGTGTCTTTGATAAAACTAAGTTACCATAGGCCGTTTCCAACATTTTCACAAGTTCCTTACTTTCAGAAATAAAAACTCACTTAACCAATAAACTAAAAATCTGTTTTTGAGAGCTAAATCTGTCGAAAACAGTGCTCAATTTTTTGACAGATGCCGCTAACTGTAAAAATGTTAGCAGATCTAAGCAGCTCACTATTCGAACACAGCCTATGAAACAAAGAAGATTCCGGAAGACTGAATAAACGAATCTCAAAAGGACGAAGTCCTAGAGGCATCAAAAAAATTCAAGAACGATAATCGAAGGTGGATAACTTAAAAAGCTTAAAAAACTTAAAAAGTTGGAAACTGGAAGCAATCAGCCAAAACAGAAAAAATGCAGAAGTGGCCTTGTGATGATGATGGTGATGGACACATGCTAAGTATAAGATATGGTGATGAATAAGAAAGTTGAAAGAAATCGTCAATACGTGAAGATCATACAAGTGTCCTAGGAAGAAGGGCATCTTCTGTGAACAACCTAAACCAGTAGTTCGGACAAACAGCAAGTGCTATCTTTACAGATATTCAACATAATCCGATTGCTTACATTCATTGAATATTTTGAGAGAAAGGTGTTTCAATTTGAAAAATTATTTGATGTACTTTGACAATTGACAAAGAAATATTTGTATTTCCACAAACAATTCCAGTTTTTTCACAAATTATGAGAACAACGGATGCCACAAAGTTAAGCATAATTTAAAAAAAATGTGTAGATACTATACAAGTAGGTACTTCAGCTTAGCATACTTTTCATTTGTTCAATTTTCAGTTTTTAGACTACTGTATTTCCAGTCGTTATAAACACATCTCCGAACATTTCCTCTCTCCACTTCGATTTTGTTTTCCCAATTATGTGGTGAAAACTTAATGTAATTTTAACTCGAAATGATGGCAAAGTTTATTAGATTAAACTTTAAGAAAACCATCGGTCCATAACGGTAGTTATAAATATATATTTTTTACATCGATACTACGAAATTAAGGCATGGATAAGCACAAGTATAACTTCTTAATGACTTAATGGTTCTTTAGACCAAGTTGTAGTAGTAGTAGACTAGTGTATTTTATAACTCACCAATAATAAAAAAAAGTTATTGCAGAAACATTCATTGCCTGTGTGTTGGTTGAGTTGTGTTGTGTGCGCGGCTCTCGTCCTTGTCCAATAATGCCTGAAAAGAAAAAAAAACGCATTTCAACGTTTTGTTAACTCGGTTGTTTGTAGCTGTAGATTTCGCATTTGTGGTTATAAGGCAATTAAAAACGTTATTTCTGTAATTATAATGCATAAAATTATTTAATAACGACCTTGTTAATTGTAATTAAGATAAACAAACTTAATGTTCAGTCACTACCAGCACATCACCTATTAAAAGCTGCTGAAGGTAAGTAGTGATGGTGGTTAATAAAATTGCTGCCTCTACGTATGTTTTTCTGACAGCAGGATTTTCTTTCCAGGGGCGGTTTCCTGTGGAAAATATTTGCTGGGTTCCTAACCCCAAAGCAAACTTTTTAGTTTAAGGGAAAGGGTTGCTAGTGGTTAAACAATGTTTAAACACAGTGTAACTGTTCTCCAGAAAAAACTTAAAATCATCGACCTTAAGTTTTTCTTCCTTCAGTACAATGTTACAAATATATATGCACCATAATCATAAATATTTACGCCGTGCAATTATTAATAAAACAATGCCAAGGACATAAAATATAAAACTTATACACAGAAACCAATAATGGTACATAATGATTCATAAATAAACTGGAACATAAAGCCAAGACAATTTTTTGTGTTCCAAACAGCCTAAGGCAAGAGATTGTGTATAGTACCCGCGTATAGTAACTCACGTTCACGTAGCGGAGGCTGCATTTGAAATCGAGCTCGGAGGCGCTGGTGGATAAAATGTTAAATCGTTCATCTCACATGTCGTTGAGTTATCACATGTGCAAATACCGGAGCCGGTTAATAAACTGCCACACTCTTAATTAATGAAGCTGTAAATTTGTCGGTCTATAAATGATAACACCCTCTAGCTGTTTGAATTATTTACTACACTTATTAAAATTTCATACAAATCCAGAATTCATTGCGAAAATTACTGAAAATACTCTCTGTCATGTAGGAGAGGAGGGGCGGCTTTTATGTATATAAAATAACGTAATGCGCGGTAAATTGCAACTGAGCGCTTCAACTTTGGATGTTGTTCACGATAAATTAATAAGAATAAACAACACAGGTGTTTGTTTTAATTAGACAGAACAATTTACATTTATTTCTAACTGTTCAAATTAATATTACATAATTTGAAATCGTGTATTACTTTAAGCTTTTTCCAATTAATCTTTTCTTTTTTATTATTATTACTAACCTACTGATTTTAAATTTAAGAATAATCCTTTTTCTTGTTTTATTTGTTGTACAACTACTGTACAACTATCAATGTTAGTAATTAATGTACTATATCTAAAGTTAACGCTTATTTCAATTTTGATTAGTCGCTACTTTAGTGGCCATAAAATGTAAGGCGGACTTTTATTATAGCCGTCTATTTATATGCACATTTGTCTTTGCAAATGCATCTTCGTTAAATTTTCTTTTTCAAATACGATTTTTACTTTATTATTGAAAGAAGAAACTGTTTAGAAGATTTTTTATTCTTTAACATTGGTAAATTGGTACAGAATTAAATTTTGAACATATTTCATTGGAACTTCAGTATCTACACAAAGAACCTACAATTAGATACTAGAGTTGAAAGTGACATTGTAGAAAAAAATTTCAAAAACTTTAGCAATGTTAATTGAGTTGCTGTTGGATATTTATAACAGATTTCGTCGAATGAAACCGACATTCCACTTTGTAAATATCTGATGTGCCCAACACATGACTTTCTTATACTTACGGATAGTATCACAATAATTACTTTTCCTAAAGAAATTAAGTTAAATTTCTTGTAAAAATTTTGAAGGTTTCCAGCAATTTTCAAATAGTCTCTGTCGCACTTATTGCAATAAGCATAAATCTGTCCTTGTCCCACTCATTATAACCGAATTTTATGACAAAAATGTGTTTTTTTTTAGATTTTTGACCTATTACTCACTTAAAACAATCTCCCGGTACATTTATTTATTCATTATTATTGTTTTCGGTCCCATAGAAACCAGTAAAATAAAAAAAAACTAATGGTCCGGTCCTTCTGGGATTCGAACCCGGGACCTTCCGTTTGGCAGCCATATAATGAGACACATGGTCTACCTCGACCATCGGATTCAACTATCAACGCGTGCTATGAGAAATATAAAGTGTTTTAAGAATATCTAGTTTTTTAGAAATTTTTTTGACAGAATTTAAAAAAAAAGTTCAAACAAAATTTGTTCAAAATTCAATTCTAAATCAATGTTAAAGAATAAAAAATCTCATAAATTGTTTATTTTTCAAGATATTCCTAAAAAACCTAAAAATCAGGTAACTGTCACTTGTTTTGGTGCTAGATGAAAAACATTGAATGTGGCACCCACAAATTTGTTCAAACTCTTAAATATGAAATTTGAATCAAATCCGAGAAGTCGTTTTTGAGTTATGGTGGATACAGACAGACACACAGACAGACATCATGGCGAAAATGGTCAGAATGGATTCAGGGGCCCTCAAAACGTGTAAATCCATCAAAATCTCGAAGTCGAAAAAAATCACGATTACTATACTTCCTTATACTTCGTATAAGAAAGTAAAAATGCAAATCACCTTAAAATCTAACCAGTAGTTCTAAAACTGTGACACTAGAACTGTCAATCCATCATGAAAATTGTTTGTATTTTCAGTTTCATTTTAAAATTTTATATACAAAGAGAGCCTTTAGAGCCATGGAACTATTTTGTTGTTTTAAAACCTACATTTACCTTTATAAAAATACGAATTATCTTAAAATCTAATTAGTGGTCCTGAAATTGTAAAGCTAAAACTGCCACATTACAAAATTCGGCACTACTTTCTAAGGTTCAGTTTAAAGGTATGAATAACACTCAAAAAGAGCCTTTTAGAATCTTGAATTTTTTTTTACAAGGAAACCAAAATTCAGCTTCGTAAAAATACAAATTAACTAGTGATTATAAAACTGTGCCATCAAAACTGTCAAACTATAAAAATTGGTAAAATTTTCAAAGTCTCAATGAAACATGCAAATACGACTATAAGAACCATTGAACTTGTGTTTTGTAATGAAATCTGTATTCAGCTTTCCAAAATGTAAATTTACTTAAAATCTGACAAGCGATTGTAAAACTTTATCGCTAAAACGATCAATGCACGGAAATTGGTGCTATTTTGAAAATTTCAATTTAAACATCTGAAAAATATACAAAGACGGTCATTAGAGCCATATAACTGATTTTTTTAATAAAACCTACTTTTTAAAAATGTAAATTTACTTAAAATGTAAACGGTGATTCTGGTATTATTTTCAAAGTTTCTTTTTATAGGTCTGAAAAACACGAAAAAAAAACGCGTAGAAATTTCAAATTTTACAATACTTTTTATTTATTTCCACGGAAAGTACAGACCAAACATTTTTCTCAAAAATATTGATAGTGATAATTTGATATCAGCTTTTTAAAAAAAATATTTTGAAAATCATGCAAAGTCCCTATTACTTTAAAATTTGACTATAATTTATAAAACTGTGACCTAAAACTGTTAATCCATGAAAATTAGTGCTATTGCAAAGTTTTAATTCAGACGTCTGGCAAATATACAAAGACAACCATTTTATCCTTGGAACGAGTTTTTGTAATAAAATCTACATTTCTCTTCGTAAATATGTAAATTTACTTAAAATCTCTCCAGTCGTTATAAAACCATGACACTAAAACAATCACTATGAAATCCAGCACTATTTTCAAAGTTTCACTTTAAAGGCCTAATGCTATACAAAAATATTCTTTATAGCCTTTGACCTGTTAAATTTGTTATAAAAAGTAATAAGCAAGCATAGTAATCGTGATTTTTTTTTCATTTCGATTTCAGTATTTTCCAAAGATCAAAACATATCTAGGTATATCTGCATCGTATAAGAAAATCATGTGCTGAACACATCAGATATTCTTCTACAGTAAATCTACTAATACTATAATTCGAATCTGCCCGAGTGGTAAAAGGTTGCTTAAGGCCTTAAGGGATTCTAATTAATCTTATTATTGAGTTGTGGGGGTAAAGTAATGTAGAAATTTGCTCATTTTACAGTTTAATAAAATCATCATTTTTAAACTCCTTGTTAGTTTTGTAAAAATGAAAATGTCCTTCAAATTTGTCCAGTGGTTATAAAACTATGATACTAAAATAGTAACACTATGAAATCCAGCAGTATTTTCGAGGTTTCACTTTATATTCCTGAAAAATATACAAAAACAGCCTTTATACGAAGTAATATAAGGAAGTACATATATAGTGATTTCTTTCGATTTCGGTTTCAGTATTTTCCGTAAATCCACATCGTATAAGAAAGTCATGTATTGGACACATCAGATATTTCTATTAAAACAATTCTGATCGCTTTATGAATAGTGTGTATGTAACTTTCTGAAAAATTACCCCAGTTAATTATGTAGCTGTAGTGGAATGAATGCTCGCTCATTATAGTAGGACACAAAATGTTGCACGTGTTGTGTGGGGGACAACACACAACACACAGAGAATAAGAGACAATAATTGTCAAGACAATAGAAGCGGTGGCGCGTCATTAGCCTAATAGAGGACCTTGCTATTGTCTTACCTGCCCAATCTGCTGCACATCGTGTAAACACCTCTGAAACAGTGGTTCACATATACACGGTTATGATGTGTGGGAAGTGTAGATTCCAGTATCCGATTAGGCAGTCGAGATCTAAATTGCCTTAAATTTTATGACCTGTATGATGTAAATACTCATTTGTCTTTCTGCAACTCAGATGTGAGTCGAGAGTTTTACTTGTACAGAACAAATGATAATTAAAAACAAGTTCCCACGTCTTTGGGCCAAACACCAAACGTTTATCACTTTGCCAGTTACTTGCAAATCTACTATTAATTGCATGTTAGACAAACAATTGTTTAAGTATTTTAATGAATGACTTAACGGGGTCTAGTTTTAAATGCAGCGAAATGTATGGCCTCGTGTATGGATGCACGAGGAATCATAAATATTCAAAAGTTGTGTAAAAGCAGAGTTGTAGAGGGAGATACATTTCAGAGATATACACTTACATGCTTATCTAGGCTAATCTACTAGTCACTGTGCATGAAGAAATCTGTTCCTGAAAAAACGGCAAGGTTCTAGTATTAATCCTGAAGTCATAAGGACCAGAATAAAGTTATTCCAAATACAGAAAACAACTTCTAGAAATGGAAAATCTGAAAAAGAGCTCATGTTAGAATTTTCAGCCTCTTATTCCATTTCACAAAAATTCTGTCCTTGACACAATTTTGGAACTAATTGTGTTGCCATGCTCGATTTTTTAATAAGTGACAATCTGTTTATTTACAAAATGTTATAGTTCTTGTTAGATAATGGTTTGGGGTCTTTGATATAGTTCGCAATTTTGGTGCTCGATATTAAAATGAATTTTCTAATACATAATTGAATGAATGAAATTTTTAAGAATTACATTAATGGTTTCAAAAGTGAGTTGCCATAAAACTGAAACTTCTCACAGTTTGCGTCTAGAAAATTACAGATCAAAACTAGGAGAAGCCTCAGTTTTATGGCAACACAGTTTTGAAATCTTTAATTTCATTTAAAAAAAATAGGGATGTTGCATTTTTTTTAAATCTCGTTTTTCTCTGTTAGAAATGTAAAACGACTATATTAATAATACTCTACAGCAAAAATATTTTTTTTACTCAATATTTGTACATAAAAAACGATTATAAATTGAACGTAATTCAAATATATTATTGCCGCCCAAAAACGCTTTGAGATCGGAGAGTCCTGTGTGACGTCACGAATCTAGTTGACATTGGCTTGTCTAAATATTTTTTACGCGTTTGACATTTTTCGAAATAAGTCAAAATGCGGCGTGCTGCACTGTGGAACTAGATTCGTGACGTCAGCAGTCTTTTGAGTCGTTTCGGGCGTTTCCGGGCAATGCGTGGAAATTTCAAATTTAGCAATACTTTTTATTTATTTACTTGGAAAGTACGGACCAAAATTTTTTTTCAAAAATATTAATAGTGATAATTTGGTATCAGCTCTTCAAAAAAAATTATTTTGAAAATCATGCAAAGTCCCTATTAATTTAAAAGTTTTATTCGAAATTTCATTTTTGCATCAAAGCATTAAAATCACTAACAAAGGGCACAAACAAATATCCAACACGAACTATAACAAAGCTCTAAATGTGAACTATAGCATTAGACACAGAAAAATGTCCAGTACGAAGTATAACGAAGCACTAAAATGTAGACTAAGTTAGTGTTACCACAAATATAGGAATACATTATTTGGGTTTTCCTATAATATCCATGTTAGTAACTTTAACTACGTATATATTTGGATCAACCGCCATATTTTTACATTGAACTGCACAATTTATTGGCACCCATCCTTTGCAATTATTAACTGTATGACTCTTACACTTTTCTTGAAAAACGATCACATTTATATGAGACAATGAGATTATCTTCCATTGACCTTCTGGATTGTATTTATTATTAGAAATCATTCTCCTCTCTGATAATGAAATGTCTGAAAGGTAGTCAACATTTCTTATGTTATTTCACTTTTTCGTATTCAATTTAGTGCAATTTCCTTGGATGCTTCATAGTGAACAGCTAAATTTATCTGATTTTCTTCCAGTTGTCGTTTTCTGGTTCTTCCTGGCTTAAATGATCATAATTTTTTTAAAGACAGCTGTATTGACCTCTGTCATTTCCATGTTTTTATCTTCATCAGCTGGGTTTTTCTTAGTTGTAGCATTCTTTTTAGTTTCAGCTGGATTTTTGGTTGGTGCCTTAGATTTCAATTCGTATTTTTTGGCGCTGCTTTTTCCTTAGAAGTGGTACCATAAATTACTCCAAAATCTCTTCGATGTATTAAGCAGCATCAAAGATCCATTTCCAATAAGCACAAAAACGAAATACTCGTCCACAACAATCTAGAAAAAGAGTTTAGGAAGAGATGTTGCAGTGTACAAAACGTTTTTCTGATCTTGCCACAGACTTATTCATCACCAATAAGTGAATGCGAACAAAATCTCGAATCTTTGTCTCTTTTGGTTTACATTTAAAATGAAATTCACACCAGCAATTCAATGATGTCGGTATACCAGGTCCTAAATCTACGTTGTTCTGATGGAGTCTTCCTTTTACAAAATTTTCTCTTACTTCTAAAGTCAATTTTATGTGCACCTAATGCAGAGTATTTGCGATTGCTTAAAGTTTTTGAGACTAAAAATTAATCATCATGGATGGAAGTGAATGGGTCCTGATCCTTGTGTGAATTTTTAAATACGCAGTCCCCGAAATTTACCTCTAATCTCTATAACGAAATTATATTATGTTCAACTATAACCAATTCTTTTTTAACAAATTTTTTTATTTACCTTGGAATAAGTTAATGAAACTGTTTAAATTTTTTGCTGAAAATGTTTTAGAGACACAAATCACATCCCGCTTGAAATAAATTTTACGAGTACCTAAACTGTCTTGTTTTCATAAATGTTAAAGAACCTATTTGCTAGGGAATGTTATTTATCGATACACCCTCCCCCTCCCTTTGAAAGCAAGCAATTCATTCCAATGCACATAATACTAATAAAATTATTTGGAGACAATGCCGACACAATAACAACAACAAAACCGAAAAATAAATTAAACCTGTAATATAAACCAAGCTGATATACGAAGGATCATAGTAATAAAATTCGAGGATCCACAAATTATGTATATTTAGTATCGCGTGCCTCCTATAGCGAATTAAATTAAAGTGTATCTGGTGAACATCAAAAATAATATATCTGCGTATATTTTGCATGCGTACTTCAAGACCCCACAGGGCCATGTGTGTCTCCCCAACGCAATAGCCCTGAGAAGTAGTCGATATAATAGAATAAAGAACAGGCTGCGTATAGGTAGACAGAAGTTACCTAAACAAACTCATCAAGTCCAATACCTACAAGTTTTCATTGATTTCCTGTTACCTATGTATAGTTACAGTTTCTATGAAACGCGACAAGAAATCAAGTGGTTTTTCCGGTGGCTGAAACACGTTTGATCTGCACGGCTGTTGCAGCAGGAGTTTATAAAGCATAGTGGCAAGTGTCGGGAGTGTGCCGGGCGGACATAAATTATGCGCGTTTACCTAAGCCACGCACTCATGCTGCGTATGTGTGTGTGTATGTGGCGCGGCTCCTGCAACACCTTCCTCATTCCTGCATCCTGCTACATGCTACTTTATTCCTGTTAATGTTAAGTGCTCCGTTTGCTGTTTAATTGTCTCAGTATAATTTATTACCACACTACATTTCCCTCTGTGGTGTGCTCAATGCCACATGGTTTTCTATTTGGGACTTACTACATGAATTCTACAGCACTTTTGTTATGATATATTCAGACACGGGTTGTATGTATGTGTATGTGTGCAAACGATGGAATGGTTATCCTAAGAGCAGCGTGGAGCTTTGTGTCCCTCTATTACGAATTCATTAAAGTGCCTGATGCTCCTTGAAACTATAAGAGTTTTGGTTTTGTATAAATGGGAAATTGTCCTTCAGACAAAATTAATTGGAAATTTTTACATAAATGAAAAATTGTTTTATTTGACTCATCGTATTCACTAGTAGGTTTAACAATTCCATTTACTTCAAAAATTGAATATTTCTCAATTATGCTAAAAAAATTTTTGGTAAGATTTCAGCTGTAATTTTTCAGAAATTCGAATTTCACGGTCATGTTAAAAATGTATGCTTAAATTTGAGAAATTTCAACATTGTGATTTATGAAAGATTCCTTCGAGGTAAAAGTTTCTACAAATTTTAAGAGTAAGGTTAGACTATTTTTGAATTGTATGAACAACTTTACTTATTTTGAGATTATTTCTCATCTAAGTGTAGTTTAGAAGAATGTTCTTATTGTATTGTTAATGATAATGTGATAATGAACTTATATTTCTAAAATTTCAAATTTTCTTGTAACAGGACAAAATAGAATTAAATATTCTTATCAAAATATCTGAAAATTATAGTAATGAATATAAGTAGTATTATAAATGGACCGATTTCTGCTATGAAATTGTTAGCCATCATCAGACACACAAGGCTATAATTACAAATAAAATCATACTCAACAATTCAAGAATAGAATAACATAAAAAAACAAATTAACAATTATCTACATTAACAGAACCAAGGGTTTTAAAAATTCATAAAGGATACTCATTTCTAATCAGTTTCACACTAATTTACAAAAAAATTAAACTTTTCATCTGATCTATTAAATAATAAGATAAGCGCTGTCATACTAGATTTATTTTCAATAGACATGTGCGTCACTTCCTGCTTCCTTCTTGCTATCGAAAGAGGCGAAAGAGAGAGACAGACAAAGATAGTAGATGCACATGTCTACTGAAAATAATTCTGATTTAGTAGCAACGTTACAAAATATCTCAGCGGCATAACTAACTATTATTAATTAGAAAAGAATTTTGACTATTGAATGTTTGAATCAAAATTGATATTTCTAGAACTACAGACTAAAATAAATGAAACCGTTTGAATAACCAAAAAACAATGGCATATTAAGGATACTATTGGTATTCGATACTTTAAAGATCTATGAATCTTAAGAATTGATTTGGGTCTAACATATAAAGTTCTTCTTTCATCTAAAGGTTAAAATGAAGCTCTTCCAGAAAAACAGTGCATTACTATACAGGGTGTTTTTGAAATACACTACCAAAAAAATAACGGTAATAGGTGATGAAAAATAGATGCCATTGACAAAAAATGCCTTAAATAAAACTTTTTTCGTTTTCGAAAAAAATTAATTGAAAATTTGGTCAAAATTTCCAGTGCGCTACTGGGTTTAAGGTAATTCAAATCGTAATTTTGGTTGCTTAGTAACCATAATAAAAGGTAGATGTGATTTTTCTGACACACAATTCAAATTGTCACCGTATACTTTTGTTATTATTATTAAGTTAAATTAAATATTAGAGCAATCCAAGGCATAAGGAGAACCCAAAGAATCGCGAATTCGTCGAGCTCGTGTGTGCATTGCGAGCGATGGTCGGCAATTGGAACAATTATTATAAATTAATTAATTTAAAATCTACCTCTAAGAATTAATTTTCGTCCTGTCAGTTCTGACTTTAATGGTTACTATGGCTTTTTATTCAAAATGATTTAATTTTAGTGACCAATTTTACGTGGATATTTTCATCAGTGGCGTTATAAGTAAGCGATCAGAGGTTATTTTCCTTATCGTTAAAAAAAAATGGTCCATTCGCCTCCTTAAAAGTCCCAAGGACTCCGTTTCGCTTTTGGTAATGTATTTCAAAAACACCCTCTATACGTAGTTATTTATTAGTCATCGAGTCCTTAAGGATCTATAAATTTTCTGTTGATTTGAATCTTTTATTTTGTCAAAATTAGAGAAACGATGTCTTTGGTACTTTTAAAACATTATCGTTTTAGTACTAGAATTTGTTATAAGTCTTTTTCCTTTTTCCTTCTCCTTGGACATCGATAACAGCATTAATGTTCAGCGATAAAGCCTCTCTCACCAAAATAAAACATTGGTCTTCACAAAGCTATACATCTTCTTAGTTAATCTATAAATGTTAGGTTAGATTCTTTAATACATTTTGATAGAAGTAGATACAAGTAGTTTTAGGCAAGATCATGATTTTTTTGTGTTAAATTTGACATTCTTCGGTTCTTTAAGGATCTATAAATAAATAAATATAAGTGAAGTTCTTCTTTCATTCCGTAAAATTTAGACAAACGATGTTTTAAGTACTTCTAAAAGATTATCTTTTTAAAGGTGTCTTATTGTAAGTATTCGACTCTTTTTTTTTCTCTCATCTTGGTCTCCGATAACCGCGTTAGTGAAGAAAGATTGGTCTTCACAAGGATATAAAACTTCTCTGTGAATCTATAAAAGTTAGATTATAATCCTCAATACATTTTGATAAAAGTAGATATAAGGAGTTTTAAACACTTGTATAAGATCACTATTTTTTAAGGTTAGATTTTCAATGATCTGCAAAAGTATTAAGTTGCACCCTTCACTTAAGTTACTAGCAGAAATGTAGATGAAATGGCTCCTCTCAATAAATATAAGAAGCAATATATGACAATTCGTGACATCAGGAAGACCACCAACGTGCAAAATTCTAAAACACCGATCAGAATCAAGCAATTATTATTATCTAAAATAATTCATTTTTGTTATATTTAGCCGATCCTGTATTTATAGACTTTATAAAATACCCTACATTTATTTCTATATTAAAACTTTAAAAAAATGTATGATTTATACGTCACCCACATTCAAACAATTCCAACTTTGTAAATGTTCAGTAATAAATATTTATTAAGTAATTGATTTGTGAACCTACAGATGTAGGTACTGTATATTGTTATGAAAAAACTTAATAATTTACAATATTTCCAACCATGTATTTACCATGGGTAATTGGTAACTTACACGAAATTTACATCATGTGAGAAACATTATTTCGGAATTTCGCATGGAAAATCAACATTATCTAACAAAACCAACACAAAAACAATTAACTTGTGATCTATTACGTTAGACCTGAATATTGAATAATTAAAAATCGTTTTTGATATGTCATGTTTTACACGCGAAAAAATTATCGCACTGGTAAATTATTGTCAAGGCAAAACTCAGCACCGTATCAATGATATTTACCTATTTTTATTGACCATTGGTTTTTTTGTCCAATAACCGTGACTTGATTATTGTTTTTTTCTATTTAAATGCGATTTAACGCTAAAATCGTGTACGCTATACATTCAATGCTGTGCGGAATTTGTACGCGATATATGTAAAGAGTTAGAAAGCTGGTAAATCGAATGGTACAGATTATAGAAAGTGCTTTCGGGGGTATTTATTACTTATTTCGTTTTTTGCTAATTGCAATCCATGCCTTAGGTTATTAACAAGTTAGAGAATCTGATTATTGTAAATTTGAATCGTATCTAGTTTTATTAATCCTGAATTGTTCTTACAATTAGAGTGAAATAATTATTGTAATAATAAGCGATTCATTTTTGCTTATTCTTGATACATGAAGGGAATTTTGGATTATTTCATTTAGTGCCTAGTAAATTTCTGTCAGTTTATTTATAAATAATAATCGAGTTGGTTTTTCAGTTAAAAATTACGTGTGGACATACCTCTTGAAAAACTGAAAAAGATTTATGTTGCCCAAGTCTTAGAGCAGACATAATTTTAACTTACATTTTCATGTGTCTCTCTCTATTTATGGTATTATGAAAATAAAGCACGACATTTTTTAACGTTCCGTATATTTATACAAAAATAAATCTCTAGTGTTTTCTAAACATTCATTTACGCCTCTCTTCTCAACTCGCAGTCTAAGAATTACGACATGTTTTTTACGAATTCCCAAGTGTATGAAATTCGCAGGAGTTTTTTTTCCTCTCGTGCCCCTCTCTAGTTGCTGCCCCCACCCTAGCACACTGTCTCATACGCGACTTGATAATTAACAAAAAAATCGTTATCGCGGACGGCCGTGCATAAACGAAGAAGGATCTCTCCTTACGTCCTCCTAGGCGGCCCTCGCCTCCCCACCACCACACCACCACACGCCAGCTCTCTCCTCACACACGCTCGCTGCCTCCACGGCCGTCTCTTGATTGTCATTATAAGGGAGTTTTAATAAGGGAAGTATTGATGTTCGTTTTTAATGCACGTATTCTTATTCTTAGCGCACATCGTTCTTCTTCTTGGTGCCCCTCCGGGCTCTGCACACCCCCGCCACAGGATCTCGCCGCCATCAGTGGCGTTTCTCTACCCAGGATTAATGGGATCCTTTCGATTGGCAATTTATTCTTTAAAAATCCCGGAATTAATGCAGTGTTAGAGGGGGGCAAAGCTGGGCACATAAAATTCTAACCTTAAATCGTGTTTATCATAGTAGACCGTAAACTTAGTTTTGACTCGATGATTCAGGGAAAAACTTGCTTCTCTTAACTTTTAGCGTAGGTACTCTTAAGACTTTCTACAGATTTATGATTAAAACATTGTAATTATATCCTTTGATCTTGTGGTCTATTTTTGATGAAAAACTAAAAGCCGGAATTATTTTTGAAGGTAAAACGTCTAAAAACATAAGTAGGTATTTTTAGCACAAAAAATAATCTAGAGCACCTCCATCTACTTTTTAAACTGTCCATTTCACTTGGTGATTAAGTTAGGTTAGGTATATTCATATACGGGATGTTCCGTTTTTCTTGTTACAAACTGAAACAGGTGATTTTAAGATAAACGTTTCCTATGAGTGTACGTGATTTTTCCAAATTATATTTTCGGTATATCGACAGAACGATTTCAGATAGAGATGTCTAAAATTTGGTGGTAAATCTTTAAGTGAACTATAATTACTCGTATATGTGGTATTATATCCAAAATTGCATTGTCAGATATGATTTAAAACAAAAAAAAATCAAACTTAAACGGTTGGGTTAACACAATTCCAAGAAATATAACTTTTTTGCGTAGGTACTCTAACCCTATCTTTCACAATGTTGGTTATTTTTGATAAAAATTCAGTTCCCTGACGATTGAATAACCCTCTCACACACCACACGCCACTGGACAATATCCTGTTTATTATATCATCAGATTGTAGCTTAGTCAAAGGCATAATGACTGAAAATTTTAGTTCTCTATCTAGTGGTCGTAAATTTACATGTTCTATCACCGGTTTTAGTTTGGAAGACTAAAAACTGAACACCCTGTATTTGGTATTTGATATGGGTACATCAGATTTTGTTATAAAAGCTCTTCATAACTTTTGTCATTCTTCTTTATTAATACTTGTTTTTACAATAATATAGTTCATAAGATGTTCTTCTTCACAAATTGTTGTCATTATAAACGTGCTGTCCGACTGTATTCCTGAAACATAGTTAACTTTAATCACATGTTAAAACCCATGAATTTTTCGTAAATTATTCCATAACTATACTTATTACCACATGGTTAAACTTAACTGTCTCTTATAGTATTATTACTCGTGTTCTGAATATTTAATTTGGAACTAGTCACCAATAATCAAACAAGCATAATAGCCCTCCAACGACATATTTTAATAATTTTGATGCTTATGCACACACATACAAATTACACAATATCGATTGGAATTTTTTCCTAATCAGAATATGTATTACCCCACACAGCTCCTCTCTTTATTCTCTCTAACATCAACAGATAAGGAGATGCGGGGAGTAAATGAACGCCACCCCCGTTCTTGTAAGTATACATGCATAAATTAAAAACGTAAAACATCAATACTTTCTTATTAAACCGGCTCTGTCTCCCTCCCTCTTAATGACAATCAACCGGCGGACGAGAACGTATGTGGAGAAAAGGGGGAGCGAAAAGAAACTCACCCCTACAACAGAATGACGTAGATACAATTTACCTTTAACCATTTAAATTAAGAGACGATGATGCATGCGTGTTATATTTCATGTAGGTTTTGGCGTTTTGTTGTTGGTGTTCTTTTCTAGTTTTATGATGGTGTGTGCATAATTGGACACGGATCCTAAAGCAATATACGTGTCAAACAAACAAAGGATATGGGATAAGGGAAAGATGCTTGGTGTGTGACCATGGTACTATACAGGGTGCCAAGGAACACCAACCGTCAGCCGTCATTATAAACGATTATAAATGATTTTCGTACAGGGTCCAAGGATTATTTACAAAAAATAACAAACGACACAAATCTTTCTAGTACCTACTTTAATAATTCTTTCAAGCTTTCGTAAATATTTTAAATTTAGCATTGTAGTGGTAGTGATTTTTACTAAAGAGCGATCAAATAAATTTGTAATCGAGTCATTCATGAACCCGAAATCGTATGTAGTTTCTTGAACTGCCTTACAATAAAATGTCAGTTGAAAGCTAAAATGGTTCAAGTTAAAGACATACGGATTCAAATCCATGGATGACTCGATTACAAATTTATTTGATCACTCGATAGTTTCATCAGTTAGTGATGCTTACTTGTTTTAAATATAAATTTATTGACATATTCGCAAAAACTCAACTTACAATAGCAATAGTGTTTAGTTGACTTGGTGTGACCATGGCGGGAGTTTCAAAAAATGTGCAATTAAAATTTGCTATAAGTAATTTTGTTTAAATAATGCGCCTTATGAAAGACTTTTTAATTGCAACATTTGGACCCTGTATAACATACGCTTCAAATGGCCTTCGAAAGAAAGACATGTTTTTCTAATAACCCCAACAAAATAGTTTTACAACCCAAGGTTTTTTTAAATACATATATTGGTTCTTTCTCCGACATACCCAAACTAATAATAAATGGTGCATCGCCATCACTTTCAGTTTTAGCCTGTCATTTCCTTGGCGATAACATCGTTTAAGGGCTACCTGGCGACGCCAAAACAACTAATATTACCTTCAGAAAATAGCAAAAACTAAAAGGACCCACCCACATGTGGTGTGTTGCAGGTATAATATATTAACATTCCATATACCTCGACTATGTGTCGTTAGTCAGTACTCTGAAGAATTTAAAGTCACGTATTGTAAATCTAATAACATCAGGTAGACAAAAAAAATCGTGCGGGTGGCATGAAGGCGTAAAAAGAAGATCACATGAGCTTGACAGTAATAAACAGCTAACAGAAAAAAATGTATGTGAACAACCGAAAAAATCACCTTCAGATTATAACCAAGTGGTACATAAATTGAATTAATTCGTTTCTGTGGCTTTTTATTTGATTAAAAAAACTTTGTTTATTATCTCTGGTAGGTATGTAAGTACAAGAAGAATTTATAAATCTGTTTTGTTGGTGTTTTAATAGAGTTATAACTGTCCAAGGAGATTATAATCGTGTGCTATAATTTTCACTCCGGGTTTATTGATTGCAAAAAGTGTTGAGTAATTAAGTATTGGATTGTATTAATGCTTGCATTCGTGGTGTATTGCATAGTTTATTTGAAATTGTATTAAATAAATCCGTATGTGAAATTCGATTAAGACATTCGTAATAAGTGACAAAAAATTCTTATGACTATCGTAATAGTTTGATTTAATCGATTGAGAAATCAGTGCAATTTATTGATGATAAAAACACAAATAATATACACAGGATGTGCATATAAATGAACCAACAATTTTATATTTTGTTGTAATAAAAGCGTTAATGTTAAAAATTTACTTCTACTGGACGATACAAAAAATATAATATGAAATATGAAAAAAACTAGAAGGGTAGTACTGAAAAATACAAAAAATGCTAAAATTCATATCTGGATCCTCAAAATAAACATGATTATTGAAGAACTGTTCTTCCTACCGAAGATTACTTTTAAAAAATCTTATTTATTATAAACATTATCTTGCCGCCAATTTAAAACTTCGCGCCTTTAAAACGACTCGATAAGGACCAGTTACAAAGTTGCAATGAAACCTGTCATATTTGATAGTCAAATTATTATTATATTTCATGTACAGTGTTCATAAATGATTAATAGGCGTTTGAATTTCGCGCGTTATTATTCTTCTCCCAATGATGGCACTCTTACCTTAATTTATTTTTTGGTGAGCGGGAAATTCAAACGCCTATCAATAATTTATGAACACTCTGTATTTTCGTTTTAAATAATCAACACGGTGACCTTGTGCACTGTTTTTTCAGACCACTGAAAAACCTAACTGCTTTGAAGTTATTCTGATTAATTGAGGTGCGATCAAAAAAATTCAATTTCAGTTACACTGAAAAATTTGTATAAAACATTTTCTATGGTTGCATTGATAAAACTGAAAGAATACGGCAACTTGAATATTTTTGTAAATGATTCAATTGGAAACTGCATTAAAATTTTGGTTACATTTTATTGTCCTTTAATATTATTATTTATTATTATTAATTATTTCCTTTAATACATTTATTTTTATTTGGTTTCAGAAAATTCAAAACCTGGACTATTGATTAAACAACATATTTCGTTTAGGTAAGTTAAAAATTCATTTTCATGTCCTTGGAAGTTTTAATTTTTCGACCGTAAGGTCATATATTATTCTGAAACTAAATACTAAGTACTAACCATTATCTTAAATGCGTCGTGTTCCAGAATAGTAAATATATTATGCAATGAGCATTTAATAATAGCTATTAAGACACGAGTATGAGAATTACGACACGAGCCATACCTGAGTGTCTTAATGAATACGAGTGTCTTAATAGCCATTAAATGTGAGTTGCATAGACTATTTTTTCTACGACTAGTCAAAATAATGAAAAATAAGAAAATAAATATTATGGCCTCTTTATCATAAACTCAGAAATGCCAGAAAATCAAAATGCTGTCAATTCTTAAATTATAGATCTGCCAGATGTTTGTGTTAATATATGATATTGACGGAATATTGCTGTAATGTTGCATTTCTATTGGTTATAAACTTGTAATGAATTTCATTACAGTACACGTGGTAAATGTTTAATAAATCAATTAAAGTATAGGAGTAGAAAAAATGGAAAATTTGGCGAATGTAGCTACCAGAGATTTTGGAAAAATTTTGAAATTACCTTATTAATTTAGATCTCCTGATTACGAAAATGCTAAAAATAAGCGGCGGTCTCCAATATTTTCAAAGTTATAGGAGTTTGAAAACTTGAAACATCCAAAGTTTGCATGTGTAAATTAGGCACTTTTTTCAACTTTTATTCGTTAAAAATGCACTCAGTAGACTCTATTGCACTAACTAATGATTAATCAAGCATTACATTTTAGTATAAAAGATTTATTTACTCTATTTCGGCACGTTTATTTTGAAACACTAATCTAACCTTAAAATTTAATATCAAGGATCGCTTGATTTCTTAGTAAGGGCAAGGGAAATTCCTTTGACAGCAAAACAAGAAAAAGAAAATGCTTTAAAAATAGTGTTTTCATAAATAATATTAAATGGTAATGATTAATTAATTAATAATTAGTGCAATAGGTACTAGTGAGTGGATTTTTAGTGAATAAAACTTGATAAAAGTGCTTAATTTACACATCCAAACATTGGATGTTTTAAGTTTTCAAAATGCTATAACTTTGGAAATATTGGAGACCGCCGCTAATTTTTAGCATTTTCGTAATCAGGAGATCTTAATTAATAAGGTAATTTCAAAATTTTTCCAAAATCTCTGGTAGCTACATTCGCCAAGTTTACCGAAAAAATAGTTATTTTATACAGATGACAAATACTATTTGACAGAACAGTGTTTAAGCAAAGCAGGAAGAAAATAGCATCAGTCTGCAATAGGAGGGAGATTAGGTTAGACCTAATCTTAAATCCGTGACAATTTCGAGGTAGGGGGGACGATAGATTATCACAAAGAAATAAAGGTTATTCCAAAGTATATTAGGCGAAGATACTATTTTGTGCCACTAAAATCTAATAAAGCGAATGTTATCTTCCTAAGTATGGTTTTAAATATCAAATGAAGAATTTTCCTACACAACATAATTGTCTAAAATAACCATTTGCTTG
Organism: Pediacus dermestoides; assembly: GCA_963942485.1. NCBI lineage: Eukaryota > Metazoa > Arthropoda > Insecta > Coleoptera > Cucujidae > Pediacus > Pediacus dermestoides. The sequence goes on along the minus strand of OZ012632.1, from coordinate 10,367,821 downwards.
CGTCATAATGCATTATCTGTGCCTTCTGATTTCGAAAACTTATTCGAAATTTTCATGTCAGTTTAATTAAAAAAAAAAATAAAAAAATAAATAGAAATGAGATTCACGTTCTACAACTGAACTTTTATTGACTGTTTACCGACTTATTTCGTGGGTCTGATCCTCATTTCGGGTGATTTCAATAGTATATAAAACGATGCATTTAAATATAAACTTGAGAAATTGCCTCTGGACACTTGACAGGATTTTCGGATCTTGAAGCCCAAAATTTTGCGACTGACCGGATATTTTCTTCTATTCAAGATTAAGGCAAGTTCTTTAATGAAATCAGTCAATGTTTATATGTATAGTGTATACATATTGTTATATAAAGTTATTTATTGTGGTACCAATAACACTATTTTCAGCTCTAATAATCTCTTTGGTTTTTTGAAAAAACTAATTTTCAAATTGATAGAGTATTTTGATAACATAAACGAAAATGTTAGTTAGTATTGTTATTTCATATTTATAAATATGCATGAGGGTGATCAATGAAGGACTAAAGGACCAAAGTGCTTCAGAAGATTTCTTTATTGCCTGAATCCAACAAGATTTACAATTAAAGTATATAGGTATCTACCTCTCTATGTTCTAAACGAAAAAGTACAATTTTTATTTAATTTAGACAAAGTTGCGCAATTACGTACCCAACAATATCCTGAAAAGATAAGATATTTAAATATTCGTTAAAACTTGAAATTTATCTTTCTCGTTTATTAAGGTTATTTTGTATATCGAGTTAAAAAAATGCTCGATAAGGTTTCTAAGGTAAGATCTGGTTATATAAAATTTAATTTTTGTCAACTTATTCCAACTCATTCTAGTCAGTATCAGAAAAGCAACTTTCCAAGACCGTTTTGTCAAAAATCATGTTTATGATGGAAGTAATGTCCTAAACGCTGGAAAATGTGAATGTGTGATAATTATATCATAGTAACCAGGATAATCAGATGTTTCCTGAGTTCTGCTGCAAAATTCAGGACCGCACTGAAAAATTGTTTATGGTAAAATCCAAGTCAGTGTTTAAAAAAATTATGATGTTTTCAAAACTTCTAAAGATATTCTAGTAAAAAAGACAAAACATGTATTTTCCATATCTTCAAATCACCTTACAAAACTAGAAAAATATCTTGAAATTTCAGTTTATTTTCAATATTTCAAGAACTAACAGCCTGTTCTAAGAATGGTACTGACATTGTAACTACTTTCTTTGGAGTAAGTTAATTTTACAAGGATATTCCTGAGGTAGAAAAACGATATTATTAGGATCAAAATTACTTGATGTGGTGGTGATGTGAAACAAGTCGAAGGTTATATTCCCCTTGATATTTGCGAAACAAAAACCTTGTAATGCAGTGATATATTTGAGTTGCCACACCGATTTTCCTCCCACCCCTCCACCATAAAGCTTTTTGTACTATCAGATATGTGAGTGGCGTAAACCATCGATTGTCACATTATTAAATATTAATGCAATACAAAAAAATTCAATAATATTAAATATTAATAAAATATAAATTAATATGGCTACCGCATCCATACGATATTCAGCTAGCGTATTGCTTTAATAATTAATGCATAAGATAATTAAAGGAATAAATTTATCATTGTTATTTTTATTAATATAAATCCATGTAGCGCACCAAATCAACTTTCAGGGGCTACCTCACGTTTAGCTGGTGGGATTAATTTGTACACACACACATATAATATAGGAGTATGAGAGTGGTCAGCTTTAGTGGACCATTCAGGGCAATTAAAACCAAGCACACATTCCGCATGTATCAGTGTGCAGAAGGGGTGCAAGAGATGGCAATATAGTACATCTGTGCTTCCACTGATTTTTCCTTATATACATTAATTACATGCAAATTCTTGCCGAGAATGTACAATCCGCCATTTTCTAACTCAATTCTCGTCTTGAAGGAGTCTTATTCCTTTGTCTCATATATACGTATATACTTTCTCAGCTCACGCATTTTAAACATCGGCCCCTTTCTTTCGGATTCTTAATTAGTAATCATCCCATCCTGCTCCGACCGTGGCTGTGCTAGCGCCATCGTCTCTGTTGCTCCCGTATGGAAATGTGACGTCAGCCTGAGACGAAATTAAAGTTCCCCTTGCGAAAACGAAATTTTCTACACCCGTGTAGTCTTTCATTACACACATACAGGAGGCAAATTCTCTACAATGTCTTTTCTTAAATATGCTACGTGTATCGGTGTATACTTGTTAGAGGTGTAGGCGAGGGGGGTAGTGGTGGTGACGGTAAGGCGGCGGCGGGGGCGTTGGTGAATTTTAAGGCAACACAGCAGCACACACACACACTTCCACTTTTGCCGTTGGAATAAATTCGTGAGCAAGTTTTCTTTCAAACGGAACAAATTTACATCTGCACCTTTGTCATTACGACTTTATTATAATGGAATTATAGTAGAGGAAAACTCGGGACTAATTAAGAAATTATTCCCTCAGAAATCACTCCATTACGTTGGTGATTTCTGTTTTGTTGGATTTATGAGGGAAATGTCGTTTTGGGCAGCGGACACTGGCTTGCAAAAAATCCTGCCTGAAGGGAATGCACCTGTTGAACAGGGATAAAAGTGTATTTTAAGGACACTATCGTATACTATCATATAAGTGATTTGAAAGATTTATTACGTAACATAAACAAAGTTATGAGCAATATTATAGAATAAATATCCAGAATTTCAGGAGTATTCCTGGGAAATAAATTTAAAAAATTACACAACAAAACCAATTGTAGAAAAAGGTTGCAGGTAGCTGGTTGATGTGATTTCACAACCCATGAACTCTGTCCCTATAATCGTAAAATTTAATATCAAAAACTGCATAGGTCATCAAGAATTCAAATTCAAAACAATATAACAGTTATTCTTCTTTGTTGTCCATCAAATTTTCAACTTATATCTTCATTAGTTCAGAAAATGTTTTATGATTCCTTCATCTTAAATCAGTGATGTCTAAAATCTTGATATTGACATTCGAAATTGAAATACAGATTTATGTTCTAAAATTTATAAAGTAAGTAAAGTCAGAAATGGCTTCATCATAATCTCAAAAATTTATTTAGGCGTAAAGTTTATGGTGGGAAATTGTATGTCTCTTTTTTAATAGTTAAGGAAGAAGTTCTTTTTCTAGTTGTTCTAATTTATTGGAAAATCATGATTCGACAGAATTTATAAATCTAAAAACAAATAAATGGCGGGAAATTTTCTTCATGTTTATTTAAATCCAAAAAACTAATTATTGTTCTATTAAAAGCGATAATTTTTTTTTGCATAACTTGTATATAAAACGATATTATACTCCCTCAAATATTAGAGTAAAATAACACTTTTTTTTAGTTTTTGCAAATTGAATTATCACTTTTGACATATTCTAAAATATTGGAAACTCTTGCGAAATTTTTGCGATTAGCATTAAGTTGTGCAAAAAAATAATATATTCACTGGGCCACTGGGCTACATTATCTTTTAACCCCTTAGTATCTAATATATTGTTTTAGTTTTCTAAAATTGATCTAGTTTGGATTTTCAGCTTCAGTTATAACCCAAACTAGAGACTAGAGATAACAGTAAGGTTAATTTTCGTCAATAATAATTTCGAAATTAATTGCAAGTTTTATTTTTATTCCATGAACTAGAATATTTTGAGGTAAAATTCAAAATTAGTGATAATTATCCTGCTCGGTTTTGAGCTTATTTTTCAACATAAATATAAACAATTATACATTTTTGGAAAGCCCAAATATTGCTTAATCAATATACAAAATAATATCTAGGGTGCAACATTTAAAAAATTATAAGTTTAATTATTATTTCAAAAACAACATTTTAGACAAAAACGGCCTACGCCACTGAACTCTACGTAAAAAACTCTGTCAAGATCAGTTTTCACCTTTTTGATAAGTAGACGCATAACAGAAATACGATGGGTGTCTAAAAAACAATGCTTTTCAGAATCACTCTGTAGATTAAAAACTAAGAGAGCCATGACAAAAATGACCCCGGAATCTTTCGTTTCGTAAAAAAGTAGGAAATGAAGGTGAAAATCGCAACACTATATCTTTGATAATAACTCCAATACCCCTAAAAGTGTCGAAAATGACACTCTGTACTTATATGAGCTTGAACAAATTGCACAAAATTAAGTTAATGTACAGGGTGTCCCATTTTCGACACTTTTAGGGGGTATTGGCGTTATTATCAAAGATAGAGTGTTGCGGTTTTCACCTTCCTGTCCTATTTTTTTACGAAACGAAAGACTCCGGGGTCAAATTTGTCATGGCTCTCTTAGTTTTTAATCTACAGAGTGATTCTGAAAATCTTTACTTTTTAGACTCCCCTCGTATTTCCGTTATGCGTCTACTTATCAAAAAGGTGAAAACTGATCTTGATAGAGTTTTTTACGTAGAATTCAGTGGCGTAGGCAGTTTTTGTGTAAAAGGTTTAGTTTTTGAAATATTGCCCAAACTTATGTTTTTTTAAATGGGACACCCTATATATTATTTTTTATATTGATTAAGCAAAATTTGGGCTTTCCAAAAATATACAATACTTAATATTTATTTTGAAAAACAAGCTCAAAATTCGATATTTTTAATAATTTTCTTTATTTATAACAGTAGGCCATGGCTAATTTATTAGAAACAAATGCAAAATATGACAGATTTGTCAGATTTCCATTATTGATGAAATATTTTTGTTACGTAGGTGTTTTTATTTTACTTTTAATTTTTTATTGCAATGGCCGTTTATGATAATTATGAGAAGTATTATATTATTGGTATGTTTTATACAATGCATTAAAATTATCTTTTGAAGTGTTTAGCTTTAGAATAATTACGCATTGTGAAAATTTTGCATTTGTTTCTAAAAAATTAGCCATGGCCTACTGTTATAAATAAAGAAAACTATTAAAAATATCGAATTTTGAGCTTGTTTTTCAAAATAAATATTAAGTATTATATATTTTTGGAAAGTCCAAATTTAGCTTAATCAATATAAAAGATAATATATATATAGTGTTCCATTTAAAAAAACATAAGTTTGGGCAATATCTCAAAAACTAAACCTTTTACACAAAAACTGCCTACGCCACTGAATTCTACGTAAAAAACTCTATCAAGATCAGTTTTCACCTTTTTGATAAGTAGACGCATAACGGAAATACGAGGGGTGTCTAAAAAGCAAAGATTTTCAGAATCACTCTGTAGAATAAAAACTAAGAGAGCCATGACAAATTTGACCCCGGAATCTTTCGTTTCGTAAAAAAGTAGGACAGGAATGTGAAAACCGCAACCCTCTATCTTTGATAATAACGCCAATACCCCCCAAAAGTGTCGAAAATGGGACACCCTGTACAGTATTAAATAAAAAAAATTCCAAGAATTGCATAACGCCATAAGTTTTGCAAAATTTCTAATACATTCTCTAAAAAACTACTGTCAGTTTATTTGAGGTTAGGACACAAATAGCTGAAAAAGTGTGTCACAAAACGGCATAGTTTTTCCCAACCTACTTTTTTTCGTAAAAGCCAATTCGACCTACCAAATAAACTGACAAAGTTGTTGAAACCAGGCCCCTCCTCCCCTCCTTCACCACTTTGTATTTTTTCAACAAAGCCCCGTTCAATCATCCCTTACAAGGTGCTGAAACTACAACCAGAAAACAATTCTATTGCTGTGACAATATCTGGGTGTAAACCGAACGCAAAACATAAATATCTAGTGGAAAAAAGGGCGGCAACATGAACGAAAAAGACTCTAAAACACGCTATAGCATCGATTAAAAATTCCTTTTCGATTAATAATTGAGAATCTTCTTTAGAGAGTGTACCGAAGGGGTTGATGGTGATGAGGGAAGGCTGGGCGGGAGCCACGCTGTAAGGAAACGAGGGTGGGAATGAAGAAGACTGATTGTAGTCAGTGTGTGTCAGAGTAAAAACAGTAAGAGAGTGCGGGCAAAATGAGATGAACCACCACCTACACCACCCCGCGCGCGCTACCCCATTCTCTTGGCCCTCTTGCACTTGCTTTCTCGCCCATACACCAACCCTTATACGAGCATCTGCGTACGGACCTTTATTCCTCATAAAATTTTTGCTTCCATCATTTACATACACTTATAATTTTAACGGCCTTTATTTCGGTATTATTTTAGCTTTACTTTTACACGTGCAACCAAAATATTTGTTCTTCTGACAAAAATCTATTACAATTTACAATGTCCGCGAGATATGATATAGCTTTTCGCAGTCGATAACATAAATCTTATCAAAGTGTTTTCAAGTACCTACCTAGAGAGAACGTAAAAATAAAAGTAATAGTTATCTTGTTGAAATTAAAGACTATAAAGTCATAAAATTCGCTTTATACGTCAAAGATATAATCAAAAAGGATATTGTGTAGCCTGGTCGGCATAAATGACCACCTGTAGTTTGCTGAAACGGTCCTCGTCGCTTTTAAACTCTCCGGTACATTGTTGAGAAAATTGAATGACAAATATTTAAAAGTAATACCTTGTCACATCGATCTGTTTGGCTTTTGGTACCTTAAAAACTTATTTATTTAGTTTCATTTAAAACTTAAAACCTTGCCTAAATATTTAAGTACTTAAAGCCATTTTACCAAAATAGAATCAAGGCATAATTACTAGTAATCTCTTCTTTAAAAAGCATAGATTTTGCGTGGTATTTTTACTTTCTTATAAGAAGTATGTAATAAGAAAGTATAGTAATCGTGATTTTTTTCGACTTCGAGATTTTGATGGATTTACACGTTTTGAGGGCCCCTGAATCCATTTTGACCATTTTCGCCATGATGTCTGTCTGTGTGTGTGTCTGTCTGTATCCACCATAACTCAAAAACGACTTATCGGATTTGATTCAAATTTCATATTTAAGAGTTTGAACAAATTTTTGGTTGCCACATTAAATCTTTTTCATCTAGCACCAACACAAGTGGTACTTACCCTCGTAGTTACCTGAAGACATTTTTAGGTTTTTTAGGAATATCTTGAAAAATAAACAATTTATGAGATTTTTTATTCTTTAACATTGATTTAGAATTGAATTTTGAACAAATTTTGTTTGAACTTTTTTTGGAAATTCCGTCAAAAAAATTTCAAAAAAACTAGATATTCTTAAAACACTTTATATTTCTCATAGCGCGCGTTGATAGTTGAATCCGACGGTCGAAGTAGACATGTGTCTCATTATATGGCTGCCAAACGGAAGGTCCCGGGTTCGAATCCCAGAAGGACGGACCATTAGTTTTTTTTTTAGTTACAGGTTTCTGTGGTACCGAAAACAATAATAATGAATAAATAAATGTAATTTCATACCGGGAGATTTTTTTAAGTGAGTAATAGGTCAAAAATCTAAAATAAAACACATTTTTGTCGTAAAATTCGGCTATAATGAGTGGGACAAGGACAGATTTATGCATATTGCAATAAGTGCGACAGAGACTATTTGAAAATTGCTGGAAACCCTCAAAATTTTACAAGAAATTTAACTTAATTTCTTTAGGAAAAGTAATTATTGTGATACTATCTGTATAAGAAAGTCATGTGTTGAGCACATCAGATATTTTATTTTTTAACATTGATTTAGAATTGAATTTTGAACAAATTTTGCTTGAACTTTTTTTTGAAATTCCGTCAAAAAACTTTCAAAAAAACGAGATACTCTTAAAACACTTATATTTCTCATAGTGCGCGTTGAATCCGACTAGTAGATAGACTGGTGAGTTTGTAGCTTGGCTGCCAAACGGAAGGTCGCGGGTTCGAATTCCAGAAGGACCATTATTTTTTATTTTTTTGTATTTTACTGGTTTCTATGGTACCGAAAACAATAATAATAATTAAATAAATGTGATTTTATATTAATAACGTATTGAATGTCGACTGCATGTGATTATTGGCTACCCGTTCAGTATTTTCCAAAGATTAAAACTGTATCATGGTAATGTATAAGAAACTCATGTGTTGGGCACATCAGATATTTAAGATCAAACACACTATTATTTTAAAAAATAAGATTTATTTTTAAGATAATTTTATAGGAAAATAAAATTACAACGTTAATCTGTATTATTTTTTGGAAAATCACTGTTTCTACATTCTACTTGGTTTCTTTGTAGATTTCGATTCCCTTTCCAAAATCTAAGAGGGTTCTTGCATTATTATGTATACTTTTTTCTCTCTTTGTAGCTCTTGATACTTTTCTTTTGACATTCTACTTTTTCTCTGTTGCATTGCCTAAAGTGCTTTTTTTATACTTATCCGATTTTTTCATGTGATTCTTGCAATTTGGGAAATTCACTGATGTTAATAATTATTACTCTAAGTAACAATAAGACAAAGTAAAAATCAGATAGTATAGATACAAGCTTCATTTTCTTCTTAGGATTTATCTACCTACATTCATCTTTAACCCATCAATTCTGGGAAACTTCTTCTATGATGGTCATTAACTCATTAACCCCTTTTAATTTGTGAGTTTTTCAAAGGTTCTTGTTGTATTTGAGTTATATTTGTGCTTAAATTTTCTAGTTTAACACTTTAAAAATATGAATTGGATAAAAATTCGAAGGGAGGCCTAAAATATTTTAAAAAATTTGTCAAGATAGCGAAATCTGTGTGTAATATAATACATACTTATTTTAAGCAGCACCTCAGGAAGCTCCGAAAAAATTAGCTTTTACAGAGGAAATTTTGTTATACTAAAATTTTTATGAGAAAATATTTTTTCCAGTTAATTTTAAAAGATCTAATAAATTAGGTTAGGCCAGGCTCATAAGTTAAATTTCTTCTAAAATGAAATATTCTATCATAATCTCCATTTTTCTGTGTATTTGATTTTTGCAAACTAGATATACCAACATTATTTTCAGAAGGCATACACGTCACATTGTTTCTTGCTCTCCATCTCTCTCGCTGTCAAGACACGTACATGTCTGCTGAAAATAATCCTAATATATGAAGTTATATAAAGTTGCACACCTAAAATAGTTCATATTTTTAGCAAAATTTTTTGAAATATATCAAAATTTGTAATCTCTCTTTTCATGAGATCAAAGATCCAATATTTAGTGCATACATGCCATTTTTTAAGTTTATCAAGAAATAACTTTAGAAATAATTGTAAAAATTTTAGTTTTGAAATCGCTGAATTATTTCAAAATTTCCAATGTTTGTTTGGTGAATTTTAAGAATAAAGAGTATTAACTACATTTTTATAATTTATAGTAAATCAATGAGCAGTTAATGATAGCTATTAAGACACGAGCCGCAGGTGAGTGTCGTAATGAATACGAGTGTCTTAATAGCCTTTAAATGTGAGTTGCATACACTATTTTTTCTACGACTAGTCAATTAAAAAGAAAATAAATATTATGGCAACTTTGTGATAAACTCAGAAATCTCAAAAATTCAAAATTAACTGTCAATATTAAAATTTTAGATATGTCAGATGTTCATGGCAATATTTGATATTGACAGAATATTGCTATAATGTTGCATTTCTATTGGTTATAAACTTGTATCGTAATGATAAATCTGTATCGTAATGAATTTCATTACAGTACAGGTAGTAAATGTCTAATAAATCAATTAAAGTATAGGATTAGAACATTTTTTATATATTTCGAGGTCTTTTCATCTACCAATACCTTTATCTGTCAGGTAAATTTGTTGCTTTTCATTCTTGTAACCTAGGGAATTAACTGCCAAATATAATTGCCCAATGGTGAAAACATCGCGCCTTATAAAAAATCAAGACAATCAAAACATTTTGAGGATATTATGCAAAACTATGCGCTCATTTTTCTCCTGATGATGTGAAATATTGTCCGCACAGAATAGCATATAATATGATAATTTTTTTGTCGTTGTATAAATACCTTATATGCAATACGAGCGATGTTGCGTGAAGATGTACAAACAGTTTTGTTTATATCTGCTTTCTATATACATGTATAACATATACGTATGCATAAATGCATGTAATGCTTATGCCCGGTTGTGCTTATTTCAATTTCTGCCCCAGCCCTGCCCTCTCTACTACAACATGTATATTCACTCTCTGATAACTCTTCTTATTTTCCCTGGCGAAGAATTCGCGAGCTATTTTATTTAAATGCAATCTTGTATTGATTAAAAACGCCGAGAAAGCACGAATGTTTTAACAACCCCTTTAAAGTTCATGTGAACGAATTAAAACTTGTTTTCAGCCTCTTCCACAATATGCCTTATACTTAATTAAACTGAATTTTCATAACACAAGAAGAAAAAAATATTGCTGAAAAACTAATTTGTAATTTTCAAACAAACCACTGAAATTCATTTGGAAAACACCAAAAAACTCTGTTTGGTTTTTCTTAAATAAACTGGAGGGGATGGGGATGTTGTGTGTGAGAATAATAAGAGGGGGATGCTATATATTCCGGCGGTGGTGGTGGCGGCGGTGAACACATTCCGGGGTATAAAGCTAAGAAAATTTATAGAAGAAACCTAAAAGCAATTATAACGATTAGAGGGCAGGGAAAATAATACAAAATCGATATCTTAATAATTAAAAATACATAAAATCAGCGGAATGGGGAAAGACGACCCTTCTATATGCGCACGAACTGCGACCTATTTTAAATTATCAATGATTGCGTTCCATAAAAGTCTGTTTAATCTCAATATTTTTGCAGAAGCCTCAGCGTCTTTCTCTGCATGTTTCCCCTTCCAACATTTTTTTCAGTAATTTATTATACCACATAAACATATACTATTCTAGCAACTTTCCCATATTTCGTGATATATCATATAATTATTTGAACATTGAAAACAATTAAAAATAAACGATGCGGTGCACCGTCGAGTGTAGTGGATGTGTGATTCCTGATGGCATTTAGATAAACATATTATTTGTTAGTTATGTGTATAAACGTGTGATTTGTTTGTTAGTCTATTCATTTATTTTAACATTTAATATTATGTGTTTTAACCTCGATTTAACTGTGTGTAAATGTCACAAGCACAAAGTTGTATGTTGAGGTTGCACCCAAGAAATTAATCATTTGCACTTCCGTAAATGGACACATTTTCTAAATTATTTTAATCTCACTATAGGAGAGAATGTGCGAATAGAAAAATTATGTTGTTTAATAATGGTAATTTACATGTTCTCACGTTTTATGACAGGACAGAATTTTGATTTATTGTGAAATTCTGATTATTATTTTATGTTAATTTTTTGGTAGGTAATTCGTTTGGAACCTAATTACATTCAAATAGGGTTTGAAAATTTCGAAAGGTTTGTGACTTCAATTTTACTGACTGTAAAATATTTATCACAAGACTTTTCAGAAATTACTTAACCGTGAAAAAGAAAATTATTGGAGGTTGTAGGTATTTGATAATTATGTGATCTTAAGAATTTGAGAGATCGGGTGGTTGTTTGGAAGAATTTAAACTTTTTTTGTATTCTGAAAAATGATCTTGTTCAACACTGACTCTTGAATTCGACTAGACTATAGTATCTACAGGGTGCTGTGCAATTTATGATGTATTAAGGATTTGCCGCCCCGCACATACAATGCTATTACTATCAGCAATATGAGTGAACTGTCACTAATGTCACAGAATACTATTAATCAGAATAGTATCTCGGTGTCGGCACCTTTGATGTAAAAAGGTCCGATTTAGAGTGGCAGCCACGTTCTTGGGGATTTTTCTAACAATGAGCTAAAGCGCAATGGCATGCTAGCTGAAGATAGGAGCAAGCAAGTGGGAGATAGATCCCTATGAACGTGGCTGCTATGCGCACGCTAAATGCGCGACGTCTTTTTAAAGGGAAAGATACCATTCTGATTAATAGCGTTCTGTGCTAATGTCATAGTCATCATTCAGATATTTGTCTTGAATTTTATTGTGAAATCACGTGATTTATTCTATAAAACTGTTATTTTTTGGAAACTGTAGATCATCGAAACATTTTTTTTCAATCTGCAGTAACTTGCTAATTATATAAAATAATTCACTTCAATTAAATATCTTGTAAGACAACCAATCAGCCACATCAGTTGGAGAGATTTCCTTACTATCTTAGTATCGGTTTCGTTTTTAAAAGGCGGCACAGTATTTTTATTACCTACGTCTAGTATAAACTCAATGTTAGCAAGTTGTTCCTCAAAATACGCACTTTTTGCACTAGACACCCAAATAACTGTTTTAAATTTTTTGTTACGACGATAAACCCTGAACAGAAGTCAATATTAAGCTACAATAATTTTATAATGAAATAAGAATTTATTACAAAGCTTAGTGGACTATTTGTTAAGTTTACTTTGAGAGTCTGGAGCCAAGACAAAGATTTTGTATTCCAGCCCAAAACAAGATTCAAAATTTTCGATTACTAGAAATTTTTCCTCATTCCACGAAATTGCAATTCGTATATTAGAAAATAAACCAATAACGAGTCCTACTTCGTCTTATACATACAATACAGGGTGTATCGGAAAAAGTAGGAAATCTCTCGGATTCAGATAGGACATGAAAAAATTAGATGACAAGTTCCTATAAAAATTTTTCTTACAGGCCCTCCCTACGAAGATATGTAGCCCTGAAGAGCGTCGCTGGAAATCGTTTTTTTTTAAATTACTTTTAAAGTACTTAATAGAATTTTATAAAAGTTAATATGATGGACACTACTAAGGACCTCTTGAAATAATGTCCTTGACACATATCTAGCTTGTTTAGTTTACCAGGGGTAGACTAAGCTTTATAACTTAATGCTTAAACTTTTAACACCCTGTGTGAAAAAGACAAAACAACAAAATCAGGTAGCTTGAACCTTAGACTAAAGAAAAGCTACTCTTGTTTATTGTCGATAAAGTGGACCGTTTTCGAGAAAAAGAATAATAAACGAATTCATGTTTTATTTAGTCATTTAAAAAAGAAAGTCTCATTCCGAAAAAAAATCAAAATTTAAAAAACGTCTGTTGGAAAAAATTTTATAGGAACTTTTCATCTTATTTTTTCATGCCCTATCCCTATCTGAATCCGAGAGATTTCCCACCTTTTCCGGGACACCCTGTATTTTTTGACGAAATATTTCTGACATTTTTAGATACAGAAAGAACATTACACAAAATAGAAGTTAATATCGATTCAAATGTCATGAAAATAAAGATAGTTAAGGCTTAAGGATAATAATATGATATAATAAATAAATATGATAATACGAAATAGAAAATAAAGTACATGATAAGAATCTTCGTTTTTCTAGAAATTGCTGATGATCTTTTTTCCAAAAACCTAAAGTGAAGAAACAAGGAAATATGTGACTTTTACATTGAGAACATACAAGCAATTGGGTAGCCTCCAGTCTATAAAATCATCAAAATCAATCAGTTGCCAATCCATCGAATTGTCGTTAACAAACCAAACAAGACCTATAAGCAAATAATCGCATATACATACAGCAATAATATAACTAGCAGTTGTAACTGAATTGATTATACACGAGATGCCGTTGGAATTAATGCAGATAGGGTAAAGAATAAGACGAAAAAAAAACACACCAAGTATACGCCTTGTGTTGTAGGTACATCAAATACATGCAGGTTTCCACGGGATATGAGTTAAGTATACAGCGATAATTCATATTCGAACTCGCGTCTAAAAAATTTAAAAATAATAAACAATAGTTCATGTATGCATAAAACGAGCGGACACAATTTGTAAGCACGTTGCAGGGCAGCCAACCGTGGAGACCCGAGATATTTGCTCCATGTAAGGTTGGTATTACACCGTGTGCTCCTCGCCACTCGATCGCTTTACAGATTTATGGCCCAACCACACTCTTAATGCTGTATTTGTTGAATACTAATTGTGGGATTTCGATTCGCATTTTTAATCTTGTCTTTGATGCTGTTGGTTTGTTGTTGTTATTTCGTTTACCATATGAATACGTGATAATGGCTTTATTTCTTTTAATTGGGTTTAATTGGACATTTCCTAGGGGTGTTACCACGGAAATAAGACAACGGGGCATTAATCTTGATGGGATTTTAGGAAGATTTTGAGATATTCGTTTTAATCTAATTTAGGCACTAATTAGAAAATACAGAAATAACCTTTTCAATATTTTCGAACAATAAGGTTTTATAATCTTTTATAACCATAAATTCTAAATATTATTAGGAGCCCTCATAAATAACATTGTACTATACCTGAAGAGCAAAATTGTTCAGTAGTAATAGTTTCAAAAGATGCGCATGAAGGAAAATGTATGCATATATTGGTACAAAGTTTACCTTACCGTAGGCCAATAATAATAAATCACATACAGACAATAAAAAAATATATTGAAATACATTGTAACATTTATAGGTATAAAAAAATACAAATTTGAATAGAAATCGGTCTAGAATTCCCAAACTTTATAGATTTACAATGATTTATGAATGTATTCAGGTAATTTTATTACGAGAGAAAAAATTAACCTTTTTGTTGATAATAGTTATTTGTGTATCAAGGCCATAAAGGTTAGCCGAGGATGCAATTCAGATGAGACCAAAAAAGCACTTTTGACCGAGGTACACACAACGTTTTTTACACGATGATCACGAAAGAATTCAAAAATGTGGTCACAAAACACCAAATTAATTTTTTTTGTGCCTCGGCCTACGGCCTCTGCTCGCAAACCCTACTCGCACTCGCAAAACTCTAGTTTCTAGGCTAGTTATACAAATAATTATTTTGGACATTTTGCTGAAAAACATAGTTACCTTAGACAACTAAAAGCCAAAGTAACTCCTGTCAAATTTCATATTAAGCGTCACTTTTTATCTCAGTTTCTGACAGTTCTGTCCCAAAAAAGTAACATCTGACAGATGTGTACAAAAAAGTGAAACTTTATTGCCACAAATAAAGCCGTGAATTGCTTGATTTTGTAACAGTCGCCTAAAATAGATATTATTGAAGTACCTGATTCCATTCGTATAGCTGCTGCAACTATATCGCGTATGGCAGGAGATCCCGGCATAGTATGATACCTTTCTTATAGTACTCGGCAGATGTAGAGCATGGCGCCCAGAGCCAGAAAATGCCGTCAAACTTTTTTCTCAGTGTAGATAGTTATTTTGAAAGGTTAAAATTTAACGCTGAGATTATGATTTTATACAATGACCTTAAGGTTAGGTTGCTTAAGTCTCGGTTATTTGATGATTAAAAGTCATAGTTTCCAGTTTTGAAACAATTATTTCTATGGCTTTAAATCCTGAAATAAACTTAACTGAAAGTCAAGAAACCGGATCTAAAACAATTATCGTTTGAAATTATGTAAAATATTGTATTATTTCATAACAAGAAAAAATGTAGCTATGAAACTCCTAAAAGGACAATTTAGATAATGATTTGTTCAATTTCATATACATTTCTGGGCGAATTTTTTACTCGTAATATTAAAATCCAATCAATTTGTTCACAGCTTCAAAATAACTTCATCATTGTTTATGCAAGTCCGGTTCTGCATACGTTTACTTAGATTTCCACGTTTTTATTGCTCTTGATCTATTATAGGCAAACTTATATTTGTAGAGATTGTTTTTGTTAGCCGCGGGTGAAATCGCCTGCACAAGCAATCGGACATGAATCATTGAGCGGAACTTGTGTACCTTGCCGTTCCTCTTCACTGTCCTACTGCAATTTGCAACTCATTCTTGTAAAAGACCTCTAATTCACATGAGAACACACAGAAATATCACGGTTCGTTCGATGGTGTAAAAAAACACTGATTTTGCCGTGCCGCATTAAAAACACCCAAGTAACACTTGTACATTGACCACCATTTCCAATCCATTATATTTACACACTTTCTTATTTCGTTTTGATTATTAATCGGCGATTTGCTTTATTTTGTGGTTGGTGCAGCGAAAATCGATAGGATTTTTCTATGTAACTAGCAGCTATGTATTATTAAGTTTCAAAATCATAAAGGGCATGATTACTGGAACAAGCCCGTGAAAAGTAAGTACAGGAAAACTTCTTTTATTTTTACCCCTCGTTTATTTGAACTCTTTTTTGGGCGCATTTGAATTCTCAAAATAAGTAAAAGTATACTGAAAAATTTGTTCTAGAATTAAGTAAGTAAAATGACAAACCAATTACAGAAGAAAAATAAACGTGGGTCAAAATAACTGTACTTAGGACAGCTTAATAGACATCTCCTAACGTGCATAAGATACTAAATTTGCAAAACAGGGAGAAGATTTCTTGCCAATAAAAGAGGAGAAAGTTTTTAAATTTTCAAATTTCAACAATTATTACGTTCAGGTGGCCACATAAATAACACATTTGTTAAAAAAGAGTAAATTTATTGTATTTATTGATACTAAATTTGATTGATTGACACTAAATGAGAATATATTTTATATCTAAAAAGATAAAGACTGATCTATAAAAAATTTTAAGAATTTAATTATTGTTTTTGTAGAAATTCATAGATGTTATCATCACTAGAATTTTATCTGCGTAGCCTCACCAAGTAATAATAAATGGAATTACAGAAAAATTACAGAAATTACCTACAGAAAATATACATGGATGAAAATACAATAACCTTACCGATATCCAGATAAACTAAATGAGATTCAAGTAATTTTTACAAATAATATCTTCTATGTTCATAAGTGTCTTCTATAATCACCAATTCCAAAGAGCTAATTACCTGCATCTGTTGCGTATTGAACTTTCGGTTAGTTAACTGAGGATTTGGTAGAGATTAAAGCTACTGGGGGCAAGTGGTTACATCAATAATACTTTGCCCAATTCAATAGTTGGAAAGTTGCAGACAAAATATTTCTTTGTTCTTAAGAAAAGCACAAAAACAGAATTCATATAAAATGCGTAAGGGTTTTTAATTGTTAAAGGATTATCCAAATTATAATTATGTTGAGACGATCCGCCTTTATTTGGACGAAAGGACGCCGAAAGGACGCCGAAAGGACACAAAAGCAAAATAGTTTGTTTCATATAAACTGCTGTCAAGTCAAATACTTTGAAAAATAGAAAAGATATCAACATGCGGTTTTCAGGATTTCAGAGATAATTTAATTGAGAAAACGATAGTGTTACCCGATTTTTTTACTTTGAAGTACATTACTATCTACAGGGTATAAAAGAAAGTCTTTTTTTGTCAAATTTTCTAACTACCGTGATTCCACAAAATTTTTTTTAATATTTTTTTGATGTAGATTTTTTTAGTCCTTACTTAATCATATATCCCAGATATCCCTGTTATTTTATAAGATACCGAATTTTTACTGAAAATTTGATTTTTTCTTTGTTTTTTGTCGTTCGGCCGTATTGTGTTTTGTAAGAACCAATCAACGTAGTTGATTATAATACCTTATGAATGGCTTTCTTATAAAAAGTATACTTTTTGTACTTTCATTAATTTATTGGTAACCAGTGGTTTATCAAAAATCGATACACGTTCGCTAATTGGTAAATTTTTTAATTCATATTTTGAGGCTATTATCTTAATGGAATAGAATGGAATGTAGTTAGTTTATGTTCACCATTGGTTTAAGTGACTTATATCCTCGAAACCGGTTTTTCACTTTTTCAAAAATTTGCTCATATTCGTGTATACCGGGTGGCTACGAAATCGTTTCACAACCCCCACCATTTTGTTACATTTAACTGTATTAATTTGAAATTTGGCATGGTTTGATTGTTGAAAGGAATAATCATTTTGACGTTTAAACAATCTGATGACACTTCCGGTGTCACTGGAAGAGCCACCTACTAACTTTCAAAATTTTTAAAACAACCCTGTATATTTTTTCCGTGAGAATTAGATTCTACTTAAAATTACCTTTTTATCGACATATCACATGATGACATTTGCTTTCAAAGTGGCAGCATAATTATTATTGCAAAAACCTGTTCAACAATATTAAATTTAATAAAAAATTTGGTAGATATCTTATAAAATAAGAGGGATATAAAAATTTTGAGAAATTGGTTTTTTCCTCATTAACCAAGGACTAAAAAATCGACATCAAAAAAATATAAAATTTTTTTTCTGGAATTCCGGTAGGTAGGTATAAAGTTTGAGAAAAAAAAGACGACTTTCTTTCATACCCTGTAGACTCTAGATAGTAACGTACTCAAAGTAAAAAAATCGGGTCACACTATTGCTTTCGCAATAAAATTATCTCTTGAATCGTGAAAACCTCATGTTGATATCTTTTCTCCTTTTCAAAATATTTGACTTTAAATTCAACCTAAAAATTCGCTTGGTACGTTTCAATTGGCCAGCAGTTTAGTAGTATTAATAGGACAGTAATTGTTTATTGGATAGTAAAAAAAAGTGACGGAATTTTCAAGACTAGATTATAACCAAAAAATCATCAATGTATCGGGTGATCATTTAAATTTCACCTCTAGATGTGAAATTTAAATGAACACCCGATATTTTTTTGTCTAAAATATAAAGTAGGAAAGATGATTTTTATTATACTAATACATTGAACACAGAAAATATAAGAAATAGTAAATAAAAAATAAATATAAAAAATAACTGTTAGTGCCAATAGTTTGGAGTGGAGTGGAGAAATGCTTAAAAAATACCAGAAAAATATATACCTACAAAAATGTACGATTTTTATTTATAAAGAAATTTAATTTATTATAAAAATAAATTTAGCCACGCGCTTGGTGCAGTAAAAAATATCTGATGTCCAGCACATGAGTTTCTTATATGTATGATACGGATCTTTGGAAAGTACCCAAGGCAAGCAAAGGCACGTGAAAATCACGTGAAAAACTGGTTACTAAGTGACGAGAAATGATAGTTTGATGACGTAGATTTGACGTAAAAATGACCTCCTAATGTCACGTCATATGGTAGACGTTCTTTTCACGTGTTATACTGGACCTCCATTTTACGTCTTTTTCAGATTCTTTTTTGTATCCCCCTTTTTTTCAGGAATAGGTAGATAATGAAACTACACGGACATACTTTTAAGGTTATATATTGGAAAATAATAATAATTAATACAAACTATAAAGTTTATAGTTTATAGCAATGCTTATATTGAAGCCGTAGGTCAATAATCATACTATCTAAAATCTAATGAATTTTGCTAATAGTTTCCGAAATATAAGTTGAGCTTTTCGAATGTGGTTAGTTCATTTTTTTTCTTTATTTCTCTCTTTGGTCCACATTTGTTTATTACATTACTCCACATGGTTGTCGAAGATATTTTTTGTTATTTCTATACTTTTCCCGGAAAACCACATTTTAACATCCATACATAATCACTCGATCTTTTCACTTTTTAACAGAAATGATCAAATTATTTCTGATAACTGGAACTATATGCTATATGATTTGATTTTCCAAATGGGAATCATATTAAAAATAAAACACAATTTCATAATCGTGTTGGTTTAAATGGTGAATCTAATCGGAAACTGACAGCTGCAGTAAATTGGTCAGCACTAGCAGGAAGTGACCCACAAAAAATCTAAAAAACTAAAAGCGTTATAACCACAAGATTTGTAAATCACCCGCTGAAAATAGTCTTAATTCGAACGTCAATAACCCTAAATAGATAATAAAGTATTAATTAATGGACATTATCATCATATTGTATGTGCGCAACCCCATTATCGAAGTAATATTATTAGCAGTTAAAACATTTAGTGTAGGTTCCCGATCGGCTGCACTAAATTACTCAAACTCCGTCAAGGAATCCGAGAGAGTGTAGTAGTTTTCGTTGTGTTGTTCTTGTCTACCCACCAAAACCCATACGGTATGGGAGTGGAACAAAGACGGGCACATGCGGTTTCACAATAGTCAGATGAGTGGATCCGTTTACGTCTCGTACAAATTAACCTGCCGACTAAATTTGTTTAAAGCATGCAATTATCATGGTCGGTGCTAGGGGAGGCCTGGCACCTCCGTGACTTTGCCTTCTCTACCACCGGCGATATATTTAAAAAGTTACATGTGACTTATGTAACTGCGTTATTGATTATACCCCACAAGAGAAGAAGAAACATGGTTTAATTTTTATTACTTTAATATGTCTTGGCACGGAAATTATGAATATTATTCGGAAGTAAAGGAAAGTCGCGATAATCTACATTCTACAACAATTCCTAGTCCTGAAGATGTAGAATGCGAAACCGGACCATTTAAATTAAAATTAAATACATGAACATTCAAGTACATTCTTGTTTCATTTTCGAAAGTCGATGAAAGAAACTTATATGTCAGTAGAGACCATGTCCAATTTTGTTGTGAGAGTGAGACAATTGTCTAAGACCTTCCAGGAACTAACAGTTAATCCCTTACACTTTTTAAGCCCATGTGTGTTTCCGCTAAAAATGTACCTGAAAAATTTTGCACACACACACCGAAACAGACCTTTTACATAACTGTAAAGTAAATCCATTGTGGCAGGTAGACCAAAGTCACGTCTTGTAAGTGTTGTGCTATCTTTAACGCAGGTACTTGTGAACGCATCACATGTCCACCTGTCTGTGTGATGTATGATCGCAAAACTGGCGCCATACACCCTCTAACTCTCTCTCTATGCCCGGTACATTAGCCACCCCTCGTGATGTCGACACATCATCCAACTCTCTTCCTACCTGTTCCTATCACAAGAACAATAACCCAAGATGTATGTGCTGTCCTTTTGTTTCTAGTTGG
Organism: Pediacus dermestoides; assembly: GCA_963942485.1. NCBI lineage: Eukaryota > Metazoa > Arthropoda > Insecta > Coleoptera > Cucujidae > Pediacus > Pediacus dermestoides. The sequence continues at coordinate 10,347,028 of OZ012632.1, read as the reverse complement.
AAACTTAACTTATATGCTTGCACGTGCTGTATGAATGGTTCGGCAAAAAAAGTACATGTTTGTTTCCTTTACTTGGAATTTTCTGAAATATTTTTTTCTTTGGGTCATTGTTAATGTTCTTTTTTCTGGGCCTTAAGATAAATATTTTTGTTTAGAAAAGGCAAGTGAATCTACTACTTTACTTTAGTTTCAGGGATCAGCAACAACATAACTTATTGGAAAGTTTACCAAAGAAAATTAGAACAATTTTTTTTGTTAAATTATTTTTATTTAGTTTATTGATACAACAAATATCAACTATATATTAAAATTGTTAATGTTAACTTATATGCTTGCACGTACTGTATATTAATGGTTTGACAAAAAAGTAGGTACATGTTTCTTTCCCTTACTTAGAATTTGCCGAAATCTTCTTTCTTCTTGAAGTCATTGTTAATGTTTCATATTTTCTAGGTCTTAAGATAACGACTTTTATTTAAGTAAAGACAAGTTAATCCACTACTTTAACTTCGTTTCCTATTGGGATCAACAATAGCGTAATTTCCTGGAAAGTTTAACAAAGAAAACTGGAAGAAAATATTAGGAAATATATAAATACATATTTTTTAATTTCAATTTTTCAGAAAACAAATAATTATTTTTATTAAGTATAATCTAACTATACAACAAATTTCAACGATATAGTGGGATTATTTTCAGCAGGCATGTTTGTCATGGTATTTCTGCCCTTAATTGCCTCTCTCGCTTTCAAGAGAGGCAAAAGCTGAAAATAATATTAATATATCAAAAATGAAGAAAAAAATGTTTTTCCGAGTTTTAATTTCTTATTAAAATGTCTTATTTATTGTCGTAAAGAGAACAAAGATGGGATGGGTGAATTTTGGGTTATTTCTGAGAAACAACTTCAAATTCGATGCTATTAATAGCAACTATAGTTCGGTTTTAAAACCGAACTATAGATCTTTAGCAGAATTTTTGTCAACAAATTGACTCCTTAAAAACCGCATACATAAAATTTAAGTAAAATGTTGTCAGTATTTCGATAACAAATTTTTAGTAAAAAGAAGTTTGATAATTTTAATAGGACGTTCAAATCAATTCAGTATTAAATTTTATTCGGATATTTTCATTTTCTTTTAAGTATAACATTAAAAATACATTCTGGAACCACAAGCGTAAGAATTTAAAACCATCTTACAAAATTCCAAGTCATTTGGAAATATGTACTAGGAAAAACATGATGTAACGTCTAAAGGCTGTTAAGGTATTTTAATGACGTAAAATTTGAAGTAGAAATTATGTTTTCATGTTTTAGAGCTTAGTTTAATGTTGAAATCAGGAACATTGGATTTTTTCCAAAAATCGCCACCTAACTTATCCTTATCTAAAATGTTTGTAGGTAATTTAAGAGGAGAATTTAAAAGTCTATTTTTAACAACAATATTGTTCTTTAGAATTTAAATTTAAAAAATGGTAGTGGACAGAAAAAACCACATTGACTTTCGTAACCCATAAATATTTCAAAATTCGAAATTTAATTAAACCTGCTTTCCTCTAGAATACTTATATCAAATCTTATCGATACTCAGAAAATCATACGGAAATAAAACATCCTTTTTTGTGTTAATGTTATTTTTCTTCTTCATAAATTAATCATGAAAATATTTGAAATCTAGTCGACATTCCTAAACTACTTGTATATGAAAATATGTTTATTATTATCTAATTTAACCTGGCGTGGGATTCTAACTCCAGCTTTCACCCCTGAATTTCCATAAAAGGACAACAAAATATTTTTGGGAAAAAAAATGTAGGTAACAAAATAAAAAATGATACCCTATTATCTTGGTAATTCGACGACACCTTGCACAAAAGATATACAAGGCGTCAAGAAAAAGATTTACCACCTACATAGATACGAATTTTTATTCTTAAAATGTGAACTTAAGGACTAATGACGTAATGACTGTAGAATAATGACAAGATAAAGTTAGACACCTTCTGCTATGACATTTATTATTCTACATTTCATATTACAAATAATTTATAAAAATAAGACTATAAAGTTACATGAGTTTTGCTTTATTTTTCAAATAAGGTTTCAAAATTAATGTAAACTATAATACATTATTTTGTAGATAACTTTTTTACGCTGGGAAACATGATACTGTTACGTATTACGTGTTTTGATTGCAATTATAATTTTTTTTTTAAACTAACCACTGAAAATCATTTAGAGATCATTTTGAATTAAGTAATCAAAACTGTAGTCCGGCTGCTTATTGAAAAAAACTTGGGACCATTCAGGGTACATTTCAAGATTAGTACCGTTCTGTCCAACCCTCTTAAAGCCTTTTAGACCCTGGTATATGACTGGAATTTAGGTTTCTTTGTCAGAGCTTTCTTTACGAAAATTTGCCAAATTGTGCAAATGTCCATATTGTGTTCATTTATTATAGAAAAGTGTAGGGTGGATTAGGTTAGCCTATGCTCAACTAGAAACTAAATTTAAGATTCAGCTATTAATGAATTCAAGAAATTATCTGAACCGAAGTGAAGTTCTGTTTTGTGTTTAGATGTGTTTTTAAATATTATTGTTTAGTTATTAGTTTTGATTTGATTTCTATCTGAAGGTCACTGCAAAAACATGCATTAAATTTGTCTCCGAACCCATAAATTTTGATTACAATAAACATTGTTCTTCCCCGCCGCGCCGTGCGTATATAGAAGCCCTTCCTTCGATCGTTCCCAAATAAGACATTCGATCATATCGGAATTATGAGAAAAGACAAGGCTTTATTCGTGGTTGGCATGTCACGCAAACTATTTTTATATATATTTCATGTTACTGGCTTATTAAATGATGTCCACATATAATGGATACATCAACTATGGGCTTATCATTTAATTTACTTTTTATTAGTCTATATAATACCCATATTTCACGTCTATACTCCTCATGTATACCTTGCATTTCCTGATGATGAATGAAATGAAAGGAAACAATACCTATCAGATTGCCGCGGCGCGCACACGGCGATGACATAGTGAAACTAAAACTAAAACTCATCATTCGACATCAATTAGATTGAGTAACAAAAAAAAAACGAACACGGAATAGTATAAAGAAATAGAAAAAAGTTAAACCTAATTCCCCTGCACACTCTATCTCACTCGATCAATCAGAGCAGTTGGCAGAGTGTTGTTGTATAGTGGATCTTCTGAGATAGCTGAAGCGGTAAATGATCGTCACACATGGAGGATTCACGTATATATGTCCACCATACGCGTCAGATTTACCATCCGTGACCGACATCTAGTCAGGCGTGGAGGTTTTGTCAAATTATGATTGTGTTTGTTACATCTTCGCCTCCATCGATGGGAAACATCACCATATACACCTGCCTGGAATTTTCGGACTGTTAATATGTATACCAGGTACGCTCAATTGCGTTCTCCTGCTGGTGATGCACCTTGCAGAATAAGAAGTTGTGTCGTGTACCGTATTTAAATCCGTTCTTCCGCTTTATTGAGCAGGAAAAATGATGTGTACTATGTATATTGGAACATGGTGCAGCTTGTGGTGTTCCTGCTTACTGCTGCTTCTGATTGATGTTTGATACACTTGGTGATTACACTGTGCGCTGTAAAACAATTTTACGCGGTCTGATGCCCTACATGTTCTAACTACTGTTTGAAGATGATTTGTATGGGGTAGTTACAATAAACTCTAAAGTTATCAACTAGAACCTAGATAGCTATGCTTAGTGTTTAATTTAAGATTGATAACTTCTTGGAAAAGAATGTGCGATTTTTGAATAATTGTGTTTGAAATAACTATTTTTTTCCACAGTTTTTCACTAAAAAATGCACTTATTAATAATTACTCTAAGTATCGATTTTGGTAAAATTTTTGTATTATTATTAAAGATTGTTACAAATTTGAAAAGGGAACGCCAGTGGTGGGGTGCAGATATCATATTAGATTACAATAATTTTGTTCTTTATGAGAATTAAAAAAAAAGACACCTCAAGTAATAATCTAACCCAATCGAATAAATAATAACAATTCGCGCGAAATTCCTCACTATTGCTAACTTCGTTATTATTGGAGCTACAAAGTCGGTTAACTTAATAAACTAGTAGCATTTTTTCCGCTGATTATAATGGTGAAAACAGAAAAACAATTGGCCATCTGGTTTTCGAGATATTCACAAAAATAACATTTTTTTAAATGGAACACCCTGTATATTTTTGCAAAAATCGATGATAAATTAAATTCTAAACAATGAATATTCTTATGCTTTTTTGACAATTATTTAAAATAAACGAGTTATTTTGAAAAAAAGTTTTCAAAGTTTTAATATCAAGTAGCCATGAAAATTATAATTTTGTAAATTTTCAATATTTCCGTAATTCTTTCAAGTATTTTTCAACTTGCTCAAATTCAAAATTATGATTGTTTGGTTTTAATAAATTACTATTCCGTTTTATGGCTACTTGATTTTAAAGAATTGCAAACTTTTTTTCAAAAAAACTCGCTTATTTTAAATTATTATCAAATAAAGATGAGGACATTTTTTGTATAGAATTTAATTTACCATCGATTTTTGCAAAAATATATAGGGTGTTCCATTTAAAAAAAATTTATTTTTTTGAATATCTTGAAAACCAGATGGTCAATTGTTTTTTGTTTTCACCATTGTAATCAGCGGAAAAAATGCTACCAGTTTGCTAATTTAACCGACTTTGTAACTCCAATAATAACGAAGTTAGCAATAGTGAGTCACTTCGCGCGAACACCCTGTATATAAAAAATTATAAACTTTATGAAAAATGAAAAACTCAGTTAACAACCTAACCTTTCCCGAACTTGAAATTATGGTATTTTATGGAAATTGCTACCTTCCTAACAACCTAACTTCCCTCCAACTCGAAATTATAGAATTTTATAGAAATTTTTTTCTTCCTAATAACCTAACCTCTATTCCTGCAATCGAAATTATGGTACCTATGTACTTTATAAAAAATGAAAAACCAGCAACATTTTTCGATTTGAACCCAAAATTTCAGCTGCAGTAGCCAATAGAAATAAAAATTTCCAACATAATTGGTTCACTGTAGTTCCAAGACGTCAAAAATTTATAGAAAAATATAAACATGAAAATGCCGCAAATTTAGGTTTTTCATCATTGCCATTAAAATGTAATGATTAGTTTATCAATAATTATTATGATAGGTATACGGTATACTAGAGAGTATATTTTAGTTGACGAAAGTTTTACACATCGAAAAGTTGGCTTAACAAATTTTCAAACTGCTGTAATATGGAAAATATTGAGGAGCTCCGCGCCGTTTAATTTGAATGTTTTTGTAATTATTGACTCCAAATTAATCAAACAAATTCAAACTTCTTCAAAATCGCTCAGGTACCACATACGTCAAGTTTAGCAACTTTTCTAACAAGTTCTTTTCCCAATAATGATTGATATACTAATTGCAACGAGTCATCAATAACGTAAAATACCAAATTCGTCTGACCATATAAATATTAGTTTTTGTTAAAAATAACTGATATCAATTACTGATTTGAGTTACGAGGGTGGATCAATAAGTGTTTGAACTGGCTTCCAAAAAAAAACTAACCTATGAATCAGTCTGAAATTTAGTATGGTGTCGTTTGAAAGATGGCAGTACACGACGGTAATGTCAACTTCCCTCAGAAACGCCACCTGTCTTCAAACACGGGTACTTATTGATCCACCCTCGTACTACAGTGACTCGATCACTATTGCCAGATATTTATCACTATTTAAATTTACTCGTTTCGTCAACAAACTTCAAACTTGTGTGTAAAAATATCTAAGCAGCAGAATTAATGGTATCTTTAATCCACCATTTTGAACAGGAATTCCACGATTGATATCGATAAATGCTGATAAAGACGGTAGGAATTTATTATAAAAATTAGGTACTTAGGTAATTTACAATATTCATTGCAAAGTGCAACCCTCCAAATCAGTCAAATTGAAAGATTGGTTCCAAAATAGTGGGAGAGGGAAATAAATTCGTCAATTATATTTTATAAATTATGGGAGTAAATTCTGACAGGTAAAAAATACCAAAAATTAGAATTTGGCAACATCGACTTCTGTAAATAAATTATTTAATAGCCTCCGTTAATTTTATGAAGTTAATACACCTCGTGATTAAAAACTTAATTTTATGCAAGTGCACACACATCTACTAATTATTTATAAAATGGAAAAAAACTGCTGATTTTTTCGATGTCATATGGATACCTCTCCGAATTCCAAAAAAACTAATTAATTTTTTCTCCGAAACCTCTCGGCAACTTTTAAATAAATTCCATTGACAAGTAATTAAACATTTTTAGTAAAATGCATTTCCACATCATCACATGTCACGTCGCAAATTATTTAGAAAGCTTTTCGGTCGTTACTGATTGGTTTGGGTGACAATTATTTTTATTATTGTACAGTGCATATGGAAATCCAGCATGACTGCAATTGATAATGAGACAAATGGAGCGTATCAATGAAAACATAATTAAACCAGCAATTGACTTAACGGCGGCAATACACACCGGTTTAATTCATAAGTTTAACTAAGTATTTGTACTTTTTAATAGATAATTACCTAGTAGCAGTATAACGTAACTATCACTTTGTAAAGATGTTATGTTGATGCACGGTTTTCGACATGCAATTACGTGAGATGTGCATGTGAATTACCAATATTTCAAATACAAATTCGCTATGTTAGTTTAGTTGTATGTACTCGTACATAAGGTAAGGTTTGTTAGTTCTTTTATCCACGTTGTGGTACAAAAACTACGCTGGAGATGATGGTTTATTCAAATGTAGCAAAGTGAGATTCCCATGCCCTTCCAAGAAGTACCAACAGCACGATATGTGTGAGTTTAGAAAATATTACAGTTTTTGATAACTGTTTAACGAAATAACAAAGATGAAGGAATGTATAGGATTTCAATTTGAATTCTTTTGGTATTTCAAAATTAAATAACGCATAATAAAAGTTGATGTTTTTAATATAGTAGTATGCAACAATATGAACTTATTCCTAGGTTTTTTCTTGAGCAAAATCTAACACTTTTTAATACGTTGAATATTCTTGTTCTTGATTATTTTACAAAAAATTTCGAAAATTTTCACATTTAAATTCAACCAATTTTGGTTCATTTTCTATGAGTGTGTACGTACATTTACGAATTGATTCATAACAAATCATTTTTGACCTGAATTATTGAAAATGACCGAATATTCATCACATAATATTTGAAATAAAATTGGATAGTATAAAAGTAAAGAAACCGAGAGATTCCTAGACTCCAATGTTTTTGGCAAAAAAGTCTTACGAGTCAACATGCTACTTTGAATCAAACATAAACCTCGGCTTGATTGCAAAAAACTCACGCTACCAAACATCGTACGACAGTTCATATTTTCAGCCTTCGAATTTTCGAATATTTTGGTCGTATCTACTGCAAATATACAGGGTGTTTTAGGATTAACTGGACAAACTTAAAATCTGAATTCAGGACCTCAAAATAAGAAAAAAAATTTCTATGGAGGTATGTCCGGAAACGTTTCGCTAAAGAGTTACGCCCCTCCAAAGATGTAGGCTAAAATTACGTTTTTAATTTTTTTCTCAAATTTGGATAAAGATAAAAAAATGAACTTTGGTAGGGATTTTATACTAATAGAAACGCTTCTAATGACAGCAGCCTGCTGGCCATTTTCCATTTTATAAAATAATGCAATAATTTCCAAAATAACCATGTGGATCGGGAATATTTTATTTTTTTATGTAAAAAGTATCAGATTTATGAAAAAAATAAAAGAGACAAAATACTTTCTAAATGAATCTAGCTTTTTTATATGACAAAATTCGGGTCCGTTAAAGAGTTTCAATAAAAATATCTGATGTGCCCAACACATGACTTTCTTATACGGATAGTATCACAATAATTACTTTTCGACCCTCGGATTCAACTATCAAAGCGCGCTATGAGAAATATAAAGTGTTTTAGGAATATCTCGTTTTTTTGAAAATTTTTTGACGGAATTTCAAAAAAAAGTTCAAACAAAATTTGTTCAAAATTCAATTCTAAATCAATGTTAAAGAATAAAAAAATCTCATAAATTGTTTATTTTTCAAGATATTCTTAAAAAACCTAAAAATGTCTTCAGGTAACTGTCACTTGTTTTGGTGCTAGATGAAAAACATTTAATGTGGCACCCACAATTTTGTTCAAACTCTTAAATATGAAATTTGAATCAAATCCGATAACTCGTTTTTGAGTTATGGTGGATACAGACAGACAGACACACAGACAGACATCATGGCAAAAATAGTCAAAATGGATTCAGGGGCCCTCAAAACGTGTAAATCCATCAAAATCTCGAAGTCGAAAAAAATCACGATTACAATACTTCCTTATACTTCGTATAAGAAAGTAAAAATTAAAGAGGGATTGCTGATTTTACCCCATTTATCGATAAGGGATGATTCTAAAAATATTCTTTAGAAAAGTTTCCATTAGTAGAAAATCCCTACCAAAATTAATTTTTTTATCTTTATCCAAATTTGAGAAAAAAATTAAAAACCTAATTTTAACCTCCATCTTTGGAGGGGAGTAACTCTTTAACGAAACGTGTCCGGACATACCTCCATAGAACATTTTTTCCTTATTTTGAGGTCCTGAATTCAGATTTTAAGTTTGCCCAGATAATCCTGAAACACCCTGTATAATCATTTCAAATTCATCATAAATTTATTCAACTTTCAGTGAAGTTTTGTCCACTTAATAAATAGAGTAATCGGCCAAAATATTAAAAATAATAGTAATCATTCGGGTCTTTTTAGTGCATAGATATTGAAAGTATTTGTCGTAGAGTTCAGTTTTTTATCGATTTAAAACTAAGTGCTAATAACTAGGTACTAATAAGTTTTTGATGTACCGTCATTATTTTCAGAACTAAATTGGGAAAACTCCAAAAACGATGGTCAATAATTTTTAAGGCACCCTAAAAATATTTTTTTGTGATTCTTGAGACTGACCTATTAATTTTGGATATGTCACTAAGGATCTGAGGTCCTAAACTATTCGTCTTTTCTCTTTATATAAATGAAAATTACCAAGAAGAAAATCTCCAAAGACAGTAGCAGCTCCAGATATTAAAATATCTCCTTGAGTTTAGCTATAGGTATTTCATGATAAAGATATAGAATTTAATTATTTATAATCTAGGTGGGTACATATCCTGTTTCGGTTAAAGGAAATTTTCATATTCCAAAATTTAACAGGCATCCTTCTTTATTATTTATTAATAAAGTTTCTTTCGAAGGGGATAAGTTGCAATATCGTATCACCAAACTATAAAATGAAGTATGAACCTCCAAAACAAATTTTCAAAATATTGACAATGAGAAAAAATGCATTACTGGTGACTTAAACTATTGGGAGTTTAGTTCAACAAGTTGAAAATAATGTCTACTGGTAACTATCACTATCAACTATCACACTATCCATATGATGGCATTGCTATTAAAAAATGGAAAAAAAACTGTAAAGTTTTTCTGAATCATACAGAGCCATAATTACAAGTTACACATTGTTACAAATTAAAGAAGAAGTATATACAAAAAGCTCAAGATTGCTAAAATATTTCCAATATTCAAAAAAGGAACATTGGTGAAACTGTTATACGTAGGTTAATTTTCATTTTGACTTTCTCTTTCAAAGTTCTTTGAAATTTTAACTTACAATTAGAGTTTAGGATCGTCTTCTCAAATTCTTTGAAAGAAATCTATTTTTATTCAGGGGCAGAAGGGATGTAGAAAAAATTATATTGAAGATATGATAGATGTAAAGAAGAAGTGAAGATCCGAAGGGCAACTTAAAAAGCCATTTGATACTATTAGCCATCACAAATATCGACCGAGAAACTATTTGTTATATTTTTAAACTTTTTGTAAAAAGTTTCAGAAATTAGGAGCTTCACAAGGCTCAGTATTTGGACCTATAATATTTGTCGTATCAGGGTGTATCAGTTTTAATCGAGCATACTTTAATGGTACATTCTCCTAGTCGTCCAGATTCGGAAAAATGTATATTATATACATCTATCTCGATTTCTAAGAAAGATGCAGGGTGTTGAAGTTTACAAGAAAAAATCATTTTATTGCAATAACTTCTATAAAAAAGCTTAGATTCAAACAGAATTTTGCATGCCTGCCCTCCTCCCTAAGGACAATTTTATCAAGATATTTTCGATTTTGGGGGGTAGTAGCGTGCAATTCGGCCACATCTCAATTATTTCAAAGAAAAAAGCATGCCACTGTAATTTTTAAGAAATATTTTTTTATCTATTGAATTCCTTGTTCAATTTGGAGTAAACTTTGCTTTAACAGAACAAAAATTGAAGTTTTAGTTCCAGAGATAATTAGTTTTTTCGAAAGACGTGCCAACTTGAAATTAGTCACAAACCAAGTAACAAAAAATAATTATAAAATTACAGCAACTGTTCAAAATGCAACCCGCCAGCCTCGATGCATTTCTGACAACGTTATCATTCCCGGATTTTTTAGTAATTTCAAGTCTTTGGAAAAAATTAATTATCTCTGGAACTAAAACTTCAATTTTTGTTCTGTAAAAGCAAATTTCACTCCAAATTGAACAAGGAATTCAATAGATAAAAAATATTTTTTTAAAATTACAGTGGCGTACTTTTTTCTTTGTAATAATTGAGATGTGACCGAGTTGCCCCCCCAGAATCGAAAATATCTTCATAAAATTGTCCTTAGGGAGGAGGACAGGCATGCAAAATTTTGTTTGAATCCAAGCTTTTTTATGGAAGTTATTGCAAAAAAATATTTTTTTCTTGTAAACTTCAACACCCTGTATCTTTCTTAGAAATCGAGGTAGAGATATATAATATACATTTTTCCGATTCAGGACGACCAGGAGAATGTACGATTAAAGTTTGCTCGATTAAAACTGATACACCCTGTATACAAACAATACTACTAAAATACTAAATAATATCTACAAATTAATAAAAAAAGTTGGTTTTGGAGATGATCCTTCTTCCATAATCATCAAGCGAGTTAAACGGAGTTAATCAATTCAAGTTTGGAGTGAAAATGAAGTGAGTAGTGCAAATGCGGACTATTTATTTTTTAAATCCCATCCTCTATTTTTTGGATAAGGAGAATGAAAAAATTAGTACTCATCAAGAATGTGCCATTTTGCAAAAATATTCAATTGAAGATACGACCATTTAAAATACTCTTCTTGCCATTTAAAAAGCGTAAAAAATTACTACCAATTCTGACCTGCAAAAAATTGACTAGATTATCTTCAGTTTAGAGAAGAACTGGAGAAACTTATCACAATAAAAATACGCCTGAAGTCAAAAAGCGACCCTAGAATGATTTAACAAAAAGCAAATAGGTTCATATTTTTGAGACAAACTTGCAATTAAGAGAAAGTGCGATCCTTCTGAAATACCCTGAAAAATGTACCTAGTATTTCATAAATGGTGTTCTATAGAATATTCGAAATAGACCAAGAACCGAGTTGAAATAAAATCAACTGAATACATATCTTTGATTTGTTATAATGGAAATCGCAAAGCGTGAACCACGTTTCATGTCACTCTAAACGTCTACATATACAATTTTTTCCTCTGTAGTTTCAAATATGCCCTCTCATGCGTTTCCACGTCTATTATACAGTATTTTAGGGAGTGTTAATGTGTTTTGTTAGTCCGCTAAGTGACTAGTCCCTACTTAATATTATCTTTATGCCTATGTTATTGTGCAGAAAGACAATACTCGTAAATTTCCATTACATCAATGATCATTCGGAAAAGGAAAAATTGCGAGCCTCAAACAGAACAATTAATTCAATGTGTCTAAAAATAGCCTTTTCCCTTATATGTGCGTTGAAATTTTTTCGTTCTTATATGTGGGATTTTTTTGGGTAAATGGACAGAGAAAAGAAAGCAATTAAGACCGGCGTCCATTGTCTGCGATGTGTGTGCAATATTTGACATACGTTATTCTCACCGCGCCACGAAACAACAGTCCAAAATGCTAACACACAACAAGAACGTTTAGAGAAATGCAATCCATTATTCAGGGAGACAGCGGTAATAGCATATGGGTCTGGGAAGCTGTGGGGGCATATCCTCACACTCGCACAACAAATAAGACAAAGAGGGCAGAAGTGGTGGATCGTGAGGCTCAAGGATAGGAAGAGAGAAGCGAAACGGTGGAGAGAAACTGATTATCAGGAATTTGTTCAACCACACACACACATTTGTACCTCAAACACCTTCCTTCGGATTATTGTTTTCCCACAATTTCAACAATTGCAACATTCGACTTGTAACTCTTAATTATCTGAAACTGTCCTAGAAAAAATTACATCACCACCAAGGACTTATTTCAGCTAAGAATTTTCACTTCACCAATTAAAAATTTGATTGGGGTTGATAACTTCTTGGGTGGTTTAGAAAATATAATAATAAAGTTAAATTACAACGTGGGAAGTTAAATTGCAATTAAAGCAACTATGTATGTGTGTGGCAAACATTCATAACACATCGAGAGGATCTTATTTCTGCAATTATCGTAAATTCCTGAGTGGAAAGTGGAACACAAGGGCTTATATGTGAATAATTTTCGATATGAATTCGGAATGGATTCACATGGATAATTGATGAAAGCCCGCCCGTTGTTCATACACAAATTAGTGTATAAGTTTTGAAGTGTGTTATGTGTATATACTCGAATATATATGGTATAAGTTGAGCTTCGCACATATATATCTCTTGTGGAAATGACAATATCATCAAGAGAGCAAGACTCACTACAATGCTTCATGTAAGCATTTCAACTGCTCTTCTAAGTGTACGCTTTATTGTGTTGCGATGACGCTTCTTGATTTGAGGGCTTAACATTACCATTTACTTGCTTGTTTCTCTTTCATTGTTTGCCATTATCACATTCGCCTGATAAATGCCCCTACCAAATGTGAGATACTGTACTTATGCTTTTATTCAGGGCGATGGGCAAAGTGGGCGACATTTGTGAGTTTTTGGTGGAATTGAAATTTTATCTGGCTAATGGAAAAAAGCTTGGAGTAGATTTGGTTTAAGTATTAGTGAAAAACGGAAAAAATTGCAAGAAAAACGTATATTTTTCAAGTTGTTAAATGATAGTATCTTCAAAAGAGGATGAAGCATTTTTTTAAAGTCAGTTACTTTTGGAGTTTCAGATATTAAATCGTTTAAAAAAGCTTGTAGTATATTGATTTAAAGCATTTAAGTATTGCTGAAAAAGGTAAATTTTGGAAGTTGATGAAGGATTTTTTCTATATTCAGTAATTTTTTGAGTTTTGGATGTTCCTTTTTTATGATCATCAATATACGAGTACGAGTTTGTATTTAACGAACATTTCAGGCGCATAAGCGTTTTCTTATTACAATTTGTATACTTTCTCATTACTTCGTATAAGAAAGTAAAACCGGACATAAACGGTAACTTTTTACTTATGAATTAACATAACGCAGTAGATTTTCAATGCTAATCTATTTTTGAGAATAAAATTTAGAATTTATTCGATTTGCAATCAAGTTTTTGTTAACTAAATAAAGATTTAGTAAATCGTTTATATTTTTATTACATGAAGTATACTATTTTCTATTTGGAATTTCCAAGACGAAATTTTTCTGGACAAGGTTGGTAAATGTTTTAAACGGGATATTTCGATACTTTATGCTTTATGTTGAGAGAATGGTTTTTATTATACCTAATGTCATGTACCAAAAAGAGATTTCTGATACCATAGTAAAATTGCTCTTAAACCAGAACATTTTCATAGTTTTCGAGAGAAAACCAGGACACCAGGACAGATGGGGCAAAACCAGGACGTCTGGTAACCTTACAATTAGGTACTTACAAAAAATACTGTAATTTGTTATGTCCAGTGCAATACATAGATTTTTTTTTATATTTGATCATGGTTTGCCGTTTTTTTATGTTAATTTTAAATATCACACTGACACTACACTATTCTATACTATAATCCCAATAAATAAGGAGTGACTCATAACTACTACCGGTTCGCAATCTTTACGAAACGTTAAGTATTTTAACAGAAATCTCCATTATTGAGACCTTCAAAATATCATGCGACACTAGCGATCGCAGCGGGAACTATTAAAGATGGTCTCAATAGGGGCAAAGTGTCAAAATAATAACTTGTCATTCCTGTAACCATTAATTAGGTAATGTTCTTTGCTATAAAAATGGGACGACTTATTTGCAAGTATTTTTATAGTAACATGTAGATATATTCTTTTCAGAAGTTTACGCTCAATCGCGGGTCCTAAAAGAAATACCGTACCAAAAGTTGCAAATACTCTGTTTGCACAAACAAGGAATATATATTTTTAAATTTTTTGAACGTTCACTGACATCGCACATAATAATCAGCCCTGAATTTATAACTTCTTGGCCTTCCTTCATATTACGCGTGTTGGGCGTTGCGTTCGCGTAATTGCATAGTTTCTCTAACGACAAAACGAACATTTCCACCTCTTAAATGCTATTAGATTCATGAAAATGAAAATTTTTCTATCTTGGCAACGTCATTTTGTCCCCGGCTCAGCGCCGCCTTTCGCGTGGCGGTAATTTTCTTCCTCAATATTTCGTACAGAAATTATTTGCCGCATACTCACACAATATTTTTACTAAAAAATTCCAATGGCGCGATCGTGGAGCAGCCGCTTGACAATAACAATGTCAATGAATATACGTCAAATACGTCATTGCCGTAGAATAGAATATTTACCTTGGTGGCATTGCATTCCATCTAGTTTTAATTTAAAGTGCAATAAAATAGTTGAAGTCAACTAATTATTATTTGTTACCGCCTATGGAATTTCAAACGCCGGTTGTTTTGCTTCCCGCGGCGCTCTAGATGTTACAAATGAGTCACTCCTTATTCATTGGGATTTAGGTCCTATAAAGAAGTTGAATAGTACTTACAGAATAATAAATTTTAGTGCTTTTGGTCAAAAGTAGGAATTATGTCTATTATATTTGGGTCTATTCTAAAATTATTTTTTTGTAGAGGCAAAAAAATTACACGTGCCTAAATTTTACATTTAGTTTACCGCACGTCAAAATTGGAATATAAATTCTGATTAGTCCATATACCTTCAATTTGATTATCTATTAAAATATATAACTTTAGATTTAACAAACTTAAATTAAATGTAATTCGATTGATCGAAGTATCGAAGAAAATAATATTCACAGTTATTGTGAATGAAGATCCTATTTATTACGATATAATTTTTTTAAATATATACGTAGATAATATTAATTCAATTTTGTGGTCCACAGAAACAAAGCCAGAATTAAATCCCTTTATTACATGTCAGTATTTCAATTATGTACAAAAATATAAATTGGTTAAATCCGCTCCTGTATTGTCCAATCCAACATAACACATTGTGGCTATTCAAAGAGTTTTTTTCTTCTTCAAGCTTCATACAAAAGCAATAAAATAATATTGTAACCGCAAATTTCCTGACAGAGTGCTAATGCTGCTGACTGCTACTGGTCATGCATTCACAAATCAAAAATATTTCATACTAAAACCTTAACGATATCATTCACAAAATACACCAAATACGTGATGCATTGTGTTTGAAATAAACGTAATTTATTTTATAGCTAGATGTATCAGGTATATAAATATATTATTATAACTATTTTTTACCATTGTATTCTATGAATTTCATTCTAAAAATAAATGATTGAATTGAATTTTACTTCGGCTTGAATCAAACCGTGGATACTACAACTAAACAGAACATGACAAAAAAGGAGCCTTGTAAAAGATGAAATAAGTGGGCAGTAGGTACATTCATGCACACGGTCAATTTTAGTTTTCTTTAGAATGCTAGAAAACATGTATTTCTTGGAATTCGTCCATTAGCCACATGACAGCACAAAAACAAGCTTTGCTATTATATTGTTCATACCCAGCATGTGCGTATCTTATCAGACGGGGGGGTTGGAGTTGACACATGCAAATGCAAATCTTGGGTTTTTTGCAAGCAGACTAGCACATATTTCTTAGAATATTCCGGACTTGGGGTTGTAAAATCCTATTGTGTGTATGGGAAATAACGGGAACCATAAAGTCATTTTAGGTGTAGGTTGGTTTTGTTTAGCTGATGTAGGTACCGATATTGTGTCTATTTAGACGGTAGCGTGAAAAAAATTTCAAAACAGAACACAATCAGATGTAGGGTAGTGTAATTAGTAATAGTTCTTGACTAAAGTATTCAACAAAATAGGCTTTAGTGAAACCTCATAAATTATTTTTTAACATTTAATTTATTTTTTGCTCCTAAAAATTCAACTCGATTTGATAAAAATTAGAATAATGAAATTTGAAATATTCTGTCTGTTGAAAGTCGAGTCTATGACGTCATGGCATCTTTGGAGTCAGCCATAAACACCTTTACTGTCACAACATATTTAATAACAATATATATATATTTAATGTTTTTAGAATAACAAATTGTTACAGAATCATATTTGTGGAAGTTTTTTTGGCACAATGTAACGGTTTTTGGCCTGTAATATCATTGAGAATAAGCTAAATTCATACTTTGGTTTTTTGCAAATAACGTGCGAGTTTAATAAGTTTATTTTTATTATGTCGCTGTCTCAAACATCTAGTTTGACAAATATAGTCCATCGGAGTTTTTAACACAGAATCCGGAATTAGAACAATAAAAAGTAAATCCACACCTGGGATGATTTTTGGTTTCAAACTGAAAATTATCAATTTTCTTCTAGCTTTTGACAAAATTACTGTATGGACTAGTCGAAGCTGCGAGAGAAACGGTTTTTAAAAATGTAATATTTACTGCTATGGTTGTTTTATTATGAATTTCAATTTAATTTTGAAAATTAATTTTACTCTTCCACATCGCACTGTACCTACAGATGCAATAACGTCACATCTCCCCTGCACCGTACGCCGGTTATTTTCAGAATGGTAACTTTTCTTAATTTTTTTACATATGAAGACGACGTCAGAAAATAATAAAATTTTAGATTTTTGCTTTTTCAGAATTTGCAATAAAAAAATTGATAAATATACATTCATATGCGACAATCATAATCTACATGAAATATTTTAAAAGAAAAATTTTAATTTGGAAGTGAAAAACTAAAGTAAAGAAACTTTTTCCATTCGCGCAAAAATATTCTAAACAAACTTCTATAGTGTTTTTTTCTTAATAAAAAATAAAAATAATTGCCTATATAAAAACACAAATTCCGAGACAAATTCTGATCAAATTCGCTAAGCGATTCCAAATATATATTTTTTGAAACAGCCACTTCGCGATTATTGCACCAATTTTGCTTAGAAAAATCGTCTAATATAAACTAAAAGTGTGGTTATAGTTTTAAAACCGATCAGTGGTTCTAAAAGTGTAACGTTTTAAAACAATCACCTTACAAATTTATCTGAGAATGTTTAACTCAAAAAACTTTAAATCGAGATTATGACGGTTGTAGTAATAATAATAATAATTAAAATTAAATGAATATAGTAATAATAATGATATTTTTCCTCTACATAAAAATGCAAATTTTGTCAAAATCCGTTCAGCAGTTCAAAAACTATGGCACTTTAAACAAGGCAAGTAACGCAAAAATTGTACAAACCAAAAATTGTTTTAAATGTTACAATTTTGGGACCACTGGTTGGATTTTGGAGAAATTTACTTTATTACTTGGTACATGTTGGTTTTATTTATAATAAAAATTAGAAATTTTTTATCTGATCGTGGTTTCAAAATTGTATATCAATAAAACGACAATTTGCGATTTTAGCACCAATTTCGTTTAAATAATCGTCTAATATAAAGTAAAATTATGGTTACGGTTCTTGCTGCTTTTTCTTTAATAGTGTCAACATTACTTTATGTAAAACTACATACTAAAATCGATCAGTGGTTCTAAAATGATAACGTCTTAAAACAATCACTCTATAAATTTGTCTGAGAATGTTTAACTCAAAAAAACTGAACTAAAACGAGATTATGCCGATTGTAATAATAATAATAATTAAAATTAAATAAATATAACAATTATAATGCCAATATTTCGCTACATAAAACTGCAAACCTCAAAATCCGTTCAGCAATTCCAAAACTATGGCACTTTAAACAAGGAAAATAACATAAAAAAACAAAAATTTGTGTCATTTAAACGATATAATTTTGAGACGACTGATGGTCGGATTTTAGTGAAATTTACTTTATTTTCAAACGGCATATAACATGGTGTTATAAGACTGAGTAGGCAAGGTATAAGTTTCATTTCTATGACACCACTCTTCAGCGGCATATAAGTAGGACTTATACTCCGGCGGAGTATAAGTTATATCATTATCTGCAAAAATGTATGACAGTTGCAAAATTATTTATTAAATTGATTGTCATATTACGATTAGAATGATTCCTTTTGAAAATAAAATATTGTATTTTATTCGGAGTATAAGCACTTTCATGTGACTCCGTATGGAGTTAATTCTCCTCGCTCCGCTCGGCGCTTACGCCTCCATACCTCTTCACATAAAAGTTTCGCTTATACTCCTAATAAAATAAATATCTATTATTACAAAGCTACATATTAATTTTAATAATTTTATTCATAATAATAATCTGAACGTTTTTATCTGGTGATTTTAGACGGTTTTCGTTTCAAAATTGCACATCCATAAAATGATATCATTTTCAAACCACTACTGTTAAAAAATCACTGTTTTGGAATCGCTAGTTGGATATTGGTTAAAGAACCATAATTTCAAAGCTTTGAGAGAAAGTCACGAACTTAATATAACTTTTTCTGTATTTATAGTTGCACTTTTCAAAAATAAAAAATTTTCGAGGGTAATTCGGATTTTCGTTCAAAATTCTTTATTTTAAAACTGTATGTTTTTTCTCGAAAATATTCATGAATTGTTTATATAATTTTTTTCTGCATTTTATCAAAAACCGCATCTTTCGAAGATTGTTAATTTAAAATATCTGATGTGTCCAACACATGTCTCTCTTACACGATGTGGAGGATATAGATCGATAGATGGATTAATCTTTGGAAAATACTGATGCCGTAAACAAGAACCACGTGGTCCACATCCGATATTTTATTAATCAATTAATTTAGTTATTACTTTATATCAGTTCAACAGGGTGAGAGTGGATGTCTTCGTATCAATTCGGAAACGAATTAGCAGGATTGAATTGTATGGAAAAGACACCAGCAAAAACTCTAGCAGTAGGTAATAATTTTATAAAAATATCTTCTGGTATATTCCGGTACTAACGATCAAAAATATTTTTTAAGGAATTAAAAAAAAAGTTAGAACAAAATAAATTCAAGATTTAATTCTAAAAAATAAAAATCTTTCAAATTGTTTCTTTTTAAAGATATTCTAACTTGTGTTGTTATTAGAAGAACTAAATTTAATGTGTGGATGAAGATTCTTAAAACAACAGTTTATATTATTATAAAACACCCCGTACATGAGTACCATTTCTTGAATATTTCCTCTAAGCCTTCCGAATTTTTACAACTTACGAGGTTAAACCAAAAAACATCAACTTTGAAAGTAAAATTATTGTTTGTCTTTACTTAACATATCAGTTGCTTTATTTCCCGTTATCCATCTGATTACCTATTATATTATTATAACCTTATTGGTATTGCACATCCGATGTGACTCAATAATCGTTCACTTTCCAAGTCACCTACATACATCGTATTTACAATTTTATTACATTATTATTATTATTACAAAATTCCATTTCCAATTTTTTTCCTAAAAATTATTGTTGTCGGACAGTTTATTTAATATGATTTGTCCCCCGTGGGCACAACGAATCCTCTTCGATCTCATTCTCACATATACCACATACCTGCCTGCTCAAGAGAAATCATAAAACCCGTCCATGCGTATAGAGAAGAAGAACCTACCTATATATAAACTCAAAAAAAAACCGCACATGATTTATGCGATGTTATATACTGATTATGGTTTTTTCGTCGAGTTCCGCATGGTTCAACAAATATAATTTCAGCATAAAATTCGTGTGTGTTTGTATGACGAAAAACAACCGATTCCGAAAAGACAATTTTCTTATAGGAAAACGCATTAATTTAATGATATCCATGTATATTTACGGTTTATGTATGCAGTGGTGTTATTAAAACTGTATTAATTAATAATTGATGAAGAAAATTGATTGTAAGACGATAATGATGTGACATTAGAAGAGTTTTTCTTAGAAAACAAATACATAAGTACATAATAAAAGCATATGAACGTTGGATGGATGCTATTGCGGTAATAATTATTTATAAGCCAATAATCATCATAATGTTGTATGTTATTTGTTCGTTCATATTGGAAACAGTTTAGCATTTCCCTCGTTGTAGCCTATTAACTTGATGTGGTTATTAGATAAATTATATTGTTTAAATGCAAAACTAATTAATAAAAAAATTATGTACAGACACATCAGTGATCCGTTTTTGCTCACATTAATACGTTTATTGTACTTACATCTAACACTTAAATGTAAATTTAATTGTGTTTAGTAAAACCGATTATTGTAACACCATATGTAGTTTCCAAACAAAACATTAAAGGCGATAAATTAGATTTTGCTTGCTTCTCTATAGTTTCTGTGGCATCAATTTTATTATATATTTTATCTGTGCTCCCTGTATTCTACAGATGTTTGCAACAATTTCAAACTGTGTACTTCTCTCAATCTCATCAACAGTCAATTTACCGTTCGGTTTATATTAAATCGCATAATGCTACAGAATAAATCGGAACCGATATATGTATAGGAGAATATTGATGTAAAGTAGTGCGGAAGATATTTTAAAAATCTGCTAGGTTTCAATTCATTTAGCGGTGCTTTACAGATGAAGAGAGATGCATCCGAAACAACTATTTGACTTTCTAGTTGAATGATTGATATTTGTGTCAATTAATTTCTACATAACAAAATTTTTGACGAGAGTAATGTCCTAAATCCTGCAAGGCAACATTGTGTAAACATTTGCAGGTTATGTTAAAAGAATATTTTATTCATATTTATTTTGAAAGAAAGCGGTACTTATAAAGTTTATCTGTGGAAAAAAGTTTAAAATATCAAATGTATTTTTTAGTATTTAATTTTTGTCTCCAATAATTCAACATGATTATTAGCGAGAAATTGGACTACCTCAGGAATTTGGTATGCCTAAGGAAATTGTTGTAATTTTGTGTCAATAAGGGGAATTCAAAAAGCATTTTCGAGAAATTTTGGTGAATTTCGAATAATTTAGGGAGAATTTTACTGGAATTTAATGGGGAATTTGTTGTTGTACAATTTCGTTACTTTAAAATTGGAAAATTTACGAGGAAATTAAAGGAATCTGAAGACATTTTTGAGATACTTTGATGAATTGATATTTGTGAGGAATTTAAAGACTTTTTAGAAATATGAGGTATCTATTTAAAATTTACATGACAAATGGAATTTATTGCCTCCTAAATTTAGCTGTTACTAACCAGGGTTTGGCTTGGAATTTTCAGGGTATTTTCCAGAAATTATTAGGAATTGTATTTTTTTTTAAATTGAGGTGAATATACAAGGTGACCCTGAAAAGTCTGTACAAGAACCTACCACAGGTTTTTGGAATCAAAATGAGTTGTTTGAACCAAACATACCTCAGTCCAAAAGTTCTTCTTTATTGAGTTACAGGGCGTTAAAAAATATCTTTCGAAATCACTTTTTAAGTATATTTACAGAACGGTTTAAAGTAGAAATCTGAAATTTGATGGATTAATAAGTTTATAAGGAAGCTACAATTTGTTGGTATTACAACTAAAATAATATTGTTCAGTGGCGTACTTATAGGGGAGGACTTTTTTACAAAATAACAAGTATTATGATAGATACGCTCAAGACACGTCAAAAGGTGTACTTGTTTGATTTGTGTTAACTCAACTGTTTGCGAGATATTTAACTTTGAAAATTTTTTTTGCTTTACAAACAATTTGTGACTTACCCTGTAAAGTCAAAAAGATTGGGTCACTCTAATGCAGCTGATTCTACGTTCACATCTAAACATAATTTCTTGTCTTAAACCATTCTGTAGATTTACGTAAAAAAGATACAGGGCGAATAAAAAGATAACTTTTAACACCCTGTATTTTAGTAACGAAACATTTTTGTGGGTCAGTTTCTATAACCATTTAGGTATGCTTAGTTTTAGACGTAGAATCAATTGAATTAGAGTGACCCAAAATTTTTGTCTTTACAGGGTAAGTCACAAATTGTTTTCATAGCAAAAACTTTTTTCATAGCGAAATATCTCGCAAACAGTTGAGTTAACGCAAGTCAAACAAGTATACCTTTTTTACGTGTCTTGATCGTATCTATCCTAATTCTTGTTATTTTGTAAAAAAAAATGAATTCCCTACAAGAAATATTAAAAAAAAAACTATATCTACCCTTATAAGTACGTCATTGAACAATATTATTTTGGTTGTTATACCAACACATTGTAGCTTCCTTATAGACTTAATAATCCACTAAATTTTAAATCTCTACTTTAAACCGTTCTGAAGATATACTTAAAAAATTATTTGGAAAGATATTTTTTAGCGCCCTGTAACTCAGTAAGGAAGAACTTTTGGACTGAGGTATGTTTGGTTCAAATGACTTATTTTGAGCCCAAAAACTTGCGGTAGCTTTTTGTACAGACCTTTCAGGGACACCTTGTACAAGACATTTTCGATGCGTATTGGAAAATACGGAAAGCAATAATCGAGGGGTTATCCACGACCAAATTGAGGGGAAAAATTCAGTTTTTCACAAAAATGCCTTTAAATTCCTTTCAAATACAACAAAAATTTTAAAATTCTAAAAAAATCCAGAAAATGTCTATTATTTCCTTTAATTTCTCCATAAATGCCTCAATTTTAATGCAATGAACTAATAAGACAAATTCTCTATTAAAATCCTCAATAGTACCAGTTAGCTTCGACGAAATTCCTCAAATGTCTTGAAAATTCCTCTCAATTTAAAAAATTATGGAATTGCCTTACATTTTCTGAAAAATTTCCTGGCAATTCCAAAAAATTGCTAACGTAGTCAACTCATGCTTAGTTACAGCTAAATGTAGGGGACAACAAATTCCTTATATCATATAAATTTTACATCAATACCTCATATTTTTATTAAGTCTTAAATTTCTCACAAATATCAATTCTCAAAATACCTTAAAAATATCTTTAAATTGTTTTAAGTTCCCCGCAAATTTCCGTTTTAATGAAACGAACTCGTACAACAACAAATGCCCCATTAAATTCTTCAAAAATTCCAGTTACATTCACCTTAAACTCTTCGAAATTCATATCAAAATTTCCCAAAAGTGCCTTTTGAATTCTCTTAATTTCACAAAATTCCAATTATTTCTTTCGAGGGGCATAACAAATTCTTGAGGTAGCCGAACCTCGCACAAATAATTATATTCCTCATTAAATTCCTCGAAAATTTCCCCTAATTCCTCAAAATTTCGTATAAGTAGATTTTTTTAATGTTTAAATGAAATTTTTTGCTAATCTGTACACAGTCTTAAGTATTCAAGTTAGATAGTTTTAAAAGCTTATTGGTATGCAACACTAATGAAATTTTCACGAATTAAAAAAAAGAGTCGTGTTTTAAATTCTTTGCTGCAGTTAAAAAATTATAATATAATTATTATGTATACTTTTTAAGAGTTTATGACGTTAGTTCGATTGTTTCAACTTATTTGCGACAAGTAGTGTAAATATTTTGTACCCCAATATACCTCGATATTAATGTAATATTTATAAAAAACGATATTTTTTCTAAAAAATATAAAGTTTCTAACTTATGATGATAATGTGAATATTTTTAAGAGGTCAAACATTTTTTTATTTTTCTTGTAACAAATAATTCTAGAAAATAAAAAGTATTATGTAATAGATATTTGCTGCAAGAAAAATGTTAGTGACAAAGTGGTAAAGTGTAGCATTTAGTCAACACCATCCACATACACAACACATTTCCCCATCATATACCAAAACCACACGTTTTGCAAAGTGCGAAAGTTTACATGCAAAATTGAAGTCAATAACTCATTCCGTTCGAATTAGAATTGCAGCTAGCACGTACAATCTTAAATTAAAAACAGCGTGGACTGTACCCGTTATTGGGGCTGAAGAGGGGAAGATGTGTATAATGCGCGCGCATATTTCAAATTAAACCTTCTATCTTAATTCCAACAGTCGTTAATTTGGCCCTCCTTGTCAGCAGCATGGCAATGCCCTAGTGGAGACGTACGCCGGTAATGTCTTCGTCTTCTCAAAAGCGAAAGTCTTCCAGAATAATAATCAAGAGCTTTATTCTCAACCAATAAATACGACTGTAGGATTTTAAACTCATCCGCAGCACAATTATTCATTCAAGTTATAACATATTCTGCTTTTAATCCTTGCGTCCCTCTTTGTTTATCGAGCGAAGGAAATGAGTCCGTTTCTTTTCAGGAGGCAAAAGTTTTAATGACCGCGCGCCGCGCGTTTCTTGTCTTTACTCATTGCATGTAAGTGGAAGAAGGAAGAATTTTCAATCAATAATTGTCACGGGCTGGGCTACACACATCCACATTTATATTTGCTTGCCTGCATACATTAGAAAAAAGCTCCACTGGAATCCATCCAAATCCTCTCCGGCAACTTACAGTTACCCCCACCTAAAGCTTGCTCTCACATACACAAACTCATACACATATCGTACTCCTTCTACATAGGTACATGTTATCTTTTACACACTATAGAGCGAAACATGATGCTTACAGCTTACAGTTGTCTGTGGTAATAAAACCTGTTATTACACGAATATTAATAAATTAATTAACACTCTTAAGAACTATGTCTTGTGGGAATGGAGATGGCTCAATTATGAAACCTTGCGAAAGATGTGGCGTGGTGTAAAACAAGCTTCATTCCAGATTTTCTATTATCCATCTGCAATTTTTATGGTATTCAATCCTGTCAAAACTGAATTAGAAATTGGTAAAAAATTACAATAAATCAAACAGTTAATTTATTTCCTTTTTCAGAGACACTGTAATATTTTTATAAAGGGCCACACTACTTGTCAATTTTTGTTATAATTTAATCTACTCGTTGGTTGATGAATATTAAAAAATGTATCTAAGTTTCATTTACCGATTAGGTATAGAAGCTAAAGGAAAATATTGAGAGGTAATACAATGAAACGACGAAAAGTAAAAAAAAATTTTTAATTAAACGGCTATTATTAGTCTACGACTTTGGACTTTTTGCAAATATTTCGCTTCCTATTAGTTTGTAGGCAAATTGAAGATGGTGAAAATGTCGACAAAACTACAAACGATCCTGTACCTGTACCTCTTTCTTGTAAAATAAATAGAATAGAATAGAAAAATCTTTATCAGAAATTGTCAAAATATTGCATTTCAACGGTAAAATGTAAAAAAATGATTGACTTTAAAAAGCAATTGACTACAACTAAATAAATTCATGTCAATTGATCATCATAATGATGATGTTGGGTTGCACCTTTATTGATTGATGAGCAAAAATAAATAAATTGTGTACTTATACAAATAATTGTAATCATCAATATTCCACCCAAAAATAGTCTTTAGGAATTTAAGGGGATTAAAGCGTAGTTTACACGGGATAGTAACTTGCGATAGAACTTGTGAGAGTAACTTGCGCTAGTGTTTACATATAAGCAAGTTGTCAAGGCAATTTCTCTCAGCAAGTGCTCTCTAGACATAACTTGCAGCAAGTAATTGCATGCGCGTTTACACGGTAGAGTAGGTATATTCAAGTGTGAAATGTCACGTCGTAGAAAGAGAGCTGCAACCGTTGCTGTTCTCATTGCACAAAAAGAGCGAAGAGAGGATAGAAAAAGGATAGGGGTCAAAGAATAGATAGCCAGAAGGCCTACTCTTGGAGCTTCGATGTTATTAAAAGAGTTAATAAGTGAAGATCCAAATAAATTAAAAAAACTACATTAAAATCCAACCAGTAGAGACCAAGATATATAAAATCATCTTTATCACGTGACACACAAGCAAATTTTGTTGGATTCTTGCGGTTCAGAGCTTTATCAATGACCCCGACTTGCTCTCAAAAATGTGGCCATCATGTCAACTTTGTAGATATTAGGTAATTTTTGATCTAATTTGACTGGGCTAGTATTATGTATGAGTTTGTATGAACATATTTAAACAAATTTTTAAATTAATTTGGGGGTTTGCAGACCTCATGCAAAAAAACCTTGTATGCAACACGTACGCAAATAGTTTTTGGGAACTTCACACGATTCGTCCCCAAAAACTCTTGAAATACTTGATACATAAATAGCTAGATTAATGAATATAAGTTGTTAATTGATAAAAATGTATAAAATTATCGAGCGTGTCGCTGCAACTTGCACACAACTTTCAGTAAAATCGAAAAAAATTGAAACTTGCTAGAGCGCTCTCCCAATTTGTTTAGACGTGCAAGTGATTATTGCCGCAAGCACTTGCCGCAAGTTTTGCGACTTGCTGAGAGAACTCTCGGGCAGTGTTTACACTACGCAAATTATTTGGAAGTTGCTCTCAGACATTAACTTGCGATAGTATACTTGCTCGTGTAAACTACGCTTAACGGTATTTTCCTAGAAACATTTAAGACCTCAAAACTAGACAATTGTGATTCGAACTACCCAGATCTCTCAAATAGTTTCTCTGAAGTGACAGAAGGTAGTTTCTTCTAGTTTTCCAATAACCAGAAGGATATTGATCTGTAGCTCTCTGTAGAATTTACTTCCTTTCTATGATTGCCTTACATTTTTAATGGCTTAGTAGTTTAGAATCGATTTGTTAGCACCCGATCTGGTGAGCTCGATGGCATTAATTTAACCTCTAGGGAAGGAAACTTTGTAACAAAACAGTATAGTATTAATATTTAGTTAATTTATTGAAAATTCTTTTACTTTCTCCTTATAAGTTAGAAATTATTATAACGGACTATCATAACATTCTTACCTTACCCTTATCAGTCTATTTATTTTCGTCGGTGTTTCTTTACATAGCTACATTTAATAAATATTTATATCAAATTTATCATCATTTCCACGAATGTAGCTAAAGTTAAATATAACAGTTTTCTTATCTTGTATTTTATCAAATTTTTTAACGACTGTTACTCGTAAACAAATACATTTAATTAGAATGGTTGCAAAAATGATCACTCTCAGTAGGTATTGTAGGTATTGATGGCTTGATTAATAGCTAATCTAATTAGAAAATAATTCAATGTATTTTTGTTCCATATAACAAACAAATGTATCTTTAAAAATCCCTTTGCTACTGTTGATTCAGTTGATTTCGCACCTGGATTGATGCACTTATAGTATTTTTGGATAACTAAGTAAAGAAACTTTAAAAGATGACAGGAAATCAGTGATAATCGTAATTTTCAGTGACGTCAATGAAGGTACATAATAGTATATTAAAAAACTAGTTTTGTAAAACTTATATGAAGATACGAGTCCAGGTTTGCAGCACGACTGCCATAGGCAGGAGTGCCTGTAACGGACGAGTGTTCTTAAGTTTTACAAAACGAGTTTTTTATACTATTTTTTCTAATTTGCATATTAAATACATTTTTTTTACAAATAAAATCAATTTAGGGAATTTTGTGACAGTTGGTGACACTTTTATTTCAAAGTTGATATTTACAGGTAACTTTTAAATTTGAATCAAGTAGATACATAATTGTCAATTTTCGCGAAATGAAATCAGAAATTTCCTGCACTCCGCCAGAAATAGGTACGGCAAATTACAGAAAATTCCACGGTTAATCTCATGATAAATACGAAAAACAATAAAAAACAGTAACGTCAAATTCACACTGATATTTGACATTTCGTTTAATATGTGTTACCAACCGAAAAAAAGTTTCTAGATTTGGGGAGGTTTCGTAATGGATATTAACACACTCAAAACGAGTGCTGTAATAGCTTTGTTACGTCATCAAATTAGAAAAACTTGCATTACATAATAGTCTAATACATCCTTATCTAGGGTTATATTTGAACAGATATGTATATTATCAAATGGTCCCACCCAACATTCCGACGAATTGTTTATTTGCCAAGTTTGAAAAATGTTTTGCATTCTCAATTTGTTCTTGAAAAGCAAAACTACCGTGCGACGTCTTTATTTTTTATCTCTTTTAAACTTTTTAAATTATTTTTCCAGATTTTGAAAAGCGATGACGCATTAAATTTGCAGTACTTAATACATTTCTGCATAGCAGTTCATAAGTTATTTTTAAAAATATATAGATATGAATGGATGTCTGTAGACGATAGAGAGACTGGTTGCATCCATATAGTTAATACTATAACATCTACAAGACAATTGAAGAGGCAAATGGAAGAAGAGTTATGTTACAAAAATATGTACATGAAATTTTAGTAAAAATAGTTGGTTTTTGTTATTAATGAAAATTATTAAACTTGATTTGTTTAACCAACAGGAATGGCCTGTGAATTATTTTCATGATTTTAGAATCTTTAGGTTTCATTTGTTTTCTTGATAAAATATCTACACAGCAAAATAGGACTTTATCAGAAAATATTACTTAATACCTTCTTCCACTTGCCCCTTCAATTGAGTGGTAGTTTCCCGGAAACCAAAATTATAGTGAGATATGTTGAGAGTATTAAGTTTTTTGGTTGGATGGGGCGGGGTGTGTCAAACATCTGATCTAACCTTACAAAACTTGTGAAATACTTTTTCAACTTGATAACTCAAAACAACCTCATAACATAAAAAAGCAGAAATGTGGAATTAAAAGTTTCCTTTCCACCAGATACTTCAGGAGCTAATTAAGATACGTTAGATTTCTTTTTAGAATGTTGTTAGATTCCTAATTACGGAACTTGACTCAAGCTACCTATATGTTTCCAAATAAATGGGATCCCTTTAGTGTCCCACAAATTTCAACCACCCTGTATAAATCGTAGTTAAAGTTTTCGAAACCATTATTTGCTTTTCTCTCATTTAGAAAATTATCAAACATCAAAAAAGTCGAATTTTATAATTTTGAATGTTTTTCCATCAACGCATAGGAAAATGTCTGATGTGTCCAACACATGACTTTCTTATACGATATGGATTAATTCTGATATTTGGAAGGTACTGAAGCTGTAGCCAACAATCATTTTATTTATATTAATGAACTCAGGTGTCTTGTAGGTATTAATTTGGAATCGATTCAGCAATATTTTTTTTTAATGGCATTGTTTATATTTTTGTCAAAGTCCAATACATTGTGAGTTTGATTAAAAGAAATATCTGTATTCTCTGTAGATTTTTCAAAATTGTGAATGTTTACTATACCTATCTTTAAAGTTATCAACGTTGTAATATAATAATGTTTATTTTTATTTCAAAAAAAAAATTTTAATGCTGATTTTGGTAGTTTGTGAACAAGCACAAATCTCATAACAGCGATGTCAAACTATAAGACACTTTACGAGCTCTTTACATTATTTCAAACTATTTCAAAATAAAAATTGAATATTCTAAATATGAGTAGCGAATAGAGCTTGACTATATTTCTAATTGACTGTTCTAAACTTCTAAAAACAAGAAATAATACATAATAAACTCATCCAATACATCCATCATCATCATAACAACCACGACCAGTAAAAGCAATTGCAATTTTTGTTACATGTATAATATATCGCAGTCCATGCTACTTACTCCTTTCACTATTATCTTGTAAAGGTCATGATATTACAAGATGTACTAGTTGTATATATCAGGTAGGTACATACTTATATGCTGCATCGGCAGCAAATGGACTTTATTACTGTGCAAGCATTTTCCATGTTTGTTGTTGCTTTCAACTTCCAATAGTCCAACGCAGCGTATAAGAATAATTTACTTGGCGAAGACATCATAATAATGAAGCCACTAGAATACGACGTTATGGTTGTCGTTTTAAATTGATGGATGTGCATGATGTGTTCCTTAATATGAATCAAAACCAAACCAAACCTATATATTGTTCTGTATATATGTGCATGTAGCATGTAACTTTCGTTATATTACACGTATTAATATAGATTTTTATTGTTCGTGGCACGAACTTTTACATTGGTACCTACCGAATTTAGGTTGTAAAATACTCCTAGAAGAATATGGTTTAAAAGTGTGGGGTCGAAGTGCCCAAGTAGTTTTATATGTTTAGATTACAATTTAATTGCGTGTAAAACTGTCTAGGGGGTAAACAATTCTACTTGACCTTGGGAAATTGCTTTATAAAAAAAGGACGCAGGTACTTAGTCTATGCAAATTTACCTTGAGCCATAATTTTGTCTATTCTAGGTGAACAGGTGTACAATGATTTATGGCATTTATACAGGGGGGTATTGAAAAATATTCTCAAGACTTCGATCAAATTTGCAATGGATGTTCAAAAATAATGTTTATTTTTCAGACCGAATATATATTATAGTCGATTTTTCTGGTAGTAGTATTTATAACATTGAATTGGTAGAGGAATAAGAAATTATTACGATTTTGGCGCGAATAAATTTAATAAGCTTTTTCTGCATAAAAAGTAGAGTGCAGAAAAATGTTGGTATAATACTTAATTACTTGACTTAATTATTTGACAAGAATTTAAACAATTTACAGAAATAAAAAAGTATGTTAGTAATCTATTAAGAATATAATTAATTTATCATTAATAGTATATTACACTATAAGAGAAGAAAGTGACCCTTTTCCACTGAGTAGAAAAGTTGTTTCTACGAGAATGGAAAAGACACTTTCTTCTCGAGTGGTGTATACTATTTTTTCTACTGCCTTATTCCGAAATGTGCTAAACTTATATTTACTAAAAAAGTTAAGAATTTTTCAAGAAAAATTAGTATGTAAGCATGATCGTATCCTTAGAAACGCTGCAAACAAAAATTAATTAAATATTTTGCAATCACTGTCAAATATGTCAACGTTGTCAACTTGTGATTTAAATTCCATAGATTTAAATTATTATAAAAGTATTTATGTCTATGTTTTAGAAAAAGATTTACTAAAATGGAATACAGTGACGCAGAAAATAGTAGTGATGTAGGCAAAGAAGAGGCCGCAAATGCAGCAACTCGGAATTTGCTAACTATCATTTTTTTACTTTCCTCTCTAGAGAGGAAAAATTGTCATTACACCACTCATTTTTGTAAATGTCCATTTTCATCAAATATCTATAGTAATAGCCTACTTTCAAACAAGACAGTAGAAAAAGCACTTCTACACCATGACAGTTTTTACCAATGTTCCAATTTTTACTACTAGTAGCAGGAATATTATAAAAATGGTTCTATGCATAATAGAAAATCTGCAGCGAAATGTGACATATTGAATTCCTTTCTTGGCGATTTTCTTTAAAAGTGAATATCTTGCGACACTATCGTTAAATTAACTCAAATTCAAAGAAAAGGCTGGCTTAGCTAAATATATGTAAAGATATTTTCCAAAATTTTAGCAAATAGAAGCGACATTATGAAGTAAAATCGTTTTCTTCAATAATGTGACACTCTATCCCTTATAGCTCAATGGTTTTAAAAACTGCCACAAAAATTTTAGACAAAAATTTTATTCTGGACGTCTTTTAATAGTTTAGAAAAACTTTCGTCCCTTTTTTGTACAAAACTAAAGGTGATAGATTGCGAATTTGTGACATTTTATTTCTAGCTCGATGATTTTTGCAGATACAACATTGTGATAGTTCACTTTGCAAGTCACAATGCTTTTGATGTGACATTCTGCAAAGCTGTAAGATATTTAAATCAATTTGTAAAGTTACAGTTTTATTTTAATTTGTACAATTTTTTCTAAATTTACAAGAAAATAGAAACAGGTCATCTGATAACCGTATAGAACAGTTTTTCTTGAATATTTTGAAAAACTATAGGAAATAGAAGCGAGTTTGTAAGGTTAGGTCGATTTTGTCTACAGTTTATCTTGTAATTAGTTACAATAAGAAGAAACAACAACATTAAAATCAAAAAATTTGTATAATTTGACATTTGAAACTACATAGCACAATGCAATCTATACTTTGTTTGTATTATTACGAGCTAAATTTGTTGTTCATTTGCAAAATTTTTGGTTTTGTGTTATTAATTAGTTCTTTAAAATGTATCTACCTACGTCTACTCTTTAAGTGTAGGTAATACTTTTTGCAGCCAAACCTCATATTCTTAATAAATTGGAATATTTAAATAAATAAATGAAAAAATACTAAAAATCTTTGTAAGTTTCTTTTAGTAAAAATCTCTTTAAATCAACATTATTAAGTATCAAGAAATTTGGACTTAGTTCTTCAAAAATTATTTTATAAAGCTACCTACATAATGGCTATTTATGTATATAATATATGACTTTATTGGGCGAGTCTCTTTTATGCGCGTGCAAGCTCGCGAGCGAGGCAAATAAATAAGACGAGTCAGATTATATGCAAGCTGCATACAAAGCTTTTTGTTTGACTTCTAAAATTAAATTTAAGTTTTTTAAATAATTAGGATTTTAACATCCAAAATTATTTCCTATATCAATTTTCAAACTATAGTGAACATAAATCTAAGATTTTTTTAACTTGATTATACATTTTATGAAATGGTTTTTTTTAAGACGGAAACAAATAGTATCTTTTATTACTTTCAAGTACAAAAAATATGTCTAAAATATTCACATGGTATTTTTCTTAGTAAATATGCCATAAACCCATAAAATGGTAATAAATCTTCAACTGTAACCTTAAACATGAATAATTAAGAAAAATACCATGCACTACCCTAATATAGGTACTTTTATCTCTTTATGACCATATTACCTACCTGCTTAAGAAATGTCGATTAAATCTCTGTACATCCGATGAATCATCCTTCAGGTACCAACGAGATATCCATTTGTGCACATGGAGTAATAGACTTTAGCCTATTAGAATTTTGACGTGATTGTATGATATATGCGTTTGTATTATTACATTCACATGTAACAACTTATATCTAACTTTGGATTCATTTAAAGTTTGGAATTATTAATGAGTCAGCTTGGAAATACAGTCACACACACACATTCGCACACATATACACACAATGTGCTCGCATATGCCTTTCACTAATGAGTTTGTTTGAATTATTAATTTATTACAATTATCATTTGTGGTTTATGGGTGTTTGTGTTGGAAAAGCGCTTGCAGGAAAATGTCGCAAAACACGTGTAAAAAATTTGTGTGCACTTGGAGATAAAATAGTCTAGAAGGCATGGCAGTCTAACGAATACTCGAAATAACAGAAAAACGAATGAAATTTCTTTAAAACTTTAAAGGATTCAGTACAATAGTAGTACCTACTAAGTTTTTTTTACGATAATTCGGTAAAATTAACATATTGTTGAAAGTAATTAGAAAATATGTTTTAATCCCTGAAAATTAGTTTACAGTACTTCAAACAACGTCTCACATGTAGGTGTAGTACCTACCAATTTGTACAAATTCTCATTAATTTTAAAAAAATATATTTTTATCTTTTCTGTAGTTCTTACACTTTAGCTAAAGTTACAGGAAGATTCAAT
This sequence comes from Pediacus dermestoides, assembly GCA_963942485.1. Taxonomy (NCBI): domain Eukaryota; kingdom Metazoa; phylum Arthropoda; class Insecta; order Coleoptera; family Cucujidae; genus Pediacus; species Pediacus dermestoides. The sequence goes on along the minus strand of OZ012632.1, from coordinate 10,313,149 downwards.
TATTATTTAATGATCTCTTTCATATCCAATTTAAGGAAAATATAATTAAATTATGCCTCTTTAATATAGTACTATTTAGATAAATTTTCTTAGTATTATTTTTATCAATTTTTAGTAGTACCCTTCAGTTACAATTACATAAATAATCAATCCTATCAGGTACTCTTTATTATCCATATTGATCCAAAAAAGGATTAATCCTCTTTAATAGTACCCTTTCATTGATTATACAATTTATACATAAGGAACATTTTATTATATTCTCCAAACTATCACCCTCTCACCTAAAAACACTTCCACGAGATTCAGTGCAGTCTATTCCTCAACTCCTCCCACCTGTCCTATTGGTCAAACCAAGGGTGGTACCTGTTACAATGTGCAATAAGCGCAATCTCGTAGGTGCAATTTTTTCTTAAATCTTTAGAAGGGATGACCAGATTACCAGAATCCTTAGTTTGGTCATTTAGAGGGGATGAATGAAGTTCCTATTATAAGCACCCTGAGGTACCATACAGGACATTTTAACTGAGACCTTCAACGTAAACGGTTGTGAAGTTTTTGAGTGTAAAATTGAGTGGTTAAATTATTGATTTTATTCAATAGAGTAAATACTTGAATAGACTTCTTAGTTCAGTTCTTGTTTTTAATTTGATTGGTGAGTTTTTTTAATTTGTGTATCTTGATTTAGGAACGTGTGGTACTGTGTTAGTTTCTTTAAAAATATTTTAAACTAAATTGCATTTTTTTGAAACAATACTCAATATTTTATATCATGTTATAGGTAGTTAGTAGTTAGGTGTAATTTATTAATTTTTTATCTGAAGAATTTGTTGTAACAAGTTGTTTCAATCACTCGTATTGTATTTTTAATTTAAATTTCTTTAGAATATTGATCATTAACTTTGTAGTCATCAAAATGATAAGCTTTTTTGGTAGATTTTGAGATATATCACAATTTTCAGCTTTTGGTAACTAAGAAAATGCGCGTTTAGTTACTATATCAATTTTGAACTGCCTTTTAATTACCTAACTAATTTTAGAAATCTTAGAAAAAATTATGTGTGCAACTTTATATTCGTGAAAAAGGGTATCGCTTTTATTACTAGTTGCATAATATACTATATTTTCATTACATGTACATTCGGTTATACTTATTTATATTTTTTTAATTTAATTTGCATATTTGAAAGTAAAGTAAAGGCACATGATCCTTAGTACCTAGTGGTTCTCTTCAAATGCAGCTTCAATACTTTTTTATTACAAGCAGGTACTGCAATCACATTCCTAGGTTGTACACGTCATGTGACCAGTAAATATGTCAATAATACAAAGCACTTTTATTAAGGATGCAAACTCATTTACATCTTTCACCTGAATTTTAAATATTGGTATTGAAAGCTTTTACCTGCCAAATTTTGAATATACAATAGTTCGTACTTACAGGAAGTAGGTAAAAGTTTTTTTAGAAGATTTACAATTATGACCTTCATAAAGTTATATGGCTGGGAATTCAGATGTTTTGAAATATTAGTGCATAAGTTGTACATGATTACTTTCTTTATAAAGCTAATTGAAGTACCTCAAGAATTTTACAATGACCAATTTTTTGTTCTTGTACAATTGATGGTATTGTCCAAATAGTACTTTTTTTACTTCACTTATAGGGGGTCAAGTTTTAATAAAAACACCTTAGTACCTACTATTTGATACTTTATTGGATGTTTTTCTTATATTACTCCACATTTTAAACCATGAATGAAAATAATTTTATTGTATAAACTTATCTTACAAAAGAAAGGATAATTAAATGACGAATGATACTTAATACTTGTATGACTTAATTTTTTCAATTTTTATTCGATATTTTATAGTCATGTTAAAGAAACTTTGAAATACTTTTCTGTCTTTGATAATGAATGTTTTTTGAGGATGTGTAACTTTTGTCACATTCATCATACCATTATTACATATTACATGCTAAATTTATTTCTTTATTAGTACCTAAAAATGTGTCCGAAAAGGTTTACTTGAAAATCAGGCAATAATGTAGATCAGTGTTTTTCAAACTTTTTCGAACCGCGACCCCCTTACGAGGTGAAAAAATGTCGCGATCCCCTGAAGTCATATGCACATGGAGGCGCCGCAGACGAAATTGTTTCAAATTTTCAAGGTCATTCTCTTTTTTTAGATATTTTTATATAAATAATTGCATTTTGTACTGTCACATAAAATTCAAATTAAAAAAAGATTTTATTATTTGCGTCTCAAATATAGAATCACGATTCAAAAAAATATTAAAAGAAAAACTGGCACACCCTTCTCATTGATGTCTACAAGTACTTGTGTGTATATTTTTATACCTGGGGGTCGCGACCCACAGTTTAAAAAACAGTGATGTAGATGGATCTAAAGTAGAATTTTAAGCAAAGATCAATTTAGGGTTAAATTTAAGGTTAAATTCAAAATCAGTTTAAAATGTTTTTTTATCCACACATCTAATTCAAACTCTGAAACTGAACTTAAAAGTTTACAGGACATTTTAGCTGTATTAGAGATACATGGTTTTTAGTATCCAAGAGAATTATCACTCAGTATCAAAGAATATATATATCCATTAAAAAAATTGAAAACATATTCAAGTAAAGTATGTATCATTTCTGGTAGTACCACATCAGGCACCACATAATTTTATATCCCTACTGTCTTGATTCCATCGCTGTAAGTAGCCCTGTCAATATTTTTTGAATCATTTTGGGGTTAAATGTTAAAATTTAAATCTGATAAAAATTGATTGTTCTATTACTTAAAACTTGAGAAAAACTGATAAATTATTGAAGATGAAAATGTATTCTAAGTAAGGTACCACTTTAGGTCGAATCTGTCATCCCCCATTATTATATTCAAAGTCTTAAATACGACATTTTCTGATATTTTTATATATTCTTCACTTGGCATAAATTTGTTATGAAATGTACGAGCCCTAACAACTAAATGTTCGGACAAAAGTAAATTTTTGAAATATGAAAGGAGAACTGGAAATTTTAAGCAAATAATTAGTAAACACCTAACAATACAATAAGATAAAGCCTTAATAATATTATTGTGCATGGAAGAAAATTATTTTTTTCTATAGCAAATGTTAAAGTGTGCTTTTATCAACTCAAAATAGTAGATAAAGTAGCACTTTAACCGCAAGGGTAGATAAAGTAGCACTTTGATTTTTTCGAAATGAATGAATTGAAACGTATTACTGTTGATTTTGACACCATAGTGGCAACTCAAAATATTCACTGACATTTTATATTGTCATTGATAATAATAGAAAAAAAAATTGTATTATACACGACGATAATAATTAGCAAATTTTACAAAATGAATTTGCAACTAAATGTTGGGATAATTTTTAATTTAGGACCATTAATAAGAGGTTACGTCTCCTTTTGCTTTAATAGCGGCCTGTATTCTAGCAGGCATTGTATTTATCAAATTTTGGTATAATTCTGGCGTAAAACTGTTCCAAATTTCCTCTATTTTGGTGGATTATTGCGTAAAATACGTTTAATTTTATGCCAAAGAGTTTCAATGACATTTAAGTTCGGACTGGATGAGGGCCATGAAAGCACCTTTATGTCGTTTTCACCGGATTCCAAAACTGTGATTTTTTAATAACAAATGTTAGAAAATTACGTCACATTGTTCTAGTGTAATTTTAAAGCTACGAAATATGCCTAAAATCACCAAATAAAAACTTGGGGATTTCTTTGTACATAATACCAACATCCAGCTTTGCAATAAAGTAAATTTTACCAAAATCCAACCAGCGATTCCAAAACTGTGATTATTTTAATGTGGGTAGCACCCTCAAAAACACGTTTTTTGAAAAGTAAACTCGAAAAAAAATGCATAATAAATTCATATTAACATTTCAGGATTTTTTGAATATAGTACGATTATTGAGCTTTGATTTAAAGGTTTTTTGACACAAATATAACCAGCGGTTTCAAAACTGTAATTTTTTAAAACAGTTACTAGAAAATTCTATTATTTTTAAAGGTGCAACTTTGAAGCGCCGATAAATGCTTAAAATCACCAAATAAAAACTTGTGTAACTTTTTTATAACGGAAACCAACATCCAGCTTTGCAATAAAGTAAATTTTATCAAAATCCGACTACTAGATCCAACGTTTTGCAAATAATAATTCTTTGTTTCTACAATTTTCCCATCCTGCAGGGTTAAAGTGCCACAGTTTTGGAACCGCCGAGCGGATTTTTACGAAATTTGCGTTTTTATATAAGCAAATGTTGGCATTATAACAGAAAAAAACCATCAATATTATGGAAGTTAATTTAGATAACTTTTGCGCGTATGGAAAAAAGACCATCAAATTTACTTTTGTCCGAACATTTAGTTGTTAGGGCTCATAGTTATATAGAAAAAGAAAAGCAGTCAATGTATGACTTCGTCGCGCAGAAGATAGTAATCAGAATAATTACGGATTTTATAATTGTTAAAAAAATTTAAAAAAAACTATATTCTATTAGTCTCAGTGTTTGGTCTTAAATTTAAAATAAATAAATTCTACTTTTCAATCAAAATCGGTAGCTCACGGAAATATTAATTTATAACGAAATTTATGGAATTTCGGAACTAATTTCTTTTATCTTAAAATATAAATATCCCTGTTATTCTGCATCGACATTACATACACTGTAGAGTACAATTCATATTAATTTTGTTCCTAATATCTCAATTTTATGTCCTCGCCTCTCATTAACATCTTCTGATCTCTGATATAACTTCCAATAGTGCACTTTGGATCAGATCAAAGCTATAAAAAGCATAATTTCCTCTTCCCCCTCAAGACTTTTTCCAACATCATTCAAAATGTGAAAGATGTATAAATTTTAGTTGCGGGGACCGATAAAGTTGGAAATCCAGTCTCTCCGGTGAAGTCGCGCGCGCTTCTGTCCAACATTCCGCCAACGAACGAACGCTTTCAGTATTATTCCGGCCGGAACTAAAAAACCTCAAAAAATATTTCGCTCCAAAAGTACAGGGAAAAACTAGTTTTCCCTTTAGAAATATTCTAAAGAATTTCTAGAAACGTGTCGTGGTTTTGACGAGTATTTATATTTTGATGTATGTGATGGTTTTCGGGCAATAATTATTCCTGTGGGATAGTGTGCTGTAATCAGTAAAAGCTGGATCCGGAACGATACACCATCAGTGCGAATAAATGTGATATGGTAGAAATTGGCGTGTGGAAGAGCAGGAAGGGGTAGAGTTTTGTTTAGTGAAATAAGAAAAAGGGAAAGATTGTGTATGAAGGGTGAAAAGAAGGGCGGCCTCGTTAAAAAGAAAGCCGGAGCGCGGCGTGGATGATTTCTTAGTGCATTTATGCAAAGCAGAGCGAGAGCAGACGATACCCGCGCTCCTTGTTTCGAGTAATTAGTGGTCGACTCGCCGAGAGAGAGGGTAGAAGACCGTGTGTGATTCTAAGTACACGCCGCCCCTTAATTTATATCTAAGGGTAAAACAGTAAGAGTAAAGATGGAGAGGGGAGATTCTTATATGAGGGGAAGCGAGGCGCAAGCGTTCTTGAGACTTACGAAGCTTTGTTTAATCGGATTCATTAACAGGGATCCGGGAATTATGCGTCCATTGCGAGTCGGCATATTTTTGAAACCAGTTGGACACGTTACCCCTCGAAGACAGTGTCCTGCCGGATAACAGGACAGGTGCGCGCTCCTGTATTTTATCCTGCTATGTGCCATGTGTGTATGTGGATTATGCGCGCTTATTCATCTCGTTCATATCAAGGCTTGTCTTATATTTTGAGTTTTTTTGTGTTTTCCAGTGTTAGTTTGTGTACAAGTTTGTTGTTTTGATTTGCGCTCTATTTTGGGTCCTGCTCTATCTACATCGAATATAGTTTGAAAATATTTACTGCTGCCGCTCTTATCCGGCAATGTGCTTCTTTGCAACAACAAACAAAACGGCGCGCGCTCACCAAAACTTTCTTTATCACCACGTGGGTTTGTTTAAAACGAAAAATTCCAACAAGGAAATTTGAAAAAAAATGTAAAAAATTTATAATTTCAGCATTTTCTTCTTTTAAATCCAACAATAATAAAAATGTGATTTAACAAATGCAAATTTTTATAATTCCACAATCATTATTTGATTTTTCTGTTATAATAATCACTAAAACTATGAAGCACATTGTCCGATGATAGTCTTCTTAAACCAATATGTTACTTAATTAAATTCATAAAATTTTAATTGGTAAGTCTTTAAACTTTTCTCTAAAACAACTATTGTAAATTCCGATGAAAAAGCTACGGTATTTTACAAAAATATTTTTACTAACGCGAACTCATTTTTATAGTATCCACATGTGTGATGTCTTTGTATGTAGTGTGTAAATATGTGAAGTAAAAGTGTACAAAATCTAGTTACACCGGCTAAAATTTCACGTAAAGTACTTTGGAATTTTTATGATGATTAAGATTAGCCATTACATACAACTTCACAGATTTACAAGCATATTTAAATTATTTACATATTTTATGTATAGTAAAACCCACACGAAATATACAAATAAACATAAATATTCATTTTATCGACTACTATAAAGAAGCTAAAGTTTCAGTAATAATTTTCAAAACTTTTATATAACCTACTTATATTAAACCTGAATTTTATAAATAATTACACATTAGAATTTTACAATGCACTGTTTTTTCAGTGCTTTAATTAGCTCTTAGTGGCTTTAAACTAATTGCCCATGCTTATTATTCGATTTTAATTTAACGTAGCTGCATGAAACCTTATTTCCACTCCCCTAACTGTCTAAATTAGCCACCCCCCATTTGGATAGTTCTGCAATGCATCGAAAACTTTAGGTTTCTTCGTTTTAATCGTATACGATTATGTACGTGCCTGAATATGTCACATACGCACGCGACTTACCCTTGCATGTTTCCAACAAAATCCATTTCGTGACTTCATATGAAATTTTATTCTTAGAATTTAATACGAGTTTTGATCAGTTAATTGTTTATTTGATTTGTGTACAGCATTTAAGCAAACGCAAATTAACTCCACTATAGTATATATTTACAATAAATATCTGTATGTGCCTTCTTATTGTAGAAAGTTCATGTAATATTTAGGCTGTGTGTATAGAATTTCAAGGGGGAACTCCCTCGAGTGCATGCAGAGTGATTTTTTGGCTTTAACTGTTTGTTGTTTGTGTGTCTTATTATTTTCTTTCGCTGATTTTTGCTTTGTTTTCTTACAGAAATTCAAAATTTAAGCGAAAAACTATGCACCTGGCCTGACAAGCGTTGAACAATCATTTTTGGAAAGAAAAACAAACAAAACTCTAAATCAAACCGACAATGACTCAATCACACTATTCATTAAAATGGAGTAATCATCAAGATTACATGCTAAACGCATTCGACAACTTACAAGTTGGTGGAATTTTAGTAGACGTAACTCTAGTTTGCGAAGATGTATCTGTAAAAGCCCACAAAGTTATCCTCAGTGCTTGCTCGCCGTTCTTTGAACGAATCTTCTCGGAAAACCCTTGCAAACACCCAGTGATTGTCCTGAAGGATTTCGCCGGCTGGGAAGTCCAAGCAATCGTCGAGTTTATGTACAAAGGCCAAGTCAGTATTTTCCAAGAACAACTACCTGGTTTGATGAAGGCTGCGGAAAGTCTACACATCCGAGGACTGGCAAGTCAGGAATCTCTTTCGATGGACAAGGATTCTTCCAACGCGAATCAAACTCCTACCCCATCAGCGTCGCCCCACGAGAGGATGTACATCCCACAACGTTTCCCAACACCAGCTCCTCGAACTCCTGTTCGATCGCCCGCAATATCCCCCAATCAAAACAACTTTGACTCAACCATTAAACTGCCGCATATGCCCCGACTGTCTTTTCCTGAAATACCTCCTCCAAGACAAGGTTCTCAATCGCCAGTTCCACGAAGAAAACAAGCGAGACCACGACGACGATCAGGTGATACGTGTAGTCCGCAGGATTTGAGTACATCGCTGCACAGATTGGAGGAAACTGCCGAGAATCTATGCATTAAGAAACCACCAAAGGAACAGAAAGTTAAAGAGGAGACTGTTAAAGTACAAAGTCCGGCTGAGAGTCCCGAATTGGATTTGAGTATACAGAGTGGTGCTAGGGATTTTAGAATGTCACCTGTTAGCGTTCAGCATTCGATAAATATGAAGCAGGAAAATAGTCGCTCGCCTTTACCGTATCCGCCTATGCCACCAATAGGTCTTGGATTGACGTCTTCACATAATACCAAATGTAAGTAACAACTTTGAAGTGACTCATTTATTTGCATGCACGTTTGCTTTGCTATAGTATTATTATTATAATTGCGGTATTAAAATCAAAATGTGTTTTTGGAGGAAACGGAATTTACAAAGTTAATTCAAGTACATATTTCGATTATGGAAAATAATAATTAAGGGAGAAAGTCAGTTAACAATAAAACTGAATTGCAAATTCTCTAAAGCATTGTTTTATAAATAAAAACAAAGTTTGGGTGTTTTCAATTTTTGTTCTAAATTTTTGGAGATTCTAGTTAAAATTTATTAATGTAAAAGTTAACCAAAAACACAATTCTTTTTAGTTATGTTAACTATAAGTTAATTTTATTAGGGCCAGCTTTTAACCAATGGTTATCCTAATTGATAGTTAATTACCCTCCATCATTGTCTCAACAGTGATATCTAAGGATTAGTTAAGGATAACCTTCGGTTAAAAACTGGTCGTTAGATGCCATTATTAAGACAATGGTAACAAAAAAATTAACGACAATCATTTAAGTTAACTGACTGAAAAAATAATCGTTATAATAGGCCTAAATTAATTCAAATATTTATAAACAACAATAGTGCAGGGGCAAGTGAAATTGAAATTAGAAATATACTTTATAGTCAGTTTTCCAATCAAACTTTTTGCACTGCAATAAATCTAGGTTATAGTTAAAGCCGTATTTTAAATGAAAAATTACATTTTTATTGGAATACTGAATTCACGACGTTTCTCTTCAATAAGGAGCATATTAAGTAACACTGTTTAAATAATTAAAGTGTAAATTAAAAATAACTAAAAACCTACTACATGAAATTATTCATTGATTTAATTATTGGATACGTTACCTTTTTCTAAAATTTTGGAATGATAAGCAACCATTAAGAATCTTCACCCTTTAAGATCAAATTTTCAGAGAGTTTTTAAAAATATCTAAACTTTATGCACATCTTCAATTATTATAAAAAAATCCTCAGTGACAAGTTCTTTACTTCTTTCAGGAAATTTTTTTGTTGTACAACATTGTAACAGCCTCTTGTTCAGATATAGTTAGGTTAGGTATAATATGAGTTTTTGTACTTACAGTGGAACTTCTATAGCTCGAATTATTCGCCAAGTCGAATTTTAAACATGAACGCTGACGTTTCGTAGCCATTTTAATGCAAGTCGAGTTCTATAACTCGAATATTTCCATAACTCGAACTAATATTTCACTTGTAATTCGAATTGTTCGGGGAAGCCCCTAAACTTTTCGATGCCGATAAGTTTACTAATCCGTGGTTGCAATAAGTAGGTAATTCAGACGTTAATTCTAGTTCAAACTTACAATTTTTTACAAAGTTTGTTTAACTTAACCATTTTTTTTGTTTATTACAATTTATATTTTTTACAAACAATTTTAATGTACATATTTTTTGTCTGTCTATAATTTAACATTTGAAAAAATTTATATATTGTTTTATTGCAAACTTTTAGAAATAAAGTTCCTGAATTAATTCGCAAGTTTAAATGTTGTGCAGGAATTTGTAGAACAGGAAAAATGGTCATGTAGGACACATACAAATTTGCAAACAAACAAATAATTTTTTATCCGATTTTTTTTTGTTTATTTCTCGTAACTCGAAGTTTCCCTAACTCGAATTTTTTTTGGTCTTTTGAGATTCGATATAGAAAACTTCCACTGTAGTTTAACAGTCATTTGGCAACTTATTTTCAAACCTTTGTATTTAATAATTTCTAGTTTAGAAACTGGTTTTAAAATAAAAATCATAGTCATATATACACGATATACACGAAATATTTTTAGGTATGATTCTTGAATACATTCTTCATTGTCTTGTATAATTTTTTTTTCAATCCGGGTTTTTTTATTTTTTTTCCGTTTAAAGTTATTTCAGGTGGCAACACACTAGTTTTCCCAATAAATTAAATGAAACGTGAACATAATGATTTATTTTTTTAAATTCCAAATTTGAACACTAATAATTCTTTAAGGGTTACCACTATCAAAAAAATTACAAGATACTTTCGATCGCAAATCAACTCAGCTAGAAATTTCAGGTATAACTTTTTTTCGATAATCTAATAGTTTAGCAGACTGGCTTCTTTTTATTCAACAGTGTTTTACTTTTTCAATCTATAATTTTCAATATTCAAGAGATCATTGCTCGAAAACTAACCCTTGTTTCGGATAAAAAATTTATATAGAGCGATGCAGAATTTATTCAAGAATCACATCTAAAAATATTTCGTGTCTATCCTGATTTTTATAAATAAACTAGATAAATATTCCGTTAGATAACTGCATCGAGTGATAGAAATTTTTGATTGTTCCTTAAAAACTGAAAATAGATAACATCAAAATAAAATGAAGATAATTGACAATCTTGGTTATGGACCCAGTTTGAACTAGATAACATAAAATAGACTGATTATTTTACTTTTTCCAAGGGAAACCCAAGAAAATATTGTATTTAATAATGAAATTAATTGTTCCTGAAATATTTTTATATTTTTACGTGTTGTCGCATCTTTCAAATCAAAGCTATTTTGTTTGTTTTGGAACTTTTTCTTAAATACAATAAAAGTCATCCACTTTTAAAATGCACTTATGGTCAAATATGTGTGAAAATTATTACAATAAAACCAGAACTAACGCTCTAACTAAGTATAATTTTGACAGTATAACTACCTATAGTTCTACTGGTCACGTGAGTGCATTTACAAAATGGATAACCTGTTTTAAATAAACCGAACTGATTTTCAAATTACAAAATTTTAGTAGTATTCTTTCCAGATTTTAGTGTGGATTCGTCTTTGGGACTCTTCCCTCCAAACATAGACGGATGTAGAAACCCCTTGTTCGATATCCCGACAGACCCCAGATCAGTAGAGACGGTGTATAGGAAAAAACGTAAGTACCCTTATTAGCAATCCCATAAAACGTGTACTAAATTTTCGGGAATTTTTAGTTGGTAGACCAAAAGGCCAACACTCCGCCCCCAGGGGAGGTCCACCCAGATCCTGGACAAACGCCGAACTAACAGAAGCCCTCCAACAAGTATGGAATAAAAAAATGACAACCAGCCAAGCCTCTAGAATGTTCGGCATCCCATACAACTCCCTCCTAATGTACGTCCGGGGTAAATACGGCAAAAGTTTGAAATTGGAAAAACTGAGACATGAGTGCATAGGCGCCCCACAACTAGATCTAGTAATGGGTAGCAGTAACAACAACAATAACAACCCGTGCAAAACCGATAGAGACTCAACAGAACAAATCCAGCCAAATACGAGGCCCTTAAGTAGGGATGAACAACCAGCCCCGCCGCCACTGTTTCATCCATACTCTCATAGTTATTTTCCGGAGTTCGCAGCGAACTTAATACCGCTTAACATTCTCCATAAAAGTTTCGCACATCTAGCGACCGCTGAAGAAGACTGTAATAAAGCTATGGACGAGGATCAGCAAGAGATGTTCAGGCCGCCAACGCTCTCTGTTGACGACAGGCGGGAACTCGTACAGCAGAACGGACAGGACTAGATGACGGTACAGATATCTTGAGTGCAAGTTTTTTTCACTTTTTCATAGTTTGCAACTTGGATAAAATTTCGACTTTTTTAAGATGTAAGTTACAAGTATATAAATTGTTTCAATCTCCAGAAAATCTCTTTGAAAAAAATTACCAAAAAAAATAATATATAATGTAGGACAAGGAGAATTTCCAACAAGTTAAGTTTAAGTTTCTGATCTAAGAAAAAGTGGAAAATACTTTACGTTATATCTACCACCCGCAATATAAAAATGCTAGTGCTAAAAAATACTTCTAATAAGTTATTGTGAATAAATAATGATTATGGGTAGAAATGTCGGTTTGTATTTTGTTACCCTAGAACTGAGTTTCAAGTTGTCCACAAAACGAGATTGCTGGGCATAGAAGATTTGTTATTAAAATATTTATATTTAATTCATAGACATAAACATGAGAGTGCTTCCTCATTTTCTTATTATTTTCCGGTATTATATGAAAGAAAAAGTTTATTCAAATTCAAATATCCAAGTGATAATTGGATGAAACTAAAATAATTAAATAGCAAAACCAGGGGAAATTCAACTCAAGTCACTTGGAATTTGTTAATTATAAGACTGATATATCATATTGCCAACGTTCCAACAATGAAACAATTTTATTATTTACGACTACCACTTTACAGTTCCTCAAATATACAGATTTTTTACCAAATATATACTCAATATTCTATATACACAGGTTTTTTGTTCAAACTACTCCTCCAATACAAAAGTCTAGGGGCTTCAGTAATATTTCAGGATATTTACGGGAGTTTCTAGTCAACTACATCAATTTTCAACTGCGATATTAGTAATTTTTTACAAGTACTTAATAAAATTATAAAGTTTGTACAGTTATACAGATTATATAGAGCTACAATATTTTGTTTAACAGAAGTTCTTTACACTGGGTGTTTCTATGAAGCAAACCAAAACCGTCAAAGCTAAATTAACGATAACGATCGTGGAACGAAAATAAAAGCTGTGTTTGGTTTTTTCCTAAAACATCCTGTGTGTATATATTTTTGATCTCAATGGATCTCCGGCATTTTCAGTATTTTTATATTAAACCCCTTAAATACAGAAATAATAAATATAAACTTTTATATAAGATTGATTATACAAGCTACATTTTAACACAATAAACAGATAATATTAAACTAATTATTATTACAGTTGGTCTTGACTGAGATTTTGTTGATTTTTTCAAAATATATTTGTGATGTTTTGTTTGATGAAAACTGTTGCTTTTTTACTCTGAATATTTGGCAAAATGATTCAAAGATGAAAAACGGTCTAGAGTTTTTAAATAATAAGCGTAAATTAAATGTACTTTTGAAACCGGACAAAAACACGAGCCTTTTTAGGAATAAAATTAATTAAAAAAGTATGTACAAAGTAAATGTGTTGACTCTGTGTATGTATAAGAAACATTCTGAATTAAATCAATACAGGTTAATATTTGTAGATTTTTGGTGTATAACCCCTTTGGTTCGGACGCCAATGATAGATTTCACACCAGTGGCGATGTAAAGTTCATTTTTGGCGACTAACTCGGGGAAAAATTGTATAAAATATCTTTAGGCAAATGAAAATAGGTATACGGTCAACAATGTACAAAATAATCCGTTTTGGCTGCAAGTTAACAAAAAAATATATCCGCTTCTCTAGTTTTTCGTATAGGTAAATAATTATGTGATATAAAATATATTTTTACAAAAAGAAAAAAATAAATTACAATTTTTTACTGTACTTTAGTCAAACATAATAAATTAAACAAACAATTGTCTCCACCGAACTGTACCTAAAGCCATCTTCGGTTGAAACAATCGTTTCCACAAAGAATTAAAATAATTACTCTAAATAATAACATCACAGTTAAGTACAGATTTTTTCGTTAATTGTTTCATGACTCATTTTTTCGCACATTTGTACGTCTATTGCAGGGTAAATGTAAGTTCAAAACTTGCAGTTTCAAAATTTAATCAATAAACAAATAATAATAAATACAATATAATATACAAAGTTTAAGACACATCATAGTATAATGAATTTAAACAAAAAGAGAAAACAAAGCGTAAAAGTAAATTAATTTCTCTTGAGTTCATTGTGTTTGGCTGCTTCAAAAAACAGACACTAGTATACAGGGTGGCCAATTTGTATGGCTCATATACAAAATTAAATCTTAATTAAAATTGGTTTAGCAGAAATTATTTTTTGGGGCTTTTGTACTTACTTTGAATCTAAGATGTTTTTAGAAATAATGTTAATTTCAAATATTTTTACCAAGAAGACTAGAAAGAGGAGAGCGAACTCACTTGGAAAAGGAAGGCCGATTACAGTGACAGCTCCCTGTCAAACGCTACTCGCCATGTGCGCCCTGCTCTTAAATTGCTGTTCTGCGCATATATGATATGCTTGATATATGCGCAGAACAGCAGGGCGCACATGGCGAGTGGAGATTGGGAGGGCAGCTATCGCCGCATAGTACAACATCAGAAGTTCGCTCTCCTCTTTCTACTCTTCTTGAATTTTACTCTCTGGCATTTTCCATTTAACTTCTTCGTTGACTAAGTATTAGTGATTGATAAGAAATCAAGTTTTTAAATTTGTGGCACCAAAATTTGTCTTTACGAACTTTAAATGTAATTTCACCTAAAAAAGTTTTTGATTAATCTTATAACAAGTTAGTTTTAAATATTTTTCCTCCTACATTTAACTCCACAAACAAAATTTTGTTCTATCTTCCAATTTGAAAGTTCGCGTTGAGAAAAAAATTTTAGAAATAAAGTTTAGCTAAGTACAACTTATGACTTTTTTTAAAATATGACTCTGTGATAATCCTCCAAAATAATACCAAAACTTGTTAGACGGATTCAATTTTTTCAATCACCTGCACTTTTACAGAGAGGCCACCCTGTGTATACCACCCCAATTTCTCGTGTTTATTTGACTGTATGTAGACGTCGCATTTTCCCGTTTCCTTTGCAATTGAGGCAGCAATAATATTTATAATAAATTAGAATTTTTAAAATGTGATAATGCTACTCAAAAATTAAGAGAGTAGTAACATTTGTTAGATATTAGATATATTAGCTGATAAGGCATTCGCACAAATTGTCGATTACAATACGAAAACCGTGAAAACTCAAATTGCATTCGACAATTTGTGTCTATTTTTTTGTCCTTGTTTTGTTTTAGAAGTGAGATGTTCATGTTACCACTTATTTTATTTGTTGTCGCCTGTTTTTCCAGTATACCTAATTATTTATTAATTTCCTTCGACTATTTTTATTCTTATTGTTCTGATTTGTTATGTTTAATTATATGAAACAAACAGACAAAGGTTGTGCACACAATGCTTTTATTTAAACAAATGCGCTTACAGTTCCTTTTCTATTTTAATTTTTTTCATCCCATCCCATCAGTAAAAATAGACAAAATGGTGCTGGTTTTTTAAATAATAATAATAAGTTGTACATATTGATACAGACACAAGACATTCCTATCAAAGTATTAGTAGTTTTAATTTGTTTTTAATTATTTGCAATAATTATAGATGTGCATACATACATACTGTCTGCATACATTATGTAGATTTATGGTTTTCTGTTCCTATTTTTAAGTTAGTACACTACTAGGATTAACCGCACGGTTATTTTTTTAATTTGTTGCACATGCACAAACATAGACAATACATAAATATGACACAACATGTATAAGCAGGGTATTATTTACAAAAAACAAAAAAAAAATAGTACCAAATAAATACTCAATTTATTTATTACATATTTTTAATATTATCTAATTTATTCTTTGTGGAATTTCGTGCAATATTAATTGTGTTTTTATTTGGATTATTGTTTAAATTATGTAAATTGAACAAAAATATGTAAATTATTGTTTAGAATTTGTACAAAAAATTCTACGAGAAAGGAACGTTATCCCTGGCATTATTGTAAAAAGAAAATTAATGTTGCAACTGTAAAAAAATCGATAGTAAATTTAAGACAGGATTAACAACCGTTAACACCTCGTACAAAATCTAATATATTTTTTTATACTAATTATTGTTTGCAGTTTTATGTTAAACAAAGAAAACAGGGTAAATTTAACAATATAACATAAATGAAAAATATATAAAAACAGCTACCTACTCATAACAATAAGTATACTGATATAACTGGCAAAACAGTTTGTTGTTCTTATTGGAACAATTTTGTTACAAATTTTTTTGCCCGATTTTTTCTGTACGAGGTGTTATGGATATAGTGCAATACGCACAACAGATCGTTGTATTTGTATAAAAATAGCGTACGTAATATACAGATAGCTACTTATTTGATATTTAGATAGGCTTAGTTTTTAATGATGTTAAATAAAATTAATAAAAGCTTGGTGAAAAAAATTTATAGAATTTTATTTTTAGTACCTATGTATGCTCCTGCCCCAATATCCAAAGATTAATTTATTGTTTTCTAAATAACTATGTTTCTTTCAGGTCTCTAATAATAATAAATGGTGGAAGGGTGTAATCTGTTTAGAATTTATAGGTATCACTGAGATCTAAAAATCAAACTTTATAAAATGGGAAGTCATTAAAAATACGTCAACGATTTTAACCAAAATTTTAACTGATTTATAGCTAATTATATTTAGAAATCAGCTTAGAACTAAAACTATTAGATTCTGATAATAATACCCTGAGTTCACTGAGAGAATATTCGAGTAAGGATTTATGGTAACGTATCTTAATTTTATTTTAAATACTTTACTTAGTCAGGATGTGCTTCCATAAAAAATAGACTAAACTAACGAAACAAAAAGTGTAAATCACAAATCAGAATATGAAAAACAATAGTTCAAGAGTAGATATGGAAGAACTAGAACTAAATTGTTGACAGAAATAACGAAATTAGATGCTATGAGGTAAAGAAAAAATTTAAATATCAATTAAAAGTGGTTTTTGGAGTTTGTGTAGGTACTTTGAATCTAACCGAAACTAAATTTTTTTAGAAATAATGTTGATTTCGAATAATTTTACTCCCTGACATTTTCCATTTAATTTCATCGTTTACATAGGTATAAATAAACTTTGAATAAGTATTAGAGATTCGTATGAAATTTAGTATTTAAATAAATCTGACTTGATTTTAAATTTGTTACCTTATGAACTTTAAATGTAATCTCACTTAAAAAAGTTCCTAATTATTCTTATGACAAGTTTAGTTTTAAGTATTTTTACTCCTGCAAAATAAATAAATTTTGTTTTCTATCTTCTAATTTGAAGATCGTGTTAACTTGAAAACCGAATAGAGAAAAAAATGTGAAATGAAATTTGTTGAAATAAAGTTTTAACTTAAGCCTAATGGCGAATTTACACGGGGACAGTAGCTAAAGCAAGTAACTAAAGCAAGTGACTAACATTAGCTGCTGACACTGTGTAAACATCTGATTTAGTACTAAATTTAGTCATTTGCTTTAGTTACTGTCCCCGTGTAAATTCCCCTTTAGTATAACTTTTTCAAAATCTGAAAATCCAAGTACTATGTTTGAAAGATCAGTGGTTCTTGTTGTTGGTGAAGGTAGTTTATAGTGAAAAAATCCAAGCAAATGTGGAGCTTCAGATGCTATTAAGTATTCTGTAAAAGGTCTTTACAAAATCCTACTACAAGTTTTTGGGCTCAAAATAATACGTTTGAACCAAACATACCTTAGTCCAAAAGTTCTTCCTGAAATAAGTCCATAAAATAGCTATTTTAGGGACTGTGTACAAAAAAAACCTTTTCTGTACCTACAGATGAAAAACCATTTTTCTACGAAAATGCGGAATGACGTTTTTTCTGACAAGATAATCGAACTTGACAGTACGCTTTTGAAAAACTAGTACGGAAAATTAGTGCGGAAATTTTTTTCCGCACACATTTTTTAAACTTTCCGCACGCAAACAAAAACATAGGTATATGTCCGGTTGCACCAAGCTCTGCTAAACTAACAGCGTGATAAATATTTAGCAGCGGCATGTTATTGGCTGAATGATTGTTATTTGTTGCGTTGCTTAGCAACAGTAGTTATAATTGTAACCTTTATTTAATATTTAACAACCGGAGGAGTGCACATTAGTTCATCGCTTTCGCTTTAGTTTTGAAACTCCATGTTTATATTCACGTAATTTGATCTCAAAATCAAAATTATTTCGATGACAAGACACAATTTATAAACTGTCAACATCTATGAGCTTTCAGTTCTATGACAACAAACTCACTTGATTTTTTTTTTTAATTAGAAAAAGATTTACAAATAATTTTATTTTTTACGAATTCCACGTTTTCGTAGAAAAAATCGTATGTACTCGTAACACGCTTGCGGAAATGGCCCATGACAATACTCGTGTGATTGCAGCACTCGCTATCGCTCGCGTTGCAAATTTCACACTCGTATTGTCATGATGCGTTTTCCGCACTTGCATTACAATATAGTATTTTATTGTATTAATATTATTGACGAAATTATAAAACGTCAAATGGTGTCTTAGGAATTTCCATTTAAAAAAGTACGCTTGTTTCTTTTAAATAGAACTGTCAATCATTCTTTATAATCTTTAAAAATATTTCTCTATGCAGATGAAAAATAATTTTTATTGGTTTAATAATACTGAAGAAATTATAAGACTACTTAATGTCGGAATTTTCGACATTTATTTGAAAATTCGCTCACTGTGTTTATGTTTATTGAACTATAGTACAGACAATAGGGAAAAATCTGAGCATTTTTGGAGAGGACTCGAAATTCAAATTGTATATTGTGGGGTATATCGAGACTAAGTTAAAACTCGATTTGCGGGACTGAAAAGTCGATGGTTCGTCCGCAATCTTGGAAAAAGGATGTGAAATGGTTAAAAAGTTATAAACAAATACGTTGCAAAAATTAGGGGTACCTACTTCTTTTTTGACGGCTGATGTTTCGCGTACGGTTGATTTCACGGAAAATATATACATCAGTTATAGTTTTTGTAGAGCAGTTTTTGACGAATGAAGTAGGTGTATGTATTAACCATTTGTATAATTGGTTTGGATCTGATACCGCTCCAAACGCAGGTATCTCCACTAAGCCTGAAGAAACGAAAAGAATCGTCTCTGAAGCAGCAGATATTGTTCTATCACTTACAGTATTGACTTCGATATAGAAAAATAACCACTTTTATCGGCAATATTTATTTATGGGTTTCTGAATATGTAAGAATACAGAAAAAGTGACAAATAAATGGAATACATCTACCATAATACAGAGTGTTCCGTATGTTAAAATTTTGGGAGTATAAAATAGACTTAATTCTAACAGTAAAAATTCAAAAGTGGTAAGGTCAATCTTCATTTGTTTTGAAGTTACAAGCCTTTGAAATTATTAACAAGTTTGTGCAGATTTTCTTTTGCTACAAAATTGCTCTCAACAAATTTTCCGGTAAAAAGAACGGGTTCGGACATATAACTGAAAAAAGAAAACTTGTTGTTAATAATTTCAAAAGCCTGTAACTGTACCACTTTTGCATTTTTAGTGCTGCAATTAAGTCTATTTTATACATACTCCCAAAATTTGAACATAACGGTATGGAACACCCTGTATATACGCATTTATTATTATTTATCTAGACATAGCTGCGTTTGGAAAGCTGTCAATTATACAAATGGTTAAATGTTATACACTAACTTCTTGATCGAAAACTGCTCTACAAAAAGTAACTGATATATATTTTCCGTGAAATCAACCGTACGCGAAATATCGGCCGTCAAAGAAAAACTACCACTCATTTTTACAAATTAATTAATTAATAACTTTTTAAATACACATGGCCCGAAAAAAAGTTATATACAAAAAGTGTGTATCTTTTTTCTCCAACCAAAAGTGATTCTTATAGTTTTTGCATAAAGTTAATAGAATTCGGAATATAGGGGAAAAACCATTTCACCCCCTTTTTCCAAGATGGCGGTCGAACCACCGACTTTTCAGTCCCGCAAATCGAGTTTTAACTTAGTCTCGATATACCCCACAGTATGCAATTTGAATTTCGAGTCCTCTCCAAAAATGCACAGATTCGTCATTTTGAACTCCCTATTGACTGTACTACTAGAATTATCAATTTTTTCAATGTTATCTTTAAAGAACTATTCTCTGCGCAGATCAAAAATTAGATTTATTGTATTAATAATATTAGAGAATCTTTTTAATACAAACATGATAAACCAAACATCACTTGAATACAATTATAAACCATAACCCTAAAACAGACTAACTAACTACTTAGACTGTTGACTTCTCAAGTGATCTTTGGTTGTAACTTGAGTTACCTACTCAGAATTAGTTGTAGTAAGCGGAAATAAATTCGCCTAAAGCCACAAATCCTAAAAGTTTTATTTATTGTGTTGTCTATAATTATATTGAAAGCAAATTGCTTTGAAAGATAACAACGAAATCAGTAATATTGGTAAGGTGTAAATTTGCGCCATTGATAATATAATAAAAATGTATAATGTAAGTACACACATTTATTTTTTTTTTTTTTGATAAAAGTTAAGTATAGTTATCATTTTATAAATTAAGGCAGTCATTTAAATTTATAATTTTCATTAATAAAAATCAGGAATAAAATAGGTCCCACATGAGAACCTTGTGGCATGCAAGATACTGAATAAAATAACTCCAACTTAAAGTTTTTGATTTTCAGTATCAACTGCCGATTATGTAGTATGTCAGTAACTTTTAATTAAACCAGACAAAGAAAATCCTTACTCGTTTCCTATGGTTAAATTGATATAAGTCTGTCATTATCTCTGACGAAAGCCTTCTTAAAATCAGTGTACAAAGAGTCTTCCTATCTGAAGTCTGAAGAAGGGCCTCTAAAATATTTGTTACCTTGTTACTTTCTAGATCTAGACCCACAAGTTTGTTAAACACTTCAATAGTTAAATCTACGTCCATGTTTGGATTAAGTATTTTAGAGAGTATAAGAAAACTTGATCTTCTTTGTGCACTCAAAAAATATACTAAAATATCTGATGTGCCCAACACATGACTTTCTTATACTTACGGATAGTATCACAATAATTACTTTTCCTAAAGAAATTAAGTTAAATTTCTTGTAAAAATTTTGAAGGTTTCCAGCAATTTTCAAATAGTCTCTGTCGCACTTATTGCAATACGCATAAATCTGTCCTTGTCCCACTCATTATAACCGAATTTTACGACAAAAATGTGTTTTATTTTAGATTTTTGACCTATTACTCACTTAAAAAAATCTCCCGGTATGAAATTACATTTATTTATTCATTATTATTGTTTTTGGTATCATAGAAACCAGTAAAATAAAAAAAAACTAATGGTCCGGTCCTTCTGGGATTCAAACCCGGGACCTTCCGTTTGGCAGCCATATAATGAGACACATGGTCTACCTCGACCATCGGATTCAACTATAAACGCGCGCTATGAGAAATATAAAGTGTTTTTGAAATTTTTTTGACAGAATTTCAAAAAAAAGTTCAAACAAAATTTGTTCAAAATTCAATTCTAAATCAATGTTAAAGAATAAAAAAATTTCATAAATTGTTTATTTTTCAAGATATTCCTAAAAAACCTAAAAATGTCATCAGGTAACTGTCACTTATTTTGGTGCTAGATAAAAAACATTGAATGTGGCACCCACAAATTTGTTCAAACTCTTAAATATGAAATTTGAATCAAATCCGAGAAGTCGTTTTTGAGTTATGGTGGATACAGACAGACAGACAGACATCATGGCGAAAATGGTCAGAAAGGATTCAGGGGCCCTCAAAACGTGTAAATCCATCAAAATCTCGAAGTCGAAAAAAATCGCGATTACTATACTTCCTTATACTTAATAATAATAATGTATTTATTTAGCATAGATGCTACATAAGAAGTACAAATACATAAAAAATCGATAAATACATAAGAATTGGTTACAATTGCATAGAACAAGAAAATACAAACAATATAACAAATAGAAAATCATTACCTGAGAACAAATTCTCTCAAAAGCATTCTGAACTGGTTCAGTTTATCACAGTTTTTTATATTAACAGGCAGTTTATTAAACTCAATCAATCCTTTATACAAAACAGAGTTCAGCATTTGGCTGGTGTTACATTTATATAACAAGATAAAGTCTGCACAATTTCTGGTATCATAATTATGGACATCGCCAAAAACTTTCAATTTATCACATATATATTCAGGTAAAAGATTTTTTTTAGTTTAAATATAAACAAATTTACATTAAACATAATTCTTTGTTTGACAGAAAACATATCTAAGACACTCAACATGGATTGGACAGGTGTATAACGGTTACATTTCAAAATCAGTCTCATAGCTCTGTTTTGAATTTTTTCCAACTGGTTTATTCTATATTGCGGCAAATTAAACAACAATGTCGAACAGAACTGCAAATGAGGAAGTGCAATGGCGTTGTAAAGCGATAATTTTATGTTCATTGACAAGTTCTTGCCTATTCTGGTAATAAATCCAACTTTTTTTGAGAATTTTCTTATTACATAGTCTGCGTGTGCCTGAAATTTCAAGTTGGAATCTAGGATGATACCCAGATATTTAATTTCCCCGTCATAAAAAATTCTTTCCCCATTCACAGCAATCCGAACACTGTCAATACTCAACGAACTCATTCTTGATTTCCTGGCGAATAAACAGAATTTTGATTTACCTGCATTTAAACTCAATTTATTATCACAAAGCCAAGAAAATAAATGGTTCAGTTCATTGTTCATATCTACTTGCATTTGATTCAAGTTTTTACCCACTATATAGAGCATTGTGTCGTCCGCAAATAAAACAATTTTACATTTTTGAGTCACCTTCACCATATCATTTATGTAAAGCAAAAACAATAAAGGGCCCAAAACTGTCCCCTGCGGTACACCGTACTTTACACTTATAGATTCAGACACACAATTTTTATACATTACACGTTGGACTCTATTACTCAAGTAAGACCTAAACCAATTTAAAACGTTACCCCTAACTCCTACATGTTCCAATTTTTTTATCAATATTTCCCTATCTACTGTTTCGAAGGCTCTTTTAAAATCTAAAAATACGGCTAAAACAAGATTATCACAGTCAATAGCCTTGAGAAAATCATCACAGATACCAACAACAACAGACTCACAGGAGTGATTTTCCCGAAAACCTGATTGGTTAGGAACTAATATTTTATTATTGACACAGTATGCAAGTAGCTGTTCTTTTACACACAATTCCAGTAGTTTTTCATATATGGGGACTGTGTTAATTGGTCGGAATTCATTGTGACACTTTGTATTTTGAACCTTGGGAACAGGAATCACGGTTGACAATTTCCACGACTCTGGGAAGTGACCACAACTTAGTGATGTATTAACTATGTCCAAAAGACGGTCACCAACGGCATAAGAAACATCGATAAGCACCTGTTTAGATATACCACTCCCACCATCTCCTACATTTTTTAAACTTTTGAGTATTTGTTTCATTTTTGACATAGATATTTTTTCAAAATCAGAAAATACTTTATTAGTTGCGGGGGTAATATTAGATATCATGTTCGTTATATGTGGTATACTCTGTATGATATTGTCAATACTGTCCACAAAATATTTATTAAATTTATGTGCTATGTCTGCCTCTTTTTTGACTATTTCTGTTTCAAAATGAATTTCGTCTGGGATGGCTTGATTTTTTCCAGGTAAGAAAGTCTTCAGGTTTTTCCACAGTTCTCTTGGATTGTTTTTATTGACATCTATGGTTTCTACATAAAATTTTTCTTTCTCAACTCTGATTCTGTTTACTATGCTATTTCTCTTTGCTTTATACTCCTTCCAAGTGTTCTCATTTTTATCTATAACAGCCCTTTTATATAATACATCTCTTTCCAGCATCATTTCCCTAATCTCAAAAGTAATCCATTTTTTGTCTCGATATTTTTGTTTCTGGACAGTTCTAACCTTAGGACACATTCGGTCTATGATGTTTTTAACATCTGTGACAAAGGAATCGGCGAGTAGATTTACCTCAGAGATACCATTGTTCCAATCAATGTCAAGTAGCTCTTATTGTAACTTATCACAATTATAGTTTTCGTATAAGAAAGTAAAAATACAAAACGTCACTATCATTTGAGCAAGTAAAGTTATTATAAATAGTAATTTTTTAGTATACAGGGTAAAAGGTCATTACAAAATCCTACCACAAGTTTTTGGGCTCAAAATAATTCATTTAAACCAAACATACCTAAGTCCAAAAGTTCTTCCTTACTGATTTACAGGGCGCTAAAAAATATTTTTCCAAATAATTTTTTAAGTATATCTACAGAACGGTTTAAAGTAGAGATTTGAAATTTGGTGGGTTAATAAGTCTATAAGGAAACTAGAATTTGTTGGTATTAGAACCAAAATAATATTGTTCAGTGGCGTACTTATCGAAGAGGTCTCAGGGTTTTTTTGAATAATTTTTGTAGTGGATTAAATTTTTTTACAAAATAATAAGAATTATGATAGATACGCTCAAGACTCGTTAAAAAGGTATACTTGTTTGATTTGCTTTAACTGAACTGTTTGCGAGATATTTCACTTTGAAAACTTTTTGTTATTAAATCGACAATTTGTGACACCCTGTAAAGTCAAAAATATTGGGTCACTCTAATACGGCTCATTCTACGTCCAAAACTAAGCATAATTTCTATCTTATACCGTTCTGTAGATATACCTAAAAAAGATAGAGGGCGAATAAAAATACATCTTTCAACACACTGTATTTTAGTAACGAAACATTTTTGGGGGTCGGTTTCTACAACCATTTATGCTTAGTTTTGGACGTAGAATCAGCTGCATTAGAGTGACCCAATATTTTTTACTTTACAGGTCACAAATTGTTTTTATAGCAAAAAAATGTTTCGAAGTTAAAAATCTCGCAAACAGTTGAGTTAACGCAAGTCAAACAAGTATTCCTTTTTTACGTGTGTTGAGCGTATCTACCATAATTTTTGTTATTTTGTAAAAAAATTCAATACCCTACAAAAAATATCCAAAAAAACAGTCCCCCCCTATAAGTACAACACTGAACAATATTATTTTGGTTGTAGGTAATACCATCACATTGTAGCTACCTTATAGGCTTATTAACCCACCAAATTTCAAGTCTCTACTTTAAACCGTTCTGTAGATATAATAAAAATAATAAAAATAATAGAAAACGATTTGGAAAGATATTTTTTAGCGCCCTGTAACTCAGTAAGGAAGGACTTTTGGACTAAGGTATGTTTGGTTCAATCGAATTATTTTGAGCCCAAAAACTTGTGGTAGGATTTTGTAAAGACCTTTTAGAGACACCCTGTATAACTGTATATCATCAATCAAATCCATCAAATATTGTAAGAAAAATAATCTCGTTATGTAATTAAAAAATGTTTGACTTCGTTTGGGAAGCAGTTGATGGAAAACCATTTTTATTGATCTAGAAGACAATTAATTCAAAACCGAGTTGAAAAAGTTTTAAAGAAATCTCACAATATTTAGATATGCAATATTCTTAGCTAAATAATTGCACATAATTAAAAAAACTTAAATCAAATAAGTGTTTGGAATATAATCATTAACCCCCCACCCATAATTTATCAGAAAGAGGGGTATATTTTCCAAAATTATTGAACAATAATACAAAAAAATTAGAAACAGTCTATTTCGTTGTTGGTGATTAGTCAAGTTACCAGATTAATCACCTGAAACTTAAATCTAAGATTATATTCACCAGCAGACGTTGATGACGCAAGCGCCAACTTATAGGCACATACTATAGTGCGAGGCTAGTTGAAAAATGTCTCATAACTTGGTCAACAAACTAAAAAATTATTATCTGAAGGCTTTCCAAGAACTTATACTTATTAAAAATTATATAAATGTCCTATGCACTAACTTGAATATATATTATATAAAACTGATGAACACCTGGACGAAGTGCCACCCGCAAAATAAATTATATAACAGATTATGGTACTTTTGACCTTTTGACGATATGGCCAGTTTCAAGTTACATGATATAATGAATCGCTTTAAATATACTGAGGGACCTTTACATTTATTAAGTAAAATAATACTATACTTCTGGCTCGTCTTGCCATCATTCTTCCCTGTATAGTTTATACTTGGGGTATACAGTTGCATATTTTGTCTTCATTCAGTTGGCGAGTAAAAAAGTCACAGAAACACTGCAGGCAAAAAATAATTACGTAGCATGTAAAGAACAATTTGCCTTCGCAGATATCATTTCAATTAAACATCAAACTATTGATAATAGTTTCGTGGCCCCTTTGGTGGTTTTTCCTTTCCATTGCAATTAAATAAAATGTAAATACAATAATGAATATAAGAGAGCGACATTTTTCTTTTAAACAAGGTCTGCTAAAACTAGAAATATATCCGTGATGTGTGGTCCCTTCCCGATGGTTTCTCTCCACATCTCCTTTCTCATCGGTTGTTTTGTCGAATATAATATTTTGTTTTGTGTGTTCTCATCATCGTCGGTTGGCCCCCAAAAGCTGTTGTTTTATTTATTGGAAACTCTCTCTCCATTCTTTGATTGATATGTTTCGAGCACGGCACTAAATTATCAAGTGGAGAAAAAATTTTTTGGTTGTTTAATCACGTACCACTGTATGTATGTGCACCCGCATCAAAATTATTTTCACTATAAGTACGCGCAAATAAATGAAATTGGTGAAATTGGTTTAATAATTCAAAGAATTATTTCGAAGAAAAGTTTTGAATTTCCCGCCGTGATGACGTACAAGTCAAATACAAGCTAATCCAATCAAATATTAGTATTCAAAAATCCCACAAATGGCGGGAAATTCAAATTGGATTTTCGTTTCTTCTATAATATTTCAAATAATTCTATTTTTTATTATTTTCCAGGCGTTGTATATTCTTAGAGACGCACCCACCTGTCCAAATTCAATTCTGAAATTAAACAGTTTGTGTCTGTGCTATGCCTTAGCCTTAGATGGTGTTTAAGATAAATGAGATGAAACCGGAGCTATTACATGATTACTGTATTCAGCTCAAATTGAGGGTAATTTCGATAATGTTAAGTTTTATTATCCATATATCATAATGTGTCTTTATCAAAAATGCCGCTGCCATTCATATTTTTATTAAGCGAAATTTCCTCTTAATGGATGTCTCGCGTAGCATTGATTTTAATGGTCAGCTTTTTATACGTCTTTTTCTTTGTTGGGCAGATGCCAGTGAATAGTTACATTAAAAAGTATCTTGAGGCTACTTGTTATGCACTATTTTAATTCTAATAGTTTTACGAAGGTAGAACTAAATTGTGCCCGTGCACTACTTATTTAAAAACAACTTGATTTTTTCCTTGCCTGAGTCTTGACATATTATATCCCTTGGTGTTAACCTTTTAATTTTAGGATGTACCTAGTTATTTAAGCCAACTTGTCAGTGGATGTGGTGTAGGCTTTTATTTTATTTAATAACATACATCGAAGGGGGCTATTTAGAGAAGCGGTGGGCCTTTAAGAGGCAATCTTGTACACTTCTATTGCCAAAAGGTTGATATACCTGTAATTATGTACTCTTACCAGAGCAGATTATTTTTTATTGCACACGTTTGGTGTGGAGAAAAGTGAAACCGTTTTTTTGGTTTGGTTTGGTTTGGGTTTTGATTTTGAATCGGGTTTGAGTGAATGTATTTAATCTGAAGGATTTTAAGTCGTGTTACCATTATTAACTTTTCCAAGACAAAATTAAGTATTTTTAGATCAGTTAACTTAACAAACGTAATCTAATTGGAGATTATACATATGATATAATTGGTGGCAACATAAATATTTATAATAAATGCATTAGTATCTAAGATTAAGTTACTCTCAAACCATGAAAGTATTTAACTTTGACAAATTCGTGGAATCTACTTTCATAAATCCTGATTCCAGTTTTGCAGGCATTTTTTACATAAATACTTTTTTTATAAAACAAACTGTCATATAAACGTAAACCGGCTAAACACTGTGCAGACGACGATACATTACTAAGATGTGACGTCATGACCAATCATAATTGCTTGACAGACACAGAAGAGAATTTCAAATATCGATAAATTTTGAATTCTTATTACAAAGTACATTTGTCAATAAATATAGAATATAGAAACACGATTGTAATTATTTCATTTATAACGTAAAATTTATGTTACAATAAAATATATCTGTTGTGTCCAACACATGACTTTCTTATACGATAGTACCACAATTAATTTTCCGAAAGAAATTAAGTTAAATTTCTTGTAAAAATCGTGTTTAAATTTTGAGCGTTTCCAGCAATTTTCAAATAATTTTCGGAAGTCTCTCTCACATTTATGGCAGTACTCATAAATCTGTCCTTGTCCCACTCATTACAACCAAATTTTAGGACAAAAAAATATTGTGCTTGAAAATTACTTTTCCTAAAGTCGTATTTAGGTTCTTTCGTATATTTTTTATTAAACCACATGGAAATTAAGTTCCTTGTAAAAATCATGTTTAAATTTTGAGCTTTTTCCAACAATGTTAAATAGTTTCGGAAGTCTCTCTCTCGCACGTATTGCAGTACGGATAAATCTGTCCTTGTCCCACTCATTTTAACCAAATTTTACGACAAAAATAAGTGTTTGACCTATTACTCACTTAAAAAAATCTCCCGGTATAAAACCACATTTATTTATTCATTATTAGTGTTTTCGGTAAAATAAAAAAAAATACTTAATGGTCCTTCTGGGATTCGAACCCGCGACCCTCCGTTTGGCAGCCAAGTCCCAACGTCACTAGTCTATCTGAACTGTCGGATTCAACGCGCACTATGAGAAAATAAAAGTATTTTAAGAATATTTCATTTTGTTGAAATTTTTTTCACGGAATTTCAAAAAAAGGTTCAAACAAAATTTGTTTAAAATTTAATTCTAAATCAATGTTAAAGAATAAAAAAAGTTATTAAATTGTTTATTTTTCAAGATATTCCTAAAAAACCTAAAAATGTCTTCAGGTGAGTGTCACTTGTATTGGTGCTAGATGAAAAATATTTAATGTGGCACCCACAATTTTGTTCAAATTTTTAACTATGTAATTTGAATCAAATCCGATATGTCATTTTTGAGTTATCGTGGAAACAGACAGACAGACACCATGCATGGCGAAAATGGTCAAAATAGATTCAGTGGCCCTCAAAACGTGTAAATCCATCAATCTCGAATATAGCAACTGTCAAACTATAACAGGCAAAAACCCCTATAACAGAAACTAAAAACTATAACAAACCTCGACTTACTATAACGGACAATAGACAAAACCCCAAACTATAACAGACCAAGTAAAAACTGTAACAAATCTCGAAGTCGAAAAAATCACGATTACTATACTTTCTTATTGCTTCGTATAAGAAAATAGAAAGGGTACTTTTTGGAAAATGTAAACTCCCAATTCCCACAAATCTTAAAATCAAAGTCACTTTTAAGTCACAAAATTCTACGCCAACAAACACACTTTACAAAGATCAATGGAACAAGCCATGCTAGAAAGAAATAAATTACGAAATGAAGATACTTGAATAAAAACAAACATTCTATTAAAGTACATTTTTTTCTGAAATATCTTTTCTTTTTTCAAAAAGTGTCTCATACAATATTTAATTGAATGCAGTATCTGTTGGATTTTGTGGTGGGGTGGAATAGTGGGGCGAGTCTTTAGTCCTGAACTCCTCATCGGCCGCACCACAATTGCCCAGCTCAAGGAATTAAGCCTGAAAGAATTGCAGCAGCAGCACTACTAATACTGAAAACTTTCAACTCGTACGCAGTAGACGCGCCGCATAGTCTCGCTAGACCAGCACACGCATACCAAAAACTATTTTAAAATAAATTTAAAATTAAAATAATTTTTATTCTTTTCATTGGTGCTTCAATACCGTAAAAACTCATTATCATTTCATTCATTTTTTCCATAGAACACTGTATATTTTTGGTTAATTACAATCTTAATTTAATTAGACGAGTTTGAATCAGTTTAAATATAAAACTGGACTAGAAATGTGATTATTTGTTTCGTTGTTTATTTTGGGGGAAATTAGTGCGTTTTATAGTGACAAAAGCGGTTTTTTTAATGGAACTAAACCAAAAAGTAATTAGATAAAGTGCAACGTGAGGCTTCCTAGATTTACAGGGCAATGATCGTCTTTACCTGAAGATTTCGTTTATTACAAAGGTAGGTTATACTATAAAAACAATTTGTTGCGTTGCTTATTATAATTTCTGTGTAAAAACACCAAATATATTAGTTTTATTATTTTATTATACCTGAATAAATAAGTGACATTTCCAAATTCCCGATAAAAGTATATTTTACATTTTTATGGTGAATAAATCAATTTTTTTGTCGACTACTCATAGCCGTGCGTATACAACCCAAATCATTATCAATTGATTTGTCACAATTCCAGTAAATACATGCATAATTTTTCCGATTAATGCATAAAGCTGCCTATGAGCTGGAATGAATAATGAATGTGGTATGGAGCGCAAAAGTTGTTAATTAAACCAAAAATCTCAAAGAAAAAATTCTTGACCTTCGTTGGTCTGTAAACAGTAAAATGAATATTTCATGAAATAGCACGTTCTTCGTTGTTACAAATAGAATATTTAGCTTGGTTGGTATAGAATTACAATTATTATTGTAATTTATTAATATATTTTTTTGTGCTACGTAACTTCTCTAGCATATGTGTTGAATAATATTTTACT
The DNA here is from genome assembly GCA_963942485.1 of Pediacus dermestoides. Taxonomy (NCBI): domain Eukaryota; kingdom Metazoa; phylum Arthropoda; class Insecta; order Coleoptera; family Cucujidae; genus Pediacus; species Pediacus dermestoides. The sequence continues at coordinate 10,282,375 of OZ012632.1, read as the reverse complement.
CTTAACGGTAAAACAACCTAGGAAATCTCTATATTATCACAGAGAAAGTGTATAATATAATGCACAATTTCTTATTATAAATGTGTCCAATTCAAACTAACTAAATTATATTTTTTATGGGTTTTTACAATTCATTGTGAAATAGGTAATCAAATAATGAATACAACAACCAATAATTTTCCCTTCTAGATGGTATCATCAAGACAACTGAATTTCTTTCTGTTATTGCTGATAATTTTACTGTTCGAAACAGTGGAAATCGAGGGAAAATCTAAACAACGAATGAAATTTGCACTGGCGCATCCACCACAATATGAAATTCATCCCACAAATCAGTTGCCAAGTGATCTGCAAATTACCACGTTTTTGTACAAGGGGGAAACCAAAACGTAAGTAATGTGACTAAATATTTAGACTAGATTCTCTTTAAACAAGTTAAATAAGTATTTAAACAAAAGTGCAGTGAACAAAAATAGTGACAGATATTTTTATTTGTTATTATTATAAATATACATGGGCAGTTTTTTAACCTTTACTTTTATATTAAGAAATGTGTCAATCTCAAATTGACCTTTCGAATGGTTGCGATGGTTTTTATTTGTCATGATGACTGTACTTCTTGTGTTCCATTAAAACTGTATCTTTAATTTTATTCGACAACAAAAAAATGTTAAAAAGTTTTTAATATTTCAAATGCCACTAAATTTGGTTTTGGAAATTTACTTAAAAAACTAAATTTCTGACCTGTGTCACGAATAATATGTAAAAGTGTTTGGTGAAAGCCAGAACAATTACAGATTTTATGCATGCATATTCAGAAAGAATAATAACAAAAGCGAGACGATTAATAATAAAATTTTGACTACTAAGTATAGTTTTTTATCATTATTGTATGCACTTTCTTTTTAAGTTTTTTTTAGTCGTTATTCAGCTTTGATATTAAGGTTTATTGAGAAAGTTCTACCAATAAATCCAGAACAATTACCCTCGAAAAGTACGATTTGGGCCCCAGAACTCATCAGAACATATAAATAATTTGTGATTTTTTCCAAAGTAAAACTAATTTTTCAAAAAACATTTTGACGAAAATCCAACCAGCGATTCCAAAACTGACATTTAATACCTTCGAAAAATGCAGTTTTTGAAAATTGCATAAAAAACGCTGAAAAAAATGATTAATTTGTAATTTTTTCCAAATAAAACGACCATTCTGTTTTGAAATTAAGATATTTCGAAAAAATACGGCTAGCAGTTCCAAAATTGTGATTTTTTAAAACAATAACCCTCGCAAAACGCTTTTTTAAGAAAACTTGAGACTACTACAAAACGCAGAAAAAATTCATCTAATCAAATCGAAAATTTTTCTAAAAGAAAACCGATATCATTACCTATGCTTTGAAATATAGATATTTTCATAAAAATGCGTAAATTGTGATTTTTAAAACAATAAGCCTCGAAAAACGCTTTTTAAGTTCAACTCGAGATTCCCTACAAGACAACGCAGAAAAAAAGTTATAAACAATTTTCCAATTTGTAATTTTTTCCAAATGAAACGACCATTCTGCTTTGAAATTAAGATATTTTGAAAACAATAACCCTCGAAAAACGCTTTTATAAGGAAACTTAAGAATACTACAAAACGTAGAAAAAATTCATCCAATCAAATCCGAGATCAAATCGAAAATTTTTCTAAAATAAAACCGACATCATTATGTTTTGAAATAAAGATATTTTCATGAAAATGCGTAAATTGTGATTTTTAAAACAATAAGCCTCGAAAAACGCTTTTTAAGTTCAACTTGAGACTCCCTACAACACAACGCAGAAAAAATTTATAAACAATTTTCCAATTTGTAATTTTTTCCAAATAAAACGACCATTCTGCTTTGAAATTAAGATATTTTGAAAAGACACGGCTAGCAGTTCCAAAATTTTTAAAACAATAACCCCTGAAAAACGCTTTTTTAAGGAAACTTAAGAATACTACAAAACGTAGAAAAAATTCATCTAATCAAATCGAAACTTTTTCTAAAATAAAACCGACATCATTACCTATGCTTTGAAATATGGATATTTTCATAAAAATGCGTAAATTGTGATTTTTAAAACAATAAGCCTCGAAAAACGCTTTTTAAGTTCAACTTGAGACTCCCTACAACACAACGCAGAAAAAAATGTATAAACAATTTTCCAAAATAAAATCGTCTTTCAACATTGAATTAAAGGTTTTTTGTCAAAAATCCAAACAGGGATTCCGAAACTGTGATTTTTAAGAAGATCTCTTGACAATTGTGTTATTTTCCAGACCTACAAACTTTATAGGATCTAAAATTACTAAACTTTTTGTAATTACAATTAATGTCAATTTTCCTGGTTTAAAATGCCACCGCTGAGCGAATTTTGACGAAATTTGCGTTTTTACATAGCCAAATGTTGATATTATTATTAAATACTTACAATCGTCTTATCCTCACGTTTGTAAAGTTTTTTATAATCAATTATTCACAGCCAAATGTGTATACAGTGACTGTTTCATACGTTTTCGTTCCAGAATCACTAGTCCGTTTTTGAAAATAGTCCGGTTTTAGAGTAATGTCGACATTATTAAAATTAAAATAACAGAGACCAAAATCTAACTTTTACGTTAGGATAGATAGCCGGTAATTTCTAAGTGAAATTCCTGTAAAAATAATAAAGTTACTGTTTTGAAAAAATGAAAATTTGGAACATCTGAGCAGAGATTAACGGAATTTGCATTTTTATTGGCATTATCATAACAAAAATCATCAGCACCATGGAAATTAGTTTAGAATTCTTCTAGTACTCAAATTAACCTAACAACTAAATTTGGAGTCGATTTTTCAGAAAATCGTCTTTAGAAATATGAAAATGTCATTGAAATTTGGAATTTTCAATAAAATTACAATATAATAAACCAAAGAGTACCTATATAAAATATATAATGCTATATAAAATCATGAACACTTGAAGGCGATGTGAAAAACAACGATATGGCAACTGTCAAACTATAACAAGCAAACCCCCTATAACAGAAACTAAAAACTATAACAAACCTCGACTTACTATAACAGACAATAGACAAAACCCCAAACCATAACAGATCTAGTAAAAACTGTAACCAATCTCGACTTGGAAAAATTTTTGTAGGAAAATTTTTACACAAACAAGTCAAAAAAACATGTATAAAAATATAAAATTAAGGCGATGTAACAACGATACAGCAACTTTTAGAATTTACATACTATACTATAACAGACAAACTACAAACTGTACAAATTGTTGCTAGACAATATACGAGTATAATTATTAGTTACAACTATACAGAATGTTCAGTTTTTTCTTTTTCTTTTTAATTTTAAATATCTATAGAACATCGTGCATATCCTCATTCAATTTTAGTAATAAAATGTACGTATAGGTTTGCTGTAAAATTAGTAAACTTTTGAGTTTTTTTTCAAAATTCTTTCAGTTTCAGTAGTTCGAAGAAAAATGAAACTTCGTACTTTAGCGTATTGAAATTTTGAATAAAACCTAATGAGCCATTTCTTTATTTCATATAAATATAAAAATAGTTTAGATATTTTATACTGGAAGTTTATTTATTTAATGTCACAATTCCTGAACAATTTTTTTTAATTGTACCACCTATTCGTATGTGATGCAAAATTTAATTATCTTTCTAATATTACGTAGGTATCCTATACCCTATCCCTATACCTAATCTTAACCATAATCGAGATAATTTAATTTATAAAAAGTCGTAAAATTAATATGGAATATTATTTCCAAAACTAAGAAGCCTGTATAAAATCTAAAAATTTAGTAATAAAGTAAATTGAAAATGAAAAAATGCACTTTTGGAATTATATAAGTTTAATTTCTGAGCGAAGGAATATTTCCATCATAGAATAACTAAAACAGTATAAATAGGAAATTAAAATTTAAAAGGAAAATCGGATTCAAATATGCATGAGAGACAGACAATTACTAAATACATAACTTTAAACACAAGGACACAATTTTCTGACTTAAATTTTTTGCCGCTTGATCTTCGAGACTGATTCTATGATTTACAGCTATAAATAAAATAATTGAATGGTATTTTGTTTATTGTAAAATAGGTACTATAATACTCGTATTACACTGAAAATTAGTTACAACTAATTATAACGGGTATGTTTCAATGTTTCTTCTAACAAATGATCTAACTAAACCTCTAGACACGAAACTATCACATGATTGATTATTTTACCAGTAGACGGTTACAAATAAATCAAAATTAATTTGCAACAGCCAGGGAAAACTAAAATAAAAAGGTCAAACCCCTTTTCCTATAAATTTAACTTTTCAAATCAAATCCTGCGATTATTATTAGTGCTACTACAGTGCATGCAAACAAATCCCACATTGTAGTTAGTGTAAACAAGCGCATTTTGTCTGGATACGTCATAAAACAGGCAATTTAGTACAAAAGGAAAACGTTCTGCTCTAGGTAGTTTCTTTCGAAGACATAAAACGTCTGTTTTAGAATTCACTAAGGCAGGATAACAGAAAATAAAATTCCCAAGTTAGCTTGACTAATTATCAGAAGAATTATTTAGAGTTAAATTTTAAATCTAAAGACTACAAAAAATATTCTCGCGTCTAGTGATGAAATAAAAATTCAGACAAACTTTAATTTCTTTTCTGGTTGCGTCAAAGAGTTAATGGTGCTTATCCTTACATATTGGGTATAAAAGAGATGACTTTTACGAGCAGTGATTTTCTCGTTTGTTCCCTCCTCCCTTCACTGGCATTTCTGGGAAATTTTTAGCAATCTGCGTTTCTGTCTCATGGTAGTCGAGTGGAAAAAGCTGCGTAAACAGCGACATTAAAATTAACGCTGAAAGTTACTTAATGTGATACTTATAAGTCATCTAAAAATATTTACACATATAATAAACTGCCAAGGAATATAATTTAAGACATCAGTATAGACATCATTATAAGTATGTATGAATGTGTATGTATATAGTACAGACAAACACAAATACAAGCATATGGTTTACCAGTTTTAACCTAGACCTAGCCCACTAAAATAAATATTAACTGGGGATAACCAAAACATTTATAAACACATACAACACAACTTTCATTAATCTTTGTTCCGTCTACAACACCCATCAAGCAATTTTTATTACAACAGAAGGCACGAGAGGTTCAATAATATTTTACGGTTTTGTGACAGTTTGGTTAAAAAATAAAATAAAACACCCAACTATTTCAGAATACGACAAAGAAAAAGTCTGTGCACCGATAATACTAAATTCGTTTGAAAAATATTTTAAGCATCGTTAAAATGTCACTTTAATAAAATATTGCTGCTGTCTCAAATTGTTCAGAAGCCATTAAAACAATATATTGACTGGAGATGCCAAATTATTCACAAGAATTTTCATGTTGTTGTGGTTGAAATGACCAGCAATAATTATTTTCGTTTAGTATCGTCAGGTTGGATTTGGATAGATTCTTCTAAGGGCAATAATGATTAAAAATATTAGATTTCAAAACTAGATGGACAAGATTCTTCTGCAGTATGATTATTTCTTATATAGATATAGTTGTCTGTGTGTGTGTGTGTGGAATCTCTCATAAATATATTATAGATTTCAATCAGATAACTAAATTAAATTTCAGAAAAATAAAATTTTATTTGTGTTATTAAAAACGATCTTTATGGGACATAAAGCGCTTTCACACCTGCAGTTATACATCTTTAGAATTTTGAACTTTAATAGTTAGTGATGTGCACTTTTGAGGATAGAATGAATTTTGGGAAATAAAACATAACACCAATGAAGAAGTCGCATAAGAAACGAGATTTTTAATTACAATCTTATCATAACAGATAAATTACATTTCCTTCTGGTTTATTAGGTTAGTTTTAATACATAATTCAAGCAGAATAAAAATCATTTCATTGTTATTCGCATACTATAGTAAAACTTCTTTCAAAAAATGTCCAGATTTTTCTATAAAATATCAAACTATTTTAAGTTTTGACCAAAATTTGTAAAATTATACAGATTTTTATGCTAAATTGGAATATGTAAACAATAGTTTTGGTCCTGGAAATAATATTATATTTCATTCCGGTTTCTTAAGTTACTTGGTTCTTATAGAAAATTGGCTACAAAATTTTAATACGAGTATTTATCCGATAGTTTTGTATTTAATTTGGTTTTAAAAATAATTTCGTTCCTATTTTTTTTACTTTCTTATACGCAGCAATGAGAAAGTATAGTAACATAGAGTTCGAGATTTTGATGGACCCCTGAATTCATTTTGACTATTTTCGCCATGATGTTAGCATTAACACAAGCAGTACTTACCTGAAGATATTTTTAGATTTTTTAGAATTATTCTGTGGTATTATCTTGAAAATGGAACAATTTAGGAGATTTTTTTTATTCTTTAACATTGGTTTAGAATTAAATTTTGAAGAAAAAATTTTCTACCATGCAAAAGGATCCGAATACTCCCCAAGTCCTTTTAATAAAATTACTGCCCCTGAATTTTTTTTCGGGTGCCTTTTCCGTACAACGCAATATTGCTGAATTGATAAGCAGACATCCGATCTAATTCGGTATAAAATAGGTAGGTACTAAATAAATTAGTTTTCATTAAGTAGTATAAATAAAATCTGATTATTAGCTAGGAGCTTTAGTACTTTCCAAAGATCAGAAATAAATCCATATCATATAAGAAAGTCATGTGTTGGACACATCAGATATTTAATTATACGAATTTCATTACAGATAAATTATATTTTCTTCCGGTTGTTTTAGTTTATTTAGAAGTAAGGTGGTTCTACAGAAAATTTGTTACAAAGAGGCAAGTTAGTTCTAATATCTACATAATTCAACCAGAATGAAAATCATTTCATTGTCTAATATACTTTTAGTTAGACTCCTTTAAAAATTTGACCATATTTTTCTAGGAGTATACAGTGTGTCCACCTAGTGCGCGGATCTTCCATTTATCTCCTTTATTATTAATGTTAGCAAAAAAATGTCAAGAACAAATATGCTTTATTCCTGAATGTGCATAATTAAAAAATATTTTCCACTATACAGAGCGTCCAGTTTTTGCTGAGCGCAACCAACTTTCTTATTTTAAATGGAACACTCTATATATTTTTACATTTTTGGATTCCCCGTTTAATTTAAACTATAAAAGTATTAAGGTTGTATGTACGGTCGGCGCCAACGAAATTTGAACTAATTTCTGTTACCAGGGCAATTTGTTGCGATTTTTACTATATTAAAAACGCCAGTGGTGTATTACTACAGTAAAATATAAGCAAACACTATTTTATATAATGATTCGTCAATTTTATTTTTCTTTGAAGTTCATTTTAATAATTTTTTTAGCAGAGTGTCGATATACTCGTAGTCTTCCACTATTAGAGGACTGGAAAGTCTTTTCATCAGAAAATACAACGGTGTTCCAAAATTCCTCATCAATGTTCAAATAATGATTTGCAAATTGTACTCTTCTCTGTTTGTATTCAGCAGACAAGAATATTTTGCGTGCGGCAACGCCGTTCTTTAAATGAGACCCTTTGAGACGTCTCTGTGCTGTCCTAGGAGATCCTAGCTCTTATAGCGCTGTCAAAAGGATTCTGGTTAAGATATTCAATTAACGCATTGTCTTCAACCCCATTAGAGATCCTTCCGATACCCTGTCTCGCTGGCCTTTGAAATCTCAGTTCTTCTTGCCATCTTTTCCAACATAAAATATGCAGCCTTTATGCCCGTTTGCACCGCAATATTTAATCGTGGTTTATTCCAAAACGTCGTTTAAATCTTAAATTTGGTTTGCACCGCCATTAAAGCTTAGTTTAATACGGTCTAAACTCCGCTTTATTTAATCCTCCAATTTTTACGGATTAAACAAAGTTTAGCTCTAACTAAGGCTTTGCGCATGACAAGTAAAGTTTCCTTTCCCTACATTTTAATAAAATGTCAAAAGCCTAACGAATATAAAGCGAGTTAACCGACATCCAAAAGTGTATGGTTTTCTTGTGTGAAGAAATGGATTTTGAAGATGTGGACATTTTTAACGACAATATTTAAATTCTTGAAATAATAGATTTTGGCTTTCCCAGAACTATTAATATTCGCGCTGAATACTTTGAAACAATGAATTGAATTACCTAATTAATATGGGCGATTTGGCGAATTTTCCTATTGTAGATATGATATAAATTCTACACAAAATCTGTTAATCCTGGAGTATTTTGCAAATTTATAAAATAATGTAGATACCTAGCTGAATTTCTAACAAAAATAAGTAGATTCTAGTTAAATATTGTTTCTTTATTTATAACTTTGAAATATAAGTAAAGAACGTTTAACATTACAAATTGCCCTCTTGCATTTTTTAAATTCTTTCTTCTGAATTTCTATTTCTACATTTAATAACTGCATTCTTAATTTATGCTCCTCTTTTCCATTTTCTAATGCATTTTCTAACGATTTTTTTAATGTCAGCTATTTCCAACCTCTTATTTAACAAACTACAAAATGAAATAAAATTATAAAATCGTTGTATGTATAACGAAATCCGTAGCACAGATGTCAACTGTAACTTTTCTTCTGATGCATAAACAAGTAAAATGTGTGCACTAACTGTCAAAATCAGAGGTATGAACTTTGATGCAAACATGTAAGACAAAAACTCCCTAAAATTCTACAATTAAACTCCAGTTTGTTAAACTTAGATTTATTTGAAGCGGTGCAATCGAATGACATTTTAATCTTAGTTTAAATTTAAACGACGTTTAGTTAAACTCAGATTTACATAAAATCGGTGCAAACAGGCATTAGACACGTTTAAATCAGCTGCCACTTCATTTAACGTCCAGTATTCTTCTAACTTGGCCCTTGCTTTTTCGGCTTCTGTTAAATGTTGTGGCATATTTTTCAGCAAATTTATGGAATTTTTTATTTGTGCCAAATCTGACACATTACAGTACGCCTATGAAGTTACTGGAAGTTACAATAGAAAAATTAACCGTTCAAATTTGGCTGGCGTCGATAGTACCTAAAATTAATAGTTTTATATTTTTTTGAATTTTTTCAAAAATTTTCACGGAAAAGGACTTTTACAAAAATATTAATATCTTAATAAATTCACAGTCTTTTCGAAAAAGCAAACTTAAAATGATAAAAGCAATACAAAAATTAGCCATGGCCTACTGTTATAAATAAAGAAAATTATAAAAAATATCGAATTTTGAGCTTGTTTTTCAAAACAATTATTAAGTATTATATATTTTTGGAAAGCCCAAATTTTGCTTAATCAATAAAAAAAATAATATATAGGGTGTTCCATTTAAAAAAACATAAGTTTGGGCAATATCTCAAAAACTAAAACTTTTACACAAAAACTGTCTACGCCACTTAATTCTACGTAAAAAAACTCTATCAAGATCAGTTTTTACCTTTTTAATAAGTAGACGCTTAACGGAAATACGAGGGGTGTCTAAAAAACAAAGATTTTCAGAATCACTCTGTAGATTAAAAACTAAGAGAGCCATGACAAATTTGACCCCGGAATCTTTCGTTTCGTAAAAAAGTAGGATAGGAATGCGAAAACCGCAACACTCTATCTTTGATAATAACGCAAATACCCCCTAAAAGTGTTGAAAATGGGACACCCTGTACATTTCAACCAAAATTTGTATGTACAATTATAAAGAGCGAGCAAATAAATTTGTAATCGAGTCATCCATGATCGCGAAATCGTATGTAGTTACTTGAACTGCATTACAATAAAATGTCAGTTGAAAGCTAAAATAAGCTCTGGTGCATAACTATAGCACCACCTACAATTTTTGAAATCTCAACACTTTTAAAAGAGTTATGTGAAATATATTAATTTCAGGAGAAGGACTATGGTTAAAAAATTATTGTTTCGGAATATTATGGAAATTAAAAATTTATTTTTTTTTAATTTTTTTTTGTGGTGCATAATAGCACCACAAAAAATTCAAAATCAAACAAGTAATTATGAAGTTCATATTTCATTATTTAATTATGAGTGACTTCCCCCTTTTTGACGAATTACTTCGATAATCCTGTTTCGCATACTTTGAATAAGTTTATGGAGGACCTCTCCGTCCAAATTACTCCAAGTTTGTGTAATTGCTGCCTTCTGATTAACCACTGTTTTCGCTTTCCAATTGACCATTTTCTTCGTACACTGTGCGAACAAGTATATATTCCCCAAAGATTCTCAATGGGGTTTAAATCAGGCGAACTAGCAGCCCAACTAGCAAAAATGTTTTATAATTTTTAAATTATAGTGCAAATTTGTTTTATTATTGTTATATTACTGCTCTTCAAAAGCAGTTTTGTTATATTAAGACTGCTAAAGTGAGTATTTAGCTTCTACAACCAACTGCTTCTTTAAATTTATTTTAAGAATGTTCTTAGAGCAAAATTATAAAACATTTTAGAGAGTTCGTTTTTCGTTGTTTTGTAAACATCTATACAACAATCGTTATAGAATATGTTGGCTTATAGAACAAAATTGTTTTATAATGGCTTTATAACAACGATCTTCCACACATATTTGTCAACTTGCAAACATTTATAAAACTATTCTTTAGGTATTTATATGAGCAATTATAAAATAGTTTTATTAATATTTTCTACGATATAATATTGTTGCAAAGAGCATAGTTTACTTGAACGCAGGTTCTAAAAAATTATTATATAGTTAGATGGATCGCTACTATAATAGAACACTTAGAAAACAGTTATAGTCCAAAATTATTTCTTTGCATAAAAATGCATTCGCTGGGATTTTTATAAAACATTTATAGCATTTGTAGGATGCGCCATGCGCCATATTCACTTTAAATCCACCAGGGGCGTGCATATGGGTAATCAAGTTAGGTTTTTTTAAAAAGAAAAAACTGTTAAACGTGGAAAAACCAGTGGTGCACTATTCTCTTTATAAAAATATTTACCCATACACACGCCCCTGGAGAATTTAAAAATGTTTGATCGGTACTGGAAAAATGGTTCTTAATAGCACTTGCAAGCACACCAAATTTGAATAAAATATTATTTAAGGTTTTCCAAATTATCGAGGTTTCAAAATATGTAATTCTCAACTTTGACACCCTGTATTTTGGAAACGAAGCGGTTTAGGGCATATGTTCATATAGGAATTTTTCGCCATAAAATTGCTTGAAGAACCACTAGTTGAAATATTCTCATCATGTACCTATGTTAAAATCACTTTGTACCTATGTAACATTTTAACTTGTCAAATCTCGACGGGTTTAGTTTAGTTTTATTTTAAAACCCAAACTTTACGTTTGACATTAAAAACCAATGCCTAAGCCGAGACCACTTTGGATGTTTTGATATATCTACGTCCCTGTTCATATTACAGGTTTTAATATATTGTGTATGTATACTATTGTATATCAGTGTCTTAAGACATAAAATAGTTTTGTAATGGTTGAAGTCGTGATAAAAATGAGTTATAAAGCGGAAGCCATGTTTTTAGGCATGAGTGCCTCATTTGTTTGGTAGCCATCTTGAATGAAAAATAAAAATCAATTAATAAATATAGAAATATTTGTGATCTGACAATTTTCATAACAAATTATCGTTTTAAAACATATATTGTGCAGAACAGAATGGGTTTAGACCAATAAAATGAATAAAACGAAAAATTTCATTTTGAGTTGATTTTTATAATTTGAAGAAATATTCAGTATTTCCACGGCCCTTCAAAATTTATTCGTATGTGAAGCCATTTTACACAGAAAATTTTTCTTCGCAGTTGAAATCCATCTTGCTGATGGTAGCCAAAAACAAGACTTCTTTGAGTTAAATTTTCACACCTTACTACATTTCTTACGCCATCATATTTTAGTACCTAATCATAAACTTGAAAAGCTATTTTGGGATAAAATATTTCCTACAAAAACAGCTAAAAAATAAATCAGTCATATTGGTATTGCAGCATGCAACAAAAAGTTGCAAGGCAGACTATGCTAAATGATTTGTAGTTTTATAACTATCGTATATGACATTTTTTTACATCTCCGTAAACATTTATAAAACTATTCTATAACATCTCGCTCAACCTTTATAAAATAAACTAAAGAACTAAACTGTTTTATAAACCTGTGCCCATTTTGCGTTTATAAGCGTTATATAAACGTTATGAAAACATTTATAGCAACAGTCATGTTTTATAACAAATGTTTTATAAACGTTCTTTTGACTACAATAAAACATCAAATTGTTAGTTGGGAGGCCATTGTTATGGTTCTTGAAATAATTCTAAAATTTGCATTTTCCTTAAGTTCCAGTAACCTGATGTACAAAACTTTTCCACAAAACTAAAGCCTAACTCCCTTCCTATAGACTTTTGTTCTTCTCATACAAGCTTCATTATAAAAGACGATTGCATGTAAGTAAATGCAAAGTAAGTATTTCGGTTTCCGAAATCCGTAAAGTTATTTCTAAACTCGACTAAAATTATTTCGATTTCAAAATTCAAACCTGAAACCTGAAACCCACTAGTTTCAATCAACTACCTACCACATGTTTTGTTCTGAAACAAATTGAAGTTTACAAAACAACTTTCAAAATTCCTCACTGCTTCTCCAGGTTTTTTATATACCAAAGATTTTATTTATATTTATTGATAGGTGCGGATCTGTTTTGTACACTACTTTTCGTTGGTAAACCTACATTACAAAAAACTAGGCTAGGTTAGATCATTTAAGGCCTCTAGGCATTGAAATTTCTCAATTATAGTTTGCAATTTTAGTTAAAGTTTGACATTCAACAATTTTTCGATTTTGGGCGTTCCAAGAAGGTATTTTCACGGGAAGAACAGATTTGCAAGAAAGTACCTACTATAAAATACTATCTGTGATCAATAAGAACTTTTTAAATTAACGACTTTTCTCTGTCTGATTTAGAAAAAGTTCCTTTAATTCTGGAAGTATCCCATTATTTTTAGAATCATCAAATTAAAAAACTTCTTTCTTCAGAAGTTCAACAGGATATCTCTATGATGTTTATAATTCAAAGGACACTATTAGAATTTTGTTTATTTGATTCCACTAAATTTTATCCTGAAATAATCTAAAGTATCTTGTTCGATCCTGAAATGTTTGACAAAAACTAATTTCAGAATATCTTTTTCTAGTTTACTATATAAAGAAACTAAAAACACATTTTCATGGCCACTTTTTGTCACCAATCGTCCTAATTAAAGTGATACATTTCCTGTGGCTGAAGTGTTGTCAAAAATATGTCACTAATCTGATACTGACCTCTCCCAATTTTGAAAATGAAAACTAAACGGGCTTTTTAATTGCAAAAAGGCAATGATTATTATACAGAAAATATAGGATGAACTTCGGTCTTCTTCAAATATTTACGGAATTAATCAAAATACTTTAAATTTCTTATTGTTATTAAGAGAAAGACCCTGTAGTTTCTTTCGAATTTCATCCGTCCTGTATATCTAAACAAATTATTTTATTAGAAACTTTTCCTTGTATAGTAGAATTATTTTCAGTTTAATTGCACGAGGCACATCTAAAGTTCAGCGTCCGTCGTAATTTTTTTATAGAAACTTTGTAATCTATTAAACTCATCTAATCCCATTTCAAATCTATTCAGCAAGAATTCAGGATTGTTTCTTAGATGAAAGCAGTGTAGGTACCTACTACTCGCAAAGAATTTTATTCCTAAAATATCTTGGAATATTTCGGACGACAACTCTAATAACAGATAAATTATTTTTGTTGATCTTTAAAATGTGAAAGTACCATGCATATAACAATAAAAAAATGTTAAGCATCTCTGACATTATGTTAACCTTCACCATACATACATCGAAACAGAAGAACTCTGTATCAATTTGCAAAAAAATTGCGTCACAAAGAACGTAGCAATATAAAGTAATTTAATTAACATTTTATTGCATTATTTATTAGGCAAAAATTTGCAGCCGTGACAGATTGTGATATATTTAGTTGAAAACCAGTTGTAATACAATTTGATTGACAAGAACACACATAGGTAGTACCTACTTCGAAATCACTGGACATCATCCGCATAATATTACAGACTTTCGCATGAGTTTTTACAGCTCCCCAAACGGCTCGTTGTCAAAAACTGATTAAAATATACGACTGTTTGATTTTCAGGTTCCTGTACTTGTCGAATATAAATAATGGACCATTATCGGCTACAATTACACCGTGCTCATCTGGAATTGCATGGACATTCAGTTTTGGTCAACACAATATCACAACTGGTTACAAAACGCTATTTTTTTAATCCAGCACCTAAATAATTTAATATTTTAGGAAAACCATTCGATGAAGGCAGTACTGTTTACGATATTACCACGAAGTTCCTCACTGGTTCTTTGGGGTGGTACACCTTGGAAATCACAGCTAAAGATAGAGAAACTTATGTGAATATTTATATTAGTACTGAAGAGGGCGGACCACTAGCTATACAGAAGTCGAAACAGCAAGAGTTGACGCTGTTGAAGAGGCAGAAGAGAAACAGACTGACGGTTAGGTGGGAAGAAAGGTACCAATTTTTATTTCTTTAATGTTTTTTTGGTTAAGTTCCGTTTAGAATGTAAAAAATTTTAATAGTAGAATTCACATTCTAAACGAAGTTTAGGCATAAGAAAAATAATAATTACGATAATAATTTAACGATCGTTATTTGGGAATAAATAATATATTTTTTTGAAACTACAAATATGTTAAGGTGACATTTTAAGATTTCTTTCTGGAACTGATGCCTATTTCCTCTTCTTGTTTGCTAACACAAAAATCTATATAGCTACTTATTACCGACTAGGTCTTTATAATAGTTTCTAATAAAAACAACAACGTCGTATTTGTAATCAATTTTCCAGCAACAAACAAGATGACCAGAAGAAGCGCAAAAAAAGAAAACCGCCATAGCAATAATGAACTAATTTAGATTCAGAGTGCGCCAGCAATTAAAATCACTATAACGCGAACCACATTTTGCCATATTAAACACCCTGTGATCTTGACCTTACGCAATAAACTTACCAGCACCGGTATCGTACTGAAGCGGAATCATCACACCAAATGTGTGTACATGTGATGCCACATGAATATTATGGAATTTCTTTCGTTTCCTTAGCACAGTTATACTAATAGTGTCTATAATTTCTAGGCAAGTTACAGTTTTTTGTTTTAATTTAGCGTGGTGGATCCACAACGTACCGAGTACTGCCTTGTGACAAGTACCCAAAAAAATTATCGCTCACTTTGTGCCGCCGTGTCGACCAGATTTGGTGTCACTCCTCCTCAGTCCCACAGTCGATATCCAGTGGCTGCTTCGCAAACGGTCATCACAGCTACAAATAATTTCGGTACAATATTCAGTCTTTAGTTATCATTATCTACAAGATTTATTCTGCTTATAGCATCCAAAGAAGAACCTTTAATTTTATGTCTGGGAAAAAGGAATCACTTCACCATTTCTAACCTAATACAAGGTCAAACTTACTATTTGAGCGTACTAGCGAGGAACTTACAAACAAACCTGACTTATCCCTACAGTTCTGCAGTTTTGAAATTTGATAAACGCAACAAGCCTATAACTTTGAGGCATGATTTTGCTACTTTTGCCAACTTGAAGAAACTGGATGGGAAGGCTGTGTTCCGATATAAAGTAAATAACTTAAGTCATTTATGGGAAAACATCAAAACTGTTTGTGTTTCTAGGTTGGAAAATATTCTGAAAATAAACTCAATCTGTATGTGATGCCATGTGGAGGCTCCGTCGATGTAGACATCAGCTTAAAAGGAGAGTTAATGACTACCAGGAGAAGAATCGAGGGTTTTGGTACCATTATTGTTCCAGATTTGACTCCAAATGCTAGGTACTATATTAAGATCGTTAGCTCCAACCAGGAAGGTTATCATAAAACGTCAGGGGTAGAGGTGAGGAATAGTTTACCTTGGTAACTTTAGCGTTGTTTTTCCCTAAAATTGTTTTGGAATCTTTAAACGTATTTATTATAATATTCAAAGAACTTAGACGATGATCTACGTAGAAAAACTTTCCAAGACTTGATTCTTTTGTCAAAAATGCTATGAGAAATTTTCACAGCTCGAAATTACAAAATAACATGATTGGTTAACTTCACTTAACATAAAAATAGAAATAATAATAATAAAATTTAAAAATTTATATTTTGGAAAAAACAAAAAACACCCTTCTAAAAATTTCTGAATTTCTTTAGATATGTAAGAGGTATAATATAAAAATATTTGAGCCCAACATTTAATGGCGATCGTTAATTTTGACGATTTTCAAAAATTCAGGATTTTTCAATTTTTTTTTTTTTAAATATTTTTTTTCATACCCCCAAGTATCCTCTTTAAAACAACCTGTGGATCATTTTTGTAACTATCTTAGTTTTTGAGATATTTAAAAAATAAGATTGAAAAACTGGAAAAATAGTGAAATTTTGAATTTTAGATAACTTTTGAAAAAAATTTTTTTTATTTTTTTCCTTTGGCAGAACTTCGTTATATGATAAAAGTGAACTTCTGACCAAAATTCGTCCAAATCGAAGGGGTCGATTCCAATTACTGGTCGATTTGACATGGAATGACCCAACTGTGATTTTTTTAAACAATATCTCTCGAAATATTCTTCATTTTTGCAATGAAATTTCAACAAAACAGAATTTTTTTAATAAATAATTTCAAATGAAAGCCACCATCCTGCTTTGAAATAAAGATCTTGGAACAAAAACTAGCAGTTCGAAAACTGTGATTTTTTTAACAATAACCCTCGAAAAACGCTTCAATTTGAGACTCCAAAAAAAGTTCGGGAATTTTTCCAAAATGAAACACTCATTCAACATTGAAATAAAAGTTTTTAGACAGAAGTTTAACAAACGGTTCCAAAACTGTAATTTTTAAGAAGGTCGCTTTACAATTCGTCATTTTCTGGACGTGCGAATTTGATTCCACGAAAAACACTTAATAACAGTCCCTACAGTTCGTTATCACTTTAAATATTTGGCAGAAAATTTAAAATACATAAAATTCGAAACCGTTGAACCGCCAACTAAATTTAAATAAAATGTAAATTTCCCGCCAAAAATATTTCTAGTTGAAATTCTATCGACTAAAAAATGAACTTTAGGTGATTTTTTTTACAAATAAAATCAATATCCAACTTCACAATTAACTAAATTTTTGTGCTTATTCCTCATTTTTCTGCTTCAAAGTGCCACAATTCTAGAACCGCTGAACGGATTTTGAAAAAAATTGTGGTTCTAAATAATAACCAAATGTTGATATTATTATGAAAAAATTACAATCATCATAACCTTTTGTTTGAAATTTTTTGTAG
The DNA here is from genome assembly GCA_963942485.1 of Pediacus dermestoides. Lineage (NCBI taxonomy): Eukaryota > Metazoa > Arthropoda > Insecta > Coleoptera > Cucujidae > Pediacus > Pediacus dermestoides. The sequence goes on along the minus strand of OZ012632.1, from coordinate 10,264,895 downwards.
TCAAAACAAATTTGTGCAGTGACTGTTTTATACATTATTGTTTTAGAACCACTGATCGGTTTTTGGAGAGAACAAAAATTCATTAAAAATTATCACAAATATTGAAGTTGGTCCATGTAACGTAGAATAAAAATAAAATACAAAATTTCTGACAAAGTTGTTGTGTCTAATCTGCCTTTTTCTATGTAGGTAGGTACTCAAAACAAATTTATTTGTCCCATTTTAGTTATACGCTACCTCAAAGTCATCGTCCCGAATCCCATTGCCAAGCATGCCAGTTGAACCCGTCGTAAAAGAGTACATTCCTCTAAGGAAATGCGACAGTGTAACAGTGGGCTGGATGCCGTCCCCCGGCCAAAAAACAGCCCATTATTGCCTGGTGGTGAAAGAGGGACGGATGCGCGAAATGGAAGAGGCCTGGTTTCCTAATCAGTGTGGACTGGAGAAGAGACTGAAGAAATCGGCGGATTTTGCTTTGAAATACTGCAAGGATATTCGACATGTCAAAGAGTAAGAAACAAAGAAAATAGAAAGAATGTTCTTAGTGTAGTTTTGTAGGCAAGTGATAATGGAAAGGATTAGTCAGTTGAAGCCTGGCAAGGGGTACATTGTGCAGGTCACTGTGAAAAAACCGAGAGGGAAGACTTTGTCGTATGATCTGTTGCAAGTGCATACAATGCCTAGTTGTAGTAAACTATAGGAGGTACTGTGTTGAGGAATTTTTGTACTGTTCTTTTTTGTAAAATAAATCGAATTATACACTAAAGAGGATTACAAGAGTTAATTTTCTAAAACCCATTATCTTAGAAATAACTTAGTTGACAATATAATAATCAACAACAATAAAATTTCTAAACATACTTCTTTCATTAACCCTAATTCTTTTGGGTAACTTGGTCCAGTTTTACGAAAATTACAAGTTAAAATAAAACACAATGCTCCATCTTTCAGTGAAACAATCTGTGATTTATTACAATTTTAAATTTTTTTGGAAAACTAGTAGGCCCATAGAAAATTCTTGATGTCCCAATAATACCTAATCTAAATTTTCCTAATACGATATAATTACTCATGACACTGCATCGATATCAGTCCTCTGACACAAGTACACGCCAAACAAATTTCAGGACAAATAGAACCATATGGTGTTGATGAGTTACAATAGCTTATCTGTTGGAAACATCGAATTAAAAAATAATGTTTTATTACTTACGCGTGTATAAGTATTTGTTAACAGTAGTTACAGTACTTTGAAGAATTGAACGTTTTTCGGTGAGTACTAATTTTATTGTGAAAGTGAGAAGTAACATAAGTCAAGGGGGTGGGTTTTTTCAACTTGGACATGAAGAAACTGTGGAAAATTTGCTTGTGTAAACATGCAGATATCCCCTCTTAACAACGAAAAATAATTACTATCATTAATCAATTATTATTATAATCAGTGATTCTTTGAAGCGCTTTTACCGAATTAGTCAAAATGGTGAACGTAACAGTAAGATTTAAAATATTTGAGTATGTGTTTAAAAAACTATACTATGTGTATTTTAGAATAGTTCCAGTATTCCTGTAGCCAGTTTGAGGGTGATCAAACAGAACACAAAGGACGCATTCTTCGCAATATTTATCATCATTTTTATTTTAGCCATCTTGGGAAATGTTTTTGCTATATGGTCAATTTGTAAACGGTAATGCTTAAGAACTCAAGGGGATTATTGTGCATGATATAATTAAATGTTATTTTGCTTTTAGAAAATGTAAAATTTTGCAAAAGGCTTGCATTATTTCCTTAGCTGTAGCAGATATTTTATCAGTGACGGCTTTTACTACTACTACCCTTCATGCATTTTTACATGATTTAATGATATGGGTGAGTTAAATTTAGTAGAACCATATGTGTACAAATACTATATGGTTAAATAACTATTAATTAAATTCTAGAATTAGTTTCTATATAGAAGGATATTATATTTTTGAAATAGATAGTTTGATATGTGCATATGTTTTAATTCAATTAACTGAATGGAATAATTTTATTACTATATTGTTAAAAACATTACCTACTTTCTTATACAGGGTGTCCCAGTTTATATCGTCAGGATTTCGCCAGTCGATAGTTTTGCGAAAATTAAAGGTGGTTTGTCTAATAAACTATGGTCGAATGTTGCTTCCTTTTTGATGTACAGGGCATTAAAGAAAATAAATTATTTTAAATAATTTGCTATACTTAAATCAATAACCAAAAAAGTTAGTCTTCTGAAATTTTGCATATATCTTTTTTTGTATTCTCTTATTAATAGTGTTTGCAATTATTTTATTTAGAACACAGAGGCATGCGTACGGGTTTCTTCAAAAACATTTTATTTTTTTTAAATTTTATTTAAATAAAACGTACACCACTGGTTTTTTTTGCAGCACCAATATGCAGAGAGTATTTTCTATTCAATTTAGAAACTTTTTTGTATCTTACAATTTCTTGATAACATAACTTTTTTTTTCTTATTTATTAAAGAGGTTCTTCCCTATTAGATTTCCGAAAAAAGCATCAGTACAAAGTTGTAGAGAAAAATATTTCCTACAACTTTCCTTTTAATATTTTTTTGATATTGTCAATATTTAAAAAGATATTCAACAAATAAGTAGCAAATTTTAGGGAAATTTTTCTCTAGTTAGGTACTACTTACTACTACTACTTACTACTCTTTCCCCAAAATTTTCAACATATTTGTTGAATAACTTTTTAAATATCGACAATATCAAAAAAAGTTTAAAAGATAAGTTGTAGGAAATATTTTTTTTTACAACTTTGTACTGACTCTTTTTTTCGAAAATTTAATAGGAAAAAAGTTATTCAATAAACAAAAAAATCCAACCCTTAATTGAGGGCTGGTGAAGGAAGGGCTGGGCTACGAATACACAAACTCAGTTTTAAACTTTCAGGGTGATCCTCTAGAAGATTCTACAAAAATTAGCTGTAGGGTAAAAAAAGTCTATTTGAAGCCTTTTTTTCTCCCTTATTTCCTGTACTATTAGGTTATTTTGAGTTAAGTTATTAAAAAATTATAAGATACGAAAAATTTTCTAAATTGAATGGAAAATACTCTCTGCATATTGGTGCTGCAAAAAAACAGTGGCGTACGTTTTATTCAATAAAATGATTTTGAAGAAACCCGTACGCACGCCTCTGTGTTCTAAATAAAATAATTGCAACCACTATTAATAAGAGAATACAAAAAAAGATCTATGCAAAATTTCAGAATGCTAACTTTTTTGTTATTGATTTATAGCAAATTATTTAAAATAATTTACTTTCTTTAATGGGTACGTCAAAAAGGAAGCAACATTTGACCATAGTTTATTAGACAAACCACCTTTAATTTTCGCTAAACTATCGACTGGTGAAATCCTGATGATATAAACTGGGACACCCTGTATAAATTTAACTTAAGTTACATTATGTATTTATTGCATATAGTGGTATTGAACGAATGAAATATTTTAAAATAAACAAGCAAATAGAGGATTAACATTTTTTTAGATTCCTTGTTTCGCATATTATTTCTATAATTTGAGTTGCCCTCAGTCCAAAAACAATTATTGTTCATTATTTTTCTTTTTTTTCAATATTTAACAAGCAATTGAAATTCCTACAAATTTGAAATAGCCGACGACATGCCGAACACGCCCGAAAAAAAGCCGACCCTATGTGACGTCATTCCTGTGCATCTGTCATCTGATCAGATTTAAATTGTCAATCAAGAAGACTAGAAATTTGTCAATAATACTGACGGATCAATAATCTCTTAAATATATCGTTATCCAAATCGATCATGAATGTAAAAAGTGATAATCATCGTTCGTATCGGTGTTGCTTTGTGCCTAGTTGTCCAAATACATAAAAAACGTCCAAAAAGTTGTTTTTGCACGTTCCGGAAAAATTAGAACGTCGAAATTTGTGGTTTGCCTAAAGCATCGATAAACCGTCAACAACTACAAATTATTATAGCTGTGAGGATCACTTTAATGTAAGTACAGCAATAATTAGTAGTACATACCGGGGGTCTACTTTCAAACTCGCACATAGGGACTTAACATTAATTTTTAAGATTATTATAAATTCCTGCCCGCCAATTCGGCCTAGAGAAAATATTTTGGTACCAGTGGAATGAGAATCTTGTAGTTGTCGACGGTTTATCGATCCTTCGGGTTCGGGCAAGTATATAACCCACAAATTTCGACGTTCGAAATTTTCCGGAACGTACAAAAACAAGTTTTTTAACGAATTTTTTAATGTATTTGGACAACTAGGCACAAAGCAACACCTATACGAACGGTGATTATCACTTTTTACATTCATAATCGATTTGAATAAAGATATATTTAAGAGATTATTGATCCGTCAGTATTATTATAATTGACAATTTAAATCTGATCAGATGACAGATGTACAGGAATGACGTCACATTTGCTTTGCTTTGTTCGGCATGTCGTCGGCATTTTCAAATTTGTTCGAATTTCAAACGCGTTTCAAAAATTTTCCAGCTCTCAAAAAATTCGGAGAAAAAAATTTTATACATAAAAGTGGGTATGAATTATTGAAAAAATTTTTTTTTTAAAAACATGTTAATCCTCTATTGGGAAATAAATTTTTCCACTCGCGGCAGAACATTTTCATACTAACTTTCACAACGTTGACGATTTTTACTTAGTCAAGACAACATTGAGCTTTGTAAAACAGTATTCTAAGTGATGTAGAGCAAGAGCTACGAATTTTCAAAATGGATAATGTAGATTGTTGAGATATTGTTTTCCATTCGCGCAAAAATATTCTAAACTAACTTTTATAATGATGATGATTTTTTTCGTAATAAAGGCAACATTGAACTTTACAAAGCTGTATTTCAAGTATAAATTTGCAAATTCGGTGTAGAGTTACGAATTTTTAATATGGGGGATGTAGGATATTGATGATACATTTTAGTTTTTTCTCAGTTGCGCAAAAAAATCTAAACTAACTTCCATAATATTGCAGACTTTTTTGTAAATAATATCAATACTGAACTTTACAAAACTGTATTCTAATGAAAAACTATAAATCCATTGCAGAGGTTCAAATTTTCAAAATGGACCACAAAAAATTGATGAGATTTTAATAATTTCCAAAAAACTGTTTAAATTAGTTTCCACGTCAAATTTCTTCGTTTTATCGAAGCAAGTTTTAACTTTATTAAACTCTATTTAAAGTGAAAATTAAAAAATTTACGTATTTTCAAAATGCAACATGTATAAATTGTTGAAAATTTTCATTTTCTTCCATTCGCGCAAAAATATTCTAAACTAATTTCTATAATGTTGCTGATTTTTTTTTTCTTAAAAAGGCAACATTGAGCTTTAGAGAATTGTATTTCAAGTAAACTTTGGATATCCGGAATTTTCAATAAGGGGTAGGATTGCTGATAAATAAAATTTTACTTTCTGCCGTTAATCATGCAAAAATATTCTAAACTAACTTTCATAATGTTGATGATTTTATTATTAATAACGTCAATATTGAGCTTTTCAAAAGTGTATTCTAAGGGAAAAGGCGTTATAGAGTTACGAATTTTCAAAATGTAGAAAGTTGTTCACAAATGTAATTTTTTTCCGTTCGCGTTGAAATATTCTAAAGTAACTTACACAATATATTGATGATTTTTTCTTAATAAAGGCAACATTGAAGTTTATAAATAATAATTGTATTACAAGCAAAAATTTCGAAATCCGGGTATCCCGAAAAGTGGGAAATCTCTCAGATTCAGATAGGGCATGAATAAATAAGATGACAAGTTCCTATAAATTTTTTTTCTACAGGCCCTCCCTACGAAGATATGTAGCCCTGAAGAGCGTCGCTGGAAATCGTTTTTTTTTATAACTTTTAAAGTACTTAATAGAATTTTATAAAAAGTTAATCTGATGGACACTATTAAGGACCTCTTGAAATAATGTCCTTGACACATATCTAACTTGTTTATTTTACCAGGGGCAGACTAAGCTTTACAACTGAATGCTTAAACTTTTAACACACTGATGTGTGAAAAAGACTTAAAACAATAAAATCAGGTAGCTTGAACCTTAGACTAAAGAAAAGCTACTCTTGTTTATTGTCGATAAAGTGGATCGTTTTCGAGAAAAAGAATAATAAACGAATTCATGTTTTATTAAGTCATTAAAAAAAGAAAGTCTCATTCCGAAAAAAAATCAAAATTTAAAAAACGTCTGTAGGAATAGTATATTGTAATACAAGTGCGGAAAACGCATCATGACAATACGAGTGTGAAATTTGCAGCACTCGCTATCGCTCGCGTTGCAAATTTCACACTCGTATTGTCATGGGCCATTTCCGCAAGCGTGTTACATACGATTTTTTCTACGAAAACGTGGAATTCGTAAAAAATAAAATTATTTGTAAATCTTTTTCTAATTAAAAAAAACATCAAGTGAGTTTGTTGTCATAGAACTGAAAGCTCATAGCTGTTGACAGTTTATAAATTGTGTCCTGTCATCGAAATAATTTTGATTTTGAGATCAAATTACGTGAATATAAACATGGAGTTTCAAAACTAAAGCGAAAGCGATGAACTAATGTGCACTCCTCCGGTTGTTAGATATTAAATAAATGTTACAATTATAACTAAATGTAAGTATTTCTTTGTTTTTGTTTGCGTGCGGAAAGTTTAAAAAATGTGTGCGGAAAAAAATTTCCACACTAATTTTCCGTACTAGTTTTTCAAAAGCCTACTTTCAAGTTCGATTATCTTGTCAGAAAAAACGTCATTCCGCATTTTCGTAGAAAAAAATATTATAGGAACTTGTCATCTTATTTTTTCATGCCCTATCTGAATCCGAGAGATTTCCCACTTTCTCCGGGACACCCTGTATAAGTGATGCTAAATTTTAGATTTTTCCAATCACGCGGAAATATTCTAAATGAACTTAAACCAAAATGTTAATGATTTTCTATTAATAACGCCAATATTCAGCTTCAGCTTTACAAAACTGTATTCTAAGTGAGCCATAGGACATCCGTTATAGACTTATCAATTTTCAATAGGTACAGACCATGTAGAGAATTGTTGAGAAATTAAATTTTTTCCCATTCGTGTAAAAATATTCTAAAGTAATTTCCAGAATGTTGTTGATTTTTTTGTTAATAGAGGCAATATTGAGCTTTATAAAACTGAATTCCAAGAGAAAATTTGCCAATGTGATGCAGAGTTACGAATTTTAAATATGGGGCATGTCGAATATATGGAATAAATTTTTGTTTTTTTCTAATCGCACAGAAATATTCTAAAGTAATTTAAATTCATAACTTTGATGATTTTTTATTAACAACGTCCATATTCAGCTTTTCAAAACTGTATTCTTAAGAAAAAACCGAAAATCCTTTCTGTACTTGCGAATTTTCAAAATGATCAATGTAGAAGATGGTTGAAATATTTTATTTTTTCGATTCGCGCAAAAATATTCTAAACTAACTTCCATACTGTTGATAATTTTTCGTAAGGAAGGCATTTTACAAAACTGTATTCTAAGTATAAATTTGCAATTCCAGTGTAGAATTACTAATTTTCAATGTGGGGTATGTAGAAAATTGATGATATATTTTGGTGCTTTTTTTCTAATTGCGCACAAATATTCGAAAGTAACTTAAATCGAGATAATATTGATGATTTTTTATTAATTACGCCAATATTCAGCTTTTCAAAACTCTATTCTAACGGAAATATCGGATATCCGTTCAGAGTTACGAATTTTTAAAGTGGACCATATGTATATGTATAAAGTTGTTGAGAAATTTCATTTTTTTTCGGTCGCCTAAAATATTCTAAACTAACTTCCATAATATTATAGTAGTTTATGCAACAAGTATATAATCTATGACTTTATTGACGAGTCTGGTTTATGGCAGAGCGAGCTTGCGAGCGAGGCTAATAAATAGGACGAGTCAATAAAGTCAGATTATATACGAGTTCCATACAAAACTTTATGTTCAACTTTTAATTATTTAGAAAAATTATAAATGACAGTAATAAATTCATTCTGTAGTATTTATTTGACAGCTGATATATTGATATTTTACAATAATAGTAAAATAAAGTGTCATTATACACTAGTGTATAAAGAGCCACTTTACGCACGCAAAAGTACGTCATAAACAGTACTTTATAATGCAGTTGTACATAAATGATTTTTTTCTTAAAAAAGGCAACATTGAACTTTATAAATAATTGCATTCCAAGTAAAAATTTGGAAATCCGGTGTAGAGTTACGAATTTTCAATAAGGAACGTGTAGGATATTGATGATAAATTTTAGTTATCGCGTAAAAATATTCTAAACTAACGAACATATTGTTGATTTTGCCAACATTTTAAATAGAGCAAATAGATTTCAACTTGGAATATCAACTTCATTCTAGAGACTTTATACATCCAAATTTTCATGCATAGATCGCTAAGGATTTGAAAACGTTAAAAAAGATTAAAAATTCAAAAATTGTAATTTTACCAACTTTCTGAGTAGGCTGAATCGAAGAAGATATGTGCAAACTACACAACTCATTTTTGAAAATCACTAGTGACATTAAGAGAAAATGTTAGGAAATAATTGCAGAATAATTCCTCTAATAATAATTACATTAAAATTGTGTTATCTGAACCGGTAAATTTCGAACTTCTTTATCCAAATTTCTAAATGCCGGTGCGATATGTCTACCTATTTAATTTTATTTGTATTTTAAATAAAAGTGAACTCTAAATAGCATTTCTTAAATCAATTTTTAGCTTCAATTTAATTCTCCAAATTTCCTTTTTCCTGTTAATTTTGTTTATTGTTTTCCACAAAAGACTTTAGGTGACATCCTCTGCCACTTACTACCAATGGTTCAACTCCATGCAACAACAGCCAGTTCCATTGTCCTGTTCATAATAGCTTTAGACCGCTACCGAAACGTTGTTTACGCTTTGGAACGAAGATGGGATACAAATTTGTACGAATGCGTTTTTTCAGCTATAGTTCTTTGGATTATCTGTGCAGGTAACTCATCATAACATCATTTGTAAAGTATGAATTTATAGCTCATAACTTTTTAGTCGTAGCCTATCCAATGTACGTGTATTACAACCACTTCGACGTGACCATAATATATGAGGACGGAACCAAAGAAAACTCTCACATGTGTGTTAATCTTAGTAACACTGAAATGACTGGGTACTACTGCACTCTTTGTCTGTTGATTTTCCTACCGTTACTAGCGACTTTCTTGTGGTTCTACTATAACATAGCGAAGATTGTATGGCAACACAGGAATCCTCTATCGTTACGATTCAAAATATCTAAACAAACCCCCAAGGAAAACAATAACGAGGAGAACCTAAAATCAATTTTCAAAAAGGGTAAAAACGTGCAAGTTGAACGTAAAATCCGAACATTCAAAATCATCCTAGTGCTGATGTTTGTCTTCATTACCTGCCGTTTGCCCTACTGGATTTACTATGTTTTAACACTTTTCAAAACGGTTGGTAGCTCCAGCGTCAGATGGAACATCCACTATGCACTCTCAGCTCTTAATATATTGAGCTGTGCTTTGAATCCACTCCTATACACATTTCTTAACCAGACGATTTCCGTTTTGAAAAAAATCAAAAATTTTATTAGCACAGTTTGCTGTTGCTGCTTTACGAATGCCGAATTTGACGATTTCGAAAAGGACAATCCCTTTGAGGTGGAAAATTTTGAACAAAAGAGGAAGTCGCAAGGGCGTACTGAACATCCTAAAAGCAGTCGGGTTAAGTTTGATGATGTTGCTCGGACATACTCCGATAATAGCCAGGGAAGTGGCAGTAGCAACACTGATAGCACACAAAAATATTAGTGGTCAAACAGAGGCTTACAACTTACAATATCATTGTAATAAGTGTCATAAAACATTTAAGAACTTATTTAATATTATTAATCCATTACAATAACTTTACAACATCAATAAATACACTTATAATAAAAATGCATGCGATATTTATTTCTCCTCCTCAACAGCAGTTAAATCAATTTTATTTCTTTCGATCCATCTGGAGAATTCCTTCGTGGATGTGTCAACAAGATTCAGCAATTTCTCGCCAGCTGGTGTATTGATCTCGTTTTTTAGCACGTTTTTGGCTTCTACAAGACATTGTTGGCACTCTCGCAACGTCACTATGATCCCTTTAACCTTGGTCTTGATACCCAAGTCAAATTTCCGTTTCACTAGGATCATATTAGCCAAGTGCAACTCATGCAAGGTAACTCCGGAGTAGAGTGGTAATCTAAAAAGTAACAGGTAAAGTTCGGTTAGGTTCACAATTTTACTAAAAAGGGATAACAATTTAAAAGTATTTTAATGTTGTAATATTATTTAAAAAGAAGGATAAAAAAAACACTATGTTTTCATATTAAGAGCGAATCGCCTGCCAGATTGAATGTAGTGGAAATGCTTCAGTAGGCAGGCTTGTTGCATAACAAAGTAAAAGTAAACATTGATAATCTAGTGATTTTAACTCTGCTTCACGACTTTCATCACCGCTACACTTACCTGGAGTTCCCTGGGTCTATTTTTCGGGTGATCTCCAACAACTCCCTACACATTTTGGTTTTCCTCACCAAATTATCATCAGTTATCTGATTTGGCATGTATCCTTGCTGATACCCATACAACTGAATCAAAGAGTGTTTAACTGAGAACGCATGATAGTGATTAGGATGCACAAAAGTAAGCATTTTAGTCAAGAGTCCATCCAACTCTCGCACTGTAGGATTAGACAACTGCACATTGTCTACTTCTTCGCCAATCTGATTTACCAAGAAAGCCACCTCGTTGCTGCTTAGTCTTATGTCGCATTTATCACATGCCCATTCTGTTTTATCATTCAAAGGATCCACTGGTAGTTGACTACCTCCACATGGTTCTTTCTCACTACCCATGCATTTTAAAGCACTAAGATAAGAACCTAGTTCAGTTGGATCTGAGCATCGCTTACATTTGCAGGAGAAGTATTTTGTTTCCTTAAGATGTTCTCGGCGAGCTTGAGTACCCCATAAAGCATGAGTGTACATAGTAGAGATGTGATCGCCTTTCTTAATTGGTACTGCAGCTTTTATGGTGATTTTGTAGCCATTTTGCTGGTTTTCGAAGTTGTGGACTGTGTTTGACACACAGTTGTGCTCCATAAGATAAGCTGTGGGATAAATCGCTGAGACTTCAGCATCTTGGTTGATCTCCAAAGCGTTTACGTCGATTATTCCGCAGATTTTATGAATGGTTTCTTGAGTGGTGTTTTGTAAAACTTGTCTTCCGGATCTGCCCTCTAGAATCTTCATGGGAGCGAAGAAGTTATCGTTTAGGTAGTCGAAAATGCGACTGTCGATGTCCCTGTGAAAAAAAATTTGAAACTCATTTGGGGGTATTTTATTTAAATATAGTTACTTGTAAATGTCGGTTCCTTCGCCACGTCGCTCCAAATGCCCTTCCATCTCCAATAACTGAGCAAACTTCTTCGGGTGTCTATTTTGCAATAAGAGACACCTCAAAGCCAAAAGTACGTCTTGTCTAAAAAAATCCTCAATATATTACCCCGTTAATGATAGTTTTTGTTCAAACCTGTAAAAATCATGTAGACCATTAATAGCACGAACGTCTCTAAGACCTAAAATAAGGCACTCATGAGCGTGTCGCTCCATGTCTTTCAGTCCTTCACAATTTGGATGACAGATAGGAAAATCGCAACCCTCACATCTTCCTGAAGACTCCCCGATAATTAGTCTAAAATATTTGAAACGTTGTAGGTTTGGAAAGAAAATAATGTACCTAAAACTTTTGTCGTACATACCTACAACATCCTGGACAAGGCACGGGGCCTTCTTCAACCATGTGAGGGCGTGGGCCGTACACTAATGGATACTCGCTTAAAATCATATCTCCGGGAAATAAATCCCTAGTAGCCACCAAACACTTTCCTATATGTTCATCTAGTTCAATCTGAAACCTGTTATGTAAAATATTTCATCTAAATAGTCAAAGAAATGTTACCTCAAATGGCCTACATAGACTTTTATGGACCTTCCAATGCTTCTTCTGATGTTCTTTACCACAATAAGCAACAAGCTTACAAGCCGAGCATTTTAAATCGGCTGGTTGTTCACATTCGGCACATAAAAGCTCACTCATGATTTTTGTTGTGAATCGACTTTCTTACTATAAGTTATCGACGAATTCCAACCAAAAAACCATCGACTGCCACGCGACTTGTATGAATAAACGCGATTTATAAATAGCTTTTTGGGGAAGTAGGGGAATGCATAAGCATATTTTTATAGCTGTGGGAAAACGCTTGAAAGAAATGCGTTAGATCTGTTGGAGTGTGGCCAGATATTATTGCAAACTCGTCAGAGGATTTAGTAAATTTTATTCATAAAGTAAGTACAGTGGGATTATTTTAAGCAAGACAAATTAAATACTATTTTGTGTAACTGTATCATGTATAACTAACATTTGTGCTAAGATTGTTGTCTGGCAACTCCTACACAACCTCGATTTGATTTTCTTTCAACCACTCCAAGAATTTCTTTTGATTTTCACAAACAACTGCATGTAATTTTTCGCCTTCGCTACTCAACAAATCATTTCCAAGCACTGACATACCTAGTTCTAATAATTTTAAAATTTCTTTAACCTCACTTTTAATTGCTTCCTTCTTGTCCTCATCATAAGATCTATAGAGTATTTTAGACTTAACAAGGTATTGTTCATTCAACAAAACTCCCAAGTACAAACTTAGCCTAAAACCAATTTTTTCAAAAAAATTCCTTAGAAGAATACAAAAACTCACCTGGCGTTTCCAGGATCAATCCTTCTGGTAACATCCAACAACTCCTCGATCATTTTCAGCTTTTCCAATAGCATCTGATGAGAAACTTCTACATCTCCTCTTCCAGTATACAACTGAACCAGAGAATGCTTAACAGAATACACCAAGTAGTGATTAGGATGCAGAAAATTCAGTAGTTTTCCCAAAACATCCTCCAGTTCCTCCATACTGGGATGTTTTACCATCACTTTATCTACTTCTCCACTCAAGTGATTAACAAATTTCATTATATCCTCGTTTGGAAGACTAATAGCACATTTATTGCAAACCCATTTAGTGTTTGTATCCAAAGGATTCTCTGGCAGTTGAGTACCACCACAAGGTTCCTCCTCAGTGCCTAGACAATGTAAGGCACTAAGAAACGTGCCGAGTTCTGTTGGGTCTTTGCAACGATTACAAGAACATTCAAAATATTTTGTGTTAAGCAAGTGCTCACGTCTTGCTTGAGTTCCCCAAAGAATATGGGTGTAAATCGAAGTAATATGATCATTTTTCTTTATAGGCAACGCAGCACGAAATGTTATTTTGCATTTGTTTTTTGGGTCTATAGTTTGGTATGTATTGGGAGTGCAGTTGTGTTCTATAAGGCTAGCTGTGGGATAAAGGATTTCAGCATCAATTTCTTCTGATAATTCTGTGGCGTTAACATCTAGGATGCCATAGATTTTATGGATGAGCGCACTGGAAACTTCTGGAATGATCACTTGTCCAGATTCCAGCTCGTATTCTTTAAGCGGGTTCAAATAGTTCTTCTCCAAGTGCTCTACTTTTTCTTGCACAATTCTACAAAGCACAATTTGAGGAGTTTACAATTTTTAACAAGTTAATCTTACTTAAAAGTCTCAGTTCCAGGACATCTTTTTCCAAAATGATCTTGCAACTTCATCAGCTCCTCCCACTTCTGTGGTTGATTCTTCTGAAGATATAACGTACGTAAGATAATTAACACATCAAATCTACAAAATGAAATTAATTATTATCAATTAGCTTTTCTTTTACAGTTTAAGACCTGAAATATTCAAAAAATGAGTCGGGGTCTTTCTGGGGTCGAAGACGCAACACGCGACATTCAAACCCGTGAACTGAAGGAATTTTCAGTCCTTCGCACTCAGGACTGCAAGCAGGCCAAGAGCACTCTGGGCATTGTTTACATGTTTTTTCGTCGATTAGCCTGAAAACCAAGAAGTTGTAAAGTGCATGATTTGGTTCGGTTTTTGTTTACCTGCAACAGCCAACACAAGGAAATGGAGCACAGTTGAGCAAATGAGGTTTTGGGGCGAAAACAAACGGGACCTCACTGAAGATTAAATCACCAACGTTTAGATCTCTGGTAGCAAGAAGATACCTTCCCACATCTTTGTTTTCAGCAACCTAAGAAGGAGGTGCTTAGATGGTGTGTTCTTAAGCTACCTGGACTTACTTCGAAAGGTTTGCAGATGTCCTTGTGGGTTTTCCAGTGGTCCTTCTGATGCTCAAGACAGCAGTAGTTTACCAGTTTACAGGCCGAGCATTTCAACTCAGATGGTTGCTGACAAACTTCACACAAGCCATTTGTTGTGGTTTCAGTGGAAGAATTTTCAGACATGTCCTACTGAAATTATCCGAAGCGACGGGGTGGTATTTTCATGAATAACCAAAATAAATTCAATGATGTAACAGAGAAAACATTGTTTGGGCTTTTATTTACATTAATTGGATCATAAAGCATTCCACGGTAGGTACAAAAGTAAAAATAGAAGAGACGACATCAAAATGAGGGTGATAAAATAGGACATGCTTTTTTTAGTTTTTTTATTGTTTGTGTGTGTTAGTGTGGATTATTGTGAAAAAGAGGGAATAACAGATGTTTGTGTATTTAAGATTATTATGAAAGCAATACCCAAAATCGTGACGATTGACGAGATTTATTTGAACGAGACACTTGTGTTAAAAATAGTGTAGTGTGTGCATTGTAGTAAAAAGTATTTGCGCGCGCAAAATGTTATTTAGTGTACAACAATGTGCAGGTCTTAAATTAAATTTGCTTTCAGTTCTCCACTGAATTCAGTTATTACAAATGAATTACTGTTTTGATTGTTTATACAACAATATAGAGGTGCCAAAAGAATGGATAATTATTGGGAGGATAAAAAGTAACAAGAAATATTTTAATAAAAAATGAACTACACTATTAATTACTAAAACTTAAATCTAATACAACTTATACAGGGTGTGTCACGACGAGTTGACAGTAGACATAACTCTATTACTAAACACAATTCGGTTTTAAAAATTGGTTCACACCCTTTATACAATGTGCTCTATTTAATGAAAATATTGCCACCTTTCTAGTACTTCCGGTTATACCGGAAGTAGACACAAACTTTGTTATTTTAAATGGAACACCCTGTATATTTTTGAATTTTTAGATACTACACTTCATTTTAGGCATAAAAGTATTAAGGTTGTATGATCCTAACATTAACGGTATTATAATTATTTACACTTTTTCATTTTTTTTTTATAAAAACAGATGTAAATAAAAATTCAAATCTTGACAATGACACGTTTTTTCCAAAAAAATGTTCTTGTGTTTGAGGTAGGAATATACAAGAAATAAGCTGATGTAGTTTTGGAAAACCGGCTTTATACAGGGTGTTGGTGGTTGTCCGTTCATTTTTAAAAACTTTAATCAAAGATAACTTTATTTTTTTAAATGGAACACCCTATATATTTCTAGATTTTCGAATTCTACACTTAATTCGAGACATAAAAGTATAAAGGTTGTATGGTCTTAAAATTAACGGTATTATAATTAATTACGTTTTTTAAAAATTAACGGTCAATTACAAGCACCCTGTATAAAATAAGTTTTTTAAAACCATATTACCATGTTTTGTTGTACATTTCTGCGTCCACTAAAATTTGGTTTGTTTTTTGAAAGAACGTGTCATTAGTAAAATATGAAAATGTTTGACTCTAAGTTTTTGTATGAAAAAATTGGAAGAAACATAATTACTTAATTAAAATAAATAAATAAAAATAAAAAATATTAAATTAAATATAATAAAAACAAATTTTAGTGGACGTAGAAATGTACAAGAAACAGGGTAATATGGTTTAGAAAAACTTATTTTATATCTACAGGGTGCTTATGGTTGATCGTTAATTTTTAAAAACCTTGAAAATTGGAAAAACGTAATTAATTATATAACCGTTAATTTTAAGACTTTTCAACCTTAATACTTTTATGTCTAGAATTAAGTGTAGAATTCGAAAATGTGGAAATATATAGGGTGTTTTATTTAAAAAAATAAAGTTATCATTGATCAAAGTTTTAAAAATGAACGGACAACCACTAACACCCTGTATAAAGCAAGTTTTCCAAAACTATATCAGCTTATTGCTTGTATATTCCTACTTCAAACGTAAGAAAAAAACTTTGGAAAAAATGTGTCATTGTCAAGATTCGAATTTTTATTTACATCTATGTTTTTGTAAAAAAAAATGAAAAAGTGTAAATAATTATAATACCGTTAATGTTAGGACCATACAACCTTAATACTTTTATGTCTAAAATGAAGTGTAGAATCTAAAAATTCAAAAATATACAGGGTGTTCCATTTAAAATAACAAAGTTTGTGTCTACTTCCGGTATAACCGGAAGTACCAGAAAGGTGGCAATATTTTCGTTAAATAGAGCACATTGTATAATGGGCGTGTACCAATTTTTAGAAGCAAATTGTGTTTAGTAATAGAGTTATGTCTACTGTCAACTCGTCGTGACACACCCTGTATAAGAACTACAAAGCGATTTTAGTCTAAAAATTTTTGTCTTTGATTACAATGTTAAAAAAATATTGTAAAATCTAGGCACTGCAGCTCATATAAAAGTAGAAAGGAAAGTTTCATAAAAGAAGTTTCACACTAGTAAATACTTTAAATTTAAACCTAACCTAACATAACCTAAGCAATAATAGATCTTTTTATTTATTAATGCGTTCCGCCATTTTTTGCGGACAATTTCTATGGGAGAAAGAGAGCAAGAGTGATCGGTTAAACGTGTCACACTTGAATAAATGTCCGCAAAAAAGTAGGGATTGCGCTTGCGCGTAGAATAAATAAAAAGGTCTATTGCAAAACGTTTCAATTTAGAAATTAACACAGCAATTTAGGTTTTGCACATTTTTTTATACTTATACTATGTTGATTTCCTGAACTTTTTATTAAATTGGGTACCTATTTTCCTATGTAAAAGTGTTTAGTTTCAATTACTTTGTAAATTTTGCCCCAATTCTAAGGCGCTTTCTACGTTCAATCTGCCGCATCCAATTTTCAAAATATGCTACTCTAGTAAACACTTTCGGATAATCCCTACTAGCACAATCAGTTTCAAAGGACACTATTCCAATGACCACATTTTTCTGCAGCAGTGGCCCACCAACATTCCCATTACAAGGACTTTTGCTCCTCGCACAAACCATAGTTTCATCCAGTCGACTCTTATACTGTGTTTTGCACAAATTAAACGCCACTAGTTGAACTTCATTAGTTTGTAGTTCATCGAAGGGTCGTCCAAAATCCTGCGCAGGCCATCCACTTGTAATCGCGGTGCTGTTAACTTGATACCGATAGGTTGCACCTGCTAAAATAACAGGTTTCTCAAAACGCCTGTTAAAAGCTGTCTTGACACGTAACAAGCAAATGTTGTGAGTTACTGTGGAGGGACTGTAGTTTTCGTGGATGATGATCTTGTCAACGTCGTGGGGTATCCCAGTCATCCAACGAAGAGAGTTGCTGGAGATTTTCACTTTGTCTATGTTGTAGTGTTTGATTGAGGTGCAACAATGCGCTGTGGTTACCACCCAAAATTTGCTGATAATTGTTGTGGCACACATTAAAATTATCCGGTCGTATTTGATGACACACAAGGCAGCCATAAATTTGTGCAGGGTAGAAGTTTTTGGTTGAACTAGGGAAAGTAGCCGTTGCTCTGGAAGGACTCTTTCGGTTAAGCCGAAAAGGTTTTCACCACAGCTGCGTCTGGATTCCAAGATGACAGTGACTAGAAGCACGAGGTTTGCCAAGGACACTACCACTAAAGTTGTTATAATTATGCAGGATAAACTGGACATCGTTGATAAGCTAACTGTAGGTATTTTCAAGTATGAAGTCAAAAGCTGTTTGTTCTATACTAGTGGAGTAAAATTAGAAATAATTTTCAATAGGAATGGTTAGTTTTGTTTTGTTTTTATTATAAAATTTTTGTATTTAGGTAAGTGAACTCTACAGTTATTGCATGCAAATTAGTTACACGCAATATTTGAACGATTTTAAAAGGCGATTAGACTGCACACAACCTAGGTAAGTAGATAATTCTCTATGTGTCGATTCACAATTTTCCGCTATGACTCGTGGGTTAGGAAAATTGAATTAGGTAAAATCGTTATATGAAGAATCGTAATACAAAGGACAAAAGTTGATGTGTCCCTCACGTGACTTTCTTATACAATTTCCAAATATTAAAAAACTTGAAATGAGATAAATTAACATTAAAACAATTTTTTAGGCGATTATTACAAAAACGTTGATTTTATGGCGCCTTTTGCCGCCATAAAGTTTTACTTTTTTGTACACATCTGTCAAATGTTACTTTTTTGTACACATCTGTCAGATGTTACTTTTTTGGGACAGAACTGTCAGACACTAAAATAAAAAATGACGCATAATATTAAATCTGACTGGAGACAGTTTGGTTTTAAGTTGTCTAAGGTAACTATGTTTTTCAGCAAGATGTTCAAAATAGTTATTTGTGTATCAAGGCCGTAAAGGTGATCTTTTATGGTCGAATCTGTTGTTTTCGTCCGAGGCGTTAGCCGCAATTCAGATGAGACCAAAAAAGCACTTTTGGCCGAGGTGCACACAGTGTTTTTTAGGCGATCATCACGATCCACCAAATTTTTTAATTCTTTCGTGATGATCGTCTAAAAAACGTTGTGTGCACCTCGGCCATCTCAATTGCAGCCTCGGCGGTTCGACCAAAAAAGATCACTTTTAGTACGGCCTTAATACACAAATATTCAAAACCCCGACTGGTTTCGGAAAATAAAGCTTTGACAAGCATTGAAAAAAATCAGGGGTGGCATAGGATAATTGCTAATATTTTTTAGAGACTCCAAACTCGATGACGAAACTTTTAGACCAAAACATACCTGAAAACATTGTAAAAACTGAAATAATTGCCCTATTTCCAAAAACCCGAAATCAGGGGCGGCATAGAATAATTAGGTAGATATTACAATTTTTTTAAAGGCTCCAAACTCGAAACGCGTTTTTCAAAGTAAAAAATTCTGAAACTGTTTTGAAATATTGTAAAACTGATATAATGGCCCGATTTTCAAATAAATCGTTGATAAGCACAGGGAAAAACCAGGTGCGGCGTAGGATAATTACTAGAATTTTTTTAAGACTCCAAACTCAATAACGCGTTTTTTTTACCTATATCCAAAAATATCTAAATATGTTTTAAAATATTGTAAAAACTGAAATCGTCGCCCGAATTTCAAAACTTTGACGGGCTGGTTTTTCGGACAATAAATCTTTATTAAGCATAAGGAAAATCAGAGACGGCATAGGATAATTATTATTTAAGGGCTCTAAATTCGATGTAGAGATGTTTACCTACACAAAAATATCTATTACTAGTTAATAAAAATATCTAAAACTGTTTTAAAATATTATCAACATTAAAATAATAGCCCGATGTTTAAAAGACCGACTGTTTTCGGAAGATAAATTTTTAACAAGCAGAGGAAAAAAATCAGAGTTGGCATAGAATAATTGTTAATATTTGTTTAACTCCAAACTTCATGACGCAATTATTATAATAAAAACGCCCAAAATTGTTAAAATATTGTAAAAATTGAAATAATTGTCCGATTTTCGAGGCGGCAGAGGATAATTTATAGAATTTATATAAGGGCTCCAAGGTCGATGATACGATTTTTATATTATAAAAACGCCTAAAACTGTTTTATAACATGGTAAAAACTGAAGTAATCGCCCGATTTTCAAAACTCCGACTGTTTTCGAAATATAAATATTTAACAAGTATACGAAAAAATTTGAATCGGCATGGGATAATTATTATTAGAATTTTTTAATGGCTCCAAATTCGATGATACGATTTTTATAATATTATGAAAGTGCCTAAAATTGTTTTAAAACATTGTAAAAACTGAAATACTTGACCGATTTTCAAAACTCCGACTGTTTTACTCCGGACGTTTTCGTAAGATACATATTTAAGAAGAAAGTCAGAGGCGGCATAGGATAATTATTTGAATTTTTTAAGGGCTCCAAATTCGATGATACGATTTTCATATTATAAAAGCGCCTAAAACTGTTTTAAAACAATGTGTTTCGGTAAGATAAATTTTTAGGAAAAAGTCCGGGGAGGTATAGGATAATTGTTACTTTTTTTGAGGGCTCCAAATTCAATTACGTGACTTTTAGACTAAAAATTACCTGAAACTGTTTTACGACATTAAATAAAAGAAATATTCAAAGGCAGGGGCTTTCAAAATCTGAAAATCCATCAAAATCTCGAAGTTATTGAAAAAAAAATATTTTTGCTAAACTAGTACAACTTAAATAATTTGTTTTGCTAAAAGATAATTATGATAATGTGCCTCAAATTTCAGATTAAAATCTCAAAATGAATTGTCAAAAACTTTGAATAAAATTTAAAAATTTTTTAAGACTTTTAACACTACAACATAGATTAATATGAAACCTTTGTCATAAAAATTACTTGAGAAATCACCCAATTGAATATTTTACACCCGGCTTAATCTGCTGCGGAATTTAAGCATATCTACAATTTGGAAGTAATCTGAGGAAATCTAAAATAATCCGGAAATAACGTTCAGAGAAGATTTAAGTAAACCCGAGGAAAAATCTGAAGGCAACCTCGAGATAATTTGAATCCCTTTCAAGAGATTTTCTTCTGTAGGGAATTCAGGTGTAAGTACACATTTTTGGTAGCGATTTTCCCTCGATTTTATCTTACTTTGGAAATACCATGTATAAGAGCTTTCGTTATATCTCGAAATATTTACCTATTTGAATTTTACTATTTTTTAACTTGTTTAAGCATTCAGTATTCTAATGTCTTTTTACCAGAGACTTTTGGTTATATATTCCTGATTTTTCGACATAATTATGACAACACATTGTTTTTAAACCATTATTGCGGCCCAGCTTAATAAATAGTTCAATACTCTACAACAAATTCTATTATCTCATAAACTAAAGTCCGAAATCAAATTCCAGTCCAGAATATTTTAGGAATACTAGAGAAAAAATTTTCGTTGTTAAATAACATCTTAGTATTTATAAGTTTTTATTGTGGTATAAACATAAAACTTTAAAACAATCTGTATACAGGGTATCCCAAAATGTACCAGCTGATTCTACGTTCAAAAATGATGCAAAAGTTCCAATAAACATAGCTTGAAAAATGCTTCCTAAGGGAGCTACAGCCCTTTAAAAGTGCACCACTGATTCCCTGAATTCAATATAAGTATCCGAAAACGGTAAAGATGAGAAAATGAAATTTTTACGCAAATCTTTTTATGCTCAACAAGATAGCTTGATAACAATCTGAAACTTTTATACAGAGGTGGGTCAAATAGGAGGAGGTTGGAGTAAAAACTATCCCATTTTTTTTGTGTTTGTCTTTTTCCAGATTGTGATGAAAAATTTTGAAATTTCAGGGATTTTTATAAATAAAAGGTGCTCTTGTTGAAACTCGATAGGACGAACCGTTTTCGAATTAAAATCAACTTGAAATTTTATTAAGTACCTACATGTCTTAAATAGTCCAGGAAAAATAGACGAAAAAAAAGGCTGAGTTGGAAAAAAATTGTTACTACCTGAATTTTAGCATGCACCTTAGTATTATAGCCCTCTATAATGTGTGAAAGTTCCCCATCGATTTGATGGCTGCTAACTGAGTTACTCGAGATCAAAGATCGCGACAAACAGTTTTTTGCAAATATCTCGAGAACGGCGACCTTTATTGAAAAAATTATATAGAGATAATTTTTAGCTGAGGCAATTTGCTATAAAAACTTATTCAGAAGTTTTTTTGTAGGGGCAATCGTTCACGAGATATATCGTTTCAAAAACTAAGAACATAGAGGACTTACTTCACTACGAAGAATAACGACTGATCTTAGGATATGAAAGTTGGATAATGAATTATCATTCAATATGTATATTTATATATGGCGCTTTTTATTTATTTGTGCATTTATTGCATTTATTTGGGCATTTATGATACAGTAATTAACTTTCTTCAGTTTCGGAGAGCGATTGTTCCGTCACCAAAGTTTGGACGAGCAAAGACGATGAATCGATGTCGTTATCGATCTATTCGTTATCAATATTAAAATTTTCCATGTTCATACATGTTTGGCCAGTACATTGGCTACAAACTACAGAACAGTTCAATCCTGCTTTCCGACATCCACAATATGGAACCACAGCCTTTCTTGCACTTACAAAATACTGTATTGAGTAATCCATCAGGAGCGGCTTGGAGCAGAGTTGTAACTGGCTCTAAAATATTATTTTATAGTACCCATCCCCAGTCCTGAGGATCAATTTCTCCACTCCAATTGTGGATGTCGACGAAAAGCAGAATTGAACTGTTCTGTAGTTTGTAGCCAATGTAATGGCCAAACATGTATGAACATGGAAAATTTTAATATTGATAACGAGGAGATCGATAACGACATCGATCCATCGCATTTCCTTGTCCAAACTTTGGTGACGGAACAATCCCTCACCGAAACTGAAGAAAGTTAATTACTGTATCATAAATGCCCAAATAAATGCAATAAATGCACAAATAAATAAAAAGCGCCATATATAAATATACATATTGAATGATAATTCATTATCCAACTTTCATATCCTAAGATCAGTCATTATTCTTCGTAGTGAAGTAAGTCCTCTACGTTCTTAGTTTTTGAAACGCTATATCTCGTGAACGATTGCTCCTACAAAAAAACTTTTGAATAAGTTTTTATAGCAAATTGCCTCTCTATAGTTTTTTCAATAAAGGTCGCCGTTCTCGAGATATTTGCAAAAAACTGTTTGTCGCGACCTTTGACCTCGAGTAACTCAGTTAGCAGCCATCAAATCGATGGGGAACTTTCACACATTATAGAGGGCTATAATACTAAGGTGCATACAAAAATTCAGCCTGTAACAATTTTTTTCCAGGTTAAAGTCTATTTTTCTGATTTTTCATTCCATTTTCCATTTCATTTTTCGTTACTTAGGATATTGATTGTTGACAACAATGAATATCCCAGGTTACGAAAAATCTTATGGAAAATCGAATCAAAAATCAGATAGTGTAAAGGCACTTCTAAGTATGAATATGAATAATAATTAGACCGATAGGATTCACTTGACAATTCAGTTCCCGTTATTATCTATGGGTTCACACGGGAAGAGTTGCTTCAACGAATAAAGTTAGCTGGAAATAATATTAGAGATAATCGTTTTCAAATTTTACGAGCCTCCCACGCCAAAAGATGTAGGGTAAGAATTTGTATTCAAAAAAATGGATATTTATTTGAACAATTATTATTACCATAAATAATAAACACATATGTGTGTAACTACCTTATTTATTGCAATTAATCAGTCAATTGGTCAGTTTTTTCAAATTGTATGATAATAATGTGAACTAAATTATTTTGATGTCAAGTGAATCCTATCGGTCCACTAACTATTCATAAGTACCTATATTCATACCTTAATAAAAATTTCAAGTTGATTTTAATTCGAAAACGGTTCGTCCAATCGAGTTTCAACAAGAGCATCTTTTATTTATAAAAATCCCTGAAATTTCATAATTTTTCATCAGAATCTGGAAAAAGACAAATACAAAAAAGTTGGGGTAGTTTTTACTCGAACCCCCTCCTATTTGACTCAGCCCTGTATAAAAGTTTCAGATTGTTATCAAGCTATCTTGTTGAGCATAAAAAGATTAGCGAATGTCCAAAATTTCATTTTTTTATCTTTACCATTTTCGGAGATATTGAATAAAAACCATCTTCAGAGGGCACTTTTAAGCGGCTGTAGCTCTCTTAGGAAGCATTTTTCAACCTATCTTTATTGGAACGTTTTGCATTATTTTTGAACGTAGAATCAGCTGGTATATTTTGGTAGGCTAATTTTGGGACACCCTGTACTTTCTCAAGAAAATTTAGATTTCCCTCCTTACCTATACTGGAAAATACAGTTGCCTATTTTATAATACAGAAATCTGCCTTATCTCAGAAATAATTGCATAATATAACATCAGATGTCACAACTTCCAATGACAAGCGATTTTTTATCTATTTTGTAATTAATTGTTATAAATCGTAACTTTGTAACTGTTCTCAGTATATTGAAGGCTATAAATCACCTCTTACTTTTCAGTATCTCATCAGAAAATAAAATTCATCACAGAAAACGCAGTTACTTTTCAGTATTTTAGTTCATTTTGACTTGGTAAGTAGTTCGCAAAAGCGAATATTATAATCAGTGCGTGTTTTGTGATAGAAATCGTTAGTAAGTAATTAGAATTAATCAATATTTCCTCAAGCACAGTACAATAGAAAATTATAGAATTTTAAGGAAACATTCATTTGCAAACATTTTAACATTGGTACTTTCCAGTTTAAAAATACCGCAAATTTGGGTATGTCAATGACTGACTTATTTATTAATTCCCCACTTTGGATTTAACAAGAAATATTGGTTTTTGTGTAAAAATGAAGGTCAAATTAGCATTCTCCTCCAAACAAAGTATCATAATTTTTGTACAACTTTTTAAGTATTTGTATACATTTTTCCGTTGACGTTTTGATTTACTAAAATTTTGAATAATGGGCAACGCCTTATTATGTTATTTTTCTCCGGTTGTGAGCATAATCTATCAGCTTTATAATTCCAGTATGGGAATTTTCAGATCGAAATTACTCGTAAGCAACATGACGACCAAGAAGATCACCCTCGATGAGGTAAACGAAATGATCAACAGTGACAAAGTGGTGATATTTTCCAAAACTTACTGCCCCTACTGCAAACTGGCCAAAGAAGTAAGAGTGTTAAGTAAGTACACAATTATAAGAAAACTAACAATGTCCTTTTGAATAGGTATTCGACAAAGTCAAGGAAAAGTACACGACAGTAGAGCTGGATGAACGAGAAGACGGTGAGGAAATCCAAGGGATTTTAAGTGACATCACCGGAGCGAGGACTGTAAGTAAAATGCATGTCTCAAAATTGTGTTGTCTTACGACGGTGCTTTCAGGTGCCAAGAGTTTTTGTTAAAGGCAATTGCTTGGGAGGAGGCTCCGATGTGAGGGCTTTGTTCGAAAACGGCGAACTACAAAAAATTATCTCTTAAATCAATTTCCTTTGTTAGTTGACTTACTTAACCTTACACTCTGAATAAATTTGTACGCAACTTATTTGTTTTTTTTATAAAAAGATAATTGCATAACATTACGCGCATTTTGTGCAGATAGCCGCCAACATATCAACTTACACCACGTAATACCTGAGTAATTTTTAACCTAAAAATAAAATTAACCTAACTTTCCTTCACTGAAAAACTGTTGTGAGCTGACACATACATTTAAATAGTTTTATGGGGTGATTTAATTGTGCAAGAATGAATATCCCTTATGGTAAAGTGGCAATTTATTTGCTGACATTCCTCGGATATATTTATTCGGGTTATGGCTCTGATATAATAACAAATCTACGGGATGCAGTTTTAACTGCTGAAACAGTTTTTGGGGACGTTTTTCGGAACATTATTGGAGCAGCACAGAAGTTTCGGTCAATTCATGAGGTTTTCGATGCGGCAGTGGAGGAAAATTGCATCTTTAAGTGTCCTAAGAGTAAGTAAAACAATAAATCTTTAAAATATTGCTAGTAAATTAGTTAATTATAGTTTTTATCAGTACATTAGTGGTATTTAATATTTATGCTTATCTAACCAAAAGCCGCACAAATTAGTGCATATTTGAAATATATTAAATAAATTACTGCACCGCCATCTATCAGATGGATGGAAAAAGTTTATTTGTTGTAATAAATTTTGAGGTTAATCATTATGGCACTTCTTGCCCGAAAAACCCGAACAAACAAAATTAACTCCTTCTCTACCAGTTATTTCGAAACGGGGGAGGTTACAAAAGAAGGCTGAAAAAACAAATAAAACGGATTTTTTAAATTTTTTAATTTTTAAAAATTTCTTCGATTACACTCGTTTCTACTAACAATATAGTCTGATGTAGAACTTTATTATCTTCAACTTTTGTTGCAATATCTTTGTTGTAGAATTAAGTGTATAATATGCACGAGCTGAAAATAGCCAAAAAATTTTGTATCTCCATTTTTAATTCCTCTTTTTCTGAGTGTCATGCACTTAAAATACACAAATCATCAATTTTGAATAAAGATTTGAATCACCAGCAACTTTCCTTAAAACATTTTCTTCGTAGGTTCGATAGTTTACGATAGTTTCTATATTTAGTTTTTCGGAAATATCTCCTTCCTGGTCAATATTACGCTGAAATAAAATAGAATCTATATTGTAGAGAATAAAATTACAAACAACTTTTGTTTAAACTATTTTTTCGTAAGTTAGGTAGTTTACGAGTTACAGTGGCTAAAATTATTGAAAAATTGAAAATGCCAAAAAATGTTTTATTATTTAGTTTTTTGGAAATATCATCTTCCTGGTCTACATTACAGTAAAATAAGATAGAATCAATGTTGTAGATAATAAAATTGCAAACCACTCTTGTTTAAGCTATTTTTCGTAAGTTAGGTAGTTTACGAGTTACAGTGGCTGAAAGTATTGAAAAACTGAAAATGCCAAAAAATGTTCCTTTATTTAGTTTTTTGGAAATATCTCCTTTCTGGTCAATATTACGATGAAATAAGATAGAATCAATGTTGTAGAGAATAAAATTACAAACAACTTTTGTTTAATTTATTTTTTCGTAAGTTAGGTAGTTTACGAGTTACAGTGGCTGAAAGTATTGAAAAACTGAAAATGCCAAAAAATGTTCCTTTATTTAGTTTTTTGGAAATATCTCCTTTCTGGTCAATATTACGATGAAATAAGATAGAATCAATGTTGTAGAAAATAAAATTACAAACAACTTTTGTTTAAACTATTTTTTCGTAAGTTAGGTAGTTTACGAATTACAGTGGCTGAAAGTGTTGAAAAACTGAAAATGCCAAAAATTGTTCCTTTATTTAGTTTTTTGGAAATATCTTCTTCCTGGTCAATATTACGATGAAATAAGATAGAATCAATGTTGTAGAGAATAAAATTACAAACAACTTTTGTTTAAACTATTTTTTCGTAAGTTAGGTAGTTTACGAGTTACAGTGGCTGAAAGTATTGAAAAACTGAAAATGCCAAAAATTGTTCCTTTATTTAGTTTTTTGGAAATATCTTCTTCCTGGTCAATATTACGATGAAATAAGATAGAATCAATGTTGTAGAGAATAAAATTACAAACAACTTTTGTTTAAACTATTTTTTCGTAAGTTAGGTAGTTTACGAGTTACAGTGACTGAAAGTATCAAAAAATTGAAAATGCCAAAAAATGTGTCTTTATTTAGTTTTTTGGAAATATCTCCTTCCTGGTCAATATTACAATGAAATAAGATAGATTCTATGTTGTAGAGAATAAAATTACAAACAACTTTTGTTTAAACTATTTTTTCGTAAGTTAGGTAGTTTACGAGTTACAGTGGCTGAAAGTATTGAAAAACTAAAATTGCCAAAAAATGTTCCTTTATTTAGTTTTTTGGAAATATCTCCTTTCTGGTCAATATTACAGTGAAATAAAATAAAATAAATGTTGTAGAGAATAAAATTACAAACAACTTTTGTTTAAACTATTTTTTCGTAAGTTAGGTAGTTTACGAATTACAGTGGCTGAAAGTGTTGAAAAACTGAAAATGCCAAAAATTGTTCCTTTATTTAGTTTTTTGGAAATATCTTCTTCCTGGTCAATATTACGATGAAATAAGATAGAATCAATGTTGTAGAGAATAAAATTACAAACAACTTTTGTTTAAACTATTTTTTCGTAAGTTAGGTAGTTTACGAGTTACAGTGGCTGAAAGTATTGAAAAAGTGAAAATGCCAAAAAATGTTTATTTAATTTTTTGGAAATATCTCCTTCCTGGTCAATATTACGATGAAATAAGATAGAATCAATGTTGTAGAGAATAAAATTACAAACAACTTTTGTTTAAACTATTTTTTCGTAAGTTAGGTAGTTTACGAATTACAGTGGCTGAAAGTGTTGAAAAACTGAAAATGCCAAAAATTGTTCCTTTATTTAGTTTTTTGGAAATATCTTCTTCCTGGTCAATATTACGATGAAATAAGATAGAATCAATGTTGTAGAGAATAAAATTACAAACAACTTTTGTTTAAACTATTTTTTCGTAAGTTAGGTAGTTTACGAGTTACAGTGGCTGAAAGTATTGAAAAAGTGAAAATGCCAAAAAATGTTTATTTAATTTTTTGGAAATATCTCCTTCCTGGTCAATATTACGATGAAATAAGATAGAATCAATGTTGTAGAGAATAAAATTACAAACAACTTTTGTTTAATTTATTTTTTCGTAAGTTAGGTAGTTTACGAGTTACAGTGGCTGAAAGTATTGAAAAACTGAAAATGCCAAAAAATGTTCCTTTATTTAGTTTTTTGGAAATATCTCCTTTCTGGTCAACATTACGGTGAAATAAGATAGAATCAATGTTGTAGATAATAACATTGCAAACCACTCTTGTTTAAGCTATTTTTCGTAGGTTAGGTAGTTTACGAGTTACAGTGGCTGAAAGTATCGAAAAACTGAAAATGCCAAAAAATGTTTTTTTATTTAGTTTTTTGGAAATATCTCCTTCCTGGTCAATATTACGATGAAATAAGATAGAATCAATGTTGTAGAAAATAAAATTACAAACAACTTTTGTTTAAACTATTTTTTCGTAAGTTAGGTAGTTTACGAGTTACAGTGGCTGAAAGTATTGAAAAACTGAAAATGCCAAAAAATGTTCCTTTATTTAGTTTTTTGGAAATATCTCCTTTCTGGTCAATATTACGATGAAATAAGATAGAATCAATGTTGTAGAGAATAAAATTACAAACAACTTTTGTTTAATTTATTTTTTCGTAAGTTAGGTAGTTTACGAGTTACAGTGGCTGAAAGTATTGAAAAACTGAAAATGCCAAAAAATGTTCCTTTATTTAGTTTTTTGGAAATATCTCCTTCCTGGTCAATATTACGATGAAATAAGATAGAATCAATGTTGTAGAGAATAAAATTACAAACAACTTTTGTTTAACTATTTTTTCGTAAGTTAGGTAGTTTACGAGTTACAGTGGCTGAAAGTATTGAAAAACTGAAAATGCTAAAAATGTTCCTTTATTTAGTTTTTTGGAAATATCTCCTTCCTGGTCAATATTACGATGAAATAAGATAGAATCAATGTTGTAGAGAATAAAATTACAAACAACTTTTGTCTAAACTATTTTTAGTAGGTTAGGCAGTTTACGAGTTATAGTGACTGAAAGTATCAAAAAATTGAAAATGGCAAAAAAAATTTATTTAGTTTTTTGGAAATATCTTCTTCCTGGTCAATATTACGATGAAATAAGATAGAATCAATGTTGTAGAGAATAAAATTACAAACAACTTTTGTTTAAACTATTTTTTCGTAGGTTAGGTAGTTTACGAGTTACAGTGGCTGAAAGTATTGAAAAATTGAAAATGCCAAAAAATGTTTCTTTATTTAATTGTTTGGAAATATCTCCTTCCTGGTCAATATTACGATGAAATAAGATAGAACCTATGTTGTAGAGAATAAAATTACAAACAACTTTTGTCTAAACTATTTTTTAGTAGGTTAGGCAGTTTACGAGTTACAGTGACTGAAAGTATCAAAAAATTGAAAATGCCAAAAAATGTGTCTTTATTTAGTTTTTTGGAAATATCTCCTTCCTGGTCAATATTACAATGAAATAAGATAGATTCTATGTTGTAGAGAATAAAATTACAAACAACTTTTGTTTAAACTATTTTTTCGTAAGTTAGGTAGTTTACGAGTTACAGTGGCTGAAAGTATTGAAAAACTAAAATTGCCAAAAAATGTTCCTTTATTTAGTTTTTTGGAAATATCTCCTTTCTGGTCAATATTACAGTGAAATAAAATAAAATAAATGTTGTAGAGAATAAAATTACAAACAACTTTTGTTTAAACTATTTTTTCGTAAGTTAGGTAGTTTACGAATTACAGTGGCTGAAAGTATCGAAAAACTGAAAATGCCAAAAATGTTCCTTTATTTAGTTTTTTCGAAATATCTCCTTTCTGGTCAAGATTACGGTGAAATAAGATAGAATCAATGTTGTAGAGAATAAAATTACAAACAACTTTTGTTTAAACTGTTTTTTCGTAGGTTAGATAGTTTACGAATTACAGTGGCTGAAAGTATCGAAAAACTGAAAATGCCAAAAAATGTTTATTTAGTTTTTTCGAAATATCTCCTTTCTGGTCAAGATTACGGTGAAATAAGATAGAATCAATGTTGTAAAGAAGAAAATTACAAACAACTTTTATTTCAACTATTTTTTCGTAGGTTAGGTAGTTTACGAGTTATAGTGGCTGAAAGTATCGAAAAACTAAAAAAGCCAAAAATATTTATTTATTTAGTTTTTTGGAAATATCTTCTTCCTGGTCAACATTACAGTGAAATAAGATAAAATAAATGTTGTAGATAATAAAATTACAAACAACTTTTGTTTAAATAATTTTTTCGTAAGTAAGTTTACGAGTTACAGTGACTGAAAGTATCGAAAAACAGAAAATAACAAAAAATGTTTCATTATTTAGTTTTTTGGAAATATCTCCTTCCTGGTCAACATTACGATGAAATAAGATAGAATCAATGTTGTAGAGAATAAAATTACAAACAACTTTTATTTAAACTATTTTTTTGTAAGTTAGGTAGTTTACGAGTTACAGTGGCTGAAAGTATCGAAAAACTGAAAATGCCAAACAATTTTTATTTAGTTTTTTGGAAATATCTCCTTCCTAGTCAACATTACGATGAAATAAGATACAATCAATGTTGTAGAGAATAAAATTACAGACAACTTTTATTTAAACTATTTTTTCGTGGGTTAGGTAGTTTACGAGTTACAGTGGCTGAAAGTATCGAAAAACTGAAAATGCCAAAAATATTCTTCATTGCTTTTTGGTTAATCTTGAGGTGAAATAAAATCAATGTTGTGGAGAATAAAATTACAAAAAGCTTTTGTTTAAAATATTCTTTCGAAGGCTCAATAGTTTAAGAGTTACAAAAGTCGAAAGTTTCGAAAAAAAATTTTATCATAATTTTTGGAAATATCTTTTTTACCTCTATGCAAAAATGTACTCTTATGCAGTTATAGCTGTTTTGAAAAGACGAGATGAGACGAGAGGACACTTCATGAAAGTTTAGTCAAATTTTTTCAGAACTTTTAAGTATTTAAATTTTATCAGATTGGTTCCTTTTTCTAATCCTTTTATTTTTTGGTTAAATAACTTGTTTCGAAAAAACAGTCACAATGTCACATCCAATGCGGTTTATTTTCGTTTTAATGATGCAAAATTTAAACATGCAAATCGACACAGCATGCAATTATAATTTTATTTCTCGAAAGTTATTGTGGTTTAACAAAAATAGTAAGATACATAAAGGAGGTATACCAATAATTTATAATCTGTAGTAATGAAACACTATAATACCGATTTACTGATAATGATAATAAGAATTTTATAAAAAGCTAATATGTAAGTATTGTGTAAAGAAAAATACTACCTACTTATTATTACATAATTTGTTTACTTGAGTTATTATTAGTCAATTATCGATCCTGTTATCATTGTATTATCTTTTAAGCTTATCTAACCAAGTGCCGCACAAATTATTACATTTTGAACGTAAAGTAAACCAATTACAATAATTCCATTTGTTAGGTGCTAGAGCAATGTGCCTTTGAGTGTATTAATTTTCATATAAACTACTAAGGTTACTTTTTAAAGTACCTACCGAATATTTACTTTGAAAAATGCTTAACAATTTTTAATTTTTAAAAAATAAGTACAAAATATAAAAAGGTCCAGTAGTCAAATTCAAAATTAACTTACAAATGTAAGGCCCCGTATTTTCACCTCTGGGTAACTTTCTCTGGCAGAAAAGTTTTAAATTTATCTGTCAGAGAAAGTTATTGGTAAAATGAAAAAGCGGTCCTAAGTTTACAAATTATTATTTTAATAATTTTTACAAATTAATAAAGCTAGATACAAAAATTGGCACTAGACCTCCAAAACGACTTGAAGACATTTAAAGTCTAGGAGGCTTAAGTAGGGACATGGGGTTTGTTCTTATTACAGTTCCTTTCCTATCGGAGGTTGGAAATCATCAGAGCTATTTTTACTTTGTTCGGTTAGGGTTAGGGCTCAATATGAGTGGGTCGATAGCGGCCCTCCACTGCGGTGGCTCACAACTAGTCTATAATTCGCCCATCATTCCGACCTTCTTTACAAAGTTGGTTATCATAATAGGCGAAAGTTTTCCGACGTCGCTGGGGTTATTAACGTGTTGCATCCAGAGTTTGTAGTCTTGTCCTTTCGAAGACTATACAGTCGCACAATAGGTGCTCTGCTGTTTCCTCGTCTTCATCTTTACCCATTCTGTGCATGTGGCTTTCGAGTCTATGATAATCCTGTTAGTATGCGTAAGTTCTTCCTTCCCGCTTGGTATGTCTTTGATATGGAGTCTCGTTCCATCGCTGGAGAGTAGTTCTCTCAGCCTAGTCTGAAATTGAGAATGGCATTCCCAGGCATAGTTTTGGGCCCACAAAAAGAGATTCCGCACCCTACCGTGCGAGTTCGTCGGCCCTTTCATTCCTTTCGATCCCGGAGTGACCCGGCACTCAATCAAAAGTGACTCTGTTTGAATTTCCAAGGGAATTTAAGGTCTGTCGGCAGTTCCAAATCAGTTTTGAACTAAATTTTTTGGAGCTCAGTGCACACAATTCCATAACGTACGCCTCTGCTTGAAAAATTGTCGGATATTGACCAAGATTCTCAAAATGTTCAATTCTTGTCGGCAACAACACGCGGCAACTCCAATTCCTGTAGGAGACTTGGACACACGTTGGCCTTCAGCAAGGAGGACTGATTTCTCATACATTCGTCTCGCTCGGGAAAGACGATCTTGAAGGTTCTGTCTTGGCTGTTTTTTGCAGGCATGTAGTCCACCCAATTTTGGCTCTTTTTTCTTCCATCATCGACCATAATAAATTTATCGAGTCATTCAATTTACACTGAGGATTTTTCAAAGCGTAAAAAGATTTTTATTTTATTCGTAGTGATAAAAACTAAAAATAAATCGCTAAAGTAGAAAACAAGAAAAATCAAAATAGCTTCTTTAGATCTTGTAAAAAAGTGATGAAAATTCATAAGAAATATGCAACTACGAAAACTTGGTAATATTTAATCTTTTTTCAGACGTGCCTCCCGTAAAAAATCGAGACCACATACCCTCAGCCAACGGATGTGGTTCTTTAGGTTTGAAAATAGAAAGCGATTATTTACCAGTCGGAGAAATGACAAAATGCTGTGATCAACACGATATTTGCTACGATACTTGCAACAAGGATAAAGAAGTATGTGATATAGATTTTAAAAGATGTTTATACAAATACTGCGATTCCTACGATAAATCCTTAGGAGGTCCTACAATGGTCAAAGGTACAAAACCAATTATTCCAAAAAAATTTGTCGTTTATATATTTTTTTCAGCTTGTAAGGGGGCAGCCAAAATGCTGTTTACTGGTACATTAACTTTAGGATGCAAGTCTTACATGGATGCCCAATCAAAGGCTTGTTATTGCTCTTCGTATGGTTGGAAGGACAAGCGGAACCAAAAGTATACGTCAGGTAGAGACGATTTGTGATTTGTAGAAAATTTATTGTGTACTTAATTAATCGAGATTATTTCGTGTAGTGAAAAATAAATACGTCCACAAAATTGCTAACAGGTGTTTTATTAAAAAGTTGTTACAATTGTGATTAATAAAAAAACACATTTGTTACAAATTATAAAGGCATCGAAAATTCCAATGATAAATATATTTCATATAAAAAAGCTGAAATAAATTATTAAATTAATAAATAACGTACCTATTATTATATACAGGTATATCAGGATTGTACACATAAGTAGTGGGAACAACAAAAAACTATACTGGCCTTGAACATTATAAATCATTACAATCACCAAACTTAACGCAATTTTGTACTAATTTGTTCAATAAGAACATCAATTCGTTCACTGGTGCCCTTAAAGCTCCTCGGATCTGGTCCAATCATTTGTATAAGTTGTGGCACCTCCTGCGAGGAAATTTGCGTAAATTTCGCCAAGGCCTTCATACATTGGAACAACTGTTCTTCAGGTGGTTTCGAATTGAAATATTGCAAAAGCGCCATTGTTAGTTCCACTGCCACGTCATCAAACACCTAAAAATATGCGGGTTCAATAATATGGAAAGATTTCGGCTAAAACAAGTTTACGCAAGAAACAACGGCTAGTTTAAGATGTAGCATGAATGTTATTTATAAATGAAAAATGATCAATTTTCCCAGTAAATAAACAAAATTTTATTTAAGTTTGTTTACGTGGGTTTAGCTTGTTAACAGATGGTCAATGATGGAATGATTCATTATTTTGTGAGTGACGGCTATTAATTCCAACAAAAAAGCTACCTTGGACAAGCTGCCTTTGGGTAAAATCTTTCGTAGCCGAAAATTTTTGAACATTTTCTGAAAATAAATATAAACCCAAACAGAGTATCTGTACTTCCACAAAATTTCCACAAACCCACAACAAAATTTCTATCTACTTTTTTGCTATAATAACAAACACGAAAGCGCGGCACATAAATGACAGTACATGTGTGTGATCATGAGTTTTAGCCACTGATCGACAAACAACGAATTAGTCAAATAGATACAGACCACAGTTTTTACCTCCTTGCAGGCTAAATTATGAATAATAGCAGCACCGCGCTCCTGCAAAACCGGCAAATCGGACAGGAGACTGTGCACGGCTACTTTGGTGGTCACCCGAATATTACTCGTCTGTTGATTGTTGTAGGTCCATTCAGAAATGTACAAGAGCCATTCCGATGAGCTCAAATTTTCAAACATGTTGGTCATCTGAAACAAACTGCCTTAGTACTGGCCTTAGCTAAACCCCATTGCTTTTCATTACAAATAAAGCTATGGCTAGTTGTTCTTCAGGTGTAAGCCTGTCGATTTCAAAAGCGTAGTTCATCAGGATGTGGTCCTTGCGGTCTGAATGCAGCACTAGGATGACGTCTTCTTTTAAAGCTGCCATTGCCAGGATGTTTAGGGTTCGCACCCTGACATCTACAGGCAGTTCTTTGTCGTTCAGAAGCCTATCTGTAAAAAAGTTTACAATTATTATGAATATGTAGATTTTCTGGTTTTTTGTGTGCGCCTACACCCGAGAACTTTAACTCGACACAGATTTCAGGAATTGGACATTAAGCGCACTAGCCTGAGCAGAATTCTGCATAAAGACCTCGGATTATTCCCTTACAAGGTCCAACTAACTCAGGAATTGAAGCAAAATGATCACCCGCTTCGTTATCGCTTTTCTGTTTCGGTTTTAGAGCAGCTCGAAATTGACGTCGATTTTGCTAAAAAAAATCATTTTTTCGGACGAGGGGCATTTTCATCTTGGCGGCTAGGTAAACAAGCAAAATTGCCGTATTTGGGGCTCGGAAAACCCACACACACGTAGTCGTAGAGAAGCCGTTGCATCCTCAGCGTGTGACTGTTTGGTTTGGTTAGTGTAATTGCGGCATTATTAGCCCTTATTTCTTCGAAGATGAAAGTGGCAACAACGTTACAGTCAACGGAGAGCGCTAACAGATTTTTTTGGCCCGAAACTGAGGAAATGGACTTGGACGATCTGTGGTTTCAGCAAGACGACGCGGCGCTACGTGTCATACAGCCGTCCAACAATCAATATTTTGCGCACTAAGTTCAATAATCGTGTAATCACAATCAGCCGTTTTGGTGATGTTGCTAGGCCTCCGCGGAGTTGCGATTTGACGCCGTTGGACTTTTTTTGTGGGGTGCCGTTAAATATCGATGTGAGAAACTGTCCCAAATTTCTTCTATTTTGATGGTCTTGGTGGATTATTGCATAGAATACGTTTAATGAAAGCACCTTTATGTCGTTTTCACTGAGCTACGAAAATTGCCTAAAATCACCAAATAGAGACTTGGGGAATTTTTTATACATAAAACCAACATCCAAGTTTTCAATAAAGTAAATTTTACCAATATCCAACCAGCGGTTCCAAAACTGTGATTATTTAAATGTAGGTATCACCCTCAAAAAACACGTTTTTTGAAAAATGAACTGTGGAACTCGACAAAATACAAAAAAAATTATATTAACATTATAGGATTTTCTTCAATATAGTACGATCCTTGAGCTTTGATTTAAAGGTTTTTTGACACAAATCTAACCAGCGGTCTCATAACTGTGATTTTTTAAAACAGTTACTAGAGAATTCTATCATTTTTAAAGGTGCAACTTTGAAGCTCTGATAAATACCTAAAATCACCAAATAAAAACTTGTGTATTTTTTTTGTAAATAAAACCAACATCCAGCTTTGCAATAAAGTAAATTTCATCAAAATCCGACTACTAGATCCAACGTTTTGAAAATAATTATTCTTTGTTTCTACAATTTTCCCACCGACGAGAGGATTTTTACGAAATTTACGTTTTTATATAACCAAATGTTGGCTTTATAACAAAAAAATTCATCAATATTATGGAAGTTAATTTAGATAACTTTTGCGCGTATGGAAAAAAGACCATCAAATTTACTTTTGTCCGAACATTTAGTTGTTAGGGCTCGTATAATGAAAATTACTCCATCGCAATTTTTCCTTTTAATGTCCTGAATTTTCCATTGTTGAGAGCCGCTGAATAATAAACAAAATACATAGTAAGTTGCCGTTGAAATGTAAGTAAGTGTCAAACTGACATTTCATCAGTAAATTGCAACAAATATCAGTTTTTTTTTGAGTTAATGTTGTTATTAATTACTTATTGTTATTAGGTGTTGTTAGAAGTTATTGTTATTAGATTAATAGTTAAGTTAAATTTGTGAATTAAACTAATAATGAATACATGGACATGCTGGGCGAGCAAGGTGTATAGAAAGATTTTCAGATAGACGCACGCTTTCCGAATTTAATTTCAGCGGTACTCAATAGTTTAAAAAAAAACTTTAAACCACTAACTTTTGTTTTCGTCTAAAATTAATTATGCAAAAATGTTTATGTTAGTCCCCATTAATTGCCCATTCAATCTCCTCCATATGTTACAAATCACCCTGTATGAACACCTAATTTTTTTAAGTACAGGGTGTCCAGATTTCGTTGTAAATGCGCGTATCTCGCTTACTATAGCAGAGATGCGATTTTCGCAACACATTGCTACTTTTTTGTGAAACGAAAGATGCCGTCAACGGTTTTTTCATAGCCCCCTTTGTTTTTAAGATACAGGGAGAAATTGAAAATTTGCACTTTTAGGGCATACCTCGTATCTCGGGAACGGCTGAAGATATTGGAAAGAGAAAAACTGCATCTTATACAAATTTGTACGTAGAATCCAGTGGCATACTCAGTTTTTTCTTAGAAGCGATACATTTCGAGATATTTAGGTACTAATCTATGTTATTTTAAATGGAATACCGTGTACGTTTTTCATTAGCTGGATCCAGCTTTGTCATAAGCTTTACAAAAATATAAAACACTCTGTAGTTATTTTCTATATTAATCTAGAAAATGACAATTTTCAAAAATTCAGCCAACATTTTTGTAAGTAGACCATGAAAAACAACAAACAAAGAAGGAAAACAGTCAACTTTTCACAAGAACAAATAAAAGTTTGAATACACTTTATAGAAATTGTTCAAATTGATTTCCGTTACATACATGTCTCAGACACATTTCGCACATTTTTCTTATCCTGCGTAAAGCATTCAGAATTATGAGACGTTGTGCTTGTAAATCCCTAAATTCTCTCTCTGTGGCAGCACGTAAATCTTCTATTGTATGAATAATGACATTTGTTTCTTATTTTTCATAGCCTACTTATAAAACTGAGTACGCCACTGGATTCTACGTAAAAATCTGTATAAGATGCAGTTTTTACCTTTCCAATATCTTCAGCCGTTCCCGAGATACTATGCCTTAAAAGTGCAAATTTTAAATGAAGGGGGCTATGACGGCTTCTTTTGTTTCACAAAAAAGTAGTAACATGTCGCGAAAACTGTATCTCTCTATCTCAGATAGTAAGCAAGATACCGCGCATTTACAACGAAATCTGGACACCCTGTACAAAAAAAGCACCCGGTATTAAAATTAAAACCCACTTAGTCATACAACAAATATTTAAAAAATTATGGAACGTGTAATAATTACAATTATATGTATAAAAATACCAAAAAAAAAGAACTAATTATGTAAATAGTTAGTTAGTTGCTATTAATCAATTTTAATTTCTTTAAGGTCCGGTATTTCAGTGTCAGTTTAAACCAAATTTGGGTAAACTTCAATTAGAATGTGAATTTTATCATTTTAAATTTGTATATTCTAAACGAAGTTTACCCAAATTTGGTTTAAACTGACACTGAAATACCGGATCTAATAATGTAAAATCTGATTTAAAACTATGTACGAGTATATAAAATTACGTGATTATTTCTTTCGACTCTGGACTTTTATTATTATAAAAGTATAAAGAATGATTTACAATCGCATACTATCAGTACAAATAACTTTAAAAATAATCTCTCATAAAAGGTGTCATCGACCCGATAAAGTAATGGAAAAAATGTTGAGTCACTTCCCGAATATTTTTAATTTCTTATGATACAAATTAATAAGTATGTATTCATCTAGTAATCATAATTTTTTATAATTACACGTATGCATGCCCATGCCATTCCTCTTAAAAAATTAACTCAAACTAAACAGGAATTTCAATTGTCTACCGTAAAATTTCTAAGTATATTTGGTCCTGAGCCAGAATTTCATTTATTTTATTCATTTTCGGCTAAAGACTTCTATTTAAATATCAGATATTTTGTAACTTACGTAAGATCTAATTTTTTTTCTTTAATAAATTTGTATTCAATTTTCCCTCTAATGTTAATGTAAAATTATAATTTTAAAATTTTCGTTAGAAAATATGGACACATTAATGGTAAACATTTTACTATAAACTAATTACTATTGCCACCTACTGATAAAATCCAAGAATCCATCGCTTAAAGCCCAAGAGCCTTCATCACCCAACATATACTGGTGCAACTCTTCAGTAGATCTCTGCTCTTCCGGCGACAATTTCCCATCAATTAATCCCAACAACGCATCAAACTCAGCTTTAACCTGAAAACCCCACATTTATTCCAAAATATTATCTATAATCCCAAGAAAATTACATCGATTAAGTCCTTGTAAACCACTGGGGGATCTCTAGCTTTCTTTTTAGCCTCTTCCTCGCGTCTTTCTTCCTCTTCCATTGCCAGAGCCTGCTCAGAGGGCAACTGGCTCTCTTCAGAGCCGTTCATGGTTTCCGTGTCAGCCATTGATATATCCTACATAAAAGAAAAAACGTTTAAAATTGAAAGAGTGGTAAGACTAAGAATATTAATTACTTCGCAGTCTACTGGAACAACTCCACCTTCTTTAAGGATTTTCTTGCGTTTTTTCTCGCGTTTACGCTCCTTTTTCGCTAGTTTTTCCTTTATGGTTTTGCGACGTTGCTCAAGCAAAAATGAGTTGTATCTAGAACAAAAAATGATACGAAGGTATACTTTTAATTTTTACTACAAGAAAAATTTAGTGAAATACTTACAGGTATTAATAATGTTTAAGCGAAAAGTGCCGCGTACTTATAATTAAAACCACAACGATTCTTTTTGGAGAAAACTGGTTTATTAACTATTTAATGTACATTAGTGATTATTAACAAATTTGCATTGAAGTTTGCGAGATTTTGTAATTAATTCTTACAAAATAAGCATGAAAAATGTAATAAATTTTTAAATTAATTAAATGATTTTATGATCCAATAATAAATTAGTAAAAAGCATTAATAAATAAATTACGTTCACACCAAAAACAAACAAATAACAAACATGCCCAAACAAATTGTATTTATAGGAGTATCTTCAGGAAGCTAAATAAAATATGTAATACTTTAACGGTGGAGAAAAACAAACTATTTGTTGCTTTTTAAGACAAGAAAACCTTTAGGAAGCATTTGCATTTTGATTACTATTTAATAAGCACCAGAAACCTATTGCTGCCCCTTTTTGTCTGACCTGGCTTCTTCAATTTGCGAATTGAGCTGTTCGAAATCTGGACTTGGTTCCTTCGTCGTTCTGGTTTGTTCCTCAGCAACAGGACGGGCACTCTTCTCCAACTGAGCCACCAAAGCCGGTAATGCTGATCCTAAACTCGTATTCAACACCTCATTGGGCAGATCTAAAATGTACTTGGGTATACTGGCCCCACAAAGGAATTGTACGATATCCTCGGAAAAGTTATTGCAATTGCGTTGGAATAAATTATAGCTTCCACCACTGGAAGAAAGTTGTTACAAGTAGGGGTGTGTTAGAGTTTCAAGTTGGAAAACTTACGCGTAGGTTGATTCTGAAAGGCCGTTGACGTATTCTATGAAAACAGAATATGGAACCTGGGTTTCGCCAAGCTTTATTACTTTTAACGGCGAGCCTAGGGCTGTTGTTCCCTGTGGAAATATGCACAGTTGAATTTGCACAGTTAAATAAAGGAATAAATTAAAA
This sequence comes from Pediacus dermestoides, assembly GCA_963942485.1. NCBI lineage: Eukaryota > Metazoa > Arthropoda > Insecta > Coleoptera > Cucujidae > Pediacus > Pediacus dermestoides. The sequence goes on along the minus strand of OZ012632.1, from coordinate 10,223,893 downwards.
AACTAATGCGTAATACGAGATGAACTACAGACAAAATGAAAACCGGTCTACTGTCTCTAATAAAAAGAGATGTGTATTTCCAAGAGGTATTTATAGAACCATTCCAAATTTAGACTTTTTACATTCAAAATAAATGCTTACAGCATACAAGAGAGCATTAGAAATTGTGTTACAGAGCCCTCTAACAACTGTAACCCAACTCTACGCATAAACTCTAAAAATAATCATTGGGCACGCAATAAACATAATAGTTTGTGTTTTATAAATAACATTGAAATATTTCGCGTGCATCAAACCAAACAAACAATGTAAACTATGCGCTGGCGGTCTGTTTTTAACGAATAACTATCTTAGTTGTAAGTTGGGAATTTTATGTAGGTAAACCTACCGGATTACAGCTTTCAACCCCGCTGGAACCGAAGAAGTATTCTCTGTTGTAAACTACCACAGACGTGTGCCATACACCTTCGATTCGTTTACCTGGAAAAAAGTTATTTAATTTGTTGATAAACCTAACCTCAAAATATTTTTGTTGTAATTTTGTTAATTTTACCTATGAGCATTGGAGAAATAGCACTGGCTAACCCCCTCGATAAATCGTAGATGTACAATTCAACAGGATGGCTTGACATTTTCGTATAACTAAAAAATACTTAATTTACACAATCACTTTGTAGCAGTTGTCAAAATGACTTGGATTTTTGCCTGATGGTTTGGTGGTGGATTCAAATTTTTTTCTAGAGTTTTCTGGAACAACCACAGTTTGAAAGTTAGCACTATTTTATTCACTGTCGTTTTTAATTTTAATAAATTTAGCACGAATATGAAATTATTGGAAAGATATCCAAATATTTGCCTTTCAAATGAACCACAATCCTACATGTTCTATTTCAGTTTTAGGTTTAACATTCTCTACGTTTTACCTGTGTTGTTATATGCAGTTACGACGAAATATTTAATTTATATTTAGAAATCGGAACTTATAACTACTTTCCAAGGTTTCTAGAATTATCATTTATCATTATTAATTATGATTTGCAGAAATTTCGATTAGATTTTTAGAAAAACAGAGATAATGATAGACACGTTGGAATATTGTTGATTTTCTGACCGATTTTCACTGTGCGCAATTAGAAGTAAGTGAAATGCAATTAAAATTAATATTTCTGGAAAATTGGCAGGAACAAAATTTCAATTTTGTTCTTTGGGGGAATTTCGTTTTTGTACGTCAGCCAACCGTAACAGTTTTAATTAGCAAAAATTTAAATAAACAGAATTTATTAAAAACTACTTACATAGAACACTTAAATTTAGAAAATAGAACGTTTGTATTACTTTAAAATTCTTCACAGTAATTGTAAAGGATAATTAAAGGGGGATTTTATGTAACAGTTTTTATGTTGGCTAACCTACACATTTGACAACCGAACCAACTTGAAATTGTACTGACGAAGTGAATAGTGGAAAAATATATGAAGATATTCCAAAATGTCAAAAGACAAAGCAATAGTAAGAATTTTATCCTAAAACTACATAAACCCCTTCACTTAATCTCCAAATAACTCTAATTATCTCCCAATTAAACCAAACTTGCAATACCTTAACCTCAATGTTTAAATTCAGCTAATGACAAAGGTTTATTTTTAAATTAAACTTTTTCAGCTTTTAAGGGTACAATCTTCTGAAGGTACAAGACGCATAGAAGTTAGTCCTTCAGTAACAACATGCCAACTGTACGAGACCGTGTACAGTACCTTCGAATTAAACAGTTTTGCATTCGCTTTGTACAAAGAACGAAACAAAAAGAATGAAATTGTTAGCAGCAAAAATAAAACTTTACGCAGCGTGGGGCTACGTAATGGTGACATGATCTATCTATCACCGATAAATGGAGCTGTACTTTTTCCTACAAGTGTAAGTTATACTTAAGTTTTCGAAACAAAGGGTTTTATTTGTTGTGTGGTTTATTTTTGTGATTAGAATAATAATACTCCAAGTGGTGAGCCTATTGATGATCCAGTACCATCAACTAGTACTGCTGTAAGCGGCTCTAGACCAACAAGCTCCATTATTAAGCGTTCTTCTTTCCACGTGAAAGAAGACGAAGTTGACTTGCTACTGTATAAACAGGATGGAAAAATCGAACGTAAACGCGATGAAAATCTGTAAGGTTTTTTAATGATTATCTGGAAATATTCTCTAACGTTTTTCTTGTGTTAGGTGTCGTCACAATGCCAATTCTCGCTGTGTTCATTGTTCACCACTAGAACCCTTTGACGAGTCCTATCTGCGTGAACAAAACATTAAACATTTATCATTTCACTCATATTTACGTAAAATGACATCGGGAGTGGACCGTGGTAAATTCTTGGCACTCGAGGATATCTCCTGTAGAATCAAGAATGGTTGCAAGGATCATCCGCCATGGCCCAAGGGGATTTGCTCTAAATGTCAGCCAAATGCTATCACACTCAATCAGCAAGTAAGTTTAACGGTGATTTTAATTATGAGGGAAGTTTATGGGGGTGGTTTGGTTTAGGCCTATCGACATGTGGATAATGTGGCGTTTGAAAACACGAACTTGGTGGAGCGGTTCTTGAACTATTGGCGGTCTACTGGACATCAGAGAATTGGGTTTCTGTATGGGACTTATGAAATTCATACGGATGTGCCTTTAGGTGAGGAAAAATGGGACTTGGATGCATGTTCATTTTTTTACAGAGATTTTTACTTTGTTATACGAAATAATAAAGAAGTACAGGATATCCCATTTTCGACACTTTTAAGGGGTATTGCCGTTATTATCAAAGATAGAGTGTTGCGGTTTTCACCTTCCTTTCCTACTTTTTTACGAAACGAAAGATTCCGGGGTCAAATTTGTCATGGCTCTCTTAGTTTTTAATCTACAGAGTGATTCTGAAAATCATTGTTTTTTAGACACCCATCGTATTTCCGTTATGCGTCTACTTATCAAAAAGGTGAAAACTGATCTTGATACAGTTTTTTACGTAGAATTCAGTGGCGTAGGCAGTTTTTGTGTAAAAGGTTTAGTTTTTTAGATATTGCCCAAACTTATGTTTTTTTTAATGGGACGCCCTATATATTATTTTTTATGTTGATTAAGCACAATTTGGACTTTCCAAAAATATATAATACTTAATATTTATTTTGAAAAACAAGCTCAAAATTCGATATTTTTATAATTTACTTTATTTATAACAGTAGGTCATGGCTAGTTTATTAGAAACAAATGCAAAATTTGTCAGATTTCCATTATTGATGAAATATTTTTGTTACGTAGGTGTTTTTATTTTACTTTTAATTTTTTATTACAATGGCCGTTTATGATAATTATGAGAAGTATTAATATTGTTGCTATGTTTTATACAATGCATTAAAATTATCTTTTGAAGTGTTTAGCTTTAGAATAATTACGCATTGTGAAAATTTTGCATTTGTTTCTAAAAAATTTGCCAGGACCTACTGTTATAAATAGAGAAAATTATTAAAAGTATCGAATTTTGAGCTTGTTTTTCAAAATAAATATTAAGTATTATATATTTTTTGAAAGCCCAAATTTTGCTTAATCAACATAAAAAATAATATATAGGGTGTCCCATTAAAAAAACATAAGTTTGGGCAATATCTAAAAAACTAAACCTTTTACACAAAAACTGCCTACGCCACTGAATTCTACGTAAAAAACTTTATCAAGATCAGTTTTCACCTTTTTGATAAGTAGATGCATAACGGAAATACTAAAAAACAAAGATTTTCAGAATCACTCTGTAGATTAAAAAGCAAGAGAGTCATGACAAATTTGACCCTGGAATCTTTCGTTTCGTAAAAAAGTAGGATAGGAATGTGAAAACCGCAACACTCTATCTTTGATAATAACGCCAATGCCCCCTAAAAGTGTCGAAAATGGGACACCCTGTACTTACATATAGCAATCGTAATTTTTTTCGGATTTGAGATTTTCATGAATTTACACGTTTTGATAATTTTCGCCATAATGTCTGTATATTTTTGCCCCCGAGTTCCAATCCCAGGACATGCTAGTTCTGTTGTACCGATGCCAAGAAATGAAGAAATTTAAGTTAATTTCTATGTGATATAATAAAAAATATACGAAAGAATCTTAATTGTACATCGATTTTAGGAAAAAAATTTTCAACACAATATTTTTTTGGGCGAAAATTCGGGTGTAATGAGTGGGACAAGGACAGACTTATGCGTAATGTAATAAGTGCGAGAGAAACTCCCGAAAACTATTTGAAAATTGCTGGAAAACGGTCAAAATTTAAACACGATTTTTACTGGAAATTTAACTTAATTTCCATGTCGTTTAATAAAAAACATACGAATGAACTAAATACATCGACTTTGGGAAAAGTAATTTCCAAGCACAATATTTTTTTGTCTAAAAATTCGACTGTAATGAGTGGGACAAGGACAGACTTATGCGTACTGCAATAAGTGCGAGAGAAACTTCCAGAAACTATTTGAAAATTGGTCGAAAACTTTCAAAATTTAAACATGATATTTACGGGAAATTTCAATAATTTCCATGTGGTTTAATAAAAAATGTACAGGGTGTCCCATTTTCGACACTTTTAGGGGGTATTGGTGTTATTATCAAAGATAGAATGTTGCGGTTTTCACATTCCTGTCCTACTTTTTTATGAAACGACAGATTCCGGCGTCAAATTTGTCATGGCTCTCTTAGTTTTTAATCTACAGAGTGATTCTGAAAATCTTTGTTTTTTAGACACCCCTCGTATTTCCGTTATGCGTCTACTTATCAAAAAGGTGAAAACTAACCTTGATAGAGTTTTTTACGTAGAATTCAGTGGCGTAGGCAGTTTTTGTGGAAAAGGTTTAGTTTTAGAGATATTGCCCAAACTTGTTTTTTTAAATGGGACACCCTATATATTATCTTTTATATTGATTAAACAAAATTTGGACTTTCCAAAAATATATATTATTTAATATTTATTTTGAAAAACAAGCTCAAAATTCGATATTTTTAATAATTTTCATATTTATAACAGTAGGCCATGGCTAATTTTTTAGAAACAAATGCAAAATTTTCACAATGCGTAATTATTCTAAAGCTAAACGCTTCAAAAGATAATTTTAATGCATTGTATAAAACATACCAACAATATAATACTTCTCATAATTATCATAAACGGCTATTGTAATAATAAATTAAAAGTAAAATAAAAACACCTACGTAACAAAAATATTTCATCAATAATGGAAATCTGACAAATCTGTCAAATTTTGCATTTGTTTCTAATAAACTAGTCATGGCCTACTGTTATAAATAAAGTAAATTATTAAAAATATAGAATTTTAACCTGGTTTTATAAAATAAATATTAAGTATTATATATTTTTGGAAAGCCAAAATTTCGCTTAATCAATATAAAAAATAATATATAGGGTGTCCCATTTAAAAAAACGTAAGTTTGGGCAATATCTCTAAAACTAAACCTATTACACAAAAACTGCCTACGCCACTGAATTCTACGTAAAAAACTCTATCAAGATCAGTTTTCAATTTTTTGATAAGTAGACGCATAACGGAAATACGAGGGGTGTCTAAAAAACAAAGATTTTGAGAATCACTCTGTAGATTAAAAACTAAGAGACAAATTTGACCCCGGAATCTTTCGTTTCGTAAAAAAGTAGGAAAGGAATGTGAAAACCGCAACACTCTATCTTTGATAATAACGCCAATACCCCCTAAAAGTGTCAAAAATGGGACACCCTGTACAAAATAATCTGAATACATCGACTTTAGCAAAATTAATTTTCAATTTAAATACATTTTCTTTAATATTAATAAAATCTAATATAAAATCTAATAAAAAGTCGGATGTGGACAATAAAGAAAAATATGTTTTGGTAAGGCTTCATCCTCTCTTATCATTTCTTGTACAGGTATACGAGCTAACGTGGTGGCCATCTACGAACCACCTCAAGAAAGCTCTCGCGACTCAGTCCGGCTGCTCCCAGATGAACGCGAGCCCATCGTAGAACAGCTGGCAGCTTCTCTTGGTTTAAGATGTGTTGGTTGGATCTTCACCGATCTTCTTGCAGAGGACATCCAAAAGGGCACTGTTAAGCACACAAGGAACATCGAAAGTCATTTCTTGTCTGCTCAAGAGTGTATCATGGCTGGACACTATCAGAATTTACATCCAAATGCTAGTAAATTTGCATCGAGTGGAAATTTCGGCTCGAAATTTGTCACAGTTTGTGTTACTGGTAAGATTTGAAGACAAATTTGAAGGTGTGGTGAATTTGGTTTGATTTCTTGGGGTGTTTAGGTGACAAGACTAACCAGGTGCATATGGAGGGCTATCAGGTTTCCAATCAGTGTATGGCTCTGGTTAGGGATAACTGTTTGCTTCCAACTAAAGATGCTGCTGAATTGGGGTATGTGCGAGAATCGTCGGATAAGCAGTATGTTCCTGATGTGTACTATAAGGTAAGCTCTATTTTTATATTATTTTGAAAAATTATTGTTCTACGAGATTACGAGAGTAATAGATTATTATATTTCATGATGATTTTTTAGAATATTTCTTGGTAATTTTGGTATAGTGGGTTCTCCTAAAATAAAACACACAATACAGATGCGGAAAGTAATTTATTTTGAAATCTAACGTGAGGTGGTAGGTACTCAGTTATCACAAATATTAGTCGGGTAAAAAGGCACAAACACTGGCTGCTACATTGAGTTTCGCAATAATTAGGGGTTCATTTTTTTATCCATTTTTTTGTAAGCTCTACCGACTTGTCCGTACTTTTCTTTATACGATTTTTAAACGAGCGGTTTACGATATACACGATTACTTACCAAAAAACTACGGACAAATCGGTTTACACGCACATAGATTATTTTCATACGGTTTGATGACTAAAGCTATGTTTGTTTTCATATTTTGTTGATGAAAATGTACTTCTTACAACGATTCTACTAAAATTCTAATACGATTTTTTTGGTTTATTAATTGTATTTTTTGCACATACAACGCTTCACATCTATGTTGATTTTTATTTTGTTAAAAGAGCAGATTTGTTGTCGAAAATAGAAATAAAAGCGGGTGGTGTTTAAATAGATAAATTACAAACATCCGTTTACAAGAAAATTTATGATGAAATAGAGGTTATTTTTACGCAATAAAAATTTATTGTCTCAACAGTCGAAGGAGTTGAAAAGTTAAAAAGCAAATTGTTTGTGTCGTTAAAAGGTAACATAAACAAATAGTGTTACGTATTTCTTTTTTTTTTGAGGAACACGTACTATTTACCTCGTATTACGTTACAGTTTTGGTTTTTTTACAACACGTTACATCAATTTACATTTAGTTATTAATTATTAGACAGAAAATGCTTTTAAGATGATCGTTTTACATTGTTTTAGGCTTACACTTAGGCTACAATACACTTTCTTAGTTGTTCTAAAACGCTAAATTCTACTAAGATAAAAATACAGCTTTTTGTCTCTCCGTACTCGTATTTGTACTTTTCTTCACTAAAGGAATTAATCGTTAATTAATTAATTTAAATAAAATGGCTTCGGTAATAAAATTACGTTACAATACAATTTATTTCGAGCAACACAAATTAGTTATTAAATCTAAACACCTATTTAAAAAGCAAGTTAGTTAGTTTAAGGCACAAATAAAGTTTTTGTCTGCAAAAGAAATGTTGCACAATTCTTCAATTAAGTTTTTGTCAAATGATATGCATGTTTCGTACTTTTGTAATAATTGATAGTAAATTATTTTGTTTGTATTTTTAATTCGTTGTGGCCACACTTCGCTTCCCCCAACTTTTCTACGTGTCGTCGTTAAGGTTAGTACATAAAAAGACAGTTAAAATAAAAAGAAATTAAATAAAAATATATATTTTTTATTACTATTATTTAATAACATCCATAATAGCCTTGTGTGTTTGTTTTTTTTTTACTTTTTTTCGATATATTGACCCGATTTTGCGACTATAAATAATAAAATCTAAAATAAGTATAACAATAATATTAACCGCTTTACCGTGCTTAAAATCTACAAATTTCTGTTGTTTGTTGTTATACAATAAAAAATACATCTTAATTCTAGAAAATAAGACTTTGGTTACCTAGAATCCCCCCAGTGTGAATTAAAACAAGGAAACTGTGTTAATTCAAACAGGTGGAGCCCTATTCAATTAAAAATAAGTCGATTGAACTTGCAAGCGACATAAAAACGTGAAATGCATAATAATTCGTGCACACGATACTAAAAATCTTGTTACATTATAGTTTCCAATCAATAAATAATAAAAATTTATGGTGGCTATAATAAAATAATCGAAAAACGCGAATTGGTACAAAAACTTTCTTGTCACAATCGCCGTCGTCTAATTTCAATAATTTTGTATTGTGTACACACTTTTTGAGTAAGAACGAAATTTTCTATTTGTTTGGACCACGTGTAATCTCCTAAAGCTATACTGATATACTTTGTTTCGAGACAAACATTTCGTTCTTACTTTACAAGATCGACAGTGCAAGATTGCACATTTTCCTAGGCTATAAGGTACATATTATAACAAAAACAAACAAAACAATAGACGAGAAGGGAAGCATAATAATAAATCGGAAAAGTGGAATAAAATGTGTGTTGGAAATTTCAAAATCATTGCGCGCGCGCAAACCGTGCCGATTTTCTCTTAAACTCTGTAATCTTTAACAGCCATCGCCACCCATAAACGAACATAACAAACGTTTTACACTTATTATAAACTATATTATATGATAATAATTTATAATTTCATTTCTTCAAAGCTAATAAACGACAACAATAAAAATATCTATGTTATACCTTTCTGCTTGTTTACGTTTTATTAATATATTTTTTATCATACGTTACGAAAATATAGTTTTATATTTCGGATTTCGATAGTTTCTTTTTTAAGCTAAGACGGTTTTATGTGTTTTTATTCAACTATGCTCTTTTGCTCAAGCTACACATATAAAACATCTAAAGATATAAGTTTACTTATGTAATTTTTTTTGTACAGTTACTTTTTGAAGCATTTTTGGTTTGATTAACTCTTGTGGAAGGGCTGCACTGGCTCATGGGAAACAAGACAGATCCTTTATATTTTTATAGCAGCATGTGCCAGTCCACCCCTGCAAATCCATCAGATCAATATTCTTTTAGTTTTGCTTACATAACGCATAAAAAAATTGGCAGGAAAAATACTACATTATGGAAATTGTTTTTTGTCTCACAAACTTATCGACTCGTGTAAGCTTTGCGTGTTTGTTATATCATATTTAGATAATATGGTGAAAAATTAAAAATTTGTACAACTGCGAAAATGTCAATTTAATTTCATTGGATTGTTTGCAATAAAAAAACGGAAACGGTTTAATGTTGTAGTAAATTTAGTTTTTTACGGGACTTTTTTGTTGGTTCGGGAGAACGCGGTGATTTATTTGGGGACGAAACTGTAAATTTTGTTGAAATGTTGGAAAAGTTATCAGAAAGCAATCAAAATAACATTATTTACGATGTCTGATAATATATAATTGAATTTTATTATTTTTATTAAGAAAATATAATTTTTTTAAAAACATTTTACATAAATAATTAAATATAATACTTTTCACGATAACTACTAAAGAATAAAATGTAACATGAAACTTTTTCCAGTACTCTTACTTTCGTCACGTAGTCAAAAAAAAATTACTAAAGTGATTTTTTTTGTTAAATTTATAACACGCTATTTTGTGGGGAAACTCAACACAGTAACACCAATTTCAACCATTAATAAAACATTCAAACTGTACCATTTCATGGGTTCAAAGTTTATAAATTTTTATATTTTGTATATTCGTCACAGCCTCATTATTGTAAATTATATTAATGGTTTTTCGGGTACATTATGTAATTATGATTATTTAATTTAAACTAACACAATCAGTTGCAATTATAGCAGTTTTTTCGGGTAAAAAATCTTGTCTTCAAAAAATAACCGTTAAGCTGTTCTAAGAGTAATTTAACATTGTTGTTTATTACTTATGTGGTCAGGTTTTTCCTTCGGTTTGTGAAAATATTATATCGATTATTACTTTTTAAGATAGGTCAAATTAAGTGCAATCATTAGCAGCTGTACTTTCTTAGGGTCAGTTTTTCAATCGATAATCAACTTTTTGTTTGGAAATTATATTTCGGTCACCGGTGTTTTTTTAATGAATTTCCATTGAAATAATAGTCGAAGACATTTTTATTAGGAGCAGTTAAGTTTAACTACAGCTTGAAAAGGTGACTATAAATAGAGGGCCAAATTATTTAAAGTACCAGTTTTTCCATAATTTATTTTTTACCAACTAGAAGTTGGTTTGGATACAAAAGAAAATGATTTAACTAAGAGCTTTTGGTAATTTTATTTGGCAGTTAAATTCTTACATTGCAATTGTTACAACAATCAAAGTCAACAAATTTATCTGCCAGTAAAGTTACTTGGAAAATGGAAAGAACACCTTAACCCTTTTTTGGTCAACAAATTCCATTAATTTATAATCTATTAATGACAATTATTTCCGTAGCGTGTAAAAAAATATTGATCTGATTCCCCGTTGCTCATCTTTGTTTATCTAACCGAAAAAGTAACCCGTTCATCGTGCTACCGCCATCAAAAAATCTACAGTTTCCCACACTTGGCAATCAAAATATTTTTCGTGGGTTTCCCCGCCGTGTCCCCATACGTGCTAATCTTTTCAACCAATTCGAGCCCCTCGACTACATGTCCAAAAATGCCCGTAAATCCGCGCATCTCCTGCAAAATGATCCGGAATTGCGATCCGACCATACCGAGATTGTCGTGTCGTTTTTGCGTTCGTCGCATGCCCACCGTACCCCGTACCGCCATCAATTTTGTATCGTCTGGTAGGAAGTACGATTCCTCGAAAATGGACCGTCCGCCGCGGCCATTATTCAGTTCAAAATCACCGGTGATGACGCTTTCGCCTTCCCAACATTGGAATATTTGACAACCCTTGTAGCCCATCCCAGCCTCACCTGTGGTCAACAGTCCGAAGTTTTTGGCCATTTTCGGGGCGACATCGGCGCGGACTTCAATGACAATGCGGCCCAGTGGAGTGCCGTTGACTTCTATGTTGAAGTAGTACAGGGGGCACATGTTGGCTGGGTTGCGCATTTGTGGCGAGTGTATCATGTTTTGCATTAAAAGATTATTTTCTTGGTATATGTTTTTTGGCGTTGTTAACACTAGGTGCTGTTGGGGAATGTAATTGACTGCAGGTATTGTGTTGTGGTTGTGGAAATCCAGACTGCCGTTGACTTGCTTGGACAAGACATGCCTGGAATACAACTGCGACATGCAGTAATTCGCCAAAAATAGAATGGGGTTTTGTTGGGAAGGTGGTAGGATTCTCGAGTTGCCAGGATAGATTGTGTCGCCATTATGGATGTTGCTAAGCGCTTGTTTTAGCAACTGAAAGTCGAAGATCACCGTCGAGTTGCGGATAAGATCATCGAGTTGGCACTGCAAGTACATTTCTTGGTAGCGCATCTGCAGGCGTTGTTTTTCCACATTAACGCTGGAGCACAAATTTTGGACATCCGTTAAATTCTCAGCCATCGACAAATTTAATCGCAGTTTAGCCAAAGTATCCCTCGTTTCCGTTAATTCGAAATGCGACGCATTGTTAGTTAGATCCGCTTCAACGTGTGTTTTTAACGTAACACAGGCTTCCAAAATTTTCAGGAGGAACTCGCGTTGTTGTACGGCGAGACGCTGAATTTCGCTCAGCATTTTATTCATCGATGCCAAGTCAATCTGCAGTTCGGCAATGATTTGGTCCTTTGCCTCATTTTGTGATTTGATTTGGTGGTTGGTGTGGTCGGTGGTGGTGGCGCAAGCCCGGCACACCGGCGAGCAACACGTGTGACAATACAACGCCAAAGGCATGGCGTGCGTGTGGCAATTCTCCGAGATGACTTTGACGGTTTTGTCGGGTGGTTTTACGCCCCCACCGATTTTCATTTGGGAGAAGTTTTTCGTCAGGCATAGGACAGGGGCGTATGTTGGTAGGGATTCGGGGCCCAAATCGCCGATTTCCGTGTGCTTCCAGCAGTTGATGCAGTAGAGTTCTTGGCCTTTGTTTAGATTCGTTCGCATGCACTGCAGACAGAAATAGTGTTTGCAGGAGAGGAGTTTCGGACTGTGGTCGGTTTCGTTGAATTTTTGCTTGCAGTAGCCACATAACATCAACTCTTCAAATTCGGGGACTGACTCCATTTTCTGGAACAATTCGGACGCTGTTATCAAACATAACAAACGCCCACTAACAACAGATATAAATTTAAAATCTAAAACCACCAACAAGCGAGAATCACAAATACTACATACAAGTCAAAATAAGGATCAGATTCTATATTATATCTGCCTCATTATCAATTTATAGTGTAATTAACATTTTTTAAAATGTTTTGAAACTATTATATATTAATAAAAAAAAATTTGAATGAAATCGCACTATGGGATCGTTCATAAAAGATATCCGCAGTCAGGGGGGGGTTAGCGAGATCGAACGAATGTGGACAAAGGGGGCGGGGGTTTGGGCAATTTCGGATGTCCGCACATTTTATACATAATTTTGGACTAAAATATCGAGTTAAAAACTGGACAGGTTATCATAAAAAATATTTGCATAAACATTGGGGGGGGGGGTCCTTCTTAAATTTTGACGTCTTTTAAGGGGGAGGAGCGGGTTCTCTAATTCGGACATAATCGTAAAGACAGGGGGGAAGGGAAAAGTCTTTTATGAACTAGAGTAGAAAATGATTAAGTTTAGATTTAAAATAAAAAAATCCCAAATTGAAAGAATTGCGATTTTTAGATTCCTCGTTTAGTTTTGGAAATTTTCCTTTTTGTAGATATATTCGAGTTTATTTATAGACACCAAAGGAATTTGTACATTATAATCGAGTGTACATCTTATAGTAAAATATGACATACATTTAGAGGCTCTACTGTTTCTTATTTACAGGTCTTCTTAATTGTTACTTAAATTTCAGGAAAATTTTGGTTAAAAGTTAAAAAAGAAAGTAGTCACGTGACACTCCTGTTAAATTGAATATTTAAATTTTTGTTGTTGAAAATATTGTATTAGCGGAACTGTTATGTCTCGCAAATTTTAAGAGCAAAAATGGAATATTTTGGTTTCCTCTTTCATTTTAAATATCCAAATTGACATTTTTGCGAGATAATCTTGTCAAATATTCATTTAACAATGCAACATCTTGTGGAATAATTATTTTATAACTTTTTTCCTTGATAATCACAGAAAATTAATTTTTTCAAAATTGATGGTATAAGTATCGGTATTGCAATCACTTTTTTATATTATAAGGCTTCATTTTTCTAGGAAATTATACATTAAAAACTCATTAATATTTCATAATCCATCGGTATTAGTGTGACTCATAATAATCAGGGTTTTCAACAATTTTTTGTAATCGTTTTACAATCTTAATATTATGCTGAATGGATACCGCAAAAATTACAACTTTTATTTTGAAAATTTGTACATATCATATAAGAAAAAATTTGAATACAAATTTTCCGACATGGAAACTCGATTTTTTTGTTTTAATAACAGAGACGAACGTCACGTGAGTGTTTAACTAAGGCTGTATTCACAGCTCTCATATAGTGGATAAAATTAATGTTCGATCAACAGCGGCCAATTTTTTTTAGGGCCAGTTGTTCAAGATAGTTAGTCTTAACTATTTAAGGGTCAGATCGTTTAAATTTTATTCTAGGTTTAACCATTGTTATAACAATTGTTCTATAGATTTAATCTGTAAATGAATATGGTACAATTCACTCTCTGTCAATTCAAGAACTGGACTTTAGATTTTTCTATTGGTAGATCGTTAATTTTAGCCACTAATTTGGAAGGTTAGTTCTTTTAACTTTCGTCAAATATCTCCCAACACCAACATATTTATGCCATTTAAACAATCTAATAAGAGTTTTCCTGATATGTAGCCAACACCCTGTATAAAGTAGCGAAATATTAAAAAATGATACTTAAGCACTTCTGCATCTACGCTACCTCCAGAAGCTAGTTTACAGAATCTTTATTGGGTCATTCATCGTATTTCCAGGATTAGTTTTTGTCGGCGATTTTAAGTTGCCCTGTATAATACAAATATATTTTTTTATTATAATTTAGTTTTCTGTGTACGCGATAATTATTTTAATGACCCACGGTAAGACCTTGAATTTTGACCGATATCTGTATTTCAACCTGTTAATTAAATTAAATTATACAAAAAAAAATAAGCCATCATCACTTTGTACAAATTTTAATTAGTTAAAATAATAGAAGAAAAAACATTCCATTATATTATTATCATCTACTTAAGTAAAGTTTACCTAATTCATTAGACTTTCAAACTTTAAAATAATTACCTACATAGATAGCATGTTTGGAACCTGTAAAAAAGCGACAAAAAGTCGTGATCCACTGCAGAAATTACCGACTTTCTCTCTAATACCTAATTATCTCGGTGTTTAGGTATTAAAACATAATGAGGTATTTTCGTCGTTGCGGAAATCACTATGAATAAGTATACCCCTGAAAGAGCCCCCAAAACCAATTTTTCCTGTTAATTAAAGCCTTTGGCGCCGAAAGACGCACAATGATTTTCATGTTGTGCCACACAATCGACAAGTGGCTTTTGCGTCTCATCATTTTCATTTACAAGCTTTCCTTGTCTACGATTTTCCCAAACATCGGACTAGAATTAATACCCAAAAACTACACAGGTTGCTTACCGTTTTTTTGCTTATTTACGAAGTTTAACACAGCCTTGTAAGTAAAAATCCGATTGAATAACGATACGGTTATATTATTTTATTATTATTTTTTTGGTCGTGAAATAAAAACTCGAGTTTCGGCAAACGGTTTTTTCGCGAGTTTTGTACTATTTACTGGTTTAACGGGTACGGTAGACGATGTAGTTTCTATGCGATTTTTATATTACATAATTGTTTTCTGCCGACAGTATCGGCAGATATTTTTTTACGAAAAAAACTTAAAATTATTGTGGCCGCTACGCGATGTGCCACATCATGTTGACGACTGACATTTCGTTACCGTTAAGTTGGCTGTGATGCGCCATTGTTTGCCCTTGAAAACTGGTGCGGATGCAACTAACTTCATTGATTTGTAAGCGCGGTGGCGCGAAATTTGAAAATAATCAATACATATGTTTTTGGACAAAAACTCAGTTCTAAGCAAAATGGAATTGGTAATCGTGTTTATTACATATGTAGATACTTTTATAAGAAATTCTAGAGTTGCAGTCGTAAGCTGTAGGTGATAGAAACTATAATTTGTTTTATTTACCATTTACCTACAGTAAATTTTCTAATCAATGCTAATTACTTAATTTTTGTTATAATTATTAAATTTACTGCTTTATTTAGAATATTTTGTGGTATTAATTTTCCAATATTTTATTAATACTTTTTAAAATTATAAAATAGTATCTAAGATGTCTTCATAATATGGACAATAAACGATATAAACTAACATTTTTGTTGAATTTGCATTAAATTTTCCAATCGATGCTATTAATTTTTTGTTATAAGTTATAATTTTAATTTATTGTCTTATTTAGAATATTTTATGGCATAAACTTTCCATAATTAACATTTTGTAAATTATACAATACAAGGGCAAGTTTTTTAAATTTATTTCCCTTATTTTTACTAATGAATTTAATTTAAAAAAGTAAAAACATTATTTCAACCTCCAAATTTTCACTAAAGTACTCATAATAATTGAATAAATTAGTTACTCAATATACATGGTTCGATAGGAAATTTTATGATCTACAACAAAGAAAGAGACATACTTTTCGACAAAGAGCGTAGTTAAGCCGTAAATCGCAAAAAACAAATGCACTCTTAAATCCAAGATGGCGGAAAACCCTCCCGAGGGATGAAGCCTAAAACTTGGAGTTAATCTTACTGTTGTGGGCCCCAACTGCCCACAAAGTTTCATGCTGCCCTTTCTAGTCCTTCAGCTAAGGGTCAAAAGGTAGGAAGTAAAAGCGGGATGAGACGACGCAGTGTTTTCTGAAGGTTTTTTGGTCGCTGAATCCGAATCCGTGCGTCGTTTTTCAATAAAGTGGTGCAAACAAAAGTTATTAACAATTTATTGTTTAAAACGCAATAACTCGAAAAGTATAGATTTTACCGAGCACTTTACCAAAAAAAGTTTCAAACAAAAGTTGTTCAAAATAAAAAGACTCCGAAAAGTTTATATGGTATTTTGTCATAAAGTCGTACGGACAAAAGTTATTAACAATTTATTGTTTAAATGTTTAAATTAACTGGAAAACGAAAAGTATACATTTTACCAAAAAAAATTTCAAACGAAAGTTGTTCAAAATAAAAAGACTCTCCGAAATGGTCATATGGTATTTTGTCATAAAGTTGCTCGGACAAAAGTTATTAACAATTTATTGTTTAAAATGCAGTAACTCGAAAAGTGTACATTTTACCAAAAAAAGTTTTAAACAAAAGTTGTGCAAAATAAAAAGACTCTCCTAAAATGTATGCTTTTTGGTTGGTTCCGTTTTAAACAATAAATTGTTAATAACATTTGTTCGAGCGACTTTATGACAAAATACCATATGACCTTTTCGGAGAGTCTTTTTATTTTGCACAACTTTTGTTTGAAACTTTTTTTGGTAAAATGTATACTTTTCGAGTTATTGCGTTTTAAACATTTAAACAATAAATTGTTAATAACTTTTGTCAGTGTGACTTTATGACAAAATATCATATGACCTTTTCGGAGTCTTTTTATTTTGAACAACTTTTGTTTGAAACTTTTTTTGGTAAAATGCTCGATAAAATCTATACTTTTCGAGTTATTGCGTTTTAAACAATATATTGTTAATAACTTTTGTTTGCACCACTTTATTGAAAAACGACGCACGGATTCAGATTCAGCGACCAAAAAACCTTCAGAAAACACTGCGTCGTCTCATCCCACTTTTACTTCCTACCTTTTGACCCCTAGCTGAAGGACTATTCCTATTGCGAACTAAACTTGGGGGAACTTGGGGAACTTGGATAGATTGCTTGGACTACATCCACTCTATTCTTGTAGTTTGAGAACCACTGTATATAAGAAAAAATGGTAAATACATTTTTTGTGCAGAATTTTATAAGGATTATTTTTGTATAGAGGGTAAAATTACGAAATCGTGACCGTTTTGCGGTAAAATGCGGAAAACCACGAACATACACCTTGAGGGTGGCTTTTAGGGGTGCCAGGCTCTAATAAAATTGGGGGACACCACAGAATATTGAAACCCACGACTTTCCGCGTCGGATCCCAAAAGGGCTAGTTTTTTGGATTTATTTCCCTTATTTTTGCTAATTTGAATGTACTATTTTGTAGTTTTTTAATACATGCCCTCTATTGGATTTGCCTCAATTAAAATTTGTACATATTAGGTACCTACTTTTTATTTGTTATATGGGTGGTTTTAATTTCAGTTTGCATTCGTTCTCTTTATTTCTAGTTTTGAAATATTAAATACTGTTTTTTCTAAATTGTTATCAAATAGAAATTTTTCTTAAAAGTAATAAATCGTAGGAAATTTGTTTTGGGCTTATTCAATTTTGAATAGAGTAGTAAAAGTGATATGATGCATAGGTACTCTAAAATTGATCTTATATGAGAAATATACCGTTTTATTGGCATTAATTCTGTTTATTTTTATTTTATTTTATTTATCATTGTTCACTTGATAAAACCTAAGAACTTAAGAGCTCGATTTATGATGTTGTCAAAGTGTGTTATAAATGTAAGTTTATTCTCAAAAATGATTCCCAGATCTTCTATTTCATTTACGACCGTTAAACTATCAATTTTAGTACGTGACATTTTTTCTCGTCGTTCTACAGTTTTCATACGATCAAAAAGCAACATTATCCAAATTTGATTGAAGAAGCATACCTACAATCATTGCAGTAGTGGATTTAACAGGTCAGCATTTGTTGACTGGGTTCCCTTGAGCAAGGGCCAAAGGTTACTTGGACCTTTTTAGATTATTTGAACAAAATTTTTAGGTTCTTTTGTACTTCGTACTTCGACAATACATTTAAAATTATTTTATTCATTTTGTATTGAACGTTTTTCTTAAAAATATTCAGAACTTGTTACAATTTTTTTAAGACTTATTAAGTTTATTATTATATCTATTACAAAACAGGCCCGGGGTCCCTGAAGAGCTTTTGCTGATCAGACCCTTTTTCTTAAATCCGCCACTCAATCATTAGTATCTTTTATTTTTCTGCATAATTTTCATAATAATAGTAAAAGGTAACAATGTTTTATACAGGGTGAGTCGGGGTTAAATCGCCATACGTAAACCATGCATAGGAAATTTGATTTTATCCAAAAAAGTTCTTATAAACATGTTTCCTAAAAATTCGAAACACATTAGTAATAAAAAAAGCTTCGACAACAACAACTTTATTAGCAAAAAAATAGAAAAAGAAAGAGAAGAAAATGCGTCATCAAGCAGCAGCTAATTTTCAAAAATTCATTAAAAACTCATCAAAATGGCCGCCATCATTTTCAATACAATTTTTTTTCGGGTACAGTGGGCCCACTGGTAAGTCGCCGATGCTATGCACAGAAAATGACAGAAGCAGGAAACTGTTTTACCACTAGTTCAATCGGACGAAGAAAAAACATACAATTTGTATATAGTAACTGCGAAGATTTAAGTTAAAACACATTTTTCTCCAGATTGTATCGGTGTTTTGAGGTGTAACACGCATGTCCTACATAGTGGGGGAACTGGGGAAAATAACTGCGCACACAATTATTTCGGCGACTTACCACTGGGCCCACTGTACATGTTTCTATGAACTTTTATGCTTAAAATCAAATTTCCTATGCATGGTTTACGTATGGCGGTTTAACCCCGACTAACCCTGTATATTAATAATAAATGAATAAAAAGGGTGATAGATATCTACCTTGGGGAACACTAGATTGAATGAGAATGAGACAGTGAAACCGACTGAAAATTGTCGGCAAAGAAATTACGATTTCCATCCATAGTGCAGGGGTAGCCTTTTTCATTTTGTAAGATCCAGACTTGATGTTATTTTCAGTATCTGAAAAATGTTTTTTTGTAATCAATAATCTTCGTAAGTCACATAAATGAACAAAATTATCTACCTGTTTAATTTGCTTAAATTTCCTATGGACTGTTTTTTTAGTTGAGATTGTATCAATTAACCATTTCGGGAAATTGAATTTTTTAAATTTTTTAATAAGCACAGAAAGGTCGATAGCCTTATTAGTTATGTATATCATAAAAGTCAAACAAACAACAACACAAAAAGTGTCTTTAAAGTCTTTACAGAACTAGTCAGTAAAATTCAATTTACCTGCGCATACATAAGCAGGGAAATGTTGTTTCTATGACGATTTCCGAAAAAAATACTTATATATTTTCAAAAATCTACGTTATATTGAAAATATTTTATTAACTAAAAATCTTATTTTAACCCTACAAAACAAAATCGAACATTTTTTATTATTATTTATTAAAATATTCAAATTACAAAAAATTCTAGAAAAAATGGCTTTTCCTTTTATAAAAAAATATTGCAAGCGAGTTTTTTATAGTACAAGTACACTTCTGTTCACTGAAAAAGCATACAATCCTTGTGAGCAATTTTTGCATTTTTTTAGCTGCGGAAATTTGCCTTACATCTGTTTCCATGTTTGCATACCACTTACTAGGAGCCATTTACCTCCATTGATTACCTTTTTGAATTATTATCAAGATTTGATTCAATAAAAGACTTGTAAATGAACGCAATTTTATGTAAGTGTATGCAGTTTCAGTGAACAGAAGTGTACATTAAAAGTTTCGAGTTATAAATTCAAGTTTTACTGAAAAAAAGTCTTATCGAAATATCTTCTTTTGTAGGGAATCAAATTTCCTACCTTAATTATGTGCATGTGCATATCTATCACATTTTATGCACTTTTTATATGTTATGCTTTTCATTCTCATAATAACTATCATTAAATCCCTACAATATTTGTTTCAGGAAAAAGACTCCTACGGAAACGAAGTATCTCGCCTAGCACGTCCACTGCCCGTCGAATATTTACTAGTTGATGTCCCAGCTTCCACTCCCGTGACCCCTCAATACACCTTCAACAGTGACCCCAGCAAACAGCCCTTCCCCGTTGAAAATCGTTTCGTCGATGGCCACATCCAAGACTTCAACGCATTGTCCACCTACTTGTCGCAGTTTGCCTACAATGAGTTCTTCACAGCAATTAATGATTTTCATTTAATACTGTATATTGCTACAATGGATATGCTGCCGATGCGCGAATATATGGGGCCGTTGTTGGAGGCTTTGAAAACTAAGAATCAAGAGGGAGCTGAGGAGTGGTCAAGATCGGAACATTGGGCCACGGTGGAGCAGTTGATTGCTGCGAGTTCGCCGCCACCTTCCAGGTAATTCACAAAATAACTTTGTGGTTGTGGAATTATCAGTTTGTTCTTGTTTTAGGCCAGGAAGTGTAGCGTCTGGTAGTATGGCGAATGCTGCAGGGGGTTCGCCAGCTGGGCCAAAATGGACCTGTCCCTACTGCACTTTTCTTAATAGTGCCGATGTCCAAAATTGCGAAATGTGCAATCTACCGAGGTCCCGGGCACATTAAATTATTGATTAATCTGGTGTGTTTGTAACTTTTAGTTGAAAGAAAAAGACAGAATACTTAACGGTTTTTTGTTTTTTTTAGGTATATTTATAATTTTCCAATGTAGCACAAGGGATGATAAGTAAAAGTACTTGTGATTTATATAAGTTAGTTATTTAATCTCAATTTTATTAAAGGGCTTTTTCACTGAACAAAAACTAATGTCGTTTTGTCTAAAATAAAAATAAACATGCGAAATGAAGGTGAATGTATGTTTTTACATTTGCCTTTGGTAGTGTGTGACTTCTATATTTTGTACATAAAACATGAATTTTGTTTTTAGTTATTTTTCTGGTGAAATGAATAAAATAATTTTCAAATAAAAAACCAAAATGTCAAGTTTGTTTGTTTTTTATCTGATCGGAAACTATGATACATTGTAACTACAAATTGTGAACTGTGAAGATGCCAATGGGTTACTTTTAGTTTTTTGAGTTTTTAGTATAGTATTAATAGAATTAAGTTATTTATTAGTCTTTGACTAGATCGTAACCTTATTTGAGAGAAAGAAACTTTACTACTGGGGCAATAAATATAACAATACTTTATGTACGTAATTAAAGCAGAGTGAGACAATTATATGATATTTCAAATACTCGAAAGTTGTTTTAGACCAAGAGATACGCACAGTTTCAATAACGGTTTTTCATCTGCTGAAATTTTCATTGTCTGTATAAGCACAGCATATATATGCTGTGGTATAAGTATACAGGCTGATTCCGGTTTTAATCTTTTAATGCACAAACTTTAACTACGTCACAAAATAGGAAAAAAAGTTCATACAAACATGGATCGGAAAATGCTTTGTTTTTGACATACAGGGTGATAAAAGTAGCCCTTCAAACCGACATTTTATTACATATCTGTAATAATAAACAATATAAGAATTTGAAATTTGAACCATAGTATCCTTATGACAAGGTCAGCTACCAGAATAAATTTGAAATATCTACGTCAATCCAGAGGCGTACAATAGGGGTGACCCATACATGTTTCTGCTCATATCTTTTAAACTCCCGGTATAATTTTATTTTTTTTGCGATTTTTCTGAATCACTGATTGAGTTAGGTACTAAAAATATGTACTCTTGTCAAAATGCCGTATCTCTTACCGTTTTTATCTGAAGACAAGAGTAAAAATGTATGAATTTTGGTACAAAAATGGTACAAAAAGTACAGGGTGGGCAAAATTCGATGTTTTTATAGGGTAACTTTTAAACCATAACAGATATTGAAAATCTGACCGCGCATCGTCCAGCTCCTTTTTTGAGAAACCCTTGACGGTGAAATCAAATTTTAGCGATCATGGTTGGTTTTCGAGTTATAACCGAAAATTCAATTTTTTGAGATTTCGATTTGAGTCTATATTTTGGTTGTTTGTGAATTTAGAGAAATGGCGTTTGCACGTTCTTAAGACACTTTTTTGATGCGAATGCAATGGCGTTAACAGATTTTGAAAATGTCTTTTTATTTTTAGGTTATGACAAATTTTTATTTTTTTATATGGAAGTCATAGTGGGCTGTCGCTTTATTAAAAAGAGCATTTTTTTCTCTTATCAAATATATATAATATGTAGGGGCTATTCCTTCAATTTCTTCTTGAAAAATAAAAAAATCGAAATTTTTGAAATTAAATTTAAAAAAATCTTATAATAAAAATGAAAATACAACAAACGACATACATATAAACACAACACTATCTAAAATTAATATCTATATAAAACAACTCAAACAAAAAGTTTAAAATTACGTCTATTATCTGCAATACACTTTTCATGACACTTCTGTGCGCATTCGAAATGTGAATATTTGACACGGAGTTAAGGCATGCCGTAAACTTGGCCTTGAGTTCTTCTGTATTTCTACTTTTAGTTTTATATGAATTATCTTTAATATGTCCCCAAAGATGTCAAATCAGGTGACCTTGGTGGTCATCTAACTGGCCCATTGGTAACAAACCAATTATATCTGAATTTTGAGTTAAGCAATTCTCTAGCTGATCTCGTATTATAAGGTGGTGCACCATCGTGTTGTAAGAAGAACTGACTTCTATCGCTGAACGATAAATTGTCCAAATATTCATCAACCATTTTCTCATTTAAATATTAGTAGTACCGTTCACCAGTTAGATTTCCCTCATTAATCTTATATGCCAAAACTTGATTTTTTATTAAGGCACACCAAACACTAAAACCAAACCAACCCTGATTTTGGATCTCAATGGCGGGCCGAGGGTTCTCATCATGATATTCGTCTACTGCGATAAATATGCGAAATACATATTATTATTTCCAAAAATTTAGATTTTTTGATTCTTTAAGAAGAAATTGAAGGAATAGACCCTACATATTATATATATTTGAAAAGAGAAAAAAATGCTCTTTTCAATAAAGTGACAGGCCACTATGACTTCCATATAAAAAAATAAAAATGTATGTCATAACCTAAAAATAAAAAAACATTTTCAAAATCTGTTAACGCCATTGCATTCTCCTCAAAAAAGTGCCTCAAGAACGTGCAAACGCCATTTCTCTAAATTCATAAACAACCGAAATATAGACATAAATTGAAATCTCAAGAAATCGAATTTTCGTCCATAACTCGAAAACAAAGGACGATCGCTAAATTTTGACTTCGCCATCAAGGGTTTGTCAAAAAAAGAGCTCGACGATGCGCGGTCAGATTTTCCATATCTCTTGTGGTTTAAAAGTTACCCTATAAAAACATCGAATTTTGCCCACCCTGTACATAATGAGTGTATATGTCACCCCTATTCTACGTCTCTGGCTTGACGTAGAAATTTCAAATTTGCCCTGGTGGTTGACCTTGTTATAAAGATACTATAGCCTAAATTTCAAATTTGAATCTTGTTTATTATTAGAGATACCATTGTAATAAAATGTGGTTTTGAAGCGGTACTTTTATCACCCTGTATGTCAAGAACAATAGAGTATATTTCATTACCAGTCTAGAAATAAGGATTTTTTCGTGCGCGCGTGACATATTCTCGTGGGAGGCGAAGCCGAACACGGGAAGTCATGCAAGCACGAAAAATCCATTTCTGGACGTGTAATGAACGATATTTTTTATTATACTTATTTAAAAACAACCCAAAAAAGGATTAGAAGTAATTTTAGAACATTTTATTTTCAAAGTAATCATAATACATCGTAAAAATAGTAGGCAAACACGATTAACATTTCCATAGCAACGACTTGTTTATTATCGGCGATGTTTTATTTTCTGTAATAATTAGTGCACGGAAAAAAGAATAGGAGATCGGGAAAAGTTTTCCGTGCGCTGTTCTGAAAATGTCATCTTTACGTCATTGCAAAAACAGATGAAAACAAGGTGTTTTCAGATAAGTATAATAAAAAAGCATTTTCAGACCCATGTTTTGAATTTTTTCTCTTATTTTGTGACATAGAATACCTTGTTAAAGTTTGTACATTAAAATCTGAATCACCCTGTATAGGTATATGCATAGGTACATACATACAGTGTGTCCCTAGATCGACGCAACTATAGATTAAATATTTTTGAGCAAAGCTACTTACTTTTCTAGAAGTCAACTTTTGTTTTCTTCATTACCACTAGTACAGAAACATTATATCAAATATAAGGCAATCTGTGATAAAATTTTGTCTTTCGAACCTTTTGCAATCAAAGGGGAATCGACCTTGAGTGTAAAAATCACTTTTGGACAATCCATCCCGTGTCATTTTCCGCCATTTTGAAAATAAGTTTGACTTTTGAAGATATCTCGGAACTCGTCACGTTTTTTGAAAAAGTTATCGAGAGCGATTTTGCAGAGAAAGATATGCAAAAAAAATTGCAATAACACTGAAATTGTCACTACGAAAACGAAAAATGGACCACTGCGAAATTTTTTTAACTTGTTTCGTTTTGTGCATTCTTTCTACCCTTATTCTAACTTCTCTGCAACAGTTTAAAGAGCAAAAAGTGGATAAAGAAATCCTTGCAGCTATTGGATTTTGTGTACAGTTATACGGAGGGATGAAAGTCTTGACGATTTGCGATCCAAGTTGTTTGCAAAATGCGTTCGCAAAAGTCAAACAAACCTTGCCAATTTACTCCCAACGTCCGATGCAAGCAAGCCACACATTTTGATGGCGTACCACCAGGTCCAGAGGTGGTTAGGAAATTATCTTGATCCCGCAGAACCCACGTAAAAAAACTTATTGAATTCTATACGTCACAAATGGTGCAGAAAAGAGTTCAGTAGAAATAAAATTGATAAAAAATGAGACAACAATTGTATGCGAATATTTTGGGTAACAATTGCAGAAACAGCGAAAAATCACCGAGATACAAAGAGGCAGCTTAATTGTATATAAATTATAATTAACAAAAATTCTTCCGCAGTAAAAAGTAGCACTGGAATGTTTAATGTGTGTAGCAATATAGTATATTGTAATACAAGTGCGGAAAACGCATCATGACAATACGAGTGTGAAACTTGCAACGCGAGCGATAGCGAGTGCTGCAATCACACGAGTATTGTCATGGGCCATTTCCGCAAGCGTGTTACATACGATTTTTTCTACGAAAACGTGGAATTCGTAAAAAATAAAATTATTTGTAAATCTTTTTCTAATTAAAAAAAACATCAAGTGAGTTTGTTGTCATAGAACTGAAAGCTCATAGCTGTTGACAGTTTATAAATTGTGTCCTGTCATCGAAATAATTTTGATTTTGAGATCAAATTACGTGAATATAAACATGGAGTTTCAAAACTAAAGCGAAAGCGATGAACTAATGTGCACTCCTCCGGTTGTTAGATATTAAATAAATGTTACAATTACAAACTAAATGTAAGTACTTCTTTATGTTTTTGTTTGCGTGCGGAAAGTTTAAAAAATGTGTGCGGAAAAAAATTTCCACACTAATTTTCCGTACTAGTTTTTCAAAAGCCTACTTTCAAGTTCGATTATCTTGTCAGAAAAAACGTCATTCCGCATTTTCGTAGAAAAAGAATTTTTCTTGGTTCAATTTTTGTTTTCGTAGAGAAACTTTTGTTAATCGTCTTTGAAAAAAATTTTTTTTATAAATATAATGTTTAATATCTACATATAATTATAATCCGATTCTATAATAGTATATTATTTTATGAGGAGCTTAAGTGATGCTTTATGTGCAGAGTCTGGTGTTTGACTGACGAACGAAGTGAGTCTGACAAAAGCAGCCGAAGCACATAAAGCGACTTAAGCTCCGAATAAAATATGCTACTTTTTCTTCAAACGCAAACAATTCATTAAATTGTAAAATTATCAATTGAAATTTTAATAAATAAATTTTGACAATTAATTTGACTTATGACCAGCGACGCTTAAGTAGTACTTAAGCGCCGGCGACAGATAAAGTAACAATAAAGTGACACTTAAACATAGTCAGTACAGCAGGATAATTTCACACTTAAATGACGTTTGAAGAAAAAATATGTATTTAGTAAACTAAACTGCTGGCCAATTGAAACGTACCAAGCGAATTTTTTGGTTGAATTTAAAGTCAAATATTTTGAAAAGGAGAAAAGATATCAACATGAGGTTTTCAGGATTCAAGAGATAATTTTATTGCGAAAGAAATAGTGTGACTCGATTTTTTTACTTTGAAGTACGTCACTATCTACAGGGTATGAAAGAAAGTCGTCTTTTTTTTCTCAAACTTTATACCTACCGGAATTCCACAAAAATTTTAATTTTAATATTGTTGAACAGGTTTTTGCAATAATAATTATGCTGCCATTTTGAAAGGAAATGTCACCATGTGATATGTCGATAAAAAGGTAATTATAAGTAGAATCTAATTCTTACGGAAAAAAATATACAGGGTTGTTTTAAAAAAATTTGAAAGTTAGTAGGTGAAACCGGAAGTGTCATCATATTGTTTTAAACGTCAAAATGATTATTCCTTTCAACAATCAAACCATGCCAAATTTCAAGTTAATACAGTTAAATGTAACAAAATGGTGGGGGTTGTAAAACGATTTCGTAGCCACCCGGTATACACGAATACGAGGAAATTTTTGAAAAAGTGAAAAACCCGTTTCGAGGATATAAGTCACTTAAACCAATAGTGAACATAAACTAACTAAATTCCATTCTATTCCATTAAGAAAATAGCCTCAAAAAATGAATTAAAAAATTTACCAATTAGCGAACGTGTACCGATTTTTGATAAGCCACTGGTTACCAATACATTAATGAAATTACAAAAAGTGTAATTTTTATAAGAAAGCCATTCATAAGGTATTATAATCAACTACAGAGATTGGTTCTTACAAAACACAATACGGCCGAACGACAAAAAACAAAGAAAAAATCAAATTTTTAGCAAAAATTCGGTATCTTATAAAATAACAGGGATATCAAAATTTTGAGAAACAGGTTGTTTTCCCATTAAGTAAGGATTAAAAAAATTACATTAAAAAAATATAAAAAATTTTTTGTGGAATCACGGTAGTTATAAAATTTGACAAAAAAAAGACGACTTTCTTTCATACCCTGTAGATAGTAATGTACTTCAAAGTAAAAAAATAGGGTAACACTATCGTTTTCTCAATTAAATTATCTCTGAAATCCTGAAAACCGCATGTTGATATCTTTTCTATTTTTCAAAATATTTGACTTTAAATTCAACCTAAAAATTCGCTTGGTACGTTTCAATTGGCCAGCAGTTTAGTTAGGTATAGCAAAATTTACGAGAACTTGCGTACACGTCACAAATATTTAATGCAGTTATATTCTACTGCGTTTACATTACTCATCTTTTTATTTGTTTTAAAACAAACCCCAACAAAAACAGCACCTTTTCGATCGTCGATCATCGTTTTAGAAGTATAATGTAAATAAATAAATAAAAATAATAAATGACGTGCACGCAAGTTCTCGTAAATTTTGCTATACCTACATTTTAAGTATTGAATTTGAGTTGGCAAATAGAAAAGATTTTTTTTTACAATGACATGCAAATTTTGATTAAATAGGTAACAAAAATAGTAACAATAATAACAACAAAATAGTAACATTTTAAACTTAACTTAACTTCTTTTTATTTTTTTTTTATTTTTTTTTTCGGGAGGAGGGGAAATCCTCATGGACACCCGGACAAATCTGTTCCGGGTAGTGCCGGACTCCTACCGGCTAAAACCCCTCCTCTAGAACGACACAACCACGGTTCTTCTTGGATGAGACTTCGAGGGAACTTAACTTAAATTAACTTAACTTAATCTAAGTCATATCCGCTCCCTCTGGAGAGACTGAGTGATAACATGTCATCATTCTCGTTGTCGGCGTCCGAATCTGTAAAATATGTAAGTATTTAGTAAACTAGTTCCAAGTACCTAAATATTCAACTTGTGTCGGCTCCAATCCCATGTTGGAATCGCCTCAATGTATGCAATGTATCTATAAGATTACTATAACAAAATAAATAATTTTGTCGGCAATTTTTTATTGCGGGCGGGAAATTTCAAAATACGTTCACTTAAGAATATCTATTTTAGTTCCTGCTGCAAAATTAAAATACAACTAATGGCTATGTAAAATGGGATGTAATTGGTTTTTCCTGTGCAGAACAATTGAGGTTTAGTATTGTAAACTATATAACTATTTTTTCATTGCTAATCTACTTCTAGAAATCATTACCAAAAACATTCAAAATCAAACTAAATTATTACCTGTTGGTATTGATTCGGAACATTCAAGATCAACAGACTCATCCAAAGGAATCTTTTTGAAAAGGGGTAATTCACCTCCTTCGCTGTTCACATTGTATATATACAATATGGATTCCTCCGTGACCACCAACAATCTCAACTCCTGGTTTATTCTATAAAGCAAATTTTTAGAAATTGTACCTTACAGACAATTTTTCTTACGTTGCAAGGGTAACCACATTTTTCACGCCAGAAACTGGAGAGTGGGCAGTGGCGAAGGCTCGGTTAAAGCCAGTCGCCGGTAAATAGGAAGCCACATAGCTCATCCAACCGCTACCCACATCTCTGTGGGCACAAAAATGGTATATTTAGTTAAAAAAAAACAATTTCCTCGATTGGTAATTTATGATAATCAAGTGATACCAAAGAAAAAACAAAGTTTTGTTGCACTGGTAGGCCAGTCAATAATGTACATTTAATACCGAAAAAAAATTTCTTCCTCAACTAAAGATCCTTCAGAACATTTTAAACATTGTAGATATACTGTACCCATTGGTCGATGGTTCCTCCAGTTTAAACACATGCACCGTGTTCGTATTACTGCTGGAGCAAAGAAAGTTTCCACAACCACTGAATGCTAGACATGATATAGTAACACAACGCATAACTCCTCGAGTAAACTCATACAACTTGGTCGCATCCATAACAGAGAACACTCGAATAAGAGTGCCCTTTTGTGAAGCCGTTGCTATCCTGGTGCCATTTGAACTGAATACCAAAGCAGCCAAAAGTTCATTATGGGCTTTTAGAGTTTTAGAAACCTGAAAAAATTAAATTTCTATAGAAATGTCTTTATTAAAAAATGTGCCAGGTACCATGTTGTTGATGTCGAAAATTGAAACGTCTCCCCTTGAAGTTGACGCAGGATAGGCCAGGTAATTATTTTCTGTACATATACTCAATGCACATAAGCCGGTGGGATTTGGGGGTGCGTCGCGAATTTTATGCAACAATTGCAAGTTATCTATATTGTAAATAAACAACTTTTCTTCGAGACACACCACCATGCAACGCCTGGAAAATAAAAATTAGAACAGCGTCAAAAAAGGTAAAAATGTATCATTTAACATAACAGTAAAAATTTTGAACACATTTTTGAAAATGGATTTAGAAAACCGATAAGATAAAAGACCCAATTACCGTTAGTGACCTAATTATCGTCAGATTCTATCAATTTGTTTTTGTTAAAATAAAAAATTAGTGATTCCGTCATCTACAACGGAAAGTGTACCTACACAATTTTTGGTACAGGGTGAGTCTTTTATCTGGGGAAATGCGTTTTTCTCGTAAACGACTGAAGGAAATTAAATTTTGAAAAAAGTGTTATATACCTACTGGCTGTCACTCAAAATTAGGATAGAAATATAGACTTTAAACTGCACGACGCTAGGCGTCGCGACGCTTCAAAAAAATTTTCAGCAACATACCACTTTTATTATATCATTGGAAAGGTCATTTAATTTTGAGTCTTTTTCCTAGAAACCAATTTTCTTCATTCTTATTTTTTAAAAAGTTATGATCCAATTTAAATTATTTCTGTTCTAACTAAATTTTGAAATATTTTTAATAGTAGGCCAAGTTTTCCCTCAAATACTAGAGTAAATCTTATTATATAAAATAAAGTAGGTTTAGAAAAAACAAAACCTGTTATTTGTCAACATATTACAACAACAAAAAACTTATTAATACCTAAATTAAACAAAAAATGTAATGAAAAAGTTGATTATTTTAATATAAGTACCACTGTTATATAAACATAAATTATAACGTTTTCTTATTTCATTATATGTGTTCTTTTCTTAAAACATTAGCATTAATTTCAGCACAGGCATCGACAATCTTTTGCTTTAAATGATCTATATTATTAGACCTTGTTTTGTAAACTCTATTTTTAAGAGTTCCTTACAAGAAAAAATCGAGAGGTGTTAAGTCTGCGGATCTAGGAGGAAATTCTATTGGCCCGTAAGTTCCCATCCACCTGTCTTCATATTCTATATTTAAATAATTCCGCACAATAGCGGCAAAGACAAGGAGCTCCATCTAAACTGCTGGTCAATTGAAACGTACCAAGTGAATTTTTAGGTTGAATTTAAAGTCAAATGTTTTCAAAAATAGAAAAGATATCAACATGCGGGTTTCAGGATTTCAGAAATAATTTAATTGAAAAAACGATAGTGTTACCCGACTTTTTTACGAAGTACATTACTATCTACAGGGTATGAAAGAAAGTCTTCTTTTTTTGTCAAATTTTATAACTACCGAGATTCCACAAATTTTTTTGATGTAGATTTTTTTAGTCCTTACTTAATGGGAAAACAACCTGTTTCTCAAAATTTTGATATCTCTGTTATTTTATAAGATACCGAATTTTTGCTCAAAATTTGATTTTTTCTTTGTTTTTTGTCGTTCGGCCGTATTGTGTTTTGTAAGAACCAATCTCTATAGTTGATTATGATACCCTATGAATGGCTTTCTTATAAAAAGAACACTTTTTGTACTTTCATTAATTTATTGGTAACCAGTGGCTTACCAAAAATCGGTACACGTTCGCTAATTGGTAAATTTTTTTAATTCATGTTTTGAGGCTATTTTGTTAATGGAATAAAATGGAATTTAGTTAGTTTATGTTACCATTGGCTTAAATGACTTATATCCTCGAAACGGGTTTTTCATTTTTTCAAAAACTTGCTCATATCCGTGTATACCGGGTGGCTACGAAATCGTTTTACAACCCCCACTATTTTGTTACATTTAACTGTATTAATTTGAAATTTGGCATGATTTGATTGCTGAAAGGAATAATCATTTTGACGTTTAACAATCTGATGACACTTCCGTTTTCACCGGAAGGGCCACCTACCAACTTTCAAATTTATTTTAAACAATCCTGTATATTTTTTTCCGTAAGAATTAGATTCTACTTAAAGTTACCTTTTTATCAACATATCACATGATGACATTTGCTTTCAAAATGGCAGCATAATTATTATTGCAAAAACCTGTTCATCAATATTAAATTTAATAAAAAATTCGGTATCTTATAAAATAAGAGGGATATAAAAATTTTGAGAAATCGGTTTTTTCCTCATTAACCAGGGACTAAAAAAATTGACATGAAAAAAATATAAATTTTTTTTGTGGAATTCCGGTAAATATAAAGTTTGAGAAAAAAAGACGACTTTCTTTCATACCCTGTAGATAGTAACGTACTTCAAAGTAAAAAAATCGGGTCACACTATTGTTTTCGCAATTAAATTATCTCTTGAATCCTGAAAACCTCATGTTGATATCTTTTCTCATTTTCCAAATATTTGACTTTATTTTCAACCTAAAAATTCGCTTGGTACGTTTCAATTGGCCAGCAGTTTAGTTGAAGCCACAAATGTCTTCTAATATGAAGAGGCACATTTTTTCTGTATTATTAAGTTTTTTTGTTGTTGTAATATGGTGACAAATAACAGGTTTTGTTTTTTCTAAGCCTACTTTATTTTATATAATAAGATTTACTTTAGTATTTAAGGGAAAACTCGGCCTACTGTTAAAAATATTTCAAAATTTAGTTAGAACAGATATAATTTAAATTGGATCATAACTTTTTAAAAAATAAGAATAAAAAAAATTGGTTTTTAGAAAAAATACTCAAAATTAAAAGACCTTTCCAATGATATAATAAAAGTGGTATGTGGCTGGAAAAAAAAATTTTTAAACGTCGGGATGCCTAGCTTCATGCATATTAAAGTCTATATTTCTATTCTAATTTTGAGTGACAGCCAGTAGGTATATAACACTTTTTTCAAAATTTAATTCCCTTCAGTCGTTTACGACAAAGACGCATTTCCCCAGATGTTAGTCTTTTTGTTAATAGAGACAAGATTTCAGTCGTATGTGAAATTCGGTAGTGAAACCCACAAAATCCTAAGTTAAAGCGAAGTAATACAATTTTTATATTTTTGTGACTTCATTACTAAATTTAGTTTTTGCGTACCTATTGATTTCCTACTCCACAAGAACTGTTAACTTCAGTATTTAACCACAGATCACAGAATATAAGTTTTTTTATATTAATACGGAAAAAATGAATGAGGAAATTAAGGACTAGCCAAGAAAGAGAGATTAACGTCATAAGTGACCAAAACAAAATTTTTAAACGAAGATGTTAATTTAAGAAAAAATGTATTAAAATTGTTATTATGTATAATAGTAGCAGGTAATAATACTAATAATTACACTATATGTTCAATGAGAGATATTTTAAACTCGAGCGATAGTGAGTGTTGAAAATTTCTTCGAATTACATACAGCCAATTTTTCCGGAAAATATAATGACAAAAAACTTCGCGACACTAATTTCTGTGTTTTACATTAATTATATTTATTTTGAATGTGATCTACACCCTTCAATACTTGTCTTTGTAGCATGTTTCATAAGTGGATTTAAATCCGGTGATTAAGCAGACTATGGCAATAATTCAATAACAATATCACATGGAACTCATGGAAGTGCATATACATATAGGTTAATGCCAACTAGTGGACTGCTAAGATAAAGATAAAGAGCAGAGCCTGCACGTCGCTCTCTGTCTCACGCAGTCGTTGGGCTAGTTGCTATTTGGTTATTTGTATAAGGTATATGAGATAATACAAAACGTTAAAATTAGGATACCTAACTGTAAAAAGGACAAAAAAATTTATGGTTTTGCAAATAATCCCAAAGCTCACAGAACAATAAAATAACTGTACGTAAATAGGCATATTATTATTTGTCTAGGTCCAGGTAATGCATATAAATGAAAATATCTTTTGTGACCGACCCACCCTCACCCTCTACTTGCAAGCACTGGGGTGATGCTTTCAGCATGAAAGAACAGGTTATCGTGAATATACAGAGTGTCTTACATAAACTTTCTATACCGGGTGCCCGTTTTCAAACCCGAACATAGGGATTTAACATTATTGTGAATTCTTGCTCGACAATTCAGGTTTTTAATTTTGAGAGATAGCTGATATGCGCAATGGCAACGGTCATTAGGATGTCTTGTGACATCAGGAGGGACAGAGTACGTTGTTTTATTGAAAACCTCAATTCGGCATAGAGAAAATATTTTTTTATCAGTGGAAGGAGAAACATATATTGCACGTCGAATGATATCAAAAACTACATTATTTCCATCGATTTTTATTGAAAAATATTAATTTAAAAATTTTAATCGGGTTGCCATGATATCCAAAACATAAAAACTTTAAATTAATATTTTTCAATAAAAATCGAAGAAAATAACGTTGTTTTTGATATCATTCGATGCGCAATAAGTTTCACTGATACCAAAATATTTTCTCTAGACCGAATTGGCGAGCAGGAATTCACAATAATAATGTTAAAAACAATGTTAAATCCCTATGTTGGCGTTTGAAAACGGGCACTCGGTATAGAAAATCACAATTACTATACTTTCTTATTACTTCGTATAAGAAAATAAAAAAAAAAAATGCTCAAGTCTGGTGGGGAAAAAATTTACAGAAAAATTAGAAAATTTTTACTTAAATAATCTTTTCAAAGTACCTACTTATTTCGAATCACAATTCAGATATATGTATATGATTAGATTAAAAATAAAACATTTTCTTTACCTGTTGAACTGCATCCCTAAAACATTATGGGAATGCTTAATTTCGCCTATTTTTTTATTTTTGACGAAATTGAACAATTGCACAGTTCGCGGGGCTTCCTCGGATACGATTGCCACCAAGCTGCTGCAAAATAGTCTCTGGACTAAAGTGCAATCCCTAGTTTCGCAGCTCTTATAGCTCAGCTTGAATTTTTCAATTCCAACTAAGTTGTATAGTCGGTAGCCACTTGTACTACCGATGGACAGTGATCTGAAACAAAACATCATAACAAAAGAATAGTGATAATTAACTGGGAAATTTTGAGGAAATTTCGATTTGGAATTAGATCAAAAAGATAACACAATAATTTAGAAAGATTTATCGTGTTAGGATAAGCAATAAAACTAAAATTGGTTTAAGAATGCAGATAATTTTTCAAGAATTAGTTGTTACTTTTACTAATGACACTTATTTTGTTATTTGTATAATTTATTATACATTAAGCTATTCACTGCAAGCAAAACAATTTTCAGGTTTAAATTTTTTTTGAGAAAGCAGTCAAATATTGCTGTTTCATTGAAAAATCGAGTGTATAATTTAATAAAATATTTTACAGTGAAATTTAAAAATTGTATAACCGAACGAAGAATATACGCACATCTGATTAAGAGCCGCTTCTTTGTTAAAATTTAACTGCATTTTTTTTCACTTCACACACAATATATATAAAAAAAATGATGAGGTACTGAGGTGTTTGCGCTTAGACTGTCCAAGAGCAAGTGCCCAGTGCCCACCCTCTCGGTACACTCATCATCTTCACCGACTTGAGAAGAAGAATTTGCAAAGAACCATTTTTACCTTCTTATGCAATAAATTGCAATAAAATAATAGAAAATGTTAAAACTGGTATGGTAGAAAAAATATGCAATAGAAGAATTAAAAACTGAGTTTAATAAACGAAAGTTTTATATTGGTTTATTTCCACCCGGGAAATGCAAAAAATTTAAAACTAATGCGACTTATGTGTCACTTTGAACGCTGACGAAGTCGTAAACGCAAGGATTTGATGAATTTGTGTGAAAATAATCTGTAATCAAAACTGATATTTTTTTCTCGTTTCTAAAAAATCGACTTTTAATTTTATTAATTGGTTATTACTTAACCCCTTGTTGCATGAATTTTTAAATTTTTACGAAAAAAAAAATTCTTATAGTATTTGGTTAGGCTTAATTTATAAAAAATGTTAAAAAAAATCAAATTACAAATTTTCAATAAAAAAAAAATGCTCTGGGACATATACGGCACGTTATGCAATAACGATAAAATTAGATATGATTACACGTGGTAATTCTGTATGAGTACGTAGAAAACAATTGCGTTCTTTATTTATACATAAGAAAATCTTACGTGCAATAAAAATAATGCTTTGTGCCATATATGGCACACCATGCGATAAGGGCTTAATAGATTTTATCTACTACCAAGTCATAATAGCCTTGATTTGACATTAATTTGAGTAAGGTAAGTCAGATTATTACGCAACATGTGTTTTAAAGAAATCATTACCACACTGAAATTTCAACAAGAAAATTCTTTCTTACAAGTATTTATAACACAATTTTTACAATTTAGTATCTTTATAGGAAAGTTTATATTTGTAAATGTCTAATTATAATATAATATATATTGTTTAATTCTTTAAAATTTGTTATTAACATTGAGTAATGACACTTCATACTCTTAAGTTTGATTTTTTGAAACCTGGAGAATTTTATAATAGCGTATCTACCTAGAAAAAACCCTAACTTCACGTTAGATAACTGAAAAAAAATTTAGTTTTATTTTATAATAAATTAGTCTTATATTTTAATAATAAATATAACACGGTCCACGTCCCAGATTTTTTGGTGTATAAATTGTTTAATTATTTGAAAATTTATAATTCAAATTCATTGTTGTGTAGCGCTGGCTAGTTTTTACACAACTTAGGTTAGGTAGTCCAGTACGACAACTTGACAACAACTACTGAGCAATGTCGCTGGAGATAAATTCAAAATTCATTTTTAATTATTTGGACGGTAGAAGATAAAATCTTGTATATTACACGTGGGATATACACACATTAACATATTCGTCTGATTACAGAACTCGTCTACGACTCGTTCTGCAATTTCCAGACTCTTATGTTAATGATGTTCATATCCCACTTATAATATAAATAACTATTAATTGGGCTTAAACCTTATAAATAATGAATATGCAGTAGGTATACAGTAAGCAGGGAGTTGAAATAGACTTTTTTGCCCTACAGACAATTTTTGCAAAATTTTGTAGAGTAATTTTAAAACTGAGTTTTTGTATTCGTAGTTGTTCGTTGTTCCTTCACCAGCCCTTAATTAGGGGTTGATATTTTTATTTATTGAATAACTTCTTTCCTATTAGATTTTCGAATAAAAAGCGTCAGTACAAAATTGTAGAGAAAAATATTTCCTACAATTTTTTTTGATATTGTCAATATTTAAAAAGTTATTCAACAAATAAGTTGAAAATTTTGGGAAAAGTAATGTACTTTATTCACTTTTATTAAAATTAAGTTTTCAGTAAGAATCTAGATTCTGAGTTATCAACTTGTATTTTTTATTATATTAATTATTATTAATAAACATTATTTTTTAAAAACCACTTTATAGTGTTTTGTTAATTAATTTGAATACATATCTTTTTGTTAGGAATCTTTTCTTCCAATTTTCTAGAAGGTTTATTGGTGGAATTAAAAAAAATCATAAAATGGGTTCCAAATTTAATTGTTAATCAATCAAAAGAAAAAAAATGTTTTAAGTTGTTTCTTCTCCAAAATATACTTAAAAACCTGTAAAATAAGTACCACCAAAGATTCAATGTAAATTACCCACAATTTTGTTCAAAATTTTAAAACTTGAAATTTGGTTCAATTTCGTTAAGTTCTTTTTGAGTTATGGTGGATAAAAACAACGGTAAGTATATCAAACAGACATTTGAAATGGTAGGTACCGGACGTGGCCAACACATGGCAGAATGTTGACGTGTTTAGTAAATAATCAAGACTATCAAGAGCTGATTTTATTTGTAATATAACACACAACACATAATACATAAGTATCTATAATGCGATAGCCTAATTTTAGTTGTTGAAATGAAAGTATACATAATTTTTAAACATTTTCTTATACGAAATAAAAATAATAACTTAGGGCCTATCGAAAAATGTATCAAACAAAATTTATAAATTTAATTATTCAGAGTGTTTCGAAATTAGTGATCTATAATTTTTACTAGTAACCCAAAATAAGAATTTTTTTTGTAAATTTGATACCGTCTTAAAAATAAAGATTTGGCTCACTAGCTTATTTCAATGACAATTTCAGGTTTAGAATAGAATTTTTTGTCCGGGGATGGATGTTAGGCTAGAAAATGTTATAAAAAAATAGGTGCAGTTGGTTTATATTGTTTTAAAGGAAACTGATCTAAAATAATAAATCATTAATAGATATAAGTAACAAGATTTAGAAAAAACACTGAAATTTTTAAAAGGATTAACTCAGGATTCGGTAGCTGAATGAAATAACAATATATTTATAAAACATTTATTTAAATCAATATTATACTGGGCAGGTATTATAATTAAATAATTAAAGGTTGCAGCATGAGGTGATGTTTAAATATACAACGTCAGCAGAATCTGTAAAATATTTCGTCACTTATAACTAGAGTTAAATTACAGTTTTGGATTTATTAAATTTGAATATACTTTATTCCTGTTTTGGAATAACTACAATTGTTTCAATAGATACCTACTCAAAAAACTACCTACACTTTGTTCAAACTACAATGCCGATTATATAAAAACTAAATAATCACAAAAATTAACTAATCTGGTTAAAAATTTCACATAAAGTATGTGAGCATGCACATGAAAAAGTTCCAATAAACTTTAATTTGTATGGTTTTTTACCATACAAGTTAAAGTGATCCAAAAATATTAAGCAAAAAATAACATGAAAAATGAGGCAAGGCTTTGCAATAGATATTTGTACAACATGTATCTAAAGCAACTTTTTTTGCACAGTGAGAAAGTTTAAAAACTGAGCCAAAGACGAGTTTTTTAATTCTCACAAGTGCAAAAAAAGCTTTAGATACAAGTTGTATACATAATTTTTTCGATTACCACTCCTAAAGAGATTAAAAACCATCAACGTCATTTTTGAACTCACTTCCTGTGGAAGGCCGTTATGTGACAGTGACATACGTCAAAAGTGTTACTTTTTTCTACACTATGCAATAGTTATTTACATATCAAATCATGAAAATTATCTATTACAGGACGAAGAGAAGCATTATTGAGAGTACGAGGCCGTAAGGCTTCCTGAATCCTGGAATAATAATTTTCATGACGTGTTATGTATAATATTTTACCTGAAACCGTTAAGAAAGTCAAACTCTCAAAACTACTATGATTCAGGAAAATTAATCTTTGCAAGACTAGTACTGTAATATTTTACATGACGGTCATTACAGTACTACTTTTAGTAGTACCGTCATGTAAAATACAGAGCGATCAAATAAATTTGTAATCGAGTCATCCATGAACCCGAAATCGTATGTAGTTTCTTGAACTGCATTACAATAAAATGTCAGTTGAAAGCTAAAATTGTTCAAGTTAAAGGATTCAAATCCATGGATGACTCGATTACAAATTTATTTGATCGCCTGATATTACAGTGCTAGTCTTGCAATGATCAATTTTCTTGAACGAAAATAGCCTTGAAAGTTTGACTTTCTTGACGATTTCAGGTAAAAATTATTCTGCATAATATGCAAAAAAGTAATGCTTTTGACGGATGGGCACTGTCACAAAACGGTCTTCTTTAGAAAACGGTAATCGAAAAAAACTGTTTTGGATGTACGCTAGCGGTACCTACATAGCTTTAAAAACTTTAGTCTAAATTCTAGGATGGGATAACTGTAGTCGGAAACAGGTAGAAAAGGAATTATTTTTGGTAGGTACAAAATAAATGAGAAAGATTTGTCCACATTATTTTCTTGTACCTAAGTAGGTACAGATGAAGTATAAACAGGTCTAAAACCCCTAGAAGAAAAAACTATTTTACTGCTCTAGAACAATCGGATAAAGAACGCGAAGTTCACCGTTATTTTAAATTTAAAGTTACAACGCATTTTTCTCAAGAATGTACCAATGTTTTGAGGCGGATCACGTGTGTGTGCACGCAATACATTCGGTGCTTTTACACTTGTTGGTTTGTAGCTATACTCTGATGAAGCGAGACCACATCACACTGCATAGCAATAGTAATAGACATTAATAGTTATTTAAGTATTAAGGGAGGTAAGTAATATTTACCAGTCAAGGTCGAGGACCACTTTGCTCCTAAGCGACAGCGAATTACCTTCCGAATGGCTTATTAAAATTTTCCAATTCCCAAAGTTCACATATACAGGGTGATCAGTAATTGGCGCACTCGGAGCATACTGTGATAAACTTTTCGTTTTAAGAATGACCAATTTTTTTACCGCAGTGCTGTAAATCCTTTCTTTACAAAGATATGACCATTTTTGTGTAAATAAAAGTGGCAACTCTGCATTGAACATGTGAATAGGTTTGGAGACAAAAAAAAGAGAAACGTTCAATATTTTATGATGCGAGAATTTATAGAAACGTCAAATTAATTTAGTACTCTCAATTTTATTAAAAAACAGAAACAACAATTGAAATTCATTAATCATATTTTCATGGCAATAGAAGGTATTTTAGTTCATCCCAAGGGGAGTTTGAGAGGTTGCCAAACTTCAAATTTCTCTCAAATTTAGGTATTTTATTAAATTTTAACATTTTCCATTTCTTTGTATTCGAGGTTTTGTGTAAAAAATTGAACAAATCATATTGCATTTTTTCCAGAAATTATAGTAGTATGAATTATTCACTCATTTTTGTCTTGGTTATTAAAATAATTAGCTTGTAACTTAGATGAGGGAAACTCTATAACTCGGAAACTAACCATCATATTTAATTTTTCTTTACAGATTATCCTTAGTTTTAATGCGCTCTATAACGCCCTGTATTCGGAGTGCGCCAATTACCTATCACCCTGTATAATATAATACAAAAACTAGTTGCATTGTATGGAGACGAAATGTGCATTATTCGTTGTTTATGTCAAAAAGTAAACACAGAAAACCAAAACAAGAATAATTCAATAATAATTATATGGAGTTAGAAAATGAGTGTGTCCGAAGTGGAGAAGGCAGCAAGATTGGACTGTGTATCTTTATACTATTACTATACCGTAAAAGTCAAAGAAACGGTACGAATCATCATATAAATTATTTAAACATTTGTGCCAAACTAAGAACACCGCTGGGGTCTCGGAAACCGCACTGTTAGCATACTTACTTTTGGGAAAAATCTTCAAGAATCAATTCACCAGCAGTTTTGTGTACTTGCCTATTATTATATTACTATAAATATAAATTATTGAAATATTAATTAATAGTTTCCAATTGACAAGTCATTCACAAGCACTAAACTACCCTAGGGACGTAAGAGAAGCTCCTTACGTCCACGGATATGTATTACTGGATAAACACAACACCCGGCAATCCCGACCTGCGCGTGAAAATTTGCTAGTAACTATAGACTCACAGTATAAACTTATTACACCAGTATTACCATGATAGAATAAGGATTCTGCTAAAACTAAGCTAAAACCCAACATATGTCCAACAGTTTAGTTAATAGTCACATGTATAAATCCGTGTTACTAGTTGACAAAAAGTTTGTCCAGCCAAAATGAGAATTAAAACACCGAACGCTATAAAATCTGCCTGACGACGCTACCGGATGGTGTCGATAAAATTTGCCGGAGATACCACGAGGAGCCTAACCTAACAAATTTTATATACAAAGCGTTTTTG
The DNA here is from genome assembly GCA_963942485.1 of Pediacus dermestoides. NCBI lineage: Eukaryota > Metazoa > Arthropoda > Insecta > Coleoptera > Cucujidae > Pediacus > Pediacus dermestoides. The sequence continues at coordinate 10,182,715 of OZ012632.1, read as the reverse complement.
TTACTTTATCTATTTTAGTATTTAATATTATTTTGTTTTATATAGCTAAGTTTATTATTTTAGTAATTCAATGTAAAAAAAAAACATTTATCGTAGTCTTCCTCATGCTTTCAACTTTTCAAACAGACCCGGTCAAATCGAGTATACTAGTGCGCAATCTCCATAGGAGCCCAAGGGTCCGATGCGCAGTTTCAATTTGCTTCAACTTTCGTTAATGGCAATTATCCAGTAATACATATCCATGCTTACGTCCCGTTGTCAATAACAACCAATAACATTTTGGTAAAATCAAGTTACGCCCATATCAACAATGTTAGTACATAGTCTATTTACCGAATCGGGAGTGGGAAAAAATATACATATAAACCTCATTTATCCTGCAGGGAGAAAGATGAGGGCGGGAATTCGTTCACATAAGAATATATCTATTTTACTTGCAGCAAAATTAAAATAAAGCAATGTAAAATGGGATGTAATTGGTTTTTTCTACAGCCTTGTTTGAAAGTAGGCTATTACTATAGATATTTGAAAGATGAAAGTTGACATTTACAAAAATGAGAGGTGTAATGAAAAATTTTCCTCTCTAGAGAGGAAAGTAAAAAATTTGATAGTTAACAAATTCCGAGTCGCCGCATTTGCAGCCTTTTCAATGTCCTTGCCTACATCACTAATAGTTTCTGCGTCCCTGCATTCCATTTTTACTACATCTTTTTCTAAAACATAGACAAATGAATACCTTTTTCCGTCGATCGTTTATTAAAGAGTCTAGTTAATGTATTGATAGGAGTGTATTTAATAACTCAGTTTAATGCATACATACATATTAAAAACATTGTTAAGATTTGCTAGGTAACCAACAATATATTATATTATTGAAACATTAATTAGGAACTGACGGCTGTCGAACTAATAATTAATTATGTCAGTGGTATTTTGACTTATTGCATATTATGTCAGAATTTGGATTTTGCCATGGAACAAAATTAGATTATTTTCATTCTAATAAAGAGCGATCGACGAAAAAATATTGCAATCAACATGAGTGTTAATCGGCGATTAATAATCTCGACTCAATAACACTCTTGTTTATTAAACTACTATTAATAATTTAAATCATAAGTTAACAGCGTTGACAGATTTGACAGCGATTGCAAAAAATTTAATTATTTTCTGTTTGCAGCGTTTCTAAAGATACGATCAAGCTTACATACTAATTTTTCTTGAAAAATTCTTAACTTTTTTAGTAAATATAAGTTTAGCACATTTCGGAATAATGCAGTAGAAAAAATAGTATACACCACTCGAGAAGAAAGTGTCTTTCCATTCTCGTAGAATTATAACACTCGGCTATCGCCTCGGGCTACATCTTTTCTACTCAGTGGAAAAGGGTCACTTTCTTCTCTTATAGTGTAATATACTATTTTCTGTGCAGGACAATTGAGGTTTAGGACTGTACCTAAACTATATAACTATTTTCTCATTGCTAATCTACTTCTAGAAATCATTACCAAAAATATTCAAAATCAATCTAAATTATTACCTGTCGGTATTGGTTCCGAACATTCATCAACTGATTCATCCATATGAATTTTTTTATAAAGGGTTACACCACCTTCACTGTCCACATTGTACACGAACAGCATGGGCTCGGGCTCCGCCGTGACCACCAATACTCTCAACTCCTGGTTTATTCTATAAAGCAAATTTTTAGAAATTATAACTAACATTTGTGCTTTTCGTACTTCACAATACTAATCGCTTTTCGAACGTCGGAAAACGGACAATGAACAGTGGCGAAGGCCCGATTATTCACATCCGCCACCTTTGGTAAGTATGTAGATAAATAACCCATCCAACTGCAAATTTAAAGCAAAAATTTTTGAATAATGATTGAAGTATGTAGAAGAGGTAAAACTGATGCGCAATTTAGATCATTCGCAATTTTCAGTATTATTACCTCTGGTTCGATGGTTCTTCCATCAGTTTGAACACATGCACTGTGTTTGTATTACTGCTAGAGCAAAGAAAACTTCCACAACAACTAAATACTAGATTTGATATGGAAACATTACGCATAATTCCTCGCGTAAACTCATACAACTTAGACCCATCCACAACTGAGAAAACTCTAATAATAGTGCCTTTTTCCGAAGCAGTCGCTATCTTGTTACCATCTGGACTGAATGCCAAAGCAGCCAGAGGACTATAATGGGCGTGGATCAGTTTTTTCCAAATCTAAAATTTTTTCAGGTTGTCAAGTGAAAAACTAGTAGCAGTACGAGTACCAGGTTGTTGGTGTCAAAAATCTGAACTTCTCCTTCTGAAGAGCAACCTGGATAAGCCAGATAATTATTTTCGCCTAGACTCAATGCACATAAGCCGGTGGGATTTCGGGGTGTGTCGCGAATTTTATGCAATGTGTCCATATCTTTAATATTGTGAATGAACAAATCGTTTTCTGTACACACCACCATGCGGGACCTGAGAAAAAAGAGGTTAATAAATCATCTAAAAAAAGTTGACTTAAATTATAAATACATATACGAAAAACGGAGGAATTTCTGGAAAATTTAAAGATTTCTCTGTTCGTTTAGGTGTTTAGAATGTGAAAAATTGAGTTCCGGATTTGAAGCTCAATTTTTTTCTAGACTTACTTTTTAATTACAAATAAAGCAGAATTTATCAAGAATATTTTTTCTCATAAAATGCATGGAAAGAAAGTGGAAACAGTTGGACCACACTACTTCATCTATCTACATATATCATGAAATAAAAAATACATTTTCATTCTAAAAAGCAAGTAAATACAATAGAATTATGTTAAATAATTACAAATTTTATATTTTTTTTAGTACTTATAGGTACCTACATTTCCACCTTTTCTTTATTCCTTATTTTGACGAAAATGGTATTAAATAATTTAGTTAAATAATTGGATTATTGGACATAGTTGACCTAGATCCTACACTAATAACCCTGTATAGGATTTGTTTACCTCAACCATAATAACCAATATCCCTATGTATTATTATTAGATGTAATGAAAATTAAGTTGTCTAACGCTTAAAATTGCATTAAATAAGCCCACAAAACTTATAGTTCTCCAAATCATTCCAAAACCTTATGAATAATAAGAGATAACTGTAAAAACTAGTCGTTATTGTTTGTCCAGATCTACGGCGAAAAATTAAGCAGTAAAATATGTGCTAAATAAAACTGACCTTAGGTACCCCAACTTTCTATAATCGCACCCTAAAATGAGTTAGAAGTCTCTATTGTTGCCTTGCAGTAAAGAAAACAAACAATTTGTGCCATTTGTGGGTAGTTAGGTACTTTACTAGAGGTAGTTTACGAGTTTCAGAACGGATAAGTTTTCATCATGAAAGTAAATAGGTAGGTACGACAAGTTAAAAAATGTAATCATAGTGGTACCTTACCTACAGAGTATCTACTATAAGATTTAAACTTTTGGCAAAACAATTATTCTACCTACTGTTCTTTGTTACACAAATCCCTTAAAAACTTCCACTGTGTCTGAAAAATATCACAAAAAACTTTCTTTACCTGTTCAGCTTTATACTCAAAATAGTGTCGGAATATCTTAAACTGCAGATTTCCGTTTGACGCTTAAAATTATAAACCTTTAAAGTTGTCAAGGAAGCAACAATCACCAGGCCGGAATCAAACAACCTCTTCACCAAATACGAATCTTTGTTACGACTGGTATAGGTCAATTCTAATTTTTCAAGCCCTTCCAATTTGTAAAAACTGTAGCCGGATTTACTAACAATGGATATTAACCTTAAAAAGACAGTCAAAATAATATATTTTTATTATTATTATTAGGTACATAGCTAGTTTTGAAGATTGTTGAATATAAAAATAAAAAAAATACGCACATTTTATTGATGTCCGCTTCGTGATTTGTATTTAGCTGCATATTTTTTAAATTTGCGCACTGCATTATTGTATATTGAATAGTTCAATCACTTTTTAATATGTAAAAAGGAACAATACTTTTACACGAAAGAAGAATCTCGTTCAAAACAGTTAATGAGTTGTTTATTCTTAGAGGTTTACGGAAATACTACCCATAGACCAACTGACCATCACCCTCAGCAGTTCAGCACCTCAGACTATATGCTCGCAGCTCGCTACCCAAATTAATTTCTACAATATGCTGTTCGTATTACGGTATTTTCCATGATATTTGTATGACATTTTTTCTACTTTAGCTATGTACAGGGTGGAGCATTTTCGATGGGATTACAGGGTATCTAGGATTTCTGTTGCAGTTAGAAAAAAACGGATAGCACATATTTGGGTCAACTTTTTAAGAGAAATTCAACGGTGAAAACATGAAATGTCTAACTTCTTTTGTTTTTGAGTTACAAGCAAAAACTGATTTTTTACCGAATTTCTCAAGGCAGTGCATCTCGGTTAATTGAAAAGTTACAAAAAAATACTTTATATGTTTTTTATAGATATTTTAATTTGAAACAAGAATATATATTCAAATTTTAATTCCGTTCAATTGTTTTTGAGTTATGACATAAAGTTGTATTTTTTTAAATGGAAACTATGTTGGCTATCGATTCAATAGAAAGGATTTTTTTTCAACTTTCCAAAAATATATAACATCATATATTTATTTTTATAAATAACGAAGTTATTGCATATTTTCAGTTTAAAAAAGAATAAATCTATTATAGGTGTGCCGTGTGATTGATCTGTTTGTGAAACAAATGACTGTCTCAGCTAACTTGTTACGAAAACTAAAAATTACAATGAAAGAAACATTTTATTAAACAAATAATTAAACAAATAACCAAACCAATTTTAAATAGAAACAACGTAACAAAAATTTAAAAGTAATTTTCGAACTGAAGTCCGTTCTTTAAAATGCATAATTGACATCGTTTTTCTACAGCTTTTACTGCATTTAATATATGCAAACGCCTAATTTTCCTAAAAGACATTTCCACGTTATTTTGTAGTTCCTCTACTGTGTTTGAAACATTTTCATATGTTTCATTTTTTAAAAATCCCCACAGAAAGAAATCTAGAGGGGTTAGATCTGGAAATCTGGCAGGCCACAAAATTGGTCCATAAGTACCTAACCATCGGTTAGGAAATACTAAATTTAAATAATTTCTAGAATTTAAAATTGGTTTGGTAATAGTATATTATTTTATGAGGAGCTTAAGTGATGCTTTATGTGCAGAGGCTGCTGTTTGATTGACGAACGAAGTGAGTCAGACAAAAGCAGTCGAAGCACATAAAGTGACTTAAGCTCCGAATAAAATATGCTATTTTTTCTTCAAACGCAAACAATTCATTAAATTGTAAAATTATTAGTTGAAATTTTAATAAATAAATTTTGACAATTAATTTGACTTATGACCAGCGGCGCTTAAGTAGTACTTAAGCGCCGGCGACAGATAAAGTAGAACTTTACCTGTCGCCGGCAATAAAGTGACACTTAAACATAATCAGTACATCAGGATAATGTCACACTTAAATGACGTTTGAAGAAAAAAGTTGTTAGTTCACAGAAATAGCAGGTCTGTTATCAAATTTTAAAACGGCAATATCTTGAAATGTAATCGTGATCACCACTAACTTTTGCAATATTCGAAGTCATCATAAAAAGAAAAAAAAATTTTATTTTTACTTTCTTATACGAAATAATAAGAAAGTATAGTAATCGTGATTTTTTTCGACTTCGAAACTTTGATGGATTTACACGTTTTGAGGAGCCCTGAATTTGAAATTCCTTCGAAAAAATTTCAAAAAAACGAGATATTCTTAAAACACTTATACAGGGTGATCAGTAATTGCCTCACTCGGAGCATACTGTGATAAAATTTACGTTTTAAGAATTTTTTTACCGCAGTGCTGCAAATCCTTTCTTTACAAAGATATGACCACTTTTGTGAAAATAAAAGTGGCAACACTGCATTGAACATGTGAATAGGTTCGACGAGAAAAAAAAAAGAGAAACGTTTAATATTTTATGATGCGAGAAGTTGTCAAATTAATTTAGTAGATACGGTCAATTTTATTAAAAAACAGAAACAACAATTGAAATTCATTATTAATATTTTTATGGCAATAGAAGGTATTTTAGTTTATCCCAAGGGGAGCTTGAGAGGTTGCCAAACTTCAAATTTCTCTCAAATTTAGGTATTTTATTAAATTTTAACATTTTCAATTTCTTTGTCTAAAGCCTGTTTGACACGGTGCCTAGTTTTTGTAAAAATTTACATGTAAATTTGCATGTAAATTATCATAAAAATTACATTTTACGTTTTTAACATAAAATTTGACCCTCGCGCATGCGTGTTTACTCAATTTCTACCGACAATTGTCTTTTTGCACTGTCAGTTTTAAAGTTTAAACTGAACTGAAACATTATTATATTTTCTAACTTTAACATAATAAAAATAATGTGCTGCAAAACTACAATTATACATAATACTACACTAAACTAAGAACAATAATTCAGTTTTCTGCAATCTATTTAAAATCACGCACAGCGAATAAAACCATATTTGTGAAAACTATATTGTCCCGAAAAATCCCATTTGCATTTGGTATTGTCTATTTGAGACACTAGCCTTTGATTTAACAACGACATTATATTTTGTACCGTAACTAGTAACTAATTTATCTTTCCTCAATTTTGTTTGAAGAAGGAAAATTTCCGTTGATTAAATAAATAATTATATTGTAAAATCTCATTCCCAAAAAGGCAAAAAGGCGTTATTTTCTATTAAAAAATGAATAATTATAGGTTAGGTGAAACAACAAGATTAAATTACCATCAGTGAACGTTTTGCCTTTGCGCACTTTTACGCGCACTTTTAGCAGATATTTTAGAGCAAGTTCTAAATAATTTACGTGCAAATTTACACCGAAATTTGACAAGACATTTGCTGTATGCAACGATGCTAAATGTACGTAATAATTTACGTGTGAATTTACATGCAAATTATCATGAAAATTAGGCATCGTGTCAAACGGGCTTTAGGGGTTTTGTGAAAAAAATTGAACAAATCATACTGCATTTTATCCAGAGATGAGGGAAACTCTATAACTGGGAAACTGACCATCAGATTTCATTTTTCTTTGCAGATTATCCTTAGTTTTAATGTGCTCTATAACGCCCTGTATTCGGAGTGCGCCAATTACTGATCACACTGTATTTCTCATAGTGCGCGTTGATCGTTGAATCCGACCGACAATCTAGATAGATTAGTGACTAAAGAGACTTGGCTGCGAAACGGAAGGTTTCTATGGTACCGAAAACAATAATAATGAATAAATAAATGTGATAAAAAAAAAGAAATGTTAATTTTCTCAAATTTTACAAATTTAACGTTTAATATCTCCGTCACTTTTGGTCCAAATGTCAAAGTCATATACATTTTTAGAATCAGCTTAAAAAGATCTATCGATTCATGTAAAAATATATAGGGTGTTCCATAAGAAAAAATGCCATTTTTAGCACACCCTGTATATTTTTCAAGTTAAAAAAGTTTTGATGGCATATTTGAAAACTTCAGAAAAAACTGCAGTAAATAGAATTTTGAAAATTTTAAATATCTCAATAGGTAAGAAAATAAGGGGGTGTTACTTTTGCGTGAAAGACCCTGTACAACCAGAAAACGGAGAAAAATAGAAAAGTATCTCATAAAAATTCCCTCCACATCTGCGCTATCATTATACCACCAACAACTCTATTAGAGACAGCATTAGAATGCCAATCTTCCACACAATTCCAATTTTCGTTGTTGGAAATTGAGACCTTATAACAGATTTTCCATTGTGTCACGCGTTTTTCCTCGGCAAGAGCGGAGATGAATTTATAAAGTTAAAAATTGGTCTTCGGATGGACGAGATAAAAGGCTCGACTAAACTCAGCTGGGTGGTCGCGGGCTGAGTAAAGATTTTCCTAAAAGTGGACTTTGAAAATCTTTAAAAGGGCGCCAGAATCCTTAAGCCACGAAATAAATAAGATTTCATTGGATTCAAATGAAACCATATATCCAATAGTTAACGATAAAATAATACAAGAATAAACGGTAACAAATATCGATCTTTATTAAACTTGACCTGACTAGTACTTAACAATTTGTGAAATATATTTGTATAATATAAAACCTATGGGTCAAGTGACCAATGCTATTTCCAATTATAAAAGTTGAGGTGTCGACTAACTCCTTTAGGTATTTAAAAACCCTCCCAAATTGTGCGACTGGCGCTTATAAGAAGAATAGTCGTTAACGGTAAAGGAGCCCTAAACCGCATGTACATGTGATTTCCGCTACCCCGCACCGGTTATTGTATTGTTAAATAATTAACCAAGTATACCTACACAATTAGCGATGTCATAAATTCAGAGGCGAAATATGTAAAAATATAATAGTCAAGCTATAGCCACTTGATGATTCAAAATAACATGATTGTAAATTAAAACTAGTCCAAGTAATATGTGACAAAATTATGCAAAGTCGATGGCCTTGATCCCACGGTGAGATAATAAATATTGGAAATGTCTGACCTTAATTTTGGAGTCTGCGTTGCCCAAAGAAGACCTGTCCAGATGTCCAAGGAAAGTCCAGGACGTCAGGCTGGATAATCTCAGTTTCCGAACAGCAAAACTAAAGTAATTGTGCGAAATAGGGGAAGAAAAGAGAAAAGGAGAGGAGAAGAGAAGAAGAGAGGAAGAGGAGAGGCCTAAAAGAGAACGTTAATTAGCTTATTGGAAAACGAGGAATTTGCGTCGTAATAAATTACCTCAGCTGTATTGTGGTCTCGTGCGAAAATCAATCGTGGAGTTCCGTGCTTAATCCTCCGTAGAGTTTTTTTAACGCCAATCGAACAAAAATATCTATCATCATAAATAGAATAACGGTAATCTCAAAAATTATCATCAATTAAATTTGCAGCACGTGGCAGATGATCCAGAAAATATCTAATAACAAATGTGCTACCAAGTGTGCAGACGAAAGTACGAATTGCGAATGATTTTCACACAAGAATTTTCGTTGAAAAGGACGCTAAATAAATTCCTAGAATTTTTCCAAAAACCAAAGAAAAATAAGATGAAATGAAACAAGTATAGCCATCTAATGGTCACTAATCGGGAATAAGTAGTAATCCGGTGATATGGTTCTATTTAACGAGATAAGGGACTAAGTTTTTAATTAATTCTACAAATTTGAGATAATAGGAAGTTAGATGAAAGATTGACCAGTGTTATCCATACTTTTAGGCTAGATGATGCTAGTGGAAATTTAACCCGTTACAATTGACTTATTTTATTTCTAACAGGATTAGCGACAAAAGTAAAAAACGCGTCTCAGCCCATTTCTTGCGCGTTTGACGCATATTATTTACATTAAAAACGCATTTTTGCTATTTTATTAATATAAATCTGTATAGAATTTAATGCTCTACAACTTTGGTAGGTGATAACCTTTTTCATCGAGATTCGAGAAATGCTTAACAAGCGACATAATCGGTAAAAAATAAAAAGTAAAATTCAATATGGCGGAGAAAGCAATTACGTTATTAGTTGTAAAACTGTAGGTACCTTCCACATCTCTTGTGTGGGGGACACAAAACTGCATTAAACCTTTTTTTGTCCTGTTATCTAACCTCTGGTTCATGGTTCCCCCCCGAACAATACTTCCTGATACTTCCAGTGAACAACCGGGGTGGGATGAGGAGGATGACGGCAGATATATCTCCTTCAACGTTTTCGAGAATCGACGAGAACAAAGAAACTCAGCAGACATGAGTAAACCTCAAGAGTGTAGGTACCCTAGGGGTGCTCAGAGAAGTTGTGCACTATGACAGCACACGGAAATAGGTATGCGATAGAGGTACACCCTAAAAATAAAAGCCCTGAAAATAAATACGATGAGTACGACGCATAACAGACAAGGCAGAACTTACAGAGCTGGTGTGTGGCTTTGGATCTGGTTAACGTTTGGTGTTGTAGTGAAGACCACGTGCTATATGCGGCAAAGCCGTTTGAACAGCCCCAATCAATCCTCAAATATACTCAACGTATTCAAACGATAAAGGGCGCTGTCTATAAGATGCACTTGATAGATATCGTATTAATCCCTATTTTATAGGCTTTCAATAATGTTCAGATTTCTATCGAGGTATAGCTACCGAAGAAGATTCACCATCTTGTGCCTCTTCCTTCAAAAAAAAAGGGGACGTCACTAACTTAGTTCCGAAGTCACACACCGGAAGTCAGAATAATAATCGAAGAATAATTAATCACTACCATAGGAAAACATAAGTAGATTAGAAGAAGACTGAAACGAAAATACAATCCAAGATACGGAGAGTAATTCTGCATCGACCGAGAAAAAGGATTAGGAGGACTTTAATACAAGTTATATGTAATATAAAGAAATGTAGGACATCGTTTCAAATGGTACAGTTTTTACGCGCACAAAATCGCACGTTTCCAAAATCATCCAGAGGCGTAACATATAGTAAACACCATATTTGATAACAAGGTAAAATTGGAGAGGGAAAACTAAATATTCCCTGACATATCCAAAGATGAAGAGGTAGAAACAGTAGGCATTAAAAAGGAACACGACATTAGTGCGCCTCAAAACTAATCTACTGACCTACTTACGTTAGACAAAAATGCTGAATCGGGTAGTGCCTGAATATCTAAGCGACACAAATCTCGTATGCATGCATACGAGATTTGTGTGCATATTGTATGCATATTAGCAAAAGTAAAGCCTGAAGGGAACAAAGAAGCAAACAAAATACTGAAATCCTTCACAACTGGATCGTACATACACATAAGGACGTAAACACTCATACCATAAATACTCTACTCTAGGTCAGGAGAAATTCTGACCATTTACGAAGTCACAGTCCGATAAGGGGGCTCTTATCCCATGGAGGTGAACCAGCTGCGGTATTCTACAGCACTCCTTATATGCTCCAAGGGGAATACACCCTCCAACAGCAAGGGCAGTCCAAACACAAAGAAATGAAATTAACGAAAACACAAAAGCGCACGGCACTGATCTAAACCCAGTGAGTTGCCAGCGAACTAAACCTTCTACGTTTGCGCGGTTCTGATATTTAGCAAAAAAAGGTAAAGGATAAAAGGTTGTACGTATATACGGGTAGTAGATATATTCTATGTCTGCACCCGACAGATGTTTTTAAAATGGCTAGTCGTTAGTCTCTCTCTAGACAAGCCATACAGCTACGCTAGAGTTATTTAGAGTAACCAAACGCTCGAACCGGAACGGTTTGTCTTTTAAAATTTGTTGCCTTGTAAGTGATTGACCAAAAGAAAACTGGTAAGTAAATGACACTTTTTTTCAGGATAATAGTGTTCCTGTACAACTTGCTTTTGTTGCTTTTTCAGTTCAACAGACACAAACTAAGATATACGAGATTGGATTCCACTGACTTGGTTGGTATACGGACCATAACCTTAATCCATAGTATATGAAATCTACGTTTTTAATTAAGACATGTACTTATGTACTTACGTACCTACTTACTACTTGTTGCTTGCATTTGTTTACGTCGGAGGCAACCACGCCCTTCGTCTTTAAACACGAAATTGTGCTCTCATCTCATCAGCTCATCACACTCGAAACTGACAACACGTGTTACTGAATCTACGTTTTTGTTTTAACATTTGTTTGATTAGCACCTAGATATTATGTTTGTTTGTGTAAGGTAAGGTGTCCTCGTGTGCAACTGTGCAATTTGTGACCAGTGTAAACAGATTAGGTTTTCGTGTTTGTTTCTTGTTTGCATAAAAAATTTAAATTGAAAATGGAAATGGCGGGAACTAGTTCCGGTCACACTGACAATCAAACAAATATAAGAAATTGTAAAGATATCGTACATTTTCTAATAAAATATAAATTTAGTCGACTTTCTTACGAAGACCAATTGTTCGTAAAAGATTTAGGGGTTCCTCGTCCAGACCTAAGTAAGACTTTAACCCAACAAGGTAAACCGCCTCGTTCTTTTACTAACAGTTGGTACAGTACATGTAAATGGTTAACGGGTAGTGTAACGTTAAACAAAATGTTTTGTTGGCCATGTGTTTTATTTTCAATTCGGGGTGAAGAAGTTTGGTCAAAATTAGGCTATGACTGCCTGAAAAATGTAGGTCGCTCGGTTGAGAGACATTCAAAATGTCAGGAGCATATTAGATCTACATGTAAATTGCAACTTTTAGGTAAACAAGATATAGTAACCGTCCTAGATTCAGCTCGTCAAGTCGAAATTCAAAGATTTAATGATTCAGTCAGAAAAAATAGAGACATTTTAAAGAGATTAATCCATATTTGTATCTTTTTTTGTAACCAAGAGTTAGCGTTTTGCGGACAAGACGAGGGTAGAGAATTGTTAAATAGAGGGAATTTTAAAGAACTAGTCTCTTTAATGGCAAAAAGGGATGATATTTTAAAATATTTTTTTGATTGTAATTCAGTTTTTTCAGGGACGTCCGAAACAATACAAAACGAATTGATTGATTCCATTGCTGATATTGTAATTCGTAACATAGACTTAGAAATTAATAACTCTTTGTTTTTTGCATGGCAAGTAGATGAAACAACCGACATAACTTGTCATTCACAACTTTCGGTAATTATAAGGTATGTTAAAAACGGGGCCATCGTAGAAAGATTTATGGGGTTTTATGATGTCAGTTCTGGGCGCACTTCTGAGGATTTGTTTAATTTATTAACACAAACATTTGGAAAATTCAGTTTGGAAAACAAATTAATAGCACAAACCTACGACGGTGCTGCAGTTTTGGCGGGCCATTTAAATGATTTGCAAGTTAAAATAAAATCTGTAGCTCCTCAAGCTCTTTTTACACATTGTTATGCTCATTCTTTAAATTTGGTTTTAAGTAATGCGTGTTGTTCAATCCAGCAGGTTAGAATTTTTTTTGCCAATTTGACAGGTTTTTCGTCGTATTTTTCAAAATCTACTAAAAGAACAAATGTGTTAGATACAATTTGCGGTAATGGATTATCTACAACTAGTTGGAATTTTACATCTCTAGTTGTGTCTACTGTACATTCTTACAAAACCCAACTAATTGAAGTTTTTGATCACATCATAAATAATCCAGATTTTGATAATTTATCAATAAAGGAAGCAACTGCCTTGAAAAATAATTTACAAGATTCTTCTTTCATTTTTTGTTTGGAAATTTTCAATTTAATTTTTGAACAGTTAACTAACGTAGTATTTTCAATTTTGCAAAATAAATTTACGGATCCTACGGTCTATTCCCTATTCGTGCAAGGTGTCCTTTCAAAATTAAGAACATTTAGATGTCAAGATCAATATTTTGATAACATTTTTGAAAGTGTTTTTCTAGAGCAGACCAAAGCTTCTAACATAGAAGATTCAAAGCTGCGCTTTAAACAAATTTTTTACGCGATTTTAGACACCACTATCAATCAAATTGAAATTAGATTTGCGAATATGCATAAATTACATTTTTTCGATTTATTAAAAAAAAGTAACTTTCTAAGTTATTCAAGATCATTTCCGCAAGAGTTGTTTAATAATTTATTAAAGCTATATAATTTATTTGATCCCATTCAATTAAAAACCGAACTCTGTGTTTTATACCGTGATAGAGTTCTTGGGGATTCTAAGACTCCTTTTGAGATGTTACAATTTATGACTACCTCCGAACTTAATCTGTGTATGCCAGAATTATTTAAATTAATTTGCCTAATTGTCACTATTCCTGTTACCTCCAACCCAGACAAGAAGATCTTTTCCAATTTGAAACGGGTAAAAACCTATATGCGAAATACAGTCGGACAAGACCGAGGATCCAACATGGCCATAATTTCAATTGAAAAAGTTCTTGTTAAAGAATTGAGTCAAAGCGAACAATTTTACGAACAAATTATTGATAATTTTGCAGATAAGAAGAATCACGAAATACCTTTAGTTTACAAACGTTCCTAAATTTTTTTTGTATACGAGTACATTTCCTTGTTAGAAGTTACATTTTTATATTTATTATAAGAGTTCATTAATTTTTTGTGTTATGTACATTTGTATACATGTATTTTTTATCCTTTTTTGACCTATCCCAAACTATAACCTCTCCCGTCCCAAATTGTTTTTGCGAGTTTATTTTGTTATTTTTGGAATTATGTAGATACTTGTTTTTTTATTTAATTTTTTTGGTATTCCCTATTTCTTTTTTCCAAATTCTTGGCAAAAATACGTAGGTAATCTACTATTATATTACAACTTTAAATGTGATTGGTGTAATAATAACCCACCAGAAAAACCAACTGCTGTTATTTTAGTACCTATATTATTAAACTATCAAAGTTTTGAAACAAATCATACTGGCGTTTTTTATACCCTCAAACTCCTTCCTTACTATGAAAAAAAGCATGAAAGTTGTAACTCGAAAACGAGTTTGAATTCGAAATGAATTTATATAAAAGACCTACTTTATTTTATTTCTGATATCAAATAATACAAAAGAAAATATGACAGAAAACATTATCTACAATTTTTTTCAAGACCTAAAATTACAAAAATTAGTAAAGATTACTAAAGTTCTTATTCGAGTACTAACGAATGTAGTTTGTTAACACATACAAAAAAGTCAGTCACATTCAGATAAATCACTTTCCTTATCTTCAAATTCAGAATTATCAGGAGAGTCTTCGGAGATATTTATCATCAATGTTCAAAACATCTAGCGAAACTTCGGTTTGGTACGTATTTTCAATTACTTTTTCAGTGTGTTACATAGTTTTTCTAATGTTAAGCTGGAATGCTATCGATAACTTAATTCAATGTACTGTTTATGTGCTTTATTTCCTTATCATATTTCCGTTTATGTTTCTGACGGTCTGACCATACCATTTCAATGCAGCATTGAAATGACAATGGTAAGGTGCATGCCAGTTTTAAAATTTGATGTCTACAACTCTGAGCATAATCTAGATGAAACAATTTTTTAGGAAAAATTTTTGCAGACTTCTTCTCACACATTATGTTTCTTCAATGATTGACCGATTTCTTTGGCTAAGTATTTTAAATAACAAGTTGTTTCTTAGTCCATGTTTTTCTAGGAATTTCTTCTTCCAGACGGCATTGTCCATTATTACCTATTAGCGAAGGTTGATCTAAATTTGGAACAAGTTTTGTTTTGAATCAATTTTCAAAAATTTCTGTACACTGTGTCCCAAATTGCTTGTAATTGAAGGGTATCTCTGTAATTTGTAAAGATAGAACTTTGCGGTTTTCGCGAACCTGTGCCACTTTTTCGTAAAACTTTTAATGCCGCAAACAGAACTAAGCTAACTTCTTTTGTTTCTGAGATACAGGGTGAAAACGAAAATTGTCACTTTCTGGGGTGCTGTCATATCTCACACACCGTGTAAGCTAGAAAAAAAATAAAAACTGTTCTAGATAGATATTTTTGCGTAGAATCCAGTGGCGTACTCAAAAAAAATTGATTTGCACCGTTTAAGAGATATGACCTAAACTAGGTCTTTTTTAAATGGAACACCCTGTATTTTTTAGTCTCATTAAATTTGTCTATTTTTTCTCATTAAAATGATGTAAAGAATAGGCACTTTCAAATTTAATAAATGCCCTAAAAAAGCAAAAAACCCTATTATAAGTAAAAAAAATTTAGTTGCCCTTGAAAATCGGGGATATAGAACTGTTTACATGCAAGGAACATGAGACACTATTACATAAAAAAAAATAAGAACGTAAAATATTTTGTTAAGTTTCATTGTTTATTTATATGACCGCTAAAAAAATGTATTTCGCTTTTTGTTTCTTTTTTACTAAGATAAAATAAAAATAATATTAATGCTAAGAGTTTTTAATTTAATATAGTGTCTCATGTTGCTTGTAAACATTTCTTTATCTCCGATTTTCAAGGCCTACTAAAATTTTATTGACTTATAATTGGGGTTTTTGCTGTTTTAGGGCATTTATTAAATTTGAAAGTGCCTATTGTTTACATCATTTTATTGAGAAAAAATAGACAAATTTAATTAGACTTGTGTTGGTGGTAGATGAAAAAGATTTAATGTGGCACCTACAATTTTGTTCATACTCTTGAATATGAAATTTGAATCTAATCCGATAGTCGTTTTTTAGTTATCGTGGATACAGACAGACAGACATCATGGCGAAAATGGTCAAAATGGATTCAGGGGCCCTCAAAACGTGTAAATCCATCAAAATCTCGATGTCGAAAAAATCACAATTACTATACTTTCTTGTTATGTACTTCGTATAAGAAAGTAAAAAGTGGGAAGCGGTTCGAGATACGTGATAGTTCATGCTGGAAATGAAAACGGTTTTGTCAGCTATGCGTCATTGATATTTAAACGCAATAGAAAAACTGGGGACTATCACGATAATACGAATAGGTACAGAAATTTTTGAAAATTGGTACAAAACAAAATTTGTTCCAAATTTAGATCAACCTTCGCTAATAGATAATAATGGACAATGCCGTCTGGAAGAAGAAATTCATAGAACAACATGGACTAAGAAACGACTTGTACAGTGGCTATTTAAAATACTTAGCCAAAGAAATCGATCAATCATTGAAGAAACATAAGGTGTGGGAAGAACTCTGCTAAAATTTTTCCTAAAAAATTGTTTCATCTAGATTATGCTCAGAGTTGTGGACATCAAGTTTTAAAACTGGCATGCACCTTTTACCATTGTCATTTCAATGCAACTGAAATGGTATGGTCAGACCGTCAGAAACAAAAACGGAAATATGATGAGGAAATAAAGCACCTAAACAGGACATGGAATAAAGTTATCGATAGCATTCCAGCTTAACATTGGAAAAACTATGTAACATACAGTGAAAAAGTAATTGAAAATGCGTACCAAACCGAAGTTTTGCTACATGTTTTGAACATTGATTATAAATATCTCCGAAGACTGTCCTGATAATTTTGAATTTGAAGATAAGGAAAATGATTTATCTGAATGTGACTGACTTTTTTTATGTGTTAACAAACTACATTCGTTAGTACTCGAATAAGAACTTTAGTAAACTTTACTAGTTTTGTAATTTTTGGTCTTGAAAAAAATTGTAGATAATGTTTTCTGTCATATTTTCTTTTGTATTATTTGATATCAGAAATAAAATAAAGTAGGTCTGTGATATAAATTCATTTCGAATTCAAACTCGTTTTCGAGTTACAACTTTCATGCTTTTTACTTTATTAAGTATACGAAGTATAAGGAAGTACCTATAGTAATCGTGATTTTTTTCGACTTCGAGATTTTGATGGATTTACACGTTTTGAGGGACCCTGAATCCATTTTGACCATTTTCGCCATGATGTCTGTCTGCCTGTCTCTATGCACCATAACTCAAAAACGAGTTATCGGATTTGATTCAAATTTCATATTTAAGAGTTTGAACAAAAACAATGTTTTTCATCTAGCACCAGAACAAGTGACACTTACCTGAAGACATTTTTAGGTTTTTTGGGAATATCTTGAAAAATAAACAATTTATGAGATTTTTTTATTCTTTAACATTGATTTAGAATTCAATTTTGAACAAATTTTGTTTGAACTTTTTTTTGAAATTACGTCAAAAAAATTTCAAAAAAATAAAACACTAATTTTTGTCGTGAAATTCGGTTATAATGAGTGGGCCAAGGACAAATTTATGCGTATTGCAATAAGTGCGAGAGAGACTTCCAAAATTTATTTGAAAATTGCTGGAAATTGAAACACGATTTTTACAAGAAATTTAACTTACTTAATTTCTTTAGGAAGAGTAATGGTACTATCCGTATAAGAAAGTCATGTGTTGGACACATCAGATATTTTTTCATAGGAAGGAAGGAGTTTGAGGGTATAAAAAACGCCAGTATGATTTGTGGTCAAAACTTTGATAGTTTAATAATATAGGTACTAAAATAACAGCAGTTGGTTTTTCTGGTGGGTTATTATCGCACCAATCACATTTAAAGTTGGAATATAATAGTAGATTACGTATTTTTGCCAAGAAAGGGGCATTTGGAAAAAAGAAATAGGGAATACCAAAAAAATTAAATAAAAAACAAGTACATACATAATTCCAAAAATAAACTAAAAAATCATTCCAAAAATAACAAAATAAACTCGCAAAAACAATTTGGGACGGGAGAGGTTATAGTTTGGGATTAGGTCAAAAAGGATAAAAAATACATGTATACAAATGTACATTACAAAAAAAATTAATGAACTCTTATAATCAAAATAAAAATGTAACGCTAATAAGGAAATGTACTCGTATGCAAAAAAATTTAGGAACGTTTGTAAACTAAAGGTATTCCGTGATTCTTCTTATCTGCAAAATTATCAATAATTTGTTCGTAAAATTGTTCGCTTTGACTCAATTCTTTAACAAGAACTTTTTCAATTGATATTATGGCCATGTTGGAAACTCGGTCTTGTCCGACTGTATTTCGCATATAGGTTTTTACCCGTTTCAAGCTGGAAAAGATTTTCTTGTCTGGGTTGGAGGTAACAGGAATAGTGACAATTAGGCAAATTAATTTAAATAATTCCGGCATACACAGATTAAGTTCGGAGGTAGTCATAAATTGTAACATCTCAAAAGGAGTCTTAGAATCCCCAAGAACTCTATCACGGTATAAAACACAGAGTTCGGTTTTTAATTGAATGGGATCAAATAAATTATATAGCTTTAATAAATTATTAAACAACTCTTGCGGAAATGATCTTGAATAATTTAGAAAGTTACTTTTTTTTAATAAATCGAAAAAATGTAATTTATGCATATTCGCAAATCTAATTTCAATTTGATTGATAGTGGTGTCTAAAATCGCATAAAAAATTTGTTTAAAGCGCAGCTTTGAATCTTCTATGTTAGAAGCTTTGGTCTGCTCTAGAAAAACACTTTCAAAAATGTTATCAAAATATTGATCTTGACATCTAAATGTTCTTAATTTTGAAAGGACACCTTGCACGAATAGGGAATAGACCGTAGGATCCGTAAATTTATTTTGCAAAATTGAAAATACTACGTTAGTTAACTGTTCAAAAATTAAATTGAAAATTTCCAAACAAAAAATGAAAGAAGAATCTTGTAAATTATTTTTCAAGGCAGTTGCTTCCTTTATTGATAAATTATCAAAATCTGGATTATTTATGATGTGATCAAAAACTTCAATTAGTTGGGTTTTGTAAGAATGTACAGTAGACACAACTAGAGATGTAAAATTCCAACTAGTTGTAGATAATCCATTACCGCAAATTGTATCTAACACATTTGTTCTTTTAGTAGATTTTGAAAAATACGACGAAAAACCTGTCAAATTGGCAAAAAAAATTCTAACCTGCTGGATTGAACAACACGCATTACTTAAAACCAAATTTAAAGAATGAGCATAACAATGTGTAAAAAGAGCTTGAGGAGCTACAGATTTTATTTTAACTTGCAAATCATTTAAATGGCCCGCCAAAACTGCAGCACCGTCGTAGGTTTGTGCTATTAATTTGTTTTCCAAACTGAATTTTCCAAATGTTTGTGTTAATAAATTAAACAAATCCTCAGAAGTGCGCCCAGAACTGACATCATAAAACCCCATAAATCTTTCTACGATGGCCCCGTTTTTAACATACCTTATAATTACCGAAAGTTGTGAATGACAAGTTATGTCGGTTGTTTCATCTACTTGCCATGCAAAAAACAAAGAGTTATTAATTTCTAAGTCTATGTTACGAATTACAATATCAGCAATGGAATCAATCAATTCGTTTTGTATTGTTTCGGACGTCCCTGAAAAAACTGAATTACAATCAAAAAAATATTTTAAAATATCATCCCTTTTTGCCATTAAAGAGACTAGTTCTTTAAAATTCCCTCTATTTAACAATTCTCTACCCTCGTCTTGTCCGCAAAACGCTAACTCTTGGTTACAAAAAAAGATACAAATATCGATTAATCTTTTTAAAATGTCTCTATTTTTTCTGACTGAATCATTAAATCTTTGAATTTCGACTTGACGAGCTGAATCTAGGACGGTTACTATATCTTGTTTACCTAAAAGTTGCAATTTACATGTAGATCTAATATGCTCCTGACATTTTGAATGTCTCTCAATCGAGCGACCTACATTTTTCAGGCAGTCATAGCCAAATTTTGACCAAACTTCTTCACCCCGAATTGAAAATAAAACACATGGCCAACAAAACATTTTGTTTAACGTTACACTACCCGTTAACCATTTACATTTACTGTACCAACTGTTAGTAAAAGAACGAGGCGGTTTACCCTGTTGGGTTAAAGTCTTACTTAGGTCTGGACGGGGAACCCCTAAATCTTTTACGAACAATTGGTCTTCGTAAGAAAGTCGACTAAATTTATATTTTATTAGAAACTGTACGATATCTTTACAATTTCTTATATTCGTTTGATTGTTAGTGTGACCGGAACTAGTTCCCGCCATTTCCATTTTCAATTCAAAATTTTGATGCAAACAAGAAACAAACACGGAAACCTAATCTGTTTACACTCGTCACAAATTGCAGTTGCACACGGGGACACCTTACCTTACACAAACAAACATAATATCTAGGTGCTAATCAAACAAATGTTAAAACAAAAACGTAGATTCAGTAACACGTGTTGTCAGTTTCGAGTGTAATGAGCTGATGAGACGAGAATTCACCACAATTTCGTGTTTAAAGACGAAGGGCGTGGTTGCCTCCGACGTGAACAAATGCAAGCAACAAGTAGTAAGTACGTAAGTACATAAGTACATGTCTTAATTAAAAACGTAGATTTCGTATACTATGGATTAAGGTTATGATCCGTATACCAACCAAGTCAGTCGAATCCAATCTCGTATATCTTAGTTTGTGTCTGTCGAACTGAAAAAGCAACAAAAGCAAGTTGTACAGGAACACTATTATCCTGAAAAAAGTGTCTTTTACTTACCACTTTTCTTTTGGCCAATCACTTACACGGCAACAGATTTTAAAAGATTAAAGGACAAACCGTTCCGGTTCGAGCGGTTGGTAACTCTAAATAACTGTAGCTGTATGGCTTGTTTAGAGAGAGACTAACGACTAGCCATTTTAAAAACATCTGTCGGGTGCATGCATAGAATATCTACTACTGGTGGAGGGCTGGAGGGCGGCCGGCGGAGGCTTGTCTCCGCCAGGCTAGATCTACGTCACATCAAGTGCCAGAGCGCAAACGTGAGTACGAGAGCAGCACAGTCACACGAAATCTGAGTACCTGCACCGTCACATTGCCACTAGCATAGTGGGTTGCATATACCTAGGTACGTTTCATGTTCAATGCATAATCAAGTACAGTGTCGCCACGGAAAATGGGACGTTTTGAGGTACTTTGGCGAGGATTTTGGCCATTTTCTAGTGGCGTAGAGCGTTATTAGATGCTCGTTATTTGCATTCTCTAGTTTTTTCCTACCCGTTGTAAATAGTAAGGGCCAGTTGTATAAAAATTTAATCCCGAGATAATCCTCCAAAAAGGATAAACTGTCATAGAAACGATTGTTGATTACAATTGTCACTATATATATTTTGGAGGATAAAAATTTAACACCGCGATTAAATTTTTATACAACCGGCCCTAAGTTACCTATACGAAACAGATTTTGGTTTCCAAAAGCTTTCTTGATATTTTGAGAGCTGATGCTTTATACAGGGTGTCTCAATTTCGATGGGAATGGGGGTTTCACCCATTTCTAGGCGAGATAGAAAAAAATGGTTTTCGCAGTACTGTGCTCGATTTTTAAGAAAAATCTATTGGTAAAAACCACATCTTGATATCTCTAACCGTTATTAAGAGTGTCATAACTTTTTTGTTTATTAAAATTTTAAATCTGTAAAGTGTTTCTTGTAGTAGTTTTTCACGTAGAATAATGTGCACTAGAAATTTTTGTTCTAGGTTCAATACATTTCGAGTTATTACATCTAACTTTCTTATTTTAAATGCAAACCATAGTTGGCTATGCCATTAAAAAATTGCTTATTTTTTTTATATTTTCAAAAATATATATCTTGGTATACTTATTTTTATATCTCACTGAATTATACGTTTTTATATTTTTAAATTCGTAAATTAAATGTTTTGAATATTATTAGTAGGCGTTGTTAAAGAAAAATATATCAATGAACCAACGTCGAATGGTAACAACACAGCCAAGTTAATATTAATCAACATAAACTTAAGATTTTACATTTTTTTATAGTAATCATTTTAGTAAATTATAAACATGTTAAACAAATAATTGTTTAATTTAAATATTCAAATTGCTGCCGATAATGTTGTATTATGCTGCAATACAACATTATCACGTTAAAAATCTGATTTAGTTTTATATTTCTAATTATTTGCAATCTGCCTCACTCTATGCTCAATTTCTTCCTTTATGTTCGATTTATTTAAAAAAAATATCTGATGTGCCCAACACATGACTTTCTTATACTTACGGATAGTATCACAATAATTATTTTTCCTAAATAAATTAAGTTAAATTTCTTGTAAAAAAAGGTTTGTTTCCAACAATTTTCAAATAGTCTCTGTCGCACTTATTGCAATACGCATAAATCTGTCCTTGTCCCACTCATTATAACCGAATTTTACGACAAAAATGTGTTTTATTTTAGATTTTTGACCTATTACTCACTTAAAAAAATCTCCCGATATGAAATTACATTTATTTATTCATTATTATTGTTTTCGGTGCCATAGAAACCAGTAAAATAAAAAAAAAACTAATGGTCCGTTCCTTCTGGGATTCGAACCCGGGACCTTCCGTTTGGCAGCCATATAATGAAACACATGGTCTACCTCGACCATCGAATTCAACTATCAACGCGCGCTATGAGAAATATAAAGTGTTTTAAGAATATCTATTTTTTTTTTTTTGACGTAATTTCAAAAAAAAGTTCAAACAAAATTTGTTCAAAATTCAATTCTAAATCAATGTTAAAGAATAAAAAAATCTCATAAATTGTTCTAATCCTATACTTTAATTGATTTATTAGACATTTACTACCTGTACTGTAATGAAATTCATTACGATACAGATTTATCATTACGATACAAGTTTATAACCAATAGAAATGCAACATTATAGCAATATTCTGTCAATATCAAATATTGCCATGAACATCTGACATATCTAAAATTTTAATATTGACAGTTAATTTTGAATTTTTGAGATTTCTGAGTTTATCACAAAGTTGCCATAATATTTATTTTCTTTTTAATTGACTAGTCGTAGAAAAAATAGTGTATGCAACTCACATTTAAAGGCTATTAAGACACTCGTATTCATTACGACACTCACCTGCGGCTCGTGTCTTAATAGCTATCATTAACTGCTCATTGATTTACTATAAATTATAAAAATGTAGTTAATACTCTTTATTCTTAAAATTCACCAAACAAACATTGGAAATTTTGAAATAATTCAGCGATTTCAAAACTAAAATTTTTACAATTATTTCTAAAGTTATTTCTTGATAAACTTAAAAATGGCATGTATGCACTAAATATTGGATCTTTGATCTCATGAAAAGAGAGATTACAAATTTTGATATATTTCAAAAAAAATTGCTAAAAATATGAACTATTTTAGGTGTGCAACTTTATATAACTTCATATATTAGGATTATTTTCAGCAGACATGTACGTGTCTTGAGAGCGAGAGAGATGGAGAGCAAGAAACAATGTGACGTGTATGCCTTCTGAAAATAATGTTGGTATATCTAGTTTGCAAAAATCAAATACACAGAAAAATGGAGATTATGATAGAATATTTCATTTTAGAAGAAATTTAACTTATGAGCCTGGCCTAACCTAATTTATTAGATCTTTTAAAATTAACTGGAAAAAATATTTTCTCATAAAAATTTTAGTATAACAAAATTTCCTCTGTAAAAGCTAATTTTTTCGGAGCTTCCTGAGGTGCTGCTTAAAATAAGTATGTATTATATTACACACAGATTTCGCTATCTTGACAAATTTTTTAAAATATTTTAGGCCTCCCTTCGAATTTTTATCCAATTCATATTTTTAAAGTGTTAAACTAGAAAATTTAAGCACAAATATAACTCAAATACAACAAGAACCTTTGAAAAACTCACAAATTACAAAGGGGTTAATGAGTTAATGACCATCATAGAAGAAGTTATGTGCAATTTATGCAGTTTCCCAGAATTGATGGGTTAAAGATGAATGTAGGTAGATAAATCCTAAGAAAAAAATGAAGCTTGTATCTATACTATCTGATTTTTACTTTGTCTTATTGTTACTTAGAGTAATAATTATTAACATCAGTGAATTTCCCAAATTGCAAGAATCACATGAAAAAATCGGATAAGTATAAAAAAAGCACTTTAGGCAATGCAACAGAGAAAAAGTAGAATGTCAAAAGAAAAGCATCAAGAGCTACAAAGAGAGAAAAAAGTATACATAATAATGCAAGAACCCTCTTAGATTTTGGAAAGGGAATCGAAATCTACAAAGAAACCAAGTAGAATGTAGAAACAGTGATTTTCCAAAAAATAATACAGATAACGTTGTAATTTTATTTTCCTATAAAATTATCTTAAAAATAAATCTTATTTTTTAAAATAATAGTGTGTTTGATCTTAAATATCTGATGTGCCCAACACATGAGTTTCTTATACATTGCCATGATACAGTTTTAATCTTTGGAAAATACTGAAAGGGTAGCCAATAATCACATGCAGTCGACATTCAATACGTTATTAATATAAAATCACATTTATTTAATTATTATTATTGTTTTCGGTACCATAGAAACCAGTAAAATACAAAAAAATAAAAAATAATGGTCCTTCTGGAATTCGAACCCGCGACCTTCCGTTTGGCAGCCAAGCTACAAACTCACCAGTCTATCTACTAGTCGGATTCAACGCGCACTATGAGAAATATAAGTGTTTTAAGAGTATCTCGTTTTTTTGAAAGTTTTTTGACGGAATTTCAAAAAAAAGTTCAAGCAAAATTTGTTCAAAATTCAATTCTAAATCAATGTTAAAAAATAAAATATCTGATGTGCTCAACACATGACTTTCTTATACAGATAGTATCACAATAATTACTTTTCCTAAAGAAATTAAGTTAAATTTCTTGTAAAAATTTTGAGGGTTTCCAGCAATTTTCAAATAGTCTCTGTCGCACTTATAGCAATATGCATAAATCTGTCCTTGTCCCACTCATTATAGCCGAATTTTACGACAAAAATGTGTTTTATTTTAGATTTTTGACCTATTACTCACTTAAAAAAATCTCCCGGTATGAAATTACATTTATTTATTCATTATTATTGTTTTCGGTACCACAGAAACCTGTAACTAAAAAAAAAACTAATGGTCCGTCCTTCTGGGATTCGAACCCGGGACCTTCCGTTTGGCAGCCATATAATGAGACACATGTCTACTTCGACCGTCGGATTCAACTATCAACGCGCGCTATGAGAAATATAAAGTGTTTTAAGAATATCTAGTTTTTTTGAAATTTTTTTGACGGAATTTCCAAAAAAAGTTCAAACAAAATTTGTTCAAAATTCAATTCTAAATCAATGTTAAAGAATAAAAAATCTCATAAATTGTTTATTTTTCAAGATATTCCTAAAAAACCTAAAAATGTCTTCAGGTAACTACGAGGGTAAGTACCACTTGTGTTGGTGCTAGATGAAAAAGATTTAATGTGGCAACCAAAAATTTGTTCAAACTCTTAAATATGAAATTTGAATCAAATCCGATAAGTCGTTTTTGAGTTATGGTGGATACAGACAGACACACACAGACAGACATCATGGCGAAAATGGTCAGAATGGATTCAGGGGCCCTCAAAACGTGTAAATTCATCAAAATCTCGAAGTCGAAAAAAATTACGATTACTATACTTCCTTATACTGCGTATAAGAAAGTGAAAATATATTGTCCTTGCCAAAAGTCTGTGTTCAACAGAACGGACAATAACTTGAACATATAAGTCAACAAATTCGTACTATAATGTGTTTCAATTGTTTATTTATTAGTTCTCCTTCAGTTATATATTTTGTGTTTCTGTTTATTTATTGTTGATTTTTTACCTGTTAAATTTGATATATTTTGAATATTGTTGATAAATGGCTTTTACTATTTGACGCTGGTTCATTGATATAACATTTTCTTTAACAACGCCTACTAATAATATTCAAAACATTTAATTTACGAATTTAAAAATATAAAAACGTATAATTCAGTGAGATATAAAAATACGTATACCAAGACATATATTTTTGAAAATATAAAAAATAAGGAATTTTTTAATGGTATAGCCAACTATGGTTTGCATTTAAAATAAGAAAGTTAGGTGTAATAACTCGAAATGTATTGAACCTAGAACAAAAATTTCTAGTGCACATTATTCTACGTGAAACACTACTACAACAAACACTTTACAGATTTAAAATATTTTAATAAACAAAAAAGTTATGACACTTTTTAAAAATCGGCCAAATGTCACTTTTTAAAGATATCTTGATAACGGTTAGAGATATCAAGATGTGGTTTTTACCAATCGATTTTTCTTAAAAATCGAGCACAGTGTTGCGAAAACCATTTTTTTCTATCTCGCCTAGAAATGGGTGAAACCCCCCATTCCCATCGAAATTGAGACACCCTGTACTCTACAAATTTTATAATAGATCTTTTTTGCATGACCGCAAATCATACGGAGATATTCGCAAACCTATACAGGGTGTTTCTTAATGACATTATGAAGAAAAGTTCATATGAACATATGTCCGCATGACTTAAATTTTTTGCTACATAGTGTTGAAGTTTGATTTTTTATGAGTTATTTTTTATCATTACCCCAGAAAGGACTTTAGCTATTCTTTTCAATTTTGATATGTGTTAAGAGAATGTAAAACCACATATTTTAGTTAGAAAAGACTTTTGACCCAGTGTTTATACAGGATGTATATACAGGGTGTCTCACGGTTGTGGCCTATTAGAGGTATTGAGAGAACCAAAAGAGATAGAGAGCTGAAATTTTGCATACGGGCCTAGCTCCATATAATCTATCAACTGAAAATATTTTCAAGACGGCGGCACTTCCGGTTATACCGGAAGTTGATACCAACTTCGTTATTTTAAATGGGATACCCTGTATTTATATTTTTTTTCTAATTTCCCACGAAATTCTGAGACTTTTAACATAAAAAATTCTATACCTAATTTTTACCGTTTTCGAGAAAAAAAGAATAATATCTAAACTTTTTACAAATAATCAAGTCTCACTTAAAATGTACCTAATATCTTCGTTAAAAGTGAAGATAAGAAACTGAAATTTTCACAGTAGTGTTATAGGACTGTGGAGCTTCTGTCCATGGCAAATTATTTCAAAATTATTATGTATTTTTAATTCATAACATTTCGTTCTTTAAAAAAATAAAAAAGACTCATTTTTCTTAAATTATTCTACATCATTCGATAGAGCGTGAAAATCTCTATCTATTCATATCAGGTGTTTCTATACCTAACTTTAACTGTTTTCTAGTTATTTGATATTTTATAAGTTAGTTAGATATCATTATTAAAAAATAGAATAGTAAGCTCTGATTTAGAAAATAATAGACAAGATTGGTTGTCAACATAACATGTGGGGGCCTGCATGTTACTGATGAAACTTTAAAAAATGATCTGATGATGATTGCACAAGAACGAAACGTCGTATGGAAAAATGTAAACGCCATTTTCTAGAACATAAAAAATGCTACTTAAAACGATGAAAAAAATCCAGGACCGTATTTAAAAAACTGACTTGATGATGTCAGCGCAAAAACGAAACGTCGCATGAGGAAAATTTTAACGTCAAATTTATAAAGCACAAAAAGTGTCCACGACAAAGTGCTTTTAGTTTTTCGATATCTTGAAAAATAAGAGCAGAAAAAAGTAAAAACGAAAAGTCGAAAATTTGGTTTTTTCAAAAAATCTCCAGAACTACAAAAGATATTTTCGATTTCTTAACGGCTTATTATTGGCCACATTATTACACAACGTTGCCCCAATTTAACCAAAGCTGTATGTCTTACCGTTTCTGAGATCCCTGTAGTGAGAAGCGAATTTGAAACCGCCTGTACATATCCGGCAATATTAGGCGCAGTTCTTTTGCCGGACGCCTATGGACCATTTAAGACAATTAAAGTAGGTACTCATGAGCGAATATACCTCTTTGTTATTTTTGTAGCGTCAGCCTGCTTCCCCATGCATCCGTAAGTACGGATCCGTATCAAACACGTGATCAGCATAAACCAATAGACAAGAACTGCTATGCTTGTCTATTGGCTTATGTTGATCACATGGTTGATACGGATCCGTATTTACGGATGCATGGGGAAGCAGGCTCAGGGTTGGGATTGGTGGTTCTGATTTTGTAACAGATAGAGAGAGTAGACATATTAGTAGATTTTTTGTGATAGACTGTGATAGACTTACTTTTTAGTGATGTTTAGTTTTATACCAAATAAACTTTCCTAAATAAATCGATGTCAAAAGGTGCTACTGGTAATTTGTTATGTTACAAGTTCACAGAAGTTAGCTATTTGAACAATTGTTTCCCGCCGCGCATGTTGTTTGTAGTTTTTGCTTAAATGGAAAGGGTCCATTACATACATAGGTTTATTCAGGTAATTATCATATTCGTGTCTTAATAGCTATCATTGCATAATACACTAATTTCAAACGTCGTAAAAAAAATTTATGTACGACTGCATTATAAAGTACTGTTTATGACGTACTTTTGCGTGCGTAAAGTGGCTCTTTATACACTAGTGTATAATGACACTTTATTTTACTATTATTGTAAAATATCAATATATCAGCTGTCAATGTCACAATAAATACTGTCAGAATGAATTTATTACTGTCATTTATAATTTTTCTAAATAATTAAAAGGTAATTTTCGCAGTTGAACATAAAGCTTTGTATGGAACTCGTATATAATCTGACTTTATTGACTCGTCCTATTTATTAGCCTCGCTCGCAAGCTCGCTCTGCCATAAACCAGACTCGTCAATAAAGTCATAGATTATATATGTACTTGTTGCATAAACTACTATTGTATGCCATTTATGTCTATGAGTGATTTTTTATAAAAGATCTAACATTTGTTTTCCATTTTATTCAAAACATTTTGCAATAGAAAGAAATTTAAAATTTATTAGATTTGTTTTTCGTGATAACCTTACCAAAAACTTATTTAATATAGTGGAACATCCGTGGAATAATTTTTTTAAGGATTTATTCATCGATATCTAAACAGGATGAAATAAAACAAAATTTGTATAAATATAAAATGTATGTTATATTTTTAACAACAATTCACTACATAACGTAGTACAATAATGATAAAACTTAAGGTGAAGAACCAATCTAGTCTGCAACTTACTAGTGTAAGGTACACCAACATGAACATGAAGAGGTGTGCTACGAGCGTAAGTCTTCTCACACCTGTAAAATATGTTCAATAAATTAAAGGGTAAATTTGGCAAATGTGTACCTACCGGAGCGATTTTTAAAAAATTTTGGGTTTATCTTGTTAATTAAGATCTCCTGATTATTAAAATACTATAAATAAGCGGTGGTGTCCAATATTTCAAAAGTTTTAATTTGAAAACTTGAAACATGCAATGCAGTGAGTGCATTTTTAGTGAATAAAAGTTGATAAAACTGTTTAATTTACACTTCCAAACATTGGATGTTTCAAGTTTTCAAACTGCTATAACTTTGAAAATATTGAAGACCGCCGCCATAATCAGGAGATTCTAATTAGCAGGGTGATTTAATTTTTTTTTCCAAAATCGCTCCGGTACACATCCGCCAAATTTTCCAATTAGAGTTATATCTTCTGAGAATTCATCTTAACTCGACTTTATTCCTGTTTTAGAATCGCCGCGTTTGTATAAAATTAAGGGAACAAATTAAATGCTCTTTATTTTATTCGCATTGCAGAATAGTAAGTATACATTAAAAAATTAGTTTTGTAAAACTTATATAGCAAAATTTACCAGAACTTGCGTGCACGTCATTTATTATTTTTATTTATTTATTTTTTATTCATTTAAATTATACTTCTAAAACGATCATCGACGATCGATAAGGTGCTGTTTTTGTTCGGTTTTGTTTTAAAACAAATAAAATAGATATTTATTCTATTAGGAGTATAAGCGAAACTTTTATGTGACGAAGTATGGAGGTGTAAGCGCCGAGCGGAGCGAGGAGAATTAACTCCATACGGAGTCACATAAAAGTGCTTATACTCCGAATAAAATACAATATTTTATTTTCAAATGGAATCATTCTAATCGTAATATGACAATCAATTTAATAAGTAATTTTGCAACTGTCATGCAACTGTCATACATTTTTGCAGATAATGATATAACTTATACTCCGCCGGAGTATAAGTCCTACTTATACGCCGCTCAAGAGTGGTGTCATAGAAATGAAACTTATACCTTGCCTACTCAGTCTTATAACACCATGTTATACGCCGTTTGAAAATAAAGAATATTTTTTGAATGATCCCTTATCGATAAATGGGATGAAATCAGCAATCCCTGTTTAATTTTTTTATTGAAACTCTTTAACGGACCCGAATTTTGTCATATAAAAAATTGTTCTGAAAAGCTAGATTCATTTAGAAAGTATTTTGTCTCTTTCATTGGTTTCATAGAATTGATACTTTTTAAATAATAAAGCCTGCTGGCCATTTTCCAATAATTTCCAAAATAACCATGTGGATCGGAACAATTTTATTTTTTTATTTATAAACTGTCAGTTCTACGAAAAAATGAGACAAAATACTTTCTAAATGAATCTAGCTTTCCAGAGGAATTTT
This sequence comes from Pediacus dermestoides, assembly GCA_963942485.1. Classification (NCBI taxonomy): domain Eukaryota; kingdom Metazoa; phylum Arthropoda; class Insecta; order Coleoptera; family Cucujidae; genus Pediacus; species Pediacus dermestoides. Next base: position 10,151,732 of record OZ012632.1, on the reverse strand, counting down.
ATAGGTATATGACAAAATTCGGGTTTGTTAAAGAATTTCAATAAAAAAATTAAAGAGGGGTTGCGGTTTTCGCCCTTTTTATCGATAAGGGATTATTCAAAAAATATTCTTTAGAAGCGTTTCCATTAGTAAAAAATCCCTACTAAAGTTCATTTTTTTATCTTTATCCAAATTTGAGAAAAAAATTAAAAACCTAATTTTAGCCTCCATCTTTGGAGGGGCGTAACTATTTAACGAAACGTTTCTTATTTTGAGGTCCTGAATTCAGATTTTAAGTTTGTCCAGTTAATCCTGAAACACCCTGTATAATAAACTATTTCAAAAATGTAGCATAATACTGAGGACTCCGTGACTAGACCACTCTATACATTGTAGCTATTTTCTTATCTCTAATCCACTTATAGGATTCTACTAAAAACATTCAAAATCAAATTAAACCAATATACCTCTTATCACTTCTAGTGGTATGCAATTTCGTTGAACAATCTGTGGAGCGTTTTTATATTCTCGTTCAAGAGATTCTTCCAAACGCAACTGTTTGCACAGCGTCAATTCCACTGGTCCTTGAGGGGTCAAATCACTTTCGCTGCTCAGATTATAAACCAGCAAAACTTGCTTAGAATCTTTTCTAGGCACAACCAACATACTCAACTGATCGTTGATACTGCAAATCTAATTTGTTTAAATTGTACAGACACTTTTTGTTTTCTTACGTAGTAATAATTGAATGACTGAATTTAAAACAGTTAGTCCCATCGGCTAATTTACAATTTTCATTGGGGAGTTTGATTTCCTTAAGCACATCCGTCATCTGAAGTGTTGTCATATCGTCAATACTTATTCCTGAACTAAAATGGATACATTTTGGTTAAACATAAACAACTTGCCTATATTTGATAATTTAAAATAAGGTAAATTTGAATTTTGTCAAAGATTAGCCGAGTAGCTAAGGAAAAAATTTAAATAACTGATTGCAAAAATGTTACATGTCCGTCGACATTATAATTTCGAAAAAAAATACCAGTTACTGACCTGGACTTTTTGTACACTCATAATCTGTATACTAATTTCTGTGTAGGTACAGGGTGTCCCATTTTCGACACTCTTAGGGGGAGGGCAATTGACGTTATTATCAAAGATAGAGTGTTGCGGTTTTCACCTTTTTTACGAAACGAAAGATTCCGGGGTAAAGTTTGTCATGGCTCTCTTAGTTTTTAATCTACAGAGTGATTCTCAAAATCTTTGTTTTTTAGACACCCCTCGTATTTCCGTTATGCGTCTACTTATCAAAAAAGTGAAAACTGATCTTGATAGAGTTTTTTACGTAGAATTCAGTGGCGTAGGCAGTTTTTGTGTAATAGGTTTAGTTTTAGAGATATTGCCCAAACTTATGTTTTTTTTAATGGGACGCCCTATATATTATCTTTTATATTGATTAAGCAAAATTTGGGCTTTCCGAAAATATATAATATTTAATATTTGTTTTGAAAAACAAGCTCAAAATTCGATATTTTTAATAATTTGCTTTATTTATAACAGTAGGCCATGGCTAGTTTATTAGATACAAATGCAAAATTTGACAGATTTGTCAGATTTCCATTATTGATGAAATATTTTTGTGACGTAGGTGTTTTTATTTTACTTTTAATTTTTTATTTCAATGGCCGTTTATAATATCTAATTATGAGAAGTATTATATTGTTGGTATGTTTTATAATTAAATTAATTAAAATTATCTTTTCAAGTGTTTAGCTTTAGAATAATTACGCATATTGTCAAATTTTGCATTTGTTTCTAAAAAATTAGCCATGGCCTACTGTTATAAATAAAGAAATTATTAAAAATATCGAATTTTGAGCTTGTTTTTCAAATAAAATATTAAGTATTGTATATTTTTGGAAAGCCCAAATTTTGCTTAATCAATATAAAAGATAATATACAGGGTGATTTTTTTAAGGCGCCCATTAGAAAATTTTCTACTTCTAGTTGAGCTAGGGATCTGAAATTTGGAACCTAGGCATAATAGACAATTGCGAGTCAAAGTGAAATGTTTCCAAGATGTCGGCACTTTCGAAAATGGTGGAAGCAGACGCCATCTTTGCTTTTTTAAATGGCAATCCAGAATTTTTATTTCATATTTGGATTCGGCATTTCATTCTGAGTACAATGAACCAAGGTGGTCATTACTTATCTGTCATAATCAATGACATATGTCAATTTTTCTCTCAAATTTTTCAAAATCAAGGGTTAATTAAAAAATTCATATCTCATGAACCGTAAAAGATAAGTTAATGAATTTTTTTTAATCGATTCTCTAAATTTCGAGGAATCTTTCTAGCAGTAACCCATGTCTAAGCGAGGTTTCCTGCGATTGCTACGATTTTCTGAACTTGAGAATCACAAAATGTTGAAAACTCAATTTTTTCAAATGGCACCTACCTATTCTTAAGTCACCATTGGATGTAAAATCGAATTTTAAGGGGAATTATACTAGCATGTTCTATACCTAACTCGTATCGTTTTGGAATTATTTGCATTTTTTATGTAAAAAGGTAGGTATTTATTTATTTCCATAATTTTTCAAATTCATAAGTAGGCTATAAACAAAAACAATTGATGTTGCTATCAACAACAATAAAATAAATGTCAAAATCAGTGCCAGTTCTGTTGTTTGATAGCTAACAAAAAGATCCAAATGAAATAAGAAGAGCTACTGGTGCTGTTGTACACAGACTCACAATTAAATGTCTGCAGCAGAAGGGGGGCATATTGAAAATATTTTGTAGATATATTGCATTCAAAACGTTGATTGAATTACATTTTTTGTTAAATGTTAATTGTTATTGTTCATAGACTACTTATGAATTTCAAAAAATCTACTTTTTACTCAAAAAATGCAAATAATTCCAAAACGATACGAGTTAGGTATAGAACATGCTAGTATAATTCCCCTTAAAATTCGATTTTACATCCAATGGTGACATAAGAATAGGTAGGTGCTATTTGAAAAAATTGAGTTTTCAACATTTTGTGATTCTCAAGTTCAGAAAATCGTAGCAATCGCAGGAAATCTCGCTTAGACATGGGTTAGTAGATGCATAACGGAAATACGAGGGGTGTCTAAAAAACAAAGAGAGCCATGACAAATTTGTCCCCGGAATCTTTCGTTGCGTAAAAAAGTAGGATAGGAAGGTGAAAACCGCAACACTCTATCTTTGATAATAACGCCAATACCCCCCAAAAGTGTCGAAAATGGAAACCCTGCAGGTACACAAATGTATGGTGTCATGAAGCATATGCAATTCTTGCATCACAATACAAAGTATGAATCATAAGGAATCGAATTCGTACCTTTTCGGCAATCAGCGATTCAATTATGCGGTTTGTGACTAAAATATGCGCCCTCACCCAGCGACTAATGAAAAGCATTCTCAAGATTTTCAAAAAGAGTGCTAGAAAAAATTTCCTAAGATTTATTCTTTATGGGGAACAAAGTTTATTGTCAATCTTGTAGTAAGGTTTTTATGAAGAAATCAAGAAAATTATAACACCCGTAATAGGTTTTTGTTATAAGTTTTTTAAATTAAACATGGAACCCAAATTTTTAAAACACATATCTTGAGCTTTATTCACAAACCAGTAGAAATGTTTTCGGATTTTAGTGACAATTTGAATTATTATTAAAACTTACCAAGCCTTACCAATTTCTTTAAATTATAAAATCCAGGAAAAGTTTACTAATGATTCAAAAATTAAAAAAAAGCTGTACGTTAAGGACTTTAGGTCCGTGCCTGTACTGTATATTTACCTATTGCTTTCCAACTTAAACACATCCACCATCTTCGCACTGGTACCAGACAGATAAAATCCACAACTACTAAATGATACAGTCCTATAATTTATAAGTCGGTCTCGTCTAAACTCAAACAGCTCAAAGCCATCCATAACAGAGAACACTCTAATAACGGTAAGTGTTAGCGGAGAAGTTGCTATCTTGGTGCCATCTGGACTGAATGCCAAAGCTGTCACAGCTCTTTGATTATGGGCGTTGATTATTATTTTAGAACGCTGAAAATTTTTAAGTTAGTAAAATAAATGACTATTAAAAATGGAGATATGTACAGGGTGGTCCAGTTACGGTATCCTCGTTTTATATAGAAGTTGGACAGTCTATAGCAATCTACATTTTTGAAAAAATATTACTTATACAGGATGAGTCATTTTCATGTGGCGATATAAAGTTGCATTTTTTTAAATGGAACACCCTGTGTTTTACCCCAAATTATGATTTGTCATCCAATTTACGATAAAAAATATATAATAATATAATATGCCTATTATTGATAGTTTCCAAGATATTCGAGAAAATATTTTGAAAAATAATATTGTATTATGTGGGTGTAGCTTCCACCAGGTGTGTTAGAGTAAGCTATTTTATTTGTTTCAATTTCAAAACTACTCAACTAAAACATATTCTTTATTTAGTTAGTTTATAATAAAAAACAAAATATTTAATAAAATTTAACTATTTTCCAATGCCTACCTGACAGAGCATTATTATTAGCTTCTAGGTCTACTCTATAAAATAATAGTTCTTTGTCAAATACTACGATTTTTTCTTACATATGATATCAATTTAAAGTTTACTTGATTCTTGAGACCAGAAATAAAATTTTCTAGCTAAAAAATAGAACTAACATTGCTCATATAAACAGGCAGATATCATAGTATTTCTAGATATTTTCTCGAATATGCAATGCGAAAATAGGAAAGGAAGACATATATAGAGAGGTAGTAGGAATTTATAGTAAGCATGATACATCGAATGATAATGGTCAAAGAGTGATTAATTTTGCGTTGGAACGGAATATGGTAATTAGAAGCACACAGATACAAAGAAAGGAAATTTATAAAGGGACTTGGCAATCACCGGATGGTAGAATAACAAACCAGATTGACCATGTCTTAATAGAGAGAAAACACATGAATAAAATCATAAACGTGAGAAGTATGAGAGGAGCCGAAGCCGACTCTGATCACCTTCTAGTCAAAATCACATGTAAAAATCTAATAGAAAATACCAAAATTACAAAAGAAAACCCAAAAAGAAAGAAAAGGTATAACATAGAAAGACTGAAAGACACAATAGTAAGTAAGGAGTACCAAGATGAGATGAACAAAAGATTGGAGAAAGTAAAAATGTCAGAGGGAATTGATGGCATGTGGAACCAATTAAAGCAGATAATAACAGATACAAACCAAGAAGTAATACCAGCAAAAAGGGGACAACTAAAAAGGAAAGACTGGTTTGATGAGGAGTGCGAGAGAGCTACACAGAAAAAGAAAAGACTAAGAGAACTTATGCTAACAAACAAGAATGTAGGAAATGTGACAAACTACAAAGAAAAAAGAAAAGAATTGAAGAGGCTATGTAGAACAAAAAAACGTCAATATAATGAAATACGACTGAAGGAAATAGAGGAAAAGTTCCAAAATAAAGAGGTTAGATCTTTCTACCAAGAAGTACAAAAAATAGAGAAAGGTTATTGCAGCGGACAAAGTTACTTAAAGAACAAAGAGGGAATATTAATAGCAGAACACAAAGAAATACTAGAGGAGTGGAAGGAGCATTTTGATAATTTACTAAATGAGGGGGAGATGGAAGAAGAAGAGGAACTGTTTTGGCAAGAAGAAGACGGAGATAATATAGACGAACCAGCAAATGAAGAAATAGAAGACATAATTAAAGCTTCGAAAAATAACAAGAGCCCAGGGGAAAGTAACATAACATCAGAAATGCTGAAACAGGGAGGGAGTCTACTACGTGAGAAAATCACGGAAATGATAAAACAAATCTGGAGAAGAGAGCAAATGCCGGAGGACTGGTCAAGCGCCCTAATATGTCCAATATATAAGAAAGGGGATCCAGCATTATGTGAAAACTATAGGGGCATAGCGCTGCTAGACACCTGTTACAAAGTGTTAGGACAAATAATAAGAAAAAGATTAAATATACACACTGAAAGGGTCCTGGGGGAATACCAAGCGGGATTTAGAAACAATAGAGCTACGACAGATCAAATTTTCACCCTCAAAGAATTGCAAGTTACTAATTACGAATATAAAACAGAACTCCATGCGTTATTCGTCGACTTCAAGAAAGCATATGATACAATAAGTAGGAGAAAAATGTATGAAGAAATGCACCAGTTAGGAATCCCAAAAAAACTCATCAGAATAACGAAAATGACTCTGGAGAACACAAAAAACAAAATAACATGGAAGGGAGAAGAGTCGCAAGAGTTTGAAGTAAGAAGAGGACTCAGACAAGGAGACCCCCTATCAACAACGTTATTCAATTTGACACTGGAAGTAATAATAAGAAATAGTAAAATAAAAAATGAAGGGACGATATTTAACAAGGACAACCAATGTATGGCCTTTGCAGATGACTTAACAATCATAGCAAGAACAAAAAATGAACTAATAAGGGTCGTAAGAAGAATAGAACAAGAAGCAAAGAATTTCGGACTGGAGATAAACCAAAATAAAACAAAATATATGGTTATGGGACAAACACAAAATCCACTAGAGAACCAAGGCAACCTGACCTGGATAACAAACAGCAATAAGGAATGTGTCTTCGAGAGAGTGAAAAATTTCGTATATCTGGGGGTAATTGTAGAAGAAAATGGTCATGAAGGTCAAGAAATACAGGCAAGAATTGCAAAAGGTAACCGAAAGTACGGAAGCCTGAAAAAGCTAATGAAATCCAAATATGTATCGAGAAAGACAAAAAAGAGAATATATACAACAGTTATGAGAACTACGGCCACATATGCCTGTGAGACGTGGGTGATGAATAAAACGGAAGAAGAAAAAATGAAAAGATGGGAAAGAAAAATGTTATGTGCTATATATGGAGGAATAAGAACGGAGGAGGGATGGAGGAGAAGAACAAACCGCGAATTGGAAGAATTAAATAAAAACCCCAGTATCATAGCAGTTATCAAAGCACAAAGGTTAAGATGGCTGGGACATGTGGAAAGATTGACTAAGGAGAGATTACCAAAATTAGTTCTAAGCAGAAAACCGATAGGAAAAAGAAGAAAGGGAAGACCAAGAAAGAGATGGATAAATAGCTTGGAAGAGGATTTGAAAGTGTTGAGAGTTAGAAATTGGAAAGAGATAGCAACAAACAGAAGGGAGTGGCGAGCGATAGTGCAGAGAGCGCTCCAAGAAAAATGGTGAAAAGTAACAGTTAATCGAGTTATATAATCATGTACTTAATAATAATATAAAAAGATATATAATATTGATATTTTGTAGCCGTAGGCCTACACGGCCTGTAGAGCAAATAAATACAATAATCTTGGAAACTATCAATAATAGGCATATTAAACCTTATATATATATTTTATCGTAAATTGGACGAGAAATCATAATTTTAGGTAAAATACAGGGTGTTTCATTTAAAAAAATGAAACTTTATATCGCCACATGAAAATGACGCACCCTGTATAAGTAATATATTCTCAAAAATGTAGAATGCTATAGACTGCACAACTTCTATATAAAATTTTTTTCCTGGGCCCAATAGTTTCTGAGATAATAACGAGGACACCGTAACTGAACCACCCTGTATGTAAAAATAATAGTAGGTACCATGTTGTTGGTGTCAAAAATTTGCACTTTCCCGATTTCAGATGGGCCTGGATAAGCTACATAATTTTTCTTGCATATGCTCAATGCACATATGCTTAATTCGAGCCAAAGCGTGAAATTAGGTATTTTAACAATTGTGTGTAGTAATTTCATATCCTTGATATTGTGAATGTACAAACTTCCTTTTAAGCACACCACCACCCGGCACCTGGAATAAGATGTATTAGAATCAAAAGGTGGTAAAAAGCTATCAAAAAAGTAAAAGTGTAAGAGGTGAAAGTTCTTGATTTTTTTGTAAAATCTAAAGATTGGTGTATTGGTGAAGTCTATAAGTAAAAGTGTAAATATTTTTTTAGCATTGATTCATAGATATCTTACTAGAGTAAGATATCTGTGCATTGATGATTAGAAGATATAGGTTGGTATGTTCACTAAGTTCAGCTTAAATTCATCCAATTTAATCTATCAAATGTAGATACAAAGAAACTGAAAATTAAATAAAACCCTTTTTTCTTATGGTAGTAAAATTTCTTGACTATTCTGCAAACTAAAGTATGAACTTTTGTCAGCGATTCCTTATGCCTTGTTACATATACATATTGAAAAGGTAACAATTGCACCCTTAAAGAGAGTTTTTTTACCTGTTGAGCTTAACATCCATAATCGGACGGGGATAGGAAAAACTACACATTTCCTTTCCGTTCTTAAGATGGTAAAGTTTCAGAATTCGAGGGGTTTGCGAGGGCACAAAGGCCCCTATGTTGGTCTCGTCCAACTTCTCCAACACTTCACAATCGTCTGTACCATAAAAGTATATTCGTTTCGGTTCTTCTAGTCCTTCTGATGTGTAGAGTTCGTAGCCAGATTTCCTATCGACCAACATTGATCTTGAACAGAATAGAAACAATAAAATAGTGATAAGCAAGTGGGGTTCTTAATCTGAAGAAAAGTAAAAGCTTTTTTCGTTAGAACAAAGGAACAAAATTGAATGGTATCAATAGGAAATCAACATAATAAGACAAGAATGTATAAAGCTTTTATAATTGTATCGAGATAATTATATACAATAATTAGTATATTCAAAATACGCATAATATTATGCTAAAATTGGTTTGAAATTACATACTACTTAAATACACATATCTATGAAAAATTGCCTTAATCTAGACGTATACTAATATTGAACAAAATCCTGGCAATGTTTTGGAAAAATTAAAAAAGTTTAGAAATAATTTTTAATATCAGAAAATTAGCTTAATTTATAAAAAAACTCATTGTAAATTGAAGCCGGAGGGATGCAAGCGTACAAAATTCTAAGAAATATGAAAAAAATCATTCATGTATCTTTAAATTAATCTGTGGATAGTTGGATGCTAGCCGCGGGTCCAGAGCCTAACCTAACCTACTAAATTATTTTCATCTAATGAAGTAATGTGAATCTACTACATGTTAATATAAAGAGAAAATTACGCACATTTTATCATCTTTAACACTTATTTGCATTTTTCTTTAATTTTTTAATACTTTGTACACACTATAAACTTATGCACTACGCGTTGGGCCAACTACTAACTACGCTCTTGAGATCCTAGAAGTTTTCACTTTCAGTAATACTGCCCAACAGCTCACCCCATAGAATAGCTCACCGGCTCCCCCGTTCGACACCCTCACCAATTGTTGTACAGTATGGTTCAAAATAAATGAAACACTCAAGGCAAACCTTTAAAATGCGTTGTATTGCTGTACTGTACTGCCCAAATGGCCAACTGCTCGACACCCTCACCAATTGTTGTACCTATTGGAAAAATTTGAAAACAAATTTGTAGATTTTACACAAAGCGCGACTTAAAGTTGGAAAACTTTATTAGAAAATTATTCGAGATACAAATTTATGCTCCTTTCAAACTCTGTGGCAATATTTCGGTAATTGGGCGCCTTTTAGGTTCTTGTTGGAATTTTTTTTAAGAAAACCAAAACTTCGAAAATTATTGTAACACCCTTACCTAGCCTAGGACACGCACAGAGTTAAACAACTCACATTAAACTAAGTACATCATCATTAAAACTGTCCATCAGCTTCAAAGGCTGCTAGTTTGCCTCTGTATGGCGAGAATGTGAGCGAGTATCACAGCAACACAGAAAAACAAAAAGAGGAAGTAACAATAGAAAAACAACCCTAAACGAAACTAATATGCCAGGAACTATTCCGTCACATTATATTGAAAATTACGAAATTGAAAAGTAAATACATTCGTTAATTTTGTTAGAGAAACACCTCACATACTATTTTTAACAAAAACTAGTTAATCCATATAGCCCAGTCAATAAAGGAAAATCAGGCGCAATAAATCATGTAGTCCGGTTTTTTTTTTAAGAGAAAGAAGGGACCCCCCCGACCAATATACTAAAAGTCCTGACCTGTAGGGTGTGAGCGTTGGGAGGGGAGGGGTTGGTAAGGTCCATTTTTTAAGTTTTTTGTGAATATCTCGAAAACTATGCCTTCTAAGGAAAAGGTCATTTTATATAAAAAGAAAGTAAATTAAATTCCATACAAAAATGGTCCTATTCATTCTTTCGCTAGGAGCAATATTTAGGGAGGTGCGGGGGGTGGAAAAGTAAAAAAGTTATTTATTAAAAAAAGGTTCAATATCATTTGAATCTTCCTCATCATCGAGTTGATCTTGAGGATGACTGTTGGTGCATGCACCGTGGCAAGTGCCGCACACCATGGAACATGGAATGCCCGCTTTCCTGCATCCACAACGTCCTCCACAACCCGTTGAACATCTGCAAAAGATGTTGAGGATGTTTTCCGGAGCTACTGGGTCCGTAGTTATGAGTGGGATGAACCATCCATCTTGCCCCCGGGTCCATCCCCAATCGGTCGGTTGTATGCCGTTATCAATTTCGAGCCATTGTTGGATTTGTAGATAAGAAAACCAACCACGAGAAATGTTATAAAAAATATTATACAAATCCAGTAAGAAAATATGTAAACATATTTAATAAGCATTAAGTAAACATCATGATGTACCTGCAAGTAAACTCTGAACGAGTGTTGTCGAGCATTCCCTCTGGTTGGTGGTAGTGCGGCCAGGTCAGACTTTGGCTTTGTTGAGACTTTCACAAAGGCAGCGTGTCGAACTTTGTTTAAATCGGGCTGTGGTGGCGCCTGGTACACCTCCAAAAATAACTTCTCGCCTGCCTCAGTCACCATTTTTGCTCTTGTCGAAGGGTTTGAGAAGACGTCGTATACTTGTTTTATTTGCCTGGGAAATTTGGTGAACAGTTTTACCATACCTCCCTTGCTTTTACTGAATATTGCAGATGTGGTGTCACACCCACTGAAGGCATGGAGCAGGATGATGGTGTCTGCGAACGGTAGTTGTTTGAGATTGTTTGTTGAGTACAGTTTTGACTCCGCCTTCCCTCTGCTAGGCTTGAAGAAGTACATGTTTCTCTCTGGTGGTGAAAGAGCCAGGAGTAAGACCAATAAGTCTGCATCTTCGATTATTATTGTTACAGTAGGGTGTAGGGCACCTTTCGCCAACCAACATCTTACTATAGTTGCATCTGTATCCCCTTCTGCAAGTACCGTTTGTACTCCCCTTGCCTTCATTTTGTCTGAGAGTAGTTGGATAAGCCTGATTTTTTTCTTTTCATTTGCAAGAAAAATGCTCCTGTTGAACGGTGTTATTCATGGTATTAAAATGAATGACCTGTGCCAAACCTACCAGCTGAACGAGAAAATTTCCCAGGGGCGCACATAATGGGAGGTTTGACTTCGAGGCCGAACCTGGCCTCCTTCACGGAAAAAACTACGTTATTTAAGACTTTTTTACTTTTTACACCCCCGCATCTCCTTAAGTATTGCTCCTACCGAAAAATGAATATGAATTTAATTTACAATATGGAATTTAATTTACAATAATTTTATATAGGATGACTTTTTCGCTAGGACGCATAGTTTTCGAGATATTTATGAAAAACTGAAAAAAGGGACCTTTCCATCCCCCTCCCTCCCAACGCTCACACCCCACAGGTCAGGACTTTTAGTATGTTGGTTGTGGGGGTCCACCCTACAACTCAAAAAAAAACCAGACTACATTATTTATTGCGCCTGAGCGGCATTTTTTGGTCTTCGTTGACTGGGCTAATAGACATCTTTCGATTTTGTTGCCTTTAAACCATTTATTATTTTTTTACTTCTTGTTTGGTTACTATAGCAAAAATATAGTTCTTGCATTATTTACTGATGGTAAGTAAATTTGGCAACAATTTTCCTGTCGAACGATCCAGGGTGCTTACTTTCGAATCTTAGCATGCTATTCACACACCGAATCAGAAAATAATTATTTTGGTACTTCGTAATAATTATTTCGAATGTGATTTTAATTCGAATGACTATAGAGAATGAGGCTTCTGCAATGTTTATTTCCTTCACAGTATTTTCTCGGATACACCAAAGAAATATGAATTTAGGACTTCTGCAGTCATTTTACTTTGAGTTTAATTGTATGTTTTTTTTTCTGTGTTTCATGTCACGGTTAATAACAGTCCATGGAGCTCGTTGCTTAGGTTATATTTGTCATTTTGCTCATTTACTTTCCTTTCTATATTCGGCATCTTTGCGCTCTTACGTATTGTATAGAGTACATCAAGTGTAATTTTAATTTTTTTGAACGATTCTGAATTGACTTTACAATTTACTTTAGTGCTTCTAATTTAAGTTTCCATTTCAGGGTTTATAGCAATTTTCATAAGTTTTACAAAATTTCCGGTGGAACAATATGCTTGTTCTATGTATATTCTTGCCTTAAAGTTTTAAATTTGTAAAATAAATGTCTCTATTAAAAATGTAGCTTAGTAAAAGTCGTAGTACCATGTTGACGGTGTCAAAAATCTGTACTGTCCCGATTTTAGATGAGTCTTAATGATAGATATCTTACTCTTTCTAAATAGATAACTAAAGCATATGGGCAGCGCGATGAAAAAGTGCGACAAATTGAAGATTTCAATAAGGTCGAAAATCGTGATTCCGGAGGGTATTTGTACTTGCGCATTTGCTTTAGCTTTCTAATTAGAAAGAGTAAGATGTATGTGCAAAAGAGATGGCTTACAGGGGGTAAACATAAAAAAGCAAATTCCCTAAAATTGGTCTGGCAACCAACATTACAGCACGGTATTGAAATGTGATTCGGACCTATTACAATATTTTGTTTGAATTCGCGGGCGCAATATTTACTTGTGCGCAAGTACAAATACCCCCGTGTGCAGTTTCAATTCGGCTCATTCATGGTTTTATGCAATGGCTATCTATTTAGAGAGAGTAAGATATCTGTGGTCTCAATACGCTAGGTAATCATTCTCGCTTATACTTAGTGGACATATGCATGAATCACACACATTTAAAAATCTTGGGAATTGTATATCTAATAATTCTATATTCTTCTTATTGTGATTATATAACTCATCATAAATTTAGCCAATAGCTTTACAAGTTTTACACAGTTACTATGTATTGATAAGCGAATATACCCCTTGACGACGTGGTATATCCGTTTTCGTATACATATTCGCTCCTCCAACAATGTGAATTTTGTCATAGTAACATTTTTTGATGTTTATTATTAAACATCAGAAAAACAATTTGTTTGTTAATTCTTTATATAATCGTAACGAATACCACTCGAGCAAACGAAAATAATCGCTATATTAACCTCGTCACTCGACGTATATCCTTAAAACAGAATACGTCTAATGACTCGGAAGTATAATCGATTATGTTCTATGCTCTTGTGATATTACTAAGTACTGAATATATAACCTTCTTTTTAAGCACACCACCAATCGGCACCTAGAAAAAGATAGACTAGAAAAGCATCAAAAGGCAGTAAACAGTAAAAGTATAATAAGGCAGAAGTTACTAGCTTTTTGTAAAATCAAAAGATTAGTGTATAAGCAAAAGTAAAAATATTTTTTCTATTCCTTGTTTAGAAAGAGCCTTTGCTCTCTCTCAAATTAGGTTCCAAAGTAGGCAATGTCCTCCCTAGGGAGGAAAATTTAATTTTTCTTGGCATTCCTCCCTTGTTATACAAATAACTTATTTGTATAACAAAATAACTATTTCTTTCTTAGCATTTCTTGGAAGATTGATTAGTTCAAGAATTAATTCACCTGAAAATTCTGCTCAAATTATTTCCATTTAATTACTCGTTAATCTTTCAAATGTAGATATTAAAATGGTGAAAATTAAATAAAACTATTTTTTAATATTTGCGAATTGGAAGGAAATCTGATAGTAAATTTGTAATAAATCTAGTATTTACATTATTAAACAAAAAAAAATCAAAAAGAGAAACTGATACGCATTCAATTTATTCTTTTCATAAAATTTATAAATCGTTGAAAAATTCATACACGTAGTCAAATGGTTATTTTAGGCAAATTGCTTTATGATAGAAACCGTTAACTTTATATTATTTTACCCTTCCCCTTCTTGGGCAAGGGTAAATTTACTTTATTTTGTTGGGCAAATTGTAGTTTTTAAAAATAAAGTAAATTTACCCTTGCCCAAGAAGGAGAAGGGTAATCGTATATTGTAATACAAGTGCGGAAAACCCATCATGACAATACGAGTGTGAAATTTGCAACGCGAGCGATAGCGAGTGCTGCAATCACACGAGTATTGTCATGGGCCATTTCCGCAAGCGTGTTACATACGATTTTTTCTACGAAAACGTGGAATTCGTAGAAAATAAAATTATTTGTAAATCTTTTTCTAATTAAAAAAAACATCAAGTGAGTTTGTTGTCATAGAACTGAAAGCTCATAGCTGTTGACAGTTTATAAATTGTGTTCTGTCATCGAAATAATTTTGATTTTGAGATCAAATTACGTGAATATAAACATGGAGTTTCAAAACTAAAGCGAAAGCGATGAACTAATGTGCACTCCTCCGGTTGTTAGATATTAAATAAATATTACAATTATAACTAAATGTAAGTACTTCTTTATGTTTTTGTTTGCGTGCGGAAAGTTTAAAAAATGTGTGCGGAAAAAAATTTCCGCACTAATTTTCCGTACTCGTTTTTCAATAGCCTACTTTCAAGTTCAATTATCTTGTCAGAAAAAATGTCATTCCGCATTTTCGTAGAAAAAATAATATAAAGTACCTGTTTCTATTATAAAACCATTTGCCTAGGCAAATACTATTTGTCTAAAATATCCATTTGCTTGCGACATATACACAAAGACTATGGATACTAAATTTAATGATGTTTCTAAGAAGACATATTTTAGAAAATGCATATTACTAACGTTCTATATATCTTCATCTTAATAATGTGAAGAAGAAAAAAATGATTAAATTTTCTCATTTCTACATAACTAGTACGTGCTATAAAGTTTTGGTACCTACTTAATTTGGACAAACACTCTAAAAAGTTTTATATCACAGTTTAAAATTGAGGCATTCAAAAATGTAATAATATACGAGTGTTCCAGAACGCTTGGACTTAATAGTAAATCTTTGTTTACATATATTTGAGGAGCCAGTTGTTTCAAAGTTATAATACCTGAGTTATTTAAAAGGACAAATCCCTAATTAGTTAATGGTGAATTCGTTAATTAAAATATTGCAATGAAATATTAATATAGTTATTACAAAGTCGAGGGCCTTTGGCCCGAGAGTTTGTAAGTAAAATAGAAATTTTTGCATTCGATTTTAAAGAATATTGGATCTTGCGAGGGTATACCTATTTAAGAACAATGTTATTCGTATGCCACCAATCCCAGAACCTTCGTAGTCAGACCAACCAATCATATAAACTGGGCTTATTTTTCGTCCATGTTCAGGTAAAAGACAAACCAGAATATAGGCCCCAAAAGGTGTACCTATTAAATAAAAAGCGAAATATTTCGTGACCTTCCACATCTTTCAGCCCCCTATTCTTGTTGTTCACTGGAGAACACGGGTCCCATCAGTTTTCAGGTAAAGCTAAAACTGGTTTTTGGAGATAAAAGGGATAAGTATAGATAATTACTGATCGACCGACGTGACCCGAGTAGTGATTATTATAAGATGACTAACACAAAGAACTAAAATAGTTATTTAAGCATTAAAAGCGGTAAGGATATGTTAAGGTACGGTTACACGGCGCGAGAAGTGGCACTCCCGGCATGTGAACTGTGAAGTGGCAAGTTTATGACCACCGCGTTCACACGACCTGTGGTGGATTGACAAGCCTGTGTGATTGCTATCCCAGTTCCATTCAATACGACGCGTGCGGCGCGTTTCCTTTGAACTGTACACATTTTACCGACAATCGACGGGAAGAGACGCGCCGAGAAAAAATTGCCACGCCGGCCTGGTTACACGGCGCGTTGAGTGGCAGTTCCCGCGCCGGGAGTGCCACTTCTCGCGCCGTGTAACCGGTCCTTTACCCGTGGAAGGCAATAGTTTGGTGGCAGAGGGTACCGAGGCTTCCAATGTTGCCTGACACCGGTAACCCTTAACGCTTGTGATGCGTATTATGTTTTTTGCACGATCCATGCAATAACCAAATTAAAATGATTCTAAATTTGTTCATGTCAAAGTGACAACTAAGTATAAAATTATCTAAAATAAAGTGACAATAGTTCATATTTGATTACTTACCGCCTTCTGATCGGTAAGTGATGTCTTACCGATCAGTGATTTGTAAACAAAACCTACTATTCTTTTAATTAAATCAGTAAATACGTGAAATTGACGGATCGTTCAAAAAAGATTGTTATGTAAACAATAATTAAACATTCCTCACACCTTCCCTGTTTAATAACCTGGGTATTTTATTAGACAAAATACACGTAATCAAAGATTATAGTTAAAATAACTGGAGTATCTTTCATTGTTAGATTCTATAAAATAAAATGGTTTTTCATAAGTTTAAAATGGAATTTAGATTTTCTTGTTGTACTGACAATTATTTTAATAATTGATTAGCAATGTTTCGAGTATTCTGTATACTAAGCAAACTATGAACTTTTGTGAACGATTCAGATCGTATGCTCTCTTTTAGTTACACAAGTCCTTGAAAAACTCAAAAATATCCAAAAAGTTTCAATTGCAATTTTTAAAAAACTTTTTTTACCTGTTGAGCCTTACACCCACAATAGGAAACGGATACTCAGTACCTATATCCCGAGTGCATGCCAAATACGTACGCGAATATTTTTATGAGTGCACGAAGTGCACAAGTAAAAATGTTAAGACATGGCATGCAAGAGGGTTTTTCTTTATACATATACAAAATTACGAAATTGAAAAGTACCTAAATACTTTCGTTAATTTTTATTTTTAACAAAAAACTAATTGATCCATAGACATTTTTGGATTTTGTTGCCTTTAAACCATTTATTCATTTTTTGACGTTTTGTTTGATTACTGGAGCCAAAATATACAATCTTGCATTATTTACCGGTAAATTTGGCAACAATTTGTCCGTCGCGCGATCAGAGTGCTCGAATCGTTAGAATTTCATTAACACACCAAATCATTCTTACGAAAGTTAAAAAACAATTATTTTGGCACTTCATAATAATTATTCCGCGTGCGAATGAGGCCCCTGCCCTGCAGTGTTTATTTCTGATACACTACAAAAATATGAATTTAAGGCTGCTTAGTCAATTTACTTTGAATTGAATTATGGGTTTTTTCTTTGTTTTCTTTTTCACGGTTAATAACAGTCCATGGAGCTCGTTGCTTGTTACATATTCTACAGGGTGTTTCAGGATTAACTGGACAAACTTAAAATCTGTTTTAGGACCTCAAATTAAGAAAAAAAATTTCTATGGTGGTAGGTATGTCCGGAAACGTTTCGTTAAAGAGTTACACCCCTCCAAAGATGGAGGCTAAAATTAGGTTTTTAATTTTTTCTCAAATTTGGATATAGATAAAAAATGAACTTTGGTAGGGATTTTCTAGTAATGGAAACGCTTTTAAAGAATATTTTTTGAAATATCCCTTATCGATAAAAGGGGTAAAATCAGCAAACCCTCTTAAATTTTTACTTTCTTATACGTAGTATAAGGAAGTATTGTAATCGTGATTTTTTTCGACTTCGAGATTTTGATGGATTTACACGTTTTGAGGGCCCCTGAATCCATTTTGACCATTTTCGCCATGATGTCTGTCTGTGTGTCTGTCTGTGTGTCTGTGTGTCTGTGTGTCTGTCTGTGTGTCTGTCTGTATCCACGATAACTCAAAAACGACTTAACGGATTTGATTCAAATTTCATATTTAAGAGTTTGAACAAAATTGTGGGTGCCACATTAAATCTTTTTCATCTAGCACCAACACAAGTGGTACTTACCTGAAGACATTTTTAGGTTTTTTAGGAATATCTTGAAAAATAAACAATTTACGACATTTTTTTATTCTTTAACATTGATTTAGAATTAAATTTTGAACAAATTTTGTTTGAAACTTTTTTTGAAATTCCGTCAAAAAATTTTATTTATATAGTGGCGCCATCTATCTACGATTTACAAAGTACATGTTGTTTACATACAGAAATCTATACCGTTGAGGAAATCGATTGTAGCATTACTATTTGAAAAGATCGACGGCTACAACGGCTACGGTTTTGTTTTAGATATCATGGCAACTCGATTAAAATTTTTTCTAATATATACAATAAAGTCGTGAAATTGTATTATGCATGCAAATCTACATTAAAGATATCGACGCCAAATTTTTTGTGAATGCTCTTTCAATTTTTAGACGTGTCGACAAAGTAACAAAAGTGTTTTATTTTGCGCCGTTTTTTAATAATTATAAATTATTTACATATTTATATAGTGTTGCCATCTATCTCTGAGTGGCTGTTGTTTACATTACAGAAATCTATTTGTTTTTATACTAAAGATTCTATTTGCATTAAACACACGAAGAGCTCGAATAAAGTTATAAAAATTTAAAAAGTGAAAACCAATTAATCCAATCCTGGTGAGAGTGGCTATATCGCCAAACACCAAAAACTTGACATTGCTTTGCAATCCAAGTACGAAGAAGAAGAAGAGATTGTTAGTCAAACAACTGTCAAAGGCAAAAGATCGAAATATTTTGATGAGAAGGATTATTGTGCACTGTACAGTTTGTTTGAGTGAAACGTTGACCAAAACTGCGAAGTATTTTATAAATCTTCAAAGTTTAGCTACAGCAAATTCAAAGATATCAAGCATTTTTCGCACTGTGGAATTTTGATAAGTATTCTGTTATTTATTTGTCCTAAAATCTGGTAGTAATGAGTGGGACAAGGACAGATTTATGCGTATTGCAATAAGTGCGACAGAGACTATTTGAAAATTGCTGGAAACCACCCTCAAAATTTTAACAAGAAATTTAACTTAATTTCTTTAGGAAAAGTAATTACTGTGATACTATCCGTATAAGAAAGTCATGTGTTGGGCACATCAGATATTTTTATTGAAACTCTTTAACAGACCCGAATTTTGTCATATAAAAAATTAAACTAAACTGCTGGCCAATTGAAACGTACCAAGTGAATTTTTAGGTTGAATTTAAAGTCAAATATTTTGAAAAATAGAAAAGATATCAACATGCGGTTTTCAGGATTTCAGAGATAATTTAATTGAGAAAACGATAGTGTTTCCCGATTTTTTTTGCTTTGAAGTACATTACTATCTACAGGGTATGAAAGAAAGTCGTCTTTTTTTTCTCAAATTTTATAACTACCGAGATACCACAAAATTTTTTTTATATTTTTTTGATGTAGATTTTTTTAGTCCTTACTTAATGAGAAAAAAACCTGTTTCTCAATTTTTTGATATCCCTGTTATTTTATAAGATACGGAATTTTTGCAGAAAAATTGATTTTTTCTTTGTTTTTTGTCGTTCGGCCGTATTGTGTTTTGTAAGAATCAATCTCTGTAGTTGATTATGATACCTTATGAATGGCTTTCTTATAAAAAGTACATTTTTTATACTTTCATTAATTTATTGATAACCAGTGGCTTATCAAAAATCGGTACACGTTCGCTAACTGGTAATTTTTTTTAATTCATGTTTTGAGACTATTTTCTTAATGGAATAAAATGGAATTTACTTAGTTTATGTTCACCATTGGTTTAAGTGAGTTATATCCTCGAAACGGGTTTTTCACTTTTTCAAAAATTTGCTCATATCCGTGTATACCGGGTGGTCACGAAATCGTTTTTCAACCCCCACTATTTTGTTTTATTTAACTGTATTAATTTGAAATTTGGCATGGTTTAATTGTTGAAAGGAATAATCATTTTGACGTTTAAAACAATCTAATGACACTTCCGGTTTCACCGGAAGGGCCACCTACTAACTTTCAAAATTTTATAAAACAACCCTGTAAATTGTTTTCCGTAATAATTTGATTCTACTTAAAATTACCTTTTTATCAACATATCACATAATGACATTTGCTTTCAAAATGGCAGCATAATTATTATTGCAAAAACCTGTTCAACAATATTTAATTTAATAAATAATTCAGTATCTTATAAAATAAGAGGGATATATAAATGTTTATAAATTGGTTTTTTCCTCATTAACCAGGGAAGTAAAAAAATGGACTTCAATAAAATATAAAAAAAAATTTTGTGGAATCTCTGTAGGTATAAAGTTTGAGAAAAAAAAGACGACTTTCTTTCATACCCTGTAGATAGTAACGTACTTCAAAGTAAAAAAATCTGGTCAGACTATTGTTTTCTCAATTAAATTATCTCTTGAATCCTGAAAACCTCATGTTGATATCATTAGTCCTTTTCAAAATATTCAACCTAAAAATTCGTTTGGTACGTTTCAATTGGCCAGCAGTTTAGATTCATTTATAAAGTATTTTGTCTCTTTAATTTTTTTCATAGAACTGACAGTTTATAAATAAAAAAATAAAATAGTTCCGATCCACATGGTTATTTAGGAATTTATTGCATTATTTTATAAAATGGAAAATGTCCAGCACTCTGCTGTCAAATAACTATACTTTGATAAATTTGTAATAAAGGATTACTAGTAATTAATTATTAATAAATAAAATTTTTTATTATCATCAATAAAATACATGACAAGTCAAAGTGAACATAGAATTGTAAGTGAAATATAACAGACACGAAAACTAGTTACAAACAAACAAACAAACGAAGAAGACTAGTTAAGTATCATAAGGTAAGTCAAAATTAGTATACAAAGTTCTTGCAGCCCAAGAACTCTTCCACGGTATAGAAGACGCCATTTAGCAGCAGCTTCTTACAGGAACTTTTGAATTGTCGAAATGGTAAATTTTTTATTTCTTCTGGTAACACATTGTAAATTATCGCCCCCCAATAATTGTCAGTAACATCCGGTTATTTTCAGCAAATAAAAATTATTAAAATCATTTTTACTAAAAGGTCCGTTTTACTAATAATTAGGTAATAATTAATTACTAGTAACTCGTTCCTAAAGGTTTAATAAAATACGGTTATTTGACAGCAGCCTGCTGGCCATTTTCCATTTTATTAAATAATGCAATAATTTCCAAAATTACCATGTGGATCGGAACTATTTTATTTTTTTATTTAAAAAGTATCATTTCTATGAACAAAATGAAAGATACAAAATACTTTCTAAATGAATCTAGCTTTCCAGAACAAATTTTTATATGACAAAATTCGGGTCCGTTAAAGAGTTTCAATAAAAAAATTAAAGAGGGGTTGTTGATTTTACTCCTTTTATCGATAAGGGATGATTCAAAAATTATTCTTTAGAAGCGTTTCCATTAGCAGAAAACCCCTACCAAGGTTCACTTTTATATCTTTATACAAATTTGAGAAAAAAATTAATAACCTAATTTTAGTCTCCATCTTTAAAGGGGCGTAACTCTTTAACGAAACGTTTCTGGACATACCTCCATAGAAAATTCTTTTCCTTATTTTAAGGTCCTGAATTCAGATTTTAAGTTTGTCCAGTTAATCCTGAAAAAAAGGGTAAAAGTTTTTAAGGGTATGTAGTATGGACCGAAACCAGTCGAAAAGTCTTAATAAACATAGGTCCCCGCAAATCTACGGTTAGCGATTTCATTTTTAGTTAAATGTTTTTTATTTTTAATAGATTTTGTGACAAAATAATTAAATTAAAAATAATTACATTAAAAAAATGTTTAAAAGTGTTCCCCCTTCATTTCGGTGCAAGTAGTGCATCGTCGCTCTAAGAAAAATCGGGTTCTTTCTAAAATTCCAGTCGTTTGACGAATTGTTTACACTCCTAGATCAATCCGCCGTCTTAATTCGTCCAGGTTATTTACAGGCACGCTATACACTAAACTTTTTTTTAAATAACCCCAAAGAAAAAACTCGAATGGACTTAAATCAGATGACTTGGCAGGCCATACAAGAAGTCCTCCTCTTCTTAACTAAAGTATAGTAGAAATATGAAATCGGTCACATTTTAAACTTGTCGGCCCATACTACATACCCTTAAAAACTTTTACTCTTTTCTTTGAACACCCTGTAGAGTGCATCAAGTGTAATTTAAATTTTTGTGAACGATTCTGAATTGACTATCTGCTCTTTATAATATACTTTAGTGATTCCAATTTTAGTTTCCATTTCAGGATAGCAGTTTTCGTTTCACAAAATTTCCGGTGGGACAAAGCTTTGTTCGCGGATGCGATTCTGAACCAGTTCAGGCACTATTCGCATGCGCATAAGTGTAAAAAGCAGTGTTCGCGGTGAATAAAATTCAGAATTGTTAGTAACAGTTCCGTGTTCGCGCATTACATCGGATCATTTCATTACTGATTCGGAATCGATCCTAGCAGTCTTCGAATTTTTGTGGGACTAAAAGTTCTGTTCGGGTGCTCATGCGCAATAGAGCACCAGCGATTTCGTTTTATCAGCTGTTTGTTTGGAATATGTATTTCTTGTAGTTCCTTTCAAGAACTTTTCACCTATTTTCACAATTGGTCCTGATATACAGGGTGTTTGCGCAAAGTGGTTCACTATTGATAACTTTGTTATTATTGGAGCTACAAGGTGGTTAATTTAGCAAACTAGTAATATTTTTTCCGCTGATATATTTTTAATATACAGGTGTTTGCACAAAGTGGTTCACTATTGATAACTTTGTTATTATTGGAGCTACAAAGTCGGTTAATTTAGCAAACTATTAGTAACATTTTTTCCGCTGATTATAATGGTGAAATCATAAAAACAATTGGCCATCTGGTTTTCGAGATACTCACAAAAATAACATTTTTTAAATAGAACACCCTGTATATTTTTGCAAAAATCGATGATAAATTGAATTCTGAACAAAGAATGTTCTTATGCTTTTTTGACAATTATTTAAAATAAACGAGCTATTTTGAAAAAAAGTTTTCAAAGTTTTAATATCAAGCAGCCATGAAAATTATATTCAATATTTCCGTAATTCTTTCAAACATTTTTCAACTTGCTTAAATTCAAAATTATGATTGTTTGGTTTTAATAAATTACTATTCCGTTTTATGGCTACTTGATTTTAAAGAATTGCAAACTTTTTTTCAAAATAACTCGCTTATTTTAAATTATTATCAAAAAAAGATGAGGACATTTTTTGTATAGAATTTAAATTACCATCGATTTTTGCAAAAATATATAGGGTGTTCCATTTAAAAAAATGTTATTTTTTTTTAATTACTTGAAAACTAGATGGTCAATTGTTTTTTTGTTTTCACCATTGTAATCAGCGGAAAAAATGTTACTAATAGTTTGCTAAATTAACCGACTTTGTAGCTCAAATAATAACGAAGTTAGCAATAGTGAGCCACTTCGCGCGAACACCCTGTACATATTTGTTTTGGTTATACATACATTTCATGCAAATACTTGTGATGACTGAATAGTGAGCACTGAGCAAGTGACCAAGTTGTGAACTGTATAAAATTAAAACTATATAAAATTATTCAAGGTAGTTATAAAACAATTACATAATTATGTTTATTTTCAAACGGCGTATAACATGGTGTTATAAGACTGAGTAGGCAAGGTATAAGTTTCATTTCTATGACACCACTTTTGAGCGGCGTATAAGTAGGACTTATACTCCGGCGGAGTATAAGTTATATCATTATCTGCAAAAATGTATGACAGTTGCATGACAGTTGCAAAATTATTTATTAAATTGTTTGTCATATTACGATTAGAATGATTCCATTTGAAAATAAAATATTGTATTTTATTTTATTCGGAGTATAAGCACTTTTATGTGATTCCGTATGGAGTTAATTCTCCTCGCTCCGCTCGGCGCTTACACCTCCATACTTCGTCACATAAAAGTTTCGCTTATACTCCTAATAAAATAAATATCTATTATTTTCAAACGGCGTATAACATGGTGTTATAAGACTGAGTAGACAAGGTATAAGTTTCATTTCTATGACACCACTTTTGAGCGGCGTATAAGTAGGACTTATACTCCGGCGGAGTATAAGTTCTATCATTATCTGCAAAAATGTATGACAGTTGCATGACAGTTTCAAAATTATTTATTAAATTGTTTGTCATATTACGATTAGAATGATTCCATTTGAAAATAAAATATTGTATTTTATTCGGAGTATAAGCACTTTTATGTGATTTCGTATGGAGTTAATTCTCCTCGCTCCGCTCGGCGCTTACACCTCCATACTTCGCCACATAAAAGTTTCGCTTATACTCCTAATAAAATAAATATCTATTTTCTTCAAACGTCATTTAAGTGTGACATTATCCTGCTGTACTGATTATGTTTAAGTGTCACTTTATTGCCGGCGACAGGTAAAGTTCTACTTTATCTGTCGCCGGCGCTTAAGTACTACTTAAGCCGCTGGTCATAAGTCAAATTAAATGTCAATATTTATTTATTAAAATTTCAATTAATAATTTTACAATTTAATGAATTGATTGCGTTTGAAGAAAAAATAGCATATTTTATTCGGCTGCTTTTGTCTGACTCACTTTGAACGAAACCAGGGTTGTAATTCTTGGTTTCGTTTGATTTTGTACAGTACTACTAGAGAGCAGCCTCACTCTCTATTGACGGCTAAGGGCTTATGCCATAGTACTGTTGTTGTTTGATTTGTTTACTACTTGGATCGCAGCCTCACGTTCCATTATTATGGCTTGGAATAGTAGTAGGTAGTGATAGACCAAAGTTGAGTTTTTGACTATATTTTATTATAAAATATTACCAGTTTATATACAAAAAATAATTACAAGCTAATCATAATAATTAATAGAAATAAGTGAGCGGGATGTGCAAAAGTGCAAGTTCAGTTAATTGATTGATAGGTGTATTAAACTGGCACAATTGCAACATCGCGCTGACTGTATTTTGTCGGTGTAATGAACCCGCAATGCATTAATTTCACAGGAAAATATGTTTAAATTTGGAGATTTAACACACTTCGTTCGTCAGTCAAACACCAGCCTCTGCAAATAAAGCATCACTTAAGCTCCTCATAAAATAATATACTATTAACACACTGCAGGTGGTTAATTTTGATTAATTTAGGATGTCGGACCACTTTGATTTATTCATGTAGCGTTCGCGGCAAATCAAAATCCCTAACAGGTAATTGATCGCGCTTGCGCTCTAAAACAATTCTGAATCTATCTGGGATCAGTTCAGAATGCATTCAGAATCGCATCAGCGAACAAAGCTAATGTATATGTATGCTTGTTCTATATTATTGTCCTGAAATAACTCAGACCAATTGAAGTTTTCTATGTTTTTATGCCTATGTAGCAGAAAAAAATCAAACATTTACGTTTTCCACTTTATTAAATATATTTAGAAATATATGAATAATTTTTCTAAAAATTTAATCATCTAATCAGGATGAAATAAGACAAATTTTGTATAAAATATATCTTATATTTTTAGTAAAAGTACATTGCACAATACACATACAATAAAGAACAGCAACAGCAACATGACGACGACAGCCATCATTTTGTAGGCGAGTTTATCTGTAAAATATGTTCACTTAATTAGACTTATACTAGACTATCCAACTTAAATGCTTAAGTTGGCTCTATTCCTGTATTCATTGTAGATATTTTCCTATCTCTAATCCACTTTTAGGATTCTATACTAAAAACATACAAAACAAACTAAACCAATATACCTACCCTTTATCACTCTTTTTGATATACAATTTAGATCAAGATTATGAGCATGTTTGTATTTTACTTCAAGAGATTCGTTCAAAGGCTCCTTACTGAATAGAGTCAATGGCTCAATAATTGCTCCTTGAGCTTTACCACCTTCGCGGTTTATATTATAAATGAAGAATGTTTGCTTATAATCTACTCTAGAAAGCACCAACAGATACAGCTGATCTTTGATACTACAAAAGACATTTTGTTTAAATTGGACAGATAGTTTTCTGTTTTCCTTACGTCATAAAATTCGCGTGAGCGAACGCAGTGTGATGAATATCCGCATTGGCAAATCCATAAATGTTGGTGGGGCGTTTGATATTCTTAAACAGATCCGTCACCTGATTTGTTTTTATATCGTCATCATCATATGTTCCTGAACTAAAAGTGGTAAATTTTATTTAGTCATAAATAATTTGGTTATTTGATAATTTAGAATGTGATTTTGAATTTCGTCAAGAATTGGGTCCTTTCATAAAAAAAATAACAAGTTGAAAATTAGTTGTATCATTAAAATATCAATTTTCGTAACATTGTGCGGAGTTTAAACAAATTTCGTCAATTCAATAATTATTTATACGGTTTTAAAAATTGGGATATACCTAATTTAAATTTAACCACGTGACTTGAACTCAACGCGATTGATGTGTGACGTCATAATGTTACTAGTTTTGACTAACACTGAAAAATCGTGTAGTTGACGTTTTATTTTCATTTTTTAACTTGCAAAGAAAGTGGTTTTGAGAAAGCAGATGCGTCTAATTTGCCAAAAATCGATGACTATGGTTTTTCAGTTCTTTGAGGAAGTGAAAAGTTTAATGCGGCTGAAGTTCGCAATGCAAAAATTGTAAGATAAGTACCTATTTAAAAGTGGACAACAGTAATGTGATAATTTCAAATTTGAAATAGGTATTTATAATATTTCTTGGATCTTTTTCTTTTAATAAGGTCGTTTCGTAAAAACCACGGGTAATAAATTTTTGGGAACACAAACACTTTTTCTAGATGATTTTTTGAAGTGTACGGTACAAAACAACATCTATAATTTGTTGGTTTCTTTTTCTCCATATCTATCTTCCGCAAATTCAGCGAATTAAAGCAATTTTTTATCAATTAATAATAAATAACAGGAATAACAGCGTTTTAATCGTAGTTTTAACGTTAATGTATCGGGTGTTCATTTAAATTTCACCTCTAGTTGGCGTTGAAGTGTCGTTTAAGAATGAAATTTCATTCATAAATGTAATTTCATTTTGAATTTAAAAATATAAAAATTGATTTTTTTCATAGGAAAAATTTTTCTTGGGATTAATATGATCCACAGAATACCTATATGAGAAAATTTTTTTTATGAAAAGACCCAATTAACTAAGAATTTTGTCCGTGACTGTAATATACCTATTGCTATCTAATTTAAACACTTCTACTCTCTTCGAGTTAGTGCTACAAATAAAAGATCCACAACGGCTGAATGATAATCTCCCATATGCATAACCGTCTTGTCTAATTTCAAACATTTCTATTCCGTCTATAACAGAGAACACTCTAATAACGTTGCCTTTTTCCGAAACAGTTGCTATCCTGGTGCCATCTGGAGTGAATACCAAAACTCTCACACGTTTTTCACTATGGGCATGGATCATTGTTTTAGCACGCTAAAAAATTTTAAATTTGTAAAATAAATGTCTCTATTAAAAATGTAGATATGTAAAAGTAGTAGTACCATGTTGATGGTGTCAAAAATCTGTACTGTCCCGATTTTAAATGAGTCTGGATACGCTAGGTAATTATTCTCGCATGTACTTAATGCACATATGCATGAATCACACACATTTAAATAAGTTATATTGGGAATTGTATGTAATAATTCCATATTCTTGATATTGTGAATATATAATCTTCTTTTTAAGCACACCACCAATCGGTACCTAGAAAAAGATACATCAGAAAAGCATAAAAAAACAGTAAGTAGCTGTCAAGAAAACGGTAAAAGTATGATAAGGAAGAAGTTGCTAACTTTTTGTAAAATCAAAAGGTTGGTGAAGTGAAAGGTGTATAAGTAAAAGTACAATTTTTTTTCTTAGCATTTCTTGAAAGATTGATAAATCCGAGAATTAATTCACCTGAAAATTCTGCTCAAATTCTATCCATTTAATGATTCGCTAATCTTTCAAATGTAGATATTAAAATTGTGAAATAGTATATTGTAATACAAGTGCGGAAAACGCATCATGACAATACGAGTGTGAAATTTGCAACGCGAGCGATAGCGAGTGCTGCAATCACACGAGTATTGTCATGGGTCATTTCCGCAAGCGTGTTACATACGATTTTTTCTACGAAAACGTGGATATCGTAAAAAATAAAATTATTTGTAAATCTTTTTCTAATTAAAAAAAACATCAAGTGAGTTTGTTGTCATAGAACTGAAAGCTCATAGCTGTTGACAGTTTATAAATTGTGTCCTGTCATCGAAATAATTTTGATTTTGAGATCAAATTACGTGAATATAAACATGGAGTTTCAAAACTAAAGCGAAAGCGATGAACTAATGTGCATTCCTCCGGTTGTTAGATATTAAATAAATGTTATAATTATAACTAAATGTAAGTACTTCTTTATGTTTTTGTTTGCGTGCGGAAAGTTTAAAAAATGTGTGCGGAAAAAAAATTCCACACTAATTTTCCGTACTAGTTTTTCAAAAGCCTACTTTCAAGTTCGATTATCTTGTCAGAAAAAACGTCATTCCGCATTTTCGTAGAAAAATTATATAAAACCATTATTTAATATTTGCGAAATGGAAGGAAATCTGATAGTAAATTTGTAATAAATTTAGTATTTACATTATTAAACTAAAAAAAAAACAAAAAGAAAAAGTGATACGCATTCAACTTATTTTTTCTTAAAATTTATAAATATGGGAAGATTCACATGGAAAGTCTATGTATAATGGATACTAAATTTAGCTGAAGAAGAAAAAAAATTATTAAATTTTCACATTTCTGCATAACTGTTACGTGCTATAAAGTTGTGATACTTAATTTGGATACACAGTTATAACACTTGAGTTATTTAAAAGGACAAATCCCTAATTAGTTAATGGTGAATTAAAATATTGTGAGGAAATGTTAAAAAAATGTTTATTGTTGTTAATCAATTCGTGAGCAACTTATTTCATTTCAGTATCTTAAATCCTACCATATTTTATTAGCTAAAATTACCCTAATAAATATAGGAATTTCTATGTAGGTATTCCCAAAGGTAACATACTCGCTCCCTTATTAGTTATATCACGATGACACAAAGTTACTATTACGTTTTGAGAACGAGGCAATTATCGGTGTCTCAAACAAAACAAACTTTTTGCACTACTAGTCATAGAAGGCGTCATTATTGCCTATAATAGAATGCCGTGAAGTTTGATTTCTCTACCTTTTGTCAATATCCAGTAAATAATGTTGGTTCATTATTTACTAGTGGTAAATAATGAAATAAAGGGCCAAGAAAATCTATTTAATGGTTTTTTAGGAATTAAAATCGCTTAATATAAATAAATTTAATTGTAAAAGTTCCCATATAATTTGAATTGCCGCCACGGATTCTAACTTGAATCAATGGACAGCATTATATTTAACGTAGAGAGAAAATTGTTATTAATTAGGCTATTGCAAGCAGAACTACTTAAAAGCAATGTATGGTGTTTTAATAATGTGAGCAATCTCTTTGTGTATGGAAACTTACCAAAAGCCAAAATTCTACAACTTTTACCTTTGTGTCAAAATCAATTAATAAACAACTGTCAGTATTGTCACATTATTAAACCAAAGACATTTGTTTCATTTTTTGAATTGAATAAGTGTTTTAAATTATAAATAATACTATTTATTAACAATTATAAGAGTTAATAAAACTAGTAGTGAAAAAAACTATGTATAAACCACGGTAGAGAAGTCTCTTATAGCCTTCGGGCCTTAGATCCCTCGGCGCTACGCGCCTCGCGATCTAATCTTGGCCCTCTGTCTGTAATACTGAACTTCTCTACCTTGGTATATAATATACTATTATTGTCAACAAATTGAGATATTAATGTATTAAAATTTAATAGTAGTTTATGCAAAAAGTATATAATTTATGAATAATAGTAAAATATCAATATATCAGCTGTCAATGTCACAATAAATACTGTCAGAATGAATTTAATACTGTCATTTCTAATTTTTCTAAATAATTAAAAGGTAATTTTCGCAGTTGAACATAAAGCTTTGTATGGAACTCGTATATAATCTGACTTTATTGACTCGTCCTATTTATTAGCCTCGCTCGCAAGCTCGCTCTGCCATAAACCAGACTCGTCAATAAAGTCATAGATTATATACTTGTTGCATAAGCTACTATTATTGTTGAAATTTTTAATTAATTTTGTAAAATTGTCTTCTAGGATGGCAGCTCGAATGTATGTAGATTATTTATTTTGTACAAAAATGGAAATTTTTGCATTCGATTTTAAAGAATCTTGAATCTTGCGAGGGTATATTTAAGAACAATGTTATTGGTATGCGGGTATGCCACCAATCCCAGAATCTTCGTAGTCAGACCAACCAATTATATAAACTGGGCTTATTTTTCGTCCATGTTCAGGTAAAAGACAAATCAAAACACAGACCCCAAAATGTGTACCTATAAAATAAAAAGCGAAATATTTCGTGACCTTCCACATCTTTCAGCCCCCTATTCTTGTTGTTCACTAAAGAGCACGGGTCCTAGTTTTCAGGTAAAGCTAAAACTGGTTATTGGCGATAAAAGGGATATAGATAATTACTGATCGACCTACGTGACCCGAGTAGTGATTGTTATAAGATGACTTACCTGAAAGAACTAAAAATTCATACAAAAGATTATATGTAAACAATAAATAAACATTCCTCACGCCTTCCCTATTTAATAACCTGGGTATTTTATTAGATAAAATACACGTAATCAAGGATTATACAGGGTCATTATAAAAGAATCTAACATCAAAGGTGGCTGTGCATTTTTCATGTATTAGGATTTGCTACCCCTCACATTCAGTAATGAATCGATGAATATCATTTAAATATCACTAGTATCCATTGATCAGATCGGCATTTAAATTAAACGTTTTCTCTTTGAGATTCCCTAGTAATTTTAAATTTATGAAATTTCACAGCCAACTATGTTAGATTCTTTTATAATGACCCTGTAGTTAAAATAACTAGAGTATCTTTCATTGTTATATTCTATAAAATAAAGTGGTTTATCATAAGTTCAAAATGGAATTTTATAGTTTTCTTTATGTACTGACAATTATTTTAATAATTGATTAGCAATTTTTCGAGTATTGTGTAAACTAAGCAAACTATATGAACTTTTGTCAACGATTCAGATCCTGTGCTCTCTTTTAGTTACACAAATCCTTGAAAAACGCAAAAATATCCAAAAGGTTAAAATTGCAATTTTTAAAACACTTTCTTTACCTGTTGATCCTTACACCCATAATAGGAAACGGGTATTCAAAACCACGCACTTGCACTTTCTTTCCATTCTCAAGTTGGTAAACTTTCAGTATTCGAGGGGTTTCCGGGAGTACAAAGGCCCCTATATGGGTATTGTCCAACTTCTCCAATACATTAAACTTTTGCGTATCATACAACATGTAGATTGGTTTCTTATTTATTTCAAGTCTTTTTGACGCGTATGTCTTGCCAGAAATATAAATGGACGACATTAATCTTGAACAGAATAAAATAGTGATAACTGATAAATAACTGGAAATATGTTGATTTCCAGTTATTTATCAGTTATATTACAAAAATTAAAAAAATATTGTACATACAATACTTTTATAATTATACTATGGACATAATAATATCAATAGAAAACGTTAAAATAATATCAATTATATTAATAAACTAATATCGAAAACTCAACCGTTTCAGTAATACAGGGTGTTAAAGTAGCAAATTTTTTTTTAATTAAATTTAATATCTTCTGAACTAAAGGAAATATTTTATTGAATTTTGGTGGGTATTATTTTCTTAATAAGTACCATATTTAATCATCATTATATGTTTTCCTACTTCAAGCAGTGGCGTTACCACAGGGATGGGATTAACTCTTTTTAGAGAAAAAAAAAAGATACGCCAACGATATAATACTTTTTTTTACATTTCTGAAATCAGCAGTCGATTTATTATGAAAAAAAAGTCCACTTGTAGTTTTTTCGTAAAACTTATCGTTTTACAGTAAAATTTTAATTAGAATTCATGGTAGGTAATTTATCGCAGTAGAGTACTTTGGGGGTTTCTGGCCCATGTGCATGTGCAACCTTAAACTTGACCTAAGTTCTAGGAAAACAGGTAAATGAACTGGTTTAACTGGTTACAGTCCAAGAAAACTGCTAAATGAACTGGTTTAACTGGTTGCAGTTCCAGGAAAACTGCTAAATGAACTGCTTCAACTGCTTGCAGTTCCAGGAAAACAGTCAAATGAACTGGTTTCACTGCTTGCCGTTCCGGGAAAACGGCTAAATGAACTGGTTTAACTGGTTTTGCTACTTGAGTTTAGGTCAAGTTCAAGGTTGCACATGCACATGGGCCAGAAACCCCCAAAGTACTCTCTACTTATCGCAACAAGACAAGTATTTCAAACAAATAAATTAAAAATAAAACAACTAATAGAATCTAAAAATAACTGAAAATTGCCGATAGTTGAAAATATTTTAGTTAAAACAGGCAAACTTAAAACACCGTTCATGAATAATTTACTAACTTAAAATTATTTTACAACAGTAACTTAAATCATTGGAGGAGCTGCTCAAAATAAAAAAAAAATTCAAGAGATTAAATTTATTTAAAAAAATATATAATTTCAACACCCTCTGTATTTCTCAAAAGTTTTGAGTTTTCGATATAGTTTATCAAGAAAAATGATATTATTTTAACGTTTTCTATTGATTTGCAAATTATCGAAGGTTGAATTCGGACCACCCTGTAGGTATTCTTGGTAAATGTAATGATTAAAAGTTTTATGAAAAAACTACAAGAGGACTTTTTTTCATAAATCGACTGCTGATTTCAGAAATGTAGAATAAATGTATTATATCATTGGCGTACTATAATACATAGTATACATGTAATTAAGATATTAAAAAATTGTCTTAATAAAGATAGTTAATTAAAAATCACAAATAGAAATATTAACGTGTATTCTTATAGGTAGGTACTAAAATTGAACAAAATTCTGACGATTTTTTGAAAAAATTTAAACAATTAAGTTAAGAATAACCGAGAGAATGACTTAATTTTAGAAAAATTTGTCTAATTTACTCGCTAATTTATACAAAAAATCATTGTAAATTGGCGTTGGAGGGATGTACAAAATGTACAAAATTTTGAGAAATATGAAAAAATCATTCATGTAGCTTTAAAACTTAAAAAAATGGCTTCGTTGGATACTAACGGGCACAGAGCCTTTGCTACTAAATTGTTATTAAGTATTTTGAAACTATTACAAGTTAATATGAAGAGAAAAATACGTACATTGTATCAACGTCTTCAATTTGTAAATACATTTTTCTTTAATTTTTAATAGTTTTTGTATATACACTGTAAACTTGTACACTACGCTCTTGAGATCAGGTCTTTACCCCTAGAAGTTTTCAGTAATACTGCCCAAATCCCTACTCCCAGATACCCACCCAAGAGTCCCAAGACCCAAGCCCAAGCCCAACTGCTCACCCTCTCGACACCCTCACCCTCACCCTAATCAACCCCAACTGTTGTACCTACTGGAAAATTTCCAAAGCAAATTTATAGATTTTTTTGTCGATCATTTATTAAAGATCTAGTTAATGTAATAAAAGGAGTGTATTAATAACTCAGTTTAATACATACATGCACATTAAAAACATTGTTGAGATTATGAGATTTGCTAGGTAACCAACAATATATTTTATTATTGAAACATGCATTTGGAACTGACAGCTGCCGAAATTTATACCGAAATTAATTAATTATGTCAGTGGTATTTTGACTTATTGCATATTATGTCAGAATTTGGATTTTGCCATGGAACAAAATTAGATTATTTTCATTCTAATAAAGAGCGATCGACAAAAAAATATTGTAATCAACATGAGTGTTAATCGGCGATTAATAATCTCGACTCATTAACGCGCTCGCTGCGCTCACGCGTTAAAATCGTTTCGATTATTAATCGCTCTTATTAACACTCTTGTTTATTAAACTACTATTACACAACGCGCGATTCAAGTTGAAGACATGGAAAAATTTACTAGAATATTATTCGAGATACAAATTTATGCTTCCTTTCAAACTCAAATTTGAATTTCTTATTATATTGAAAATGACGAAATTAAATTTTTAGATACCTACGCGAAAATTATTGGGAAAAGTTGTTTAGTGATTTTGAATGAAAATATTTGATTTTCTTATTACCCTTGATTTGACTAAAATTCTAAACGTTTTTTCTTTGTAATTTTCATACTTTTATTATTTAAACAATATTTACGACATAGTAAAGCAATAAATCTTCTTTATTGACTAAAATTTTGCTTAAAGCCGGGTTCTCACTTGTCCACTTCATTTATCAATAAGATTGAATCTATGAAATTGAAGAGAAATTGAACAATGAGATCACCATTTCAACGATATAGATCAATAATTTTTCGTTTCAATGAAAGTGAAAGCCAAGTCTACTTTGATAGATCAACGGGATTGATTCACTGGCATCGAAGGGTGTTTGAAATGTGAGAACAAGAGTTCAATCTCATTGAAACAAATGAAACATCGACAGCTGATTGTTGGCGCAAATAAAAGTGCATACAAAGCAAAGAAATAAAAAATCTCGATCCTAAACAAATTTGGTAGTACATATTTAAATAAGCTTTATTTAGTTTTGTGTCGTTTTCAACATTGTACATTTCAAATAGCGAGACAACTACGTGCCCACATTTTTGGAATTATACCAGAAAGAAGAATGTCTGTAGAACATAAAAAATAAAGCATACAGCATATAATACGGACTCCAGCACGCACAATTTTCTTGATCGCAGCCATTTTTAAAACTGATCCTTTCTGGATTGAATGTTCAATGCCGTTGAATGGTGTGAACAAATTTTGCATTAAATTTTATTTTCAATTGCATAGCTTCAATCTTATTTATCAATGAAATGGACAAGTGAGAACCCGGCTTAACATGAAAACTCCGCTTAGTATTGTAGCGACATTTTGGTAGTAAAACCAATAAATTTTACAATAATTGAATGGTAATTTATTTAATTTCACAAAAATAACAAACTAAAAAAAAGCAACCAAACCACAAACTTACAATAAATAAAAAACACCCTTACCTAGCTCCAGCACACGCACCTTTAACAATTTACAATAAACAAAACTGGCCAGCTCCAAATGCTGCTAGTTTGCCTCTGTATGGCAAGAATGCGAGATACGAGCGAATACCTAGCATAGCAAAATCAAAAGCCAAAAAAGGAAGTAACAAACCAAAAAATAACCCTAAAGCTACGTTTACACCAGAGATTTATTTCACTACATTTCTCCCTGTAATAAATATATTTAAGTGTAAACCTTGTAGTCCATCAGTATATTTAGTATTTATTATTGCAATTCATTCGGTAAGAGAATTTTTTTTGTCATCGTTAGGGTACCACATAGAAAGCTTAAATCCGAGTTTTCGACCATCAACCGCTTGCAGCTTTTCCGCCATCTTCAATTAAGGGGTGAATTCTTATCTCGCCAATAACAGCCGTATTTTTTATTTTATCGAAAAACAGTTGATACATTTTTTAACGAGAAAAACGAATTCTACAAATTTGTATACTTGATATTTTTTTATATTTTGCGTATTTAACGAGTAATAACGGATTAATTGAAAGAAAAGGGGGTTGAAAATTATTTCCTTCAGCGCAATCGCAAAAATGTTCATGTAATAGTATATTGTAATACAAGTGCGGAAAACGCATCATGACAATACGAGAGTGAAATTTGCAACGCGAGCGATAGCGAGTGCTGCAATCACACGAGTATTGTCATGGGTCATTTCCGCAAGCGTGTTACATACGATTTTTTCTACGAAAACGTGGAATTCGTAAAAAATAAAATTATTTGTAAATCTTTTTCTAATAATAAAAAAATATCATGTGAGTTTGTTGTCATAGAACTGAAAGCTCATAGCTGTTGACAGTTTATAAATTGTGTCCTGTCATCGAAATAATTTTGATTTTGAGATCAAATTACGTGAATATAAACATGGAGTTTCAAAACTAAAGCGAAAACGATGAACTAATGTGCACTCCTCCGGTTGTTAGATATTAAATAAATGTTACAATTATAACTAAATGTAAGTACTTCTTTATGTTTTTGTTTGCGTGCGGAAAGTTTAAAAAATGTGTGCGGAAAAAAATTTCCACACTAATTTTCCGTACTAGTTTTTCAAAAGCCTACTTTCAAGTTCGATTATCTTGTCAGAAAAAACGTCATTCCGCATTTTCGTAGAAAAAATATGTTAAACGCACAATTACCTACAACTTTGATATGAAAAATTTTTTCATGCGAGCAATAATTGTTTACTTACTGCAGCGCCTGGAAATTGCACGTATCGTCACTCGGCAGTAGTACAGGGCATTTGGACTTTGGTGGGAAATAATTCCGAGACGAATTTGGTCTCCGATTTTCGAAAGTGTTTAAGTATACCTACGAGCCGGAAAACACATTTTGCACAATTCTGCCCGGTGGTGAAAGGCCGCCATCTTGTTTTTAAGGGTTGTTTTAGTTTTTCGCGCATAAATAGCGTATTTTTGATTTTAAAGTAAAGTAAAGTAAAGTAAATTTATTTCCATCAATAAGTACATGGATTGTCAATAAAAGAGAAAACATTAATTGTATAAACATATAAGACAAATAATATTACATTTAAAATAAAAACATTAAACATCAAGAAGGACAACCATATCACAGTTAAGAAATTCCTGTGTAGAGTAGAACGCTCCTTTAATTAACAGGTCCTTCATATTTTTGGTAAATTCCTTTGTTGGCAAGTCTCTAATATTTGTGGGCAGTTTATTAAAAAGCTTTGCACCCCAAAAATCGACAAATTGTTGTGTTGACTTTTTAAAATGTAGCGGTGTTGCCAAGTCATTTTTATTCCTGGTATTATAGGAATGTGCGTCTCCATTAAAGCGTAAATCGCTTCTGTTTGCTTGTATGTACTTTAATGCTTCCAGAATGTAAAGTGAAGGAACGGTATGTTTTTCTCTTTAAACTTTGCTTTACAGGATTCACGCTGATTCATGTTACACAGAATTCTGATGGCTCTCTTCTGCATGGTGAAAACCCGCGAAGATTCCGAAGTTTGGCCCCACAGCAGAATACCATAGGATAGCAGACTATGGACGTTTGGGTAATATGCAGTTTTTAACATTTGGTAAGTACCAATTTTCTTTATTCTTCGTAATAGAAAAAGGGCCTTAGAAACCTTTTTGAAGGCATAGTCAACGTGTAATGTCCAACTAAGTCTCGAATCCACATGAACTCCAAGGAATTTGACGCTATTTAATGCACCTCTGCTTGAGAAGGTAAGTTCCTGCGTTTTTTGTGGATTTAGTTTTAATTTATTGGATTTAAACCAAGTTAGAGTTTCGTGAAGGGCTGAGTTCTTTTTTTCTTCAACCTCGATTCTTGTTCCACCACTCACAAGTATTGATGTGTCATCGCAATATAGAAGAAAATGTTTCAATGAAATTAATTTGTAAATTGAATTTTCTACAAAATAGACTTTTTTCGCTAATTGCAACTGTTTACAAGTTAGATACAGCATTTTGTTACACGGGATTACTTTTTGAAATTAACACAAGTAGTTTTGTTTACGTCTGAAAAAGTGCGACTATCTCGAAACTGCACCAAACACCAACCTGGAAAATTGGAGGTATAACAAACTTGTAAACAATTGCAATTAGCAAAGGGTTACCAGTGCAATTTTATGGAGAATTCAATTTTCAACAAAATTGCATAACAAAATTTTCTTCTAAAACCGAAAATACGCGATTTATGCGCGAAAAACTACAACGACCTTTAAAAACAAGATGGCGGCTTTTCACCACCAGGTAGAATTGTGCAAAATGAGTTTTCCGGCTCGTATACATACACTTTCGAAAATCGGAAGCCAAATCTGTCTCGGAATTATTTCCCTGCAAGGTCTAAATGCCATGTACTATACTGCCGAGTGACGATACGCGCAACTTCAAGGCGAGCCACTGCTACAGTAAGTAAACAATTCCTCGCATGAAAAAATTTGTCATATCAAAGTTGTAGGTAACTATGTGTTTAATAAATTTAAATGAACATTTTTGCGATAGCGCTGAAGGAAAAAAATATTCGAGCAAAAATTTTTTCAACACCCTTTTTGTCAACTAATCCGTTACTACTCGTTAAATACGCAAAATATGAAGAAATATCAAGTATACAAATTTGTAGAACTCGTTTTTCTTCTTAAAAATGGTATCGGCCATTTTTTCGATAAAATCAAAAATACGGCTGTTTCAGTCGAGATAAGAATTCACTACTTAATTCAAGATGGCGGAAAGCTGCAAGAGGTTGATGGTCGAAAACTCGAATTTAAGCTTTCTATATGGTACTGTATCGATAGCAAAACAAATTTTTCTTACCCAATGAATTGCAATAACACTAATACCCATAGGAATCTGACGAACTATACTGGACTATTGGTGACAGAAGCTATCGGAGATTTATTTACAAAGCTGAGATATATTACTTGAGATAAAA
The DNA here is from genome assembly GCA_963942485.1 of Pediacus dermestoides. Classification (NCBI taxonomy): domain Eukaryota; kingdom Metazoa; phylum Arthropoda; class Insecta; order Coleoptera; family Cucujidae; genus Pediacus; species Pediacus dermestoides. The sequence goes on along the minus strand of OZ012632.1, from coordinate 10,113,030 downwards.
TGTAGTAAATGTAAACGCAGCCGAGAGAAGTTTCAACAAGTCTCTGACAGAAATATTTTGCAATTAGATTGCATTGTGTTTTGTGTAAGTTGAAATACGTTTTGAAATGTCGGGAAAAAAAGAGTGGACCCGTGCAGAAGTGCTGGAATTGATCTCTTGAATGATGGAGAACACCACTGTTTGTGGAATGTGCAATCTAAAGAATATAAAAACAAAATAAAGAAGTCGCAAGCCATTAAGAGATCACCAGGAAAATTCATAATCTGCGTAACCAATTTAACACGGAATTGAAACAAATTATTTCTATGATATCCGGAAACTGAAATTGCTTCTCTCATTTTGGTTTTTTTTTTGTCAATCAATGGCCCAACTAAATTTACGAATTCATCGAGATCCGTTGAAGACATTCTTGAAATATTTGTAATTGTATTGGATCTTCAATTTTCAATTCATTGCATAACTGTGAGTAAGCTCCTAGGGCACTTGTTCTCAATAACCAGTTCCGCAACCAAATTTTCGTTATATTTCTTTTTTTTTTCTCATGCAATAATAAAATTATTATTGCAGCCTGGCGTTTAGTGCAAGCCATAATGAATCTTAACTGTGGAAATTTGGAGAATAAAAATGTCGACATATTTCTCTATCTTTAGTCTAAACAAAATGGTAACTTATATCAACATTTTCTCTCAAGCAGAAATGTCAGCATTTTATTCACTTACATTTATGTCATGGTGTAAACAGACCTCCAGCGATGGAATGAGACTCCCGGTCAAAGACATGCCAAGGTGTTCACTGAAAGCGAGAACGAAGAACTTACGCATACTAACAGGACTCCTCACGGGAGTCACTGTAGACTCAAATGCCACATGCACAGAATGAATGATATTCTATGGAATGGATGTAGAGGAGGACACTGAATGCCGTTTGTGCTTAGAGGACGAGGGGATAGTGCAGCACTTATTGTGCGACTGTGTAGCCTTGGAAAGGACCAGACTACAAACTCTTGGTGCGATACGTTTGTACTGATGCTATTTTTCGAAAATCTAATAAGAAATTATTCAATAAATAGAAAGTTCAATCCTTAAATCAGGACTAGTGAAGGAACTGGGTCCACGAATGGCACGAATACAAAAACTGAACTTTAAACTTACCTCTATCTCTACAAGATTCTGCAGGGTAAAGAAACTTTTTTTCACTCCCTGCTTACTGTACTACAATCAATTAAATTTTAACTTAACTACGACTGCTATCACTTAATTTAATATATAATATAATTTCGAAAGGAATATTTTATTTTTATTATTGAAATAATGCTTAAAATAATATTTTTAAATAAATTAAAAACTAACTAATTTTATAAAATATAAATATCCATTAAAATTATAAATATATGCGCTTTTTACAAGATAAGGATATACGGAGGTTGAACTATTATAAATTTTAAAAATAAATTTACACAAAAAAAAGTTTAAAATAAATATAATACAATCTTAGGCCAGTTACACACTGGGCGGTTTTTTAAGTGACAATCTCAACTTAAAGCTATACACTATCCAAAACAATTTCTATAATTAGCTGGTGGTATTTTTCAAGATCTTTTTATGAAATTTTTTGTATAATTCTAAGAAAGAATTCAAAATACCACCAGCAGGAGCATCGCTTTTCTTTTGCGACTTTGTAAATTTAGGCGGTTTTATAAAGTTATCCAAATCAAGTTTTTGGAATAACTTTAACTTACCGCCGTCACTTTGTAAATTATACACACTGAGCCACGAATCTACTGTGGCCACCAGCAATCTCATTTCACCTTTGATACTACAAATTAAATTTATTGAAATTGTAGTTATGTTAGATATTTTTTGTGTTTCTTACCTTGCAACAGTAATCGAATGTTGAAGTCCGTCGATATCACACTCAGCAATAGCAAAGGGTGGGACTGTCTTATATACAGTCGTCTCCTTTTCATCTACCATTTGTTTACTAAAATTGATAAAATGTGTCAAAGATGCAAATAAAATGCTAGGTATCAGTTAATTATATAAAATTACTTATATAAGAAATTATTGTAGTGGTAGACGACTGACAGGATTATAATCAAATTTAGATACGTTATTTTTAAGGAAATACAGGGTGATTCACTACATATCAAAGAAAATGATAACAAAATGTTAATAAATCGACCATAAAAAGTTTGTGACCAGAAGTACCAGAAAGGTGGCAATACTTTCATTAAATATAGACCACATTGAGTAATGGGCGTGTAGCAATTTTTAGAACCAAATTGTGTTTAGTAACAAAGTTACGTCTACTGTCAACTCGTCGTGACACACCCTGTATATGAATACGCAAAACTTGTAGGTATTACATTTTATAATTTAAAAAAGTTGAAACGTGTCGTTTAAAAAAATATATGAATGCAAGTGGTACCAATTGTAGTCTAATAAAAATGTGGATACTCAAGTGGTCAGTACCTACTGACTTTTAAAAAGTGAAAATCAATATGAAGTATAAAATAAATACAATTATCCTGTAGACTCTAAACTATATAGAAAAGCTTACAACAAAATATTAAAAAGCTGTACCTTCTGTAGGGCACATTCAGCTTAAACACATACACCCTGTCCAGATTATTGCTGCCGCAAAGGTAAACTCCACATTTACTAAATTCAAGATAATCTATGCTACATTTAGATCCTGTCGAAAACTCAAACAACATCGAGCCGTCTGTAACAGAGAACACCCTAACGTAACTGTCTTTATCCGAAGCTGTTGCTATCCTGGTGCCACCTGGACTAAATGCCAAAGCAGCCAGACGACTATCATGGGCGTAGATTTTTATTTTAGTTTCCTAAAAAATAAGTTTGTAAAGTCATGCAAATATAATTGTGTGATAGTTACTTTGGTGTTGATGTCGTAAATTTCAACTTCTCCACTGTCGGAGCATCCTGGATAAGCTAGGTAATTGGTACGGTTACTCAATGCCAATTTGCCTCTGGGATTTGAGGGTATACGGAGAATTGTCTGTATTGACATATTTTTGATATTGTGAATGTGCACACTTCTTTCTAGGCACACCGCCACTTGAACACTGGAAAATAGGAATTAAAAAAGCGTTGAAATTACGATAAAATAAGTAAACTATAAAAGCAGGTAAAAGAAAGGTGATGAAGTTTCAGTTTGCAACTATTGTAATTTTTTTAATTAAATTAATAATTAATTAGATACAAAATTAGTATCAAAGTTTTACTTAAGCCATCAAAAACTTAATAATAAAAGGCGTTCCAAAACATATGTACTTCCGCTTAATGGCAAGTTTATCTTCAAAATTTGAGATTCCAACTTTTATATTCAAATATTAATCGACTCAATAACACTAATAAATCATATTATTAGGAGGGATAGGAGAAGTGTTTTAAGTACCTACCATTTTCAAAAAGAGTTTTAACTAGAGCTGGTCTAACTCAAAGTAAATTTATATTCAAATAATGCAGGCTATCAAAAGGATATAAGATAACAACATAAAAAAATTATAGTGGAAGAATGAACAATAGGGATGTTGCATTTTTTTAAAATCCGTTTTTTTCTGTTAGAAATGTAAAACTACATACTAAACTGCTGGCCAATTGAAACGTACCAAGCGAATTTTTAGGTTGAATTTAAAGTCAAATATTTTGAAAAGGAGAAAAGATATCAACATGAGGGTTTCACGATTCAAGAGATAATTTTATTGCGAAAGCAATAGTGTGACTCGATTTTTTTACTTTGAAGTACGTTACTATCTACAGGGTATGAAAGAAAGTCGTCTTTTTTTTCTCAAACTTATACCTACCGGAATTCCACAAAAAATTTTTATATTTTTTTGATGTCGATTTTTTTAGTCCCTGGTTAATGAGGAAAAAACCAATTTCTCAAAATTTTTATATCCCTCTTTTTTATAAGATAACGAATTTTTTATTAAATTTAATATTGTTGAACAGGTTTTTGCAATAATAATTATGCTGCCATTTTGAAAGCAAATGTCATCATGTGATATGTCGATAAATAGGTAATTTTAAGTAGAATCTAATTCTTACGGAAAAAAATATACAGGGTTGTTTTAAAAAAAATTGAAAGTTAGTAGGTGGCCTTTACGGTGAAACCGGAAGTGTCATCACATTGTTTTAAACGTCAAAATGATTATTCCTTTCAACAATCAAACCATGCCAAATTTCAAATTAATGCAGTTAAATGTAACAAAATGGTGGGAGTTGTAAAACGATTTCGTAGCCACCCGGTATACACGAATATGAGCAAATTTTTGTAAAAGTGAAAAACCCGTTTCGAGGATATAAGTCACCTAAACCAATGGTGAACATAAACTAACTAAATTCCATTCTATTCCATTAAGAAAATAGCCTCAAAAAATGAATTAAAAAATTTACCAATTAGCGAACGTGTACCGATTTTTGATAAGCCACTGGTTACCAATAAATTAATGAAAGTACAAAAAGTGTACTTTTTATAAGAAAGCCATTCATAAGGTATTATAATCAACTACAGAGATTGGTTCTTACAAAACACAATACGACCGAACGACAAAAAACAAAGAAAAAATCAAATTTTCAGCAAAAATTCGGTATCTTTTAAAATAACAGGGATATCAAAATTTTGAGAAACAGGTTGTTTTCCCATTAAGTAAGGACTAAAAAAATCTACATTAAAAAAATATAATTTTTTTTTGTGTAATTACGGTAGTTATAAAATTTGCCAAAAAAAGAAGACTTTCTTTCATACTTTGTAGATAGTAATGAACTTTAAAGTAAAAAAATCGGGTAACACTATCGTTTTCTCAATTAAATTATCTCTGAAATCCTGAAAACCGCATGTTGATATCTTTTCTATTTTTCAAAATATTTGACTTTAAATTAAACCTAAAAATTCGGTTGGAACGTTTCAATTGGCCAGCAGTTTATATTAATAATACTCTACAGCAAAAATATTTTTTTACTGAATATTTGTACATAAAAAACTATTCCAAATTGAGCGTAATTCAAATATATTATTGCCGCCCGAAAACGCTCTGTTATAAAACGCGGTCACAAAAAATCTTGAATGCAATACGTTGCAAAATCTTTTAAACACTTGATGTGGTGGACCACTCGTTACACTCGTGGTCCAATTTTCACGGCTCCATTTCAAATTTTACAATACTTTTTATTTATTTACTCGGAAAGCAGGGACCAAAAATTTTCTCCAAAAATATTGATAAGTAGTGATAATTTAGTATCAGCTATTAAAAAAAATATATTTTGAAAATCATGCAAAGTCCCTATTAGTCTAATAAAATTAGACTTTGAACTTGAAAAAATCCTGAGCGTCTGGAAAATTTTATTTTTGCTAAAATCGGCGTGTAGAACAAATAGCATAAAAATATAATTTAGGTGGAGCTAATAAAGCCTAGCGCGATGTGGGATCATAAGACTATTGTTTTAATTAGCTAAAATACACCCTAAGGTAAGGTGTTATTGTTTTGAAATATAGGTATGTAGATATACACCCTGTATAGATATACAGGGATACAGGAAATATTTATTGTGTGATTCTTGAATAAATTCTGCATTCTCCTGTATAATTTTTTTATCAACAATCCGGGTTAGTTTTCGAGCAATCATCTCTTGAATATTAAAAATTGTAGATTGAAAAAGTAAAACACTGTTGAATAAAAAGAAGCCAGTCTGCTAAACTATTTGATTATCCAAAAAAAGATGTACATGAAATTTGTAGTTGAGATGTTTTGCGATCGAAAGTTTCTTGTAATATTTTGGATAGTGTTAAACCTTACAGAATTATTAGCGTTCAAATTTGGAGTTTGAAAAAATAAATCATTATGTTCGCACTTCATTCAATTTATTTTGAAAACTAGTATTGAAAATAGTTAAAAATTTGATACAGGGTGAAAGATTGGTTTATTTTGAAAAGTTACGTTCCATTTTGAACATAAACGATGTCTACTCGGAGTAATTATTAAATTTGTTGTTAAAAATATTTCCGTAAGTTGCCACATGCATTTCAGTCCTTTTCTTAAAATGGCAGGTACAAAAATAATGTTATTAATAACCTAAATTGTTTTTTTATTTTTATAAACTAATTTATACCGGCTGTTTCAAATTCGCTTCTCACTACAGGGATCTCAGAAACGGTAAGAGATACAGCTTTGGTTAAATTGGGGCAAAGTTGCGTAATATGGTGGCCAATAATAAGCCGTTAAGAAATCGAATATATCTTTTGTAATTCTGGAGATTTTTTGAAAAAACCAAATTTTTGCCTTTTGGTTTTTATTTTTTTCTGCTCTTATTTTTCAAGATATCGAAAAACCAAAAACACTTTGCCATGGACACTTTTTGTGCTTTATAAAATGACGTTAAAATTTTCCTCATGCGACGTTTCGTTTTACCGCTGACGTCATCAACTCCATTTTTTTAAATACGGCCCTGTTTTTTTTTCATCGTTTTAAGTAGCATTTTTTATGCTTTATGAAATGGCGTTTAAATTTTTTCCATACGACGTTTCGTTCTTGTGTAATCATCGGATCATTTTTTGAATCCCTACGGCACTGGATTATTTTTACAATTTCATCAGTATTTTTTTTCATTGTACAGCCCATCATCAGTATTGACGATTTCATAAGTGTTTATTTTATAAAATTATTTAAAAAAATTACTTCCATTGTTCTTATTATTACTACTAACAATAAATAATAGGTTAGTTTGATTTATTATAAAAGAAAATTTATTATTATTAAAGTTTACCAAAATGTGTGGATATGAGGAAGTGAGGAAAAATACTGATGAAATTGTAAAATAAATCCAGGACCGTATTTAAACAATGATCTGAAGATGATTGCACAAGAACGAAACGTCGTATGGAAAAAATGTAAACGCCATTTTCTAGAACACAAAAAATGCTACTGAAAACGACAAAAAAAGATACAGGGCCGTATTTAAAAAAATGGAGTTGATGACGTCAGCGGAAAAACGAAACGTCACATGAGGAAAATTTAAACGTCATTTTATAAAGCACAAAAGTATCCACGACAAAGTGCTTTTAGTTTTTCGATATCTTGAAAAATAAGAGCAGAAAAAAATAAAAACGAAAAGGCAAAAATTAGGTTTTTTCAAAAAATCTCCAGAATTACAAAAGATATTTTCGATTTCTAAACGGCTTATTATTAGCCACCATATTACGCAACTTTGCCCCAATTTAACCAAAGCTGTATCTCTTACCGTTTCTAAGATCCCTGTAGTGAGAAGCGAATTTGAAACAGCCTGTATAGTTAAATAATAAATAAACATTACCTACTCAAAAATTATTAAAAAAAATAATCAAATATTAAAATAATTTAAATTTAAAGTGTTTTTCGTTGTTAGATTCACAAATACTTAAGTAGATGAGTTTAATGGAATTTTTAAGAGTTTCCTTGTATTTACAAAAACTGTCAATTATCAACTTTTCGAGATTTCGAGTATTATGTGAACTAAACTATAAAATTTTCTTAACGATCCAAAAATTTTTTTCGTTACACAAAACCCTCAAAACCACAAAAAAGATTGAAATTATTGCACCATTTTAAATTGACTTCTTTTACCTGTTACACTTTAGACCCACAATAAGATTGGGATACGTAAAACGTATTTCCTTGTGTTTGTTACTAAAGTTGTAGAGCACCATTTGGTTAAATGCAATGGCCACATACACCATCCGCTTGGTTTTGTCAAAGTGCTTCAACACGCCATGAAAATCCTTGGAATGAATTAATTTTAACAGTTTAAATCCATATAAACTGTAATATTTGTGCAAATGTTGGTATTTGAGGTATATTGATCTTAAACAGAAAATCGGAACAATAAAATATAAATATAAGTACCTAGCAAGTAGCATCTAACAGGAGAATTGTGAAGCAAATTTCAAAATAAGCTGAACATAAATTTTTGTTACAAAGAGTTTTTAACCCAAGCGTAGAATATCAGTAACAAAATTAATTTAGTTTACAAAAAGATTTTTCAGCTTTTTCTGGTAAGTGGTTCAAATTATTCACAAATTTGAAAATTGTTTATAAAAGAAAAAAATACTTACATTTTGTCTTTTTTAACATTCAGCAGCATTTTTAATATTTTTATATAGATACTTTAAAAACAAAGCTATGTAGATACTGGATGAACTTCACAGGTTTACAGTTATATTTGTATTGAAGGACTAACGGCAACACTGCCCAAATTCTTAACTATTCCCACCCTACTCACCCTAGTATCACCACACTATCTACCCTCATGAATCATCGACTGCAGCCAATTTAATATAATCATTTTTACAGATATTTATTTCTCTTTTATGTAATGGCAATCGTATTCTAGTCTTTTCAGAAAATTTTTAAATTACCCTTTTTGGTATAGTTAGTTATCCAAAGTCCCTGTGTAAAAATTGTTCAACTTCAAAAATTTACTTCCAAGACAAAATTTGTAAATTTATTTATACAGGGTGATTCTAAAATAAGCTCTCCGGTACGTTGTAGGGGATCGTTAGAGGAGCCTGAGAAAATTAATTAAAAAACTCTATAATATGCATTATTTTTTAGTTATTAAAGAAAAAAATGTTTAGTAAATTTGGAACACATCAAATCTGAACTGGTGGGTTGATAAAAGACTTTCTTGTTACTTTTTATTATGGTAAATAACAAAAATAAATAAAGATTAAAGCAAATATTCAAAATTCTGTCCTTCAGCATTTAATGTTGTCCTAAACTCTTTTGGGCATGATGTCTACATTAATCTTTTGAACTGGGTTTTGTATTCAATTTATGAGGTATGAAATCTTATTGATGTTGGATCGGAGTTCTGTACGTTAAGGATTTGATGTGACCCCAAAAAAAGAAATCCAAAGGGATGCGATCTGGGGATCCCGGGGGCCAATGTACTGGTCCATTACGGAGCTGGTACACCATCCAATTGGACCCACATGTTCCTAATCACCACAAGACGAAGATCGTCAACGTGTTTTTGAAGATTGTTTTGAAGAAAATTTAAGATATTCTCTCCATTTAGGCGCTGTGGCAACACTATATGGGTCCCACCAAATGAGTGCTAAGGATCCCAGCTCACATATTCGTGATTCATGCTAAAGCGGTGTTGATCGTTGAGTTCGAAAGATTTTCCAGGCTCTTTATAGGAAATAGTGTTACGGTTCAAGATTCCCCAGAAGAAGAAAGTTAAAAATATTCAACTTCATCGATCTCTTCATATCTCGATGAACCCAGAATTTTTTAATTACTTTTCCCATGCTCTACTAACAATATCCCCTATAACGTACCAGAGAGCTTATGCGCCATTTTGGAATGTTATATTGAAAAATTCATTTTTAACACTCTTATGTTCGGTTGCACCAAGCTCTGCTAAACTATAACAGCGTGATAAATATTTAGCAGCGGCATGTTATTGGCTAAATGATTGTTATTTGCAGCGTTACTTAGCAACAAATTTAAAAGACCCAATAAGCTGCCGCTGCTACATTTTAAACGCGCAATTACTCAATTAGTTAATTGAGTTCGCAGAGCTTGGTGCAACTGGGCATGTATCTCACAAACAAAGCCTTCTCCGACGATTTTTATAGGAACTTTTTTCTTTCAAAAAATCCTCTATTATGTACTTTAATGTTAGAAAAAATGCACCACCCTGTACGATTAGTACTTTGTTATACAGCAGTTATAACCGAAATATCCGATCATTTTAAAACTTTTTAATTGACACAAAAATTCAAGTTAAAATTTTTAAAATTTTATTTCTCCCTCTCTCAGCCCAAATATTTTTATTTACCTAATCGAAATAAAAAAAAATGAAATCTTCTAAAACGTCTCAACCTGAAGACAAACAGGATAAGCAGTCTTCTCACATTCCTGTAAATAAGTTATAAAATTATTTGATGTAGCATTACACCCTCCGTAGACGACTCTTTCACATTTTTGTGAATTATCGTTGAATTGGTAGGTACCGAATAAAATAAGCATTACAGTGAATAGCGTGGTAAGTTGGTAAGTAGCTGGTAAAGAACAATTTGAAACAGGAGGAAACAATGAGGCACTTCTAAAGATAATTTTTAAGTATGTCAGTCAAATTCAAATAAATATCGCACAAATTTTGTAGCAATTTTCAAATAGTTTTCGGAAGTCTCTTTCGCACTTATTGTAGTACGCATAAGTATGTCCTTGTCCCACTCACTACAGCCGATTTTTTTGATAAAAAAATATTACTTCGTATAAGAAAGTAAAAAGTAAAATACCGAAGCATACTTTAAAAATAACTGGAATTTCGCGAAACAATTACGCTTTAAATTTTATGTCTTATAACATTTTTAAAATGGTCGTTCGTTATTGTAGACCTCGCCTCTGAGATGAGAAGTCTAGACGGGTTAGTTTACAGACCAGTATCTCAAAAATTTAAAAAAACATCCAACCACAGCCATGTTCTAATTATACCACAATCAAATGAGCAGATGAAACCACACACCAGTTGAAACCCCACATTTCTTCTAATCCTCATTTAATTTGATAAAAACATTTGCAACATTTCCAAATAGCTTTTTGATTTCAATGTTTTGGAGAAACACTTTCAAATCGCAATTTTTTTGGTTTTCATTTATGGTTAAATCCCCAAGAACATTAAACTATTGGCATAGTAATCTAAACACCATGTATAAAAATTATAAGCAAAATACTGTTTTTTACTTTCTTATACGAAGTATAAGGAAGTATTGTAATCGTGATTTTTTTAAGGGGTGACTTTTCAATAAAATACAGGGTGTCCCAAAATTAGCCTGCCAAAATGAACCAGCCTATTCTACGTTCAAAAATAATGCAAAAAGTTATATAATATAGGTTGAAAAATGCTTCCTAAGGAGGCTACAGCCTCCCGAAAGGGGGACCCCAAAGAGGAGTTTTCTGTAATATCTTTGCAACTGTTTGAGGTAGATTCATGAAATTTGGTGAGTTTGAAGCTTTTACAATTTGCCACATATTTCTTTTTCAGAAATTTAGTCAGGGGCGTCACATACAGGGTTGGTGCTGGGTATATTACGCCCCATATTTTTTGTGGGGATAATTATTAAATTTTTTATATAAAATTTTGAAACTTGGTTTATTTTTACACAAAAAAGGTAGTCTCAGTCGATCTTTGTATCTTGAACCGTTTTCGAGTAAAATCGTTTTGAAAAAATCACGTCCAAGAAAACTACACTAATAAAAATAATCACAAAACTAAAATTTATCAAAAGTAGACAATGGATTAAAATTTATAGGTATTTATTACTTCGTTTAGCATTTCTTTGTCAAATATTAATAATAAAAACAAAATATCAAAATCAAATTTTTTTTTTCTATTTTGTGATTATTTTTATTAGTGTAGTTTTTATGGACGCGACTTCTTCAAAACGATTTTACTCGAAAACGGTTCAAGATTCAAAGATCGACTGAGACGACCTTTTTTGTGTAAAAATAAACCAAGTTTCATAATTTGATATAAAAAATTTTAAAATTAACCCCACAAAAAATATGGGGCATAATTTACCAAGCACCCACCTTGTATGTGACGCCCCTGGCAAAATTTTTTAAAATTGGAAAATGAAATATGTGGCTAATTATAAAAGCTTCAAATTCACCAAATTTCATGAATCTACCTCAAATAGTTGCAGAGATATTACAGAAAACTCCTCTTTGGGGCCCCCCTGTCGGGGGGTTGTAGCTCCCTTAGGAAGCATTTTTCAACTTATATTTATTAAAACTTTTTGCATTATTTTTGAACGTAGAATCAGCTGGTACATTTTGGCAGGCTAATTTTGGGACACCCTGTGTATATAGGGTGTCCGCGCGAAGTGGCTCACTATTGGTAACTTCGTTATTATTGGGGCAAAAACTCGGTTAAATTAGTACACTAGTCGCATTTTTGGCACTGATTACAATGGAGAAAACAGAAAAACAATTGAGTAACGCGTTCAAGAGTTATTTTAAAAAAATATTACTTTTTAATAGAACACTCTGTTTTGAAATATTTCCAAATAGCTTTTTGATTTCAATGTTTTGGAGAAACATTTTCAAATTGCAAAATCCCCAAGAATATTAAACTGTTGGCATAGTAATCTAAACACCACGTATAATGACTGCCCGATCTATCGAAATTTGTATACAGGGTCCGTCCAAAGCTTTAAAACGATGTCCGCATTGTTATACTGTGGAAGAAACATAAAATTATAAAAGGAAATTCAATAAAATTTTCGTTGATGTTAATGTGGAAATAGGATGGGATGTTACTTAAAAAAATGCATAATAATTTTAAGTACGAAAACTACTATTGTCATGGTTTACCTGAATTTATTGTTACAAATATTTTCAGCTGGTACAAAAATCTGCATAATTAAAAAATCAATAAATTTTTCATATTATATCGTCTCTTAAAACTATATCTTTTTTGTATGTACAAAGCACAATGTGCGCAAAATAATATACACGGTATAATTTTTTTGTTACTGGAAAAAACGTCACAAAAACCATTCCCCTCATGTGTAGGAAGAAATAAGGGTTAAACCAATGGCTTTTATATGCGTTTTCATGTTTGGTAAGAAGAAAAATTACGTTAAAACAAAACATCTTTTTTGTCCCAAAATGAACACCAGTACACAAACACGAATATATTTTTTATATATATACGGGACTACATAACAAAATTTGTCCCCAACAATTTCTACTTTTCACGAAGCACAATCTTAATTTCCACGCAAACGTAATTTTTTCAACTTTACACAGATAACATTGATTTTTTTTCAGAAGTACTTCCATTTAATTCATCTAAATAATTCATCCTATTAAAATTAAATTATATACACTGTTTCCTTCTTAAACTGAAGAAACTAAAATTAAAATAGATACGTGGTATTAAATCGGATAACAAACCGGGTTATAGTCCAGTTTGTCCAGTTTCCAAAAAACCACAATCTTAAAAACACAAATTACAACACACAAAATTAAATTATGTAGTTTTTAATTGAAAATACATGCTAAGTAAAAATAAGGGGGATTATTCTAAAATTTTAGAAGAATCCGTCTAACAAGGCCCAATTTTTTCATGTCTTAAACATTTAAAACACTAAAATAAGTTTACAATTTAAGTTGCATGTTTACTATTAAATTAAATTAATTAAAAAAGTTTAACATTTTGTCACAAAATTAACTATAATAATTACTTGTTGATATGATAATTTTTTCCGGGTACATTTTTTGTTTTTTTTTCTCACTATAATAGTAATTACTATGAACTATAAATAAAAATATTGAATTACAATTAGTTCATCCTCGTCTATGCTTACTACTTAGATAATGTACTGATAACTGACTGATTTATTGACGAAAAAATAAAAACTATGATCATCCAAGTTTACATTAAATAATAATAATAAAAAAATAAATACATAACACAACAGTATGTTTTTAAGCTACAGTTTGAATCATCCTAAGAACTCCCTGAAATCGCAAGTTATTACTCCCAGCCAAACAAATAAAAAATTAAATCTTCCACAACACGAACGAAATAATGTATCAATATTACAGTACCAAAAGCAAACTGTAATTTTTCATGAAGTGTCGGAAAGTGAAACTCAAATTCGTGATCTCATTCAGAAGTGTGGGTCAACGGTGGATATTCTTGATCATCGTGGAATAGCAGTTCATTTTTTGGCGGGGACTCCGTTGCTGCTGCCATCTCACGTAGCTTTTCTGATTCTGATGCGTCAACATAAAAACAACTGTTTAGTATACGAGACCATTATGTGGACAAAGATGAGACAGATATTTTTGTATTGTATGTTTTGTTTCGATATATTAACGGTGGGAAGCTTAAAATTTATTTGAAAAGTCAAAAAGAATAAAGGAGGTTTAAAGTAGCAGGCTCACACAGCACAAGAGAATATAGAACTGAGCCTTGTAGCTAAGGCAAAAAATAAAGACCTAACTTATCAGAATGTAATTTTTTTATGGTACAATGCAATAAAATAATTACGATCTGTTCTTATTGAAAGTTACCTGAGTTAAAATAGTTAAAAAGTACGTTACTTCGGGCTTATATCGCCAAATTGATAACAAAAAAAAAAAGAGAAAAATGACACTTTAAATACAAGCATTATTTTGAACGTGACAAAAAAAGCATGAATTTGTATGTTTGAATGGTGATTTTACAAACTTGGAACATAAGCAATGAATATTAGGGGTCAGTTTTTAATCGATGGTTATCCTTAACTGCTGGTATTTAAGGACATTTACTTATAGTTAAGGATAACTACCAATTGTAAGTAAAATAAAACCATAATCCAAAAAAATTATTGATTTTACTGCCTTTCATGGGCTAACGCAAACAAAAACAAAACCTTCGCTAATCCCCCCCCTTATAAACAATGCTTTTGCCCTTTTCCAGTTATAAAAACCTTAATCCAGGTTGAAGTAACCGTAAAGTTATTTGCTAACATTTCTTTTTTATGTATTGGAATGATAATGATATGAACAAATAAAAATATGAAAATGAAGTATTATACTGACCAGTACCTGACATTTGGCCGGTGGTATTGCCCTTCAGGATGCCGGCGTAGGTACCTATCGAGCCTTGCACGGAACAGAGAAAATCATAATGGATGCGGGTTTATAGCATTTACTACTTTTTTTTTGGTGTTTGTTACAAGAAGGAGTAAAACAAGTACCTTATAAATTTAGTATATCACTGAAAATCCCCAGATGAGGTTTTGCATTGAAGCTCAGATAAAGAGTGATTCTTTTAATTGATAAATTTAATCAATAGGGTTTTAAAAGTAGGTATCGCGAAATTTCCTATTTAGTTTAGAATATTTAGTCACGCTCATGAAGTTTGTAACTTTATTGTCAAACAAAAAATAAGTTTTTTGTTAAAGAATCCAATACACGATTTTGAAATTCCTCCACTTTTCCAGGCTTTCATAAAAAAACGAGATATTCAAATTATTTTGCGCCAAAATCGTAAACTTGTAATAATTGTTAAATTGTCGTTTTTGCTAGGTACAAATTTTTATAGATTTTGAGCCACTTTAACTAAATTTTCAATCAGTTTTTCGATATCTAACCGAGTCCTCAAATTAGAATGTTAGAAAATAATATATTTTCAACTTTTATTCGTTATTAAAAAAGAAAAAAAATCCTCTTAATTTTTCTGTATTTAATACAAAATATTTTATCTAGAAATGTTCTTTATTTTTCTAAATACTACACAAGTAGAAAACATTTTTTTTTT
Organism: Pediacus dermestoides; assembly: GCA_963942485.1. Classification (NCBI taxonomy): domain Eukaryota; kingdom Metazoa; phylum Arthropoda; class Insecta; order Coleoptera; family Cucujidae; genus Pediacus; species Pediacus dermestoides. The sequence goes on along the minus strand of OZ012632.1, from coordinate 10,097,704 downwards.
GGTGTGCTACTTCGTCTCCCTCCGCGCAATCGGTTATTATAAAAGCGAACAAAGAAAAGTTTTTTGAGACGTTGCCTAGAAAATTCTTCAGTATTTTTGTAGTTTAATTATGTTTGTTACAGTTGTGTCGGTTTGTTCCTTATCATTTAGTGGAAAGTTAACAACTAAAATCCAGATTAATTAGTTCTTAACTAATTTAAGAAAAACCGGTCGTTTTTTTCAAACATTTGTGTTGGATTTTGTTTAATTCATTTCAAGAATTACTTTCAAAATTGACTTTTTGTTTGTGGTAGTGCTTGTGCTTAATTAGGATCGCCAATGACCAAATAAACGCGATGGAAACCAATGAAAGGGGCTTCAAGACAAAAGGTACGAAAATTATTTGATTTTTTTTGCTACTAACTTAGTAGAGAACTTTTGCGTTTGACTATCCTACTTTTGTTGCAGGTAGGTCCCAAGATGATTAAATGAGGGCCTCATCGTAGAAGACAACGTACAAGGTCAGAATATTTTCACTTTTTTCGTTCAAATATTTAATTTGTTTTGCTTTAATCCGAGAAAATTTTAATCAGTTGAATTTTTGTATGACACATTGTAATTTGAAAAATTTTAAACATTTTAATAAATCAATTCCAGAGTAATTTTGGACCATTTTTCGATGATTTTTTACTTTTTTGAGTGTTTTAGTAAAAAGTCAAATAAATCGCCTTGAAAATTGAAAACATTTATATTTTATCAGCTGAATTGTTGTATGAAACATTGTTGTTTCTAATAAATCAATCCCGGAATAATTTTGCATAATTTTTCGATTATTTTAGTAAAATTTTCAGGCATAAACTTTAAAACATCTATAAAATTGAAAACATTTATATTTTATCAGCTGAATTGTTGTATGAAACATTGTTGTTTCTAATAAATCAATCCCGGAATAATTTTGCATAATTTTTCGATTATTTTAGTAAAATTTTCAGGCATAAACTTTAAAACATCTATAAAATTGAAAACTTTGATATATTGTTAATAATATTGCAAATTTCCTGCAGAATGTACTCGTAGTTGTTAGGCAAAATATTGTTTTTTTAAGGAATGCCTTTTCAATAAAATATATACAGGGTGTCCGCGCGAAGTGGCTCAATATTGCTATCTTCGTTATTATTTGAAATGTTAAATTAGCAAACTAGTAGCATTCTGGAAACAGAAAAAACAATTGAGTAACGCGTTCACTAGTTATTTTGAAAAAAGTTTTCAAAGTTTTAATATACACGGTGTTCGCGCGAAGTGGCTCACTATTGCTAACTTCGTTATTATTGGAGCTACAAAGTCGGCTAAATTAGTAAACTAGTAGTATTTTTTCCGCTGATTACAATGGTGAAAACAAAAAAAACAATTGACCATCTGGTTTTCAAGATATTCAAAAAAATAACATTTTTTTAAATGGCACACCCTATATATTTTTGCAAAAATCGATGGTAAATTAAATTCTATACAAAAAATGCGCTCATGTTTTTTGATAATAATTTAAAATAAGCGAGTTATTTTGAAAAAAAGTTTACAATTCTTTAAAATCAAGTAGCCATAAAACGGAATAGTAATTTATTAAAACCAAACAATCATAATTTTGAATTTAAGCAAGTTGAAAAATACTTGAAAGAATTACGGAAATATTGAAAATTTACAAAATTATAATTTTCATGGCTACTTGATATTAAAACTTTGAAAACTTTTCTTCAAAATACTCGTAACTCGCTTATTTTAAATAATTGTCAAAAAAGCATAAGAACATTCTTTGTTCAGAATTTAATTTATCATCGATTTGTGCAAAAATATACAGGGTGTTCCAATTAAATAATGTTATTTTTGTGAATATCTCGGAAACCAGATGGCCAATTGTTTTTCTGTTTTCACCATTATTATCAGCGGAAAAAATGCTACTAGTTTGCTAATTTCACAGACTTTGTAGCTGCAATTATAACAAAGTTAGCAATAGTGAAGCACTTTGCGCAAACACCTGTATATTAAAAATATTAAATAAAATAGTAATATTTCCGTAATTCTTTCAAGTTTTTTTCAACTTACTTACGAAATTATGATTGCTTGGTTTTAATAAATTACTATTCCGTTTCATGGCTACTTGATTTTAAAGCATTGCAAACTTTTTTCAAAATATCTCGCTTATTTTAAAATTTAAATAATTGTCAAAAAAGCATAAGAACATTCTTTGTACAGAATTTAATTTGTCATCGATTTCTGCAAAAATATATAGGGTGTTCCATTTAAAAAAATGTTATTTTTGTGAATATCTCGAAAACCAGATGGTCAATTGTTTTTCTGATTTCACTATTGTAATCAGCGGAAAAAATGCTACTAGATTGCTAATTTAACCGACTTTGTAGCTCCAATAATAACGAAATTAGCAATATTGAGCCACTTCGCGCGAACACCCTGTATATCAAGTAGCCATGAAATATAATTTTGCCACGTTTCAATTTTTGCGTAAATATTTTCAACTGCGTTTACAAAATATTACAACTAATTGTAAGGATAAAGTTGGCGGCGGGGGACACAAAACTGCATTAACATTTTTTGTCCTAAATTAACCGGATTCCCCGATCCAATTCACCTAGATTCACTGGGCTAAGGGTTAAAATTCTTTTTTGTGTTGAGTCAAAAGTCGCAAATTTAATCTTCTAGTATAGTCAAATATTACATTTAGTGTACTTTTCTTAAACTCACTTTCTGAGGAAAAAAGATCTGACAAGCGTAGCATGGACAGAACATAGACGATGAAGATGATGAACAAACGTTTTAATATGACTAGTAATCCATCTGGAAAATACGTTACGAGTTACACTACAAATTTAAGTAATAATTAACTTGAGTCGGCTTTAATCCTGTTTTGGAATAGCCTCATCTTTTGCGGATTAATACAATATTTTCTAAAATACTCTCAAAAGAACTACTGTTTATCCAAGCTACAATCCAGATTTTATATGAATTCAGGCTGACCAACGCTTTTGTTGATTTTAGAGCGATTAATAAACATTTAAAAGTAAAATCCAAACATTTTCTTATCCAATTTTTCGTTAATAAAATTACAGAAACAGAAACATTGCAATACACATAAAGCAACAGGTCGTTAATTATTCATTAAAAATGACATTCACTTCTTCCATAAATATAAACAAATTGATAAAAATTGTTGTATTACTTTTTATTACGCAAAAATTTGACCTTGCGAAATATGAACTTGTAAATTGTAAACTGTGATAAAAAAAATTCTGAAAATTGTTTAAAGAGCCAAAAAATAGTTCCCTTAAATGACAATATTTAAGATTGATTAATTTAGGTAGCGCATAAAAAATAACCACTCTAAAAATTTTACACAAAGTATTGGAGCCCACACATAAATTAATAAAATTATTATTTCATGTGGTTCTTTCACCAACCAAATCTAACAACCCCCCAAATATGCTGTTAGTAATTCCAAAGTTACAACAAAAAGCTAACATAAACTCAAAAATTTACTGTTAATAAGTAGTGTAGGTTCTAGGATAGTGGATAGCTGTGTGGTGGTGGGAAACAGGTAAAAAAAAATCTAAAAGGAACAAAATAAATAAATAACAAGGTTTTGTCGGCATTATGTTCATGTATAAGGATGATCAAATAACTCACATCCCACACTGCATAGCAAAATGCCATTTTGTTTTAGCAAGACTTAATTAAAAAAAACGTACACTGTAACTATTTTCTTATCGCTAATCCACTTCTAGGAATCTGTACCTACTAGAAATATGCAAAATCAAATTGAACCATTACCTTTTTCTATTGGTCGTGGTTCAGAGCCTGCACCATCAACACGAGTCGCACTTTTGTATTCTAGTTCTAAAGGCCCATCCAAACGCAGCTGTTTGTAAAGGGTCAAATCACCGCCCTCGTTGTCCAAATTGTAAACGTACAATATAGGCTCCTCTGTGGCTACCAACAATCTCAACTGATGATTGATACTACAAAAGAAGTTTAAGTTGGTTAAAATTGCAACAGCATTCTTGTTTTGGTTTTTCTTACCTAGCAATAGTAATCGCATTACGAACGCCGAAAAAGGGACAATGAGCAGTGGCGAAGGCGCGGCCTTGGTTGAAGACATCCGTTACCTGTGTTGGTAAATATGCGGACAGGTATCCCATCCAACTGCTATCGTCAACACTTCTTCGTGGACTAAAATTGGTAAATTTAGTTCAAACAAAAACAACTTGCTTGATTGATAATTTTACGAATTTTTCAAGGGAAATTTGTAGGCTAAGCTGATTATATTTTAAATAAATAAACTGCTGGCCAATAATTGAAACGTACCAAACGAATTTTTAGGTTAAATTTAAAGTCAAATATTTTGGAAAGGAGAAAAGATATCAACATGCGGTTTTCGGGATTCAAGAGATAATTTAATTGGGAAAACAATAGTTTTATAAAGTTTGAAAAAAAGACGACTTTTTTCATACACTATAGATAGTAACGTACTTCAAAGTAAAAAAATCGGGTCACACTATTGTTTTCCCAATTAAATTAGCTCTTGAATCCTGAAAACCGCATGTTGATAGCTTTTCTCCTTTTCGAAATATTTGACTTTAAATTTAACCTAAAAAATCACGATTACTATACTTCCTTATACTCCGTATAAGAAAGTAAAAATTGCTTGGTACGTTTCAATTGGCCAGCAGTTTAGTACCTCGAAAGCTTGTTGTGAACTTTTGGAGTTAGGACACTTTTGGAACCACTAAATAGATTTTTGCAAAAAAAAATAATATCTACGCGATGCTTATTGATTTATTAAAAGAAAAAGTAATCATAATATGTTCAAAATTGAAATCTTTATAATTTCTCCTAACCTGATTTTTATTATGAACTGAAAAATACAGGGATATTCACCGAAACCGTTGGTTAGACGTTTTAAAAGATATAGTTAATATTTTTTTCTGAAAATTGGGTTGTAGTCTAAATAGCATATGATCTCTTTATTTAAAATGTTTTCAAGTTTCTACGACTTCCGGTTATACCGGAAGTAGACACTAACTTCGTTTTTTTAAATGGAACACCCTGTATATTACTACATTTTTAAATTCTACATTCAATTATAATAACATTTTGTTAAAACAATTTTTCTCTAAAACATTTCGTTTAATAATTACAGGATGATTTTTTTTTAATGTCCCAAAATGTGCTAATTTTCAAATTTTATTTTCTAGTCTTCTAATATTCAAATTGAAATGCGGTTTTAGCAAGATGTTAACAAAAGTCTACTACTTGCAATTTCCTCATTGTAACAGCTTAATGTTCTACAGGGGGTTTATAATTTAGGTGCCATTCAGAAAAAAATCAAAACGGCATAACTCATTTTTTTCAAATGGAACACCCTGTATATCGAAACAAATTTGGTTTATTTATTCAATTTAAAGGTAATTTTGTTGAAGAAACTTTATAACCAACTCTTGCCGTTTTTGTGTAATTTCGTTTTTTTGGTAATATTGAAAATTATGCCAAACAATTCGATTAATGGATCAAGCAATAATGTTGTCAGTAAAGCATCTTAAAAAATATCGTTACGTTAATCATTAATAAAAAATTAATTAAAAAAAAAACTTCTCTTGTTAAATCATTATACTATGTGTAAGTACCATAAAAGTTGATATTTCGCGAAAACGGCAAGAGTTGGGTATAAAGTTTATTCAACAAAATTACCTTTAAATTGAATGAATAATCCAAATTTGTTTCGATATACAGGGTGTTCCATTTGAAAAAAATGAGTTATGCCGTTTTGATTTTTTTCTGAATGGCACCTAAATTATAAACCCCCTGTAGAACATTAAGCTCTTACAATGAGGAAATTGCAAGTAGTAGACTTTTGTTAACATCTTGCCAAAACCGCATTTCAGTTTGAATATTAGAAGGCTAGAAAATAAAATTTGAAAATTAGCACATTTTAGAAAATTTTTAAAAAAATCATCCTGTAATTATTAAACAAAATGTTTTAGAGAAAAATTGTTTTAACAAAAGGTTATTATAATTGAATGTAGAATTTAAAAATGTAGTAATATACAGGGTGTTCCATTTAAAAAAACGAAGTTAGGGTCTACTTCCGGTATATCCGGAAGTTGTAGAGACTTGAAAATATTTTAAATAAAGAGACCATATGCTATTTAGGCTATAACCCAATTTTCAGAAAAAAATATTAACTACATCTTTTAAAACGTCTAACCAACGGTTTCGGTGAATAACCCTGTATATCATAAAATATATATTTTTTAGGAACATTTTAAAGAAAATTCATAAAAATTTAAACTATAAAAGCCTGAATTTTACTGTGTGATTTTTGTGAATATTTGTTATTAATGTAAGAATGTTTGGACCAAATGCGATTTGGCATTTTCTTCTGAAGTGATAAAACTAAATTTTGAAAATCGTTTACTAATAAAATCACAAATTAACATACGCTCTTATAAGATAGACGCGATCTCATCAACTTTGATAGAAAATTCCAACATTTTCGCTGTCTAGTATTCAAAATAAAAGTAACCGTAGGTACTTAGGGAAACTTTGGAAATCCGATTCCAGAATAATAAAAGAGCTAAAGACGAAAACAAAATTTTGCACGAGCAGCTGCACTAAATAACAACAACAAGGCATACAGCAGATGTCAACAATGGACAGCTGGTTTGCCATATGCAGTTTTGCCAGATTTATTTTACAGGATGTACCAATCTAGTCACAAAAATACACAAAGTTGTAATACATTTTTACAAATGAATTATATAAAAAAATCATTATTCATTCCAGGCAAAACCACAATTTTCAAAAACAATACAGCGTGTCCTAGTGTGTGGGTCTTCCACTTCCATATCTCTTTTATTATTATATGCCTAACTAAAAAAAATTCAAGACAAAATATTATTATTAGTAAATATGCATAACTTGAAAATATTTTCGACTATACCTATAGTGTCCGGCTTTCGCTGATGGTGAGTGCACATCAACTTTGTTAATTTAAATTTTATCTAGGTTTTATTTTATTTTAGTTTAAGTTAATTAAAATTATTTAGTTGCGAACTTGGCAGTGCAAATATCCTTTATTACTAATCAAAATTTTAAGTTCATGCCTTTTTCGCCAAAAAAATACTCCTATAGAGAGCACATTGAGTTTTCTTTTAATCTTCTCAATCTGGGCACAATTTTTCGTAAACAAGAGAACTAGACTGTGGCAATTTAAAGGTCGTAGACACTGAAGCTCCCGCAATTCGTGACTAATTTTAGGACAAAACTGCTTTAAATCAATGGATTTTTTGGGATTTTTGTCAGCTTTTAAAATTCTAGACAACCTACTTAAAGTAATTCTGGCCTTCTTATATAAAACTTTAATAATCCCTAAACAAGGATAAAGAAAATATACTGTACCTATTGCTGGGTGGTTCATCCAACTTAAACACATGCACCGTCTCCGTATTACTGCTACAGCAAAGAAATTGTCCACAACTACTAAATGCTAGACATGATATGATAACACAACGCTTAACTCCTCGTCTAAACTCATACAATTTGGTCGCATCCATAACAGAGAACACTCTAATAACAGTGCCTTTTTCCGAAGCCGTTGCTATCCTGGTGCCATTTGGACTGAATGCCAAAGCAGCCAGAGGACTATCATGGGCGTGAATCATTGTTTTAGCATGCTGAAAAAAATTTTATTGATCATCTTTAGAAATGCGTGTGGGATATAAATTATAAATAGTAGTACCATGTTGATGGTGTCGAAAATCTGAACTTCTCCCATTGAGGAGGAGCCTGGGTAAGCCAGATAATTATTTTCGCTACATATACTCAATGCACATAAGCCGGTTGGATTTGGGGGTGTGTCGCGAATATTGTGCAAAACTTTCATATCTTTGATATTGTGAATGTACAAACTTTCTTCTAGGCACACCACCAATCGGCACCTGGAATTATAGAGATTAGACAAGGGTCGAAAAAGGTATTCAGGTATTCAGAGTTCATTGCCCTAGGATTTAGTAAACAAGCAAAAACGAAACTGCTAAAGATACAAACTTCAAATAAGAACGATTTGGAAGATAAGTAAATAATCTAACTTGGTTTTGTAACATAATTATCCCGGAAAAGTGTTATCACAAGCCCTGCAGACGTTGTTCTCTTAGCATAAATTTTTATTAATTATTTGAATTTCAGCACCGCAGAAAATTTGTGTTGAAATTTTTATATTATTATTTCTTGCCAGGTACTACAGCGCAAAAATGCTTATTTTAACCCTTTTCCAGGGCTGGTAACTTACATCCTAACAACAGATTTTAGATAGGCACGTTTTCGTCACTTCCTTTGTTTAATAGTCTAAGCATTTTTAGACATAAAATATTCCTAAGATAAACAAACAATGTGATTGTATTAGTTTTTTTTATACTATTAATTATTTTTTAATTATTATAAATATTCTATATAGTAAGTAAACCATCCAAATCTTTCTTATACCTACTTAATAAAAAAGTACAAACAAAATTTTTACCTGTTGAGCTTTACACCCAAAATAGTATTGGAATACGAATAGTTGCATATTTCCGTCCCTTTCTTAAAATGGCAAACTTTCAGTTTTCGGGGGGCTGCCAGGGAAACAACGGCCACCAAGCTGCTACTGAAAAGCCGCTCCACCAAATAAGAATCCTCCGTGGCATTGGTATAGATTAATTCCAATTTTTCAAGTCCTTCCAAACTGTAAAGTCTGTAGCCAGTTTTGCTACCGATGGATAATGATCTTAAAACAGAGAATCAAAACAATAAAAAAGTTATCTGGTTAAGGAGTTTCTTGTTAGAACAAAGCAACAAAGGAGAGAACTATAAACTATAACATGTATGGTGTCATCAGGAAATCCAAAAGATAAAATAATAATTAACAAAACTTTTATCGACATAATATTACGTATAATTATAATCAAAACAAGCATTTACATTTGTTGTTGACAAAACCGTACAAAATATTATGTTTAACTGGAATCAATATTATTAAAAATTTAAATTTTATCTGCGTGTTACTAGTAAAATAAAAGGCGCAAAATTAAGGAGAAAACTTTGGTAATACGACTTTGCTTCTTAAGTACGGTTATTGATATATTAATTTCTTGATTGACGGGCATATTTTATAAAAAGTTGATGGTCCTAAACAGCTTAGCTTTTGAGATACATGATGTAACCCAAAATTATTTTCTGAAAAGCTAGTACATAGAGCGGTAATAAATGCGTTTTTTGAAATTTACAATTTAGCCAAATTTTTTGGAAATGTGCATATTTCGAATAGGTACCGTTGTTTTGTTCATCTAGAATTAAATGTAGACTCCGAAAATGAGGAAGAAAATTACCACCACGCGAAAGGCGGCGCTAGTGAGCCGGGGACAAAATGACGTCAAGATAGCAAAATTGTCATTTTTATGGCATCGAATAGTATTTAAGAGGTGGAAATGTTGTTTGTTGTTAGAGGAACTAGGTATGTATGTAATTATGCGAACGCAACGCGTAATACGAAGGAAGGCCAAGAAGTTTTAAATTCTGATTATGTGCTGTGTCAGTGAACGAAAAATTAAAATAAAATTCTGTGTGTGTGCACACAGAGTATTTGCAGCTTTTGGTACGGCATTTCTTTTCAGGACTCGCAACTGAGCGTAAACTTCTGCAAAGAATGTTAGTAGGTATAAAAATAGTTGCAAATAAGTCGTCCCATTACCTGGGAAATCTTTGAATTTTAGGACTACCACGCGCGAGCACTTTATGGAAATTCAAATTGCCACTTCTAAGTTTTGTAGATGCGCAATTTTGAACGCAGCAACGTCCATCGCCACTTAATTTTCTATACCCTGAGAGAAATTCCATTATTCTAATCACGTTAACTTAATTGTAATTTTTTTGGAGACAAATTAATAGTTACAGGAACGACAATTTATTATTTTGACACTTTGGCCCTCCTATTGCGGCCATTTATAATAGTTCACGCTGCGGCCGCATGATATTTTTATAGTCTTAATAGAGATTCCACAATTTTTGATAACTTTAGTTTGATTTTATCCAAAATTTTTTATCTGTAAAGCTAATCAAGTTACAGATAAATACCAGGCTTTTTGACACACCCTGTCTATACAGGGTGTTTCCTAACTACGGTACGAAACTTCAGAGGGTGATCTGTTAGGTCGTTTTAAGAGAAAACGTTCCTATGAACATATGTCCGGAATTGCTTCGTTTCTGAGATACAGGGCGTTGAAGTTTAAAACAAAAAGGGTATTCATAAAATATCTTAAATATCCTTAAACCGATTTGGTTGAAATTTGGTGCAGTTATTTGAAGTAATAAGGTGCTTATTTTTATTTAGCTCTAACTAAAGTGAAATTATTAGGTCCAGTGGCGTCTCAGTGGGCACCACAGCCAATATTATTGAGAAAAAAAGTACGCCACTGACTTTTTTTGCAGTTTTTCATTTTTTTAGATAAAGCAACTAAAAATACAACTTTTTGGTCTCTTGTGTTTTCTTCATATCTAGCTTCATTTTCGAGAAAAAAAAAATCACTTTAACTCATTCTAAAAAGTATCCATGGACAACATAAAATAAAATCCAAAAATTTTTTTCTCAATAATATTGGCTGTGGTGCCCACTGAGACGCCACTGGACCTAATAATTTCAATCTAGTTAGGGCTAAATAAGCGTCTTATTACTTCAAATAACTGCACCAAATCGGTTTAAGGATATTTAAGATATTTTATAAATACCGTTTTTTTTTAAACTTCAACACCCTGTATCTCAGAAACGAAACAACTCCGGACATATGTTCATAGGAACTTGTTTTCTTAAAACGACCTAACAAATCACCCTCTGAAGTTTCGTACCGTAGTTAGGAAACACACTGTTTATACAGGGTGATTTTTTTAACTTGAAATTTTCAAATATCTCGAGTAATAAGCACTCTACGAAAAAAATGTCCATAATCAAAATTTAATCATGCCTCGGAGGAAATACATTAGTGCTAAAATTAGTCCCGCTCCCCTCCTCCTTGTAGGTGGGGCGAGGGGTAACTTTGAAATATTAAATAGGAACCCCAATTTTTTATTGCAGATTCGCATTTTACTGCTAAAAATACGTAGGATATGTCTGAAAAATTGTTTTTTTATTTATGATAGATAGGGCTGTAATTTTTTCATTGCAAACGTATTGCAGAATCGTATGCATAGGTTCTCAAGAGGATAAATCGAAAAAAATTGAAATTCGTCATGGGTCACTTGGAAAAGCCTAATTTAATGAATTACGAATTAAATCAATTATCTTGATAACGGTTAAGTTTAGGTATCAAACACCCTTATAATATCGTTTGAAAGGAAATTAAATGGTAGGTACTTTAGCAGTACCTAATTTAAAAAATTGAGAAATTGTTAATTAGTCAAGAATACAGACATGAAATAATTAAACCCCCTGTATATAACATCTAAGGTATTTATAACAAGGAAATAGTAATGATTTATTAGATTGTATGCAAAATTACAAAAGAAAATCTTTATTCAGTATGAAGCTATAGGTACATTTTTATGCGAACGACTGAAATTGACAAAATTTGGAAAAAGTTCAAAAGTAGAAATTTTAGACATACCAAACATTATACATTTTTCTACTAAAATTTATTAAGAATTCTAAAAATGTATTAATATATGTACAGGGCGTCACATTTAAAATAAGAAAGTTTATGTCTGATTAAACAAACCTGAAACCTGAGCAACTAATTTTATGTTATGGAGCAGCCAAAATAATGTAACTGAAAAAAGTTTAACCCTTATGTTTTAAGGTAATAAGTTCAAACTTAATACAGCGCCTGTATTATATATTTTCAAATTATTTTATAAAATAACTGAATGAAGATAAATTTAAAGTGGAAAAATACATTAAAAAATTGTTGAGGATGCACAAAAAATGTCCAATCCTAAATTTGTTTGTAAACGCAGATAAAACTAATCGGTATCGATTACTTTTAGTTTTGTGTTTGTGGTAGGTAATAATTGCTATTTGCACATATTTTATCAACATTGCACAATGAACTTGTTGCTGTTGTAATATGTAAAAACAAACAATAAATTTTTTTGCCTAATCTTCTATACTTAATTATATTTATGTCGATATCCTCAAAGAAAAAATTACACGTAACTGGGGTAATTAACATATAAAAAGTAAAACTAGAGAATAAATTACTACCAGTAAATAGTAGATGACATCATAATGTGAAATAATCAATTAATTCTAAAGGGAAATTTGTAACACCTACGACTCCAATCAGCTGATTTACAAAGTTATCTGTTTATTTTCCTGAGTAATCGACCTACTTGCATAGGTACGAAGAGCAGAAGAGTATAATGCAAATAATAAATAAAGCTTTGTACAACTACACGTAATTTGTGTAATAAAAGTAAACAGTATTTTATGCAATTTTCGTGATGGCATTGAAAAACCTTTCTCTTTTGATCCACCCAAATAATGACATTTCCAAAAACCCGACAGGGTTTCTTTGCAAAATCTTCCTTTGTTCTTTATTTTGATTATTTGTTCGTGTAATAATAATAATAATAATGTAAAATGCGTCACTTTTAATCAACATAACAATAACAATAAATATTCAGTTTTGTAGTGAATGTTGTAAGAATTGGTGTAGGATGTCAGGATACGCAATATGCATAAAATTTGTTAGGGAATCATCTGATTATATACTTACGTGCTGTCCTGGTTAAAACTCACGAAATTTTTGGTTCCATTAGAATCAGAAGAATTTGTGCTATTCATGAGTTCTATAAATTGATCACGGTTTTAACACTTAACACCACTTGATTTGCCACAGCACAATTTTTACTTTCAACAGTTATTTTTTGCAATTTCTTGTATTACATACACAAAGACTGACCTTGCTACACTATTCTCCAGTTAGTAGGTACACAAACTCTACGACGATACCTCCATATTGTGTGTTGGAACAGCTGATGCACTAAACACAGTGCGCATGTGCACCCCGGATTATCCCGGACCATTCAAATCGAACAACAAATGTTAAAATTTGCGCAATCACCCGAAATTTAGTTGAAACTTCCATCGATAAACTAAAATGTACTGGTAGGCAAGCTTTTTGGAAAAATATACGAAAAATTATGTATAAATTGATCAGTACACCTTTTATAACGAAAATAAAACAAGCAGCAATTCATATATTTTTAACTTCAAAGTTTGTAATAAATAATATCGTAATTAACGTAGGAGTTAAAGTTTATAATAATAATTATATTCTTTTAAAGGTGCTTGTTAATTAGTTACTCTATTGATTAGCGTTGTATATTTTTCATCCAATTTAGTGTAAAAGTAGTTTTTTATTGTTTTACAATTATTTACTAAGGGTTGGTACTAGTTTCGCGTTAATACATTTCAAAATTTTTATTAGTTTAAAAACAACCAAATTTAGTTACAATTGAGCTTGAACTTTCTAATTAATTAAAAATTAGGTATTTTTTATACATATTAACATCACGGCAATGTTTAAGAATTAACAAAAGGTAGTGCGATTTTCTCTTAATTAAGATATGTACAGGGTGTACAACTAAGAATGGTCGCCGGCTGTATCTCAGAAACTATTTATCGTACAGCCTTCGGAAAAAAATATTTATAGTAAAAGTGGCCAAAAGAAATCGCTGGAAATTATTTTCAAGTTTCTAGCTTCGCCGCTAGGGGGCGTACCTGCCATGGCAAATGATAAAATCATGATTTTCTCCAAATTATAGGCAATTAAGGTAACTCAAAAATAACTTTATTGGAAAGCTGAAACAATTATACACAATTTTGGTATAACACTTTTTGCTCTAGCTTATCAAATAAGGGTGGGAGGAGAGGGTGAATTCTTCTGTACGAAAATGCCTATAACTTCTGTTTAATTTTATAGAATTTGGCAAACTTAGTATCGTTCGAAAGAAGTTTTCTTGCTTCAAGCGATGTTCGATAAGAGAAGTTGTTTTGATTCATATATTTGTTGCTAGGTGGCGTTTTTCGAAAACTTATTAATTTTATCGATTTTTCTTGAAAAATTTAAATGGACTCATATATATTTTTTGACATTATTAAAATTAGTATAAAATATCGAAAATATTAGTGAAAACCGCAGATCCATATCTTTTTTCTTTCAGGAAATATGGACAAAATAGTTTTTACACGATTCACAACACTTATTATTGTTATCACAAGTCGTTTTGCGAATTTAAGTGGTAGGCTTTGGAACAAAAAAAAATGCAATTAGCCCTATATTCGCAAAACGACTTGTGATAAAAATAATACGGGTTGTGAATCGTGTAAAAACTATTTTGTCCATATTTCTTAAACGAAAAAAGATATGGATCTGCGGTTTTCACTAATATTTTCGATATTTTATACTTATTTTAATAATGTTAAAAAACATTTATGAGTCCATTTAAATTTTTCGAGAAAAATCGATAAAATTAATAGGTTTTCAAAAAACGCCACCTAGCAACAAATATATGAATCAAAACAACTTCTCTTATCGAACATCGTTTGAAGCAAGAAAAGTTCTTTCAAACGATACTAAGTTTGCCAAATTCTATAAAGTTAAACAGAAGTTATAAGCATTTTCGTACAGAAGAATTCACCCTCTCCTCCCACCCTTATTTGATGAGCTAGAGCAAAAAGTGTTAGACCAAAATTGTGTATAATTGTTTCAGCTTTCCAATAAAGTTATTTTTGAGTTACCTTAATTGCCTATAATTTGGATAAAATCATGATTTCATCATATTCCGTGGCAGGTACGCCCCCTAGCGGCGAAGCTAGAAACTTGAAAATAATTTCCAGCGATTTATTTTGGCCACTTTTACTATAAATATTTTTTTCCGAAGGCTGTACGATAAATAGTTTCTGAGATACAGCCGGCGACCATTCTTAGTTGTACACCCTGTACTTACAGCCTATTTTGGGAATATCTCGGAACTCGTAACTTTTTTCGAAAAAGTCACCGAGAGCAATTTATAAAGAATTAAATTCCGCACATTTTTTCATATCTTTTATTGTTTAAATAATATAGCAGCGCAAAGTAGAAAAAAGACTCGTAGTATACGGGGTATCCCAGGATAGACACGAAATCTTTTTAGGTGATTCTTGAATATATTCTGCATTGTCCTGCATAATTTTGTTATCTCCAATCCGCTTTTATTTTCCATATAAAGTCATTGCAGATGGCAACTTACGGAAATCTTTTTAACAAATTTAATAATTACTTCGAGTATCTAGACATTGTTAATGTTCAAAATGGAATTTAACTTTTCGATTCAAAATGAACCAATCTTTCATCATGTATCAAATTTTTAACTATTTTCATATTTTCAATACTAGTTTTCAAAATAAATGAAATGAAACGTGAACATAGATTTTTTTTTCAAATTCCAAATTTAAACACTAATAATTCTTTAAGAGTTAACAGTATCAAAAAAACTACAAGAGACTTTTGATTGCAAATCATCTCAGCTACAAATTTCATATATAACTTTTTTTCGATAATCAAATAGTTTAGCAGACTGGCTTCTTTTTATTCAACAGTGTCCTACTTTTTCAATCTACAATTTTCAACATTCAATAGATGATTGCTCGAAAACTAACCCTTGTTGGGGATAAAAAATTTATATAGAGCGAAGCAGACTTTATTTAAGAATCACATGTTCACACCTAAAAATATTTCGTGTCTATCCTGGGACACCTTGCATAATACACACAATAAAACCACACTGTTTTTGTTTTAACGGAAACAAAACCCTGTACATAGTTATGTTTTATTATCGTCAAAAAAGTTTCAAAGTCTTTAAAATCATCATAATATAATATATACAAATACCAATTTTTTCACATAGGTCTTTGCAAATTACACTCCAATTTGTACGTATTATCTTTCCGTTTCAAATTGACTTTAACTAATGCAAACATTTGAATAACAAGCGTCCTTTCTGGTAGCACGTCAGTTTTTGGATACTTCAACGTAAGCTGCAATATTTTCTTCGTACCTTCCTTAGCTTTATTGTTATCAGCCGCACTATTGCGAGTGCTGTTTATTACTTCTGTCTGCCATCCAACATTGGTTTCTAAGCTCTAAAATAATACAGCTATAATTCGTTTATCTAAACTAACTTAATAATTGACATACGTTTTGGTAGACTCGTACAATGCTGCCAGTGGCAAGAATAATAACATCAAACGAGCGCTCTTTTACATCGACCACCACTCCATCCACAATGTACGGTTGGTTTTTCTCTACAAATCTAGCTAAATAGAGGTCACTGCTGCTTTCGCCAGCTCTTTTAGCATTGTATTTTTGTGCGTTACAATTAGCTGCAATGGAAGTGACATAATCTACATCCCAGGCAGGTTTCTCTGTGTATCCTAGAAATAACAGTGGAAACAAATTAATTTATGATTCAATTCTTGAGCCCCCTTCCAGCTCCATTTTTGTTATTCTCGGTTAAAGTAGTCTGAGCATTTACCTAGACTAGCTGACAGCAAACGATGCACCATTATGTCGGCGTATCTTCGAATAGGCGAAGTGAAATGAGTGTAAATTGGCACACTTAGAGCATAATGGGTGAATTCTTCATCTGACTGCGCAGTTGCTGCGCAATAATACCGCGCTCTTGTCATTGATTTGGCAACCAGATGGTTGAGAACAGCCCCTCGGCACTGTCCTAAAAAATAAGAAACATCGAAGGTTATCAAGGAAGAATAGTCAAATTACTATTAAAATAATTGTTGGTATTAAATATACAGGCTGTTTCAAATTCGCTTCTCACTACAGGGATCTCAGAAACGGTAAATTGGTTAAATTGGGGCAAAGTTGCGTAATATGGTGGCCAATAATAAGCCGTTAAGAAATCGAAAATATCTTTGTAATTCTGGAGATTTTTCGAAAAATCCAAATTTTTGCCTTTTTGTTTTTATTTTTTTCTGCTCTTATTTTTCAAGATATCGAAAAACCAAAAACACTTTGCCATGGACACTTTTTGTGCTTTATAAAATGACGTTAAAATTTTCCTCATGTGACGTTTCGTTTTTCCGCTGACGTCATCAACTCCATTTTTTTAAATACGGCCCTGTATCTTTTTTTGTCGTTTTAAGTAGCATTTTTTGTGTTCTAGAAAATGGCGTTTACATTTTTTCCATACGACGTTTCGTTCTTGTGCAATCATCTTCAGATCATTTTTTAAATACGGTCCTGGATTTTTTTTACAATTTTATCAGTATTTTTCCTCACTTCCTCATATCCACACATTTTGGTAAACTTTAATAATATATATATATATATATATATATATATATATATATTTCTTTTGTAGTAAATCAAACTAACCTATTATTTATTGTTAGTAGTAATAATAAGAACAATGGAAGTAATTTTTTTAAATAATTTTATAAAATGAAATCGTCAATACTGATGATGGGCTGTACAATGAAAAAAAAATACTGATGAAATTGTAAAAATAATCCAGTGCCGTAGGCATTCAAAAAATGATCCGATGATTACACAAGAACGAAACGTCGTATGGAAAAAATTTAAACGCCATTTCATAGAGCATAAAAAATGCTACTTAAAACGATTAAAAAAAAAACGGGGCCGTATTTAAAAAAATGGAGTTGATGACGTCAGCGGAAAAACGAAACGTCGCATGAGGAAAATTTTAACGTCATTTTATAAAGCACAAAAAGTGTCCATGGCAAAGTGTTTTTGGTTTTTCGATATCTTGAAAAATAAGAGCAGAAAAAAATAAAAACAAAAAGGCAAAAATTTGGATTTTTCGAAAAATCTCCAGAATTACAAAGATATTTTCGATTTCTTAACGGCTTATTATTGGCCACCATATTACGCAACTTTGCCCCAATTTAACCAAAGCTGTATCTCTTACCGTTTCTGAGATCCCTGTAGTGAGAAGCGAATTTGAAACAGCCTGTATAATATTAAATAATTTAGCTAAGCAAAAAGAAATTTTTAAATATTAAATATTTTTTGCCTTTACTTTAATTAAAATACCCTAATACTGCACTTACCCAAAAAATCCTCCGTGATATATTTACACAACGACGAGTGTATCCCTCCAGACGAAGTAATATCAAGATGCACCCCATAAGTCTCCAAATTATTTTGCAACTCCAGCAGCATAGTATTCTTAGGCGGTTCATGACAGCGCAAGAAAGCAATATCAGGATAAGTCTCAGAAATCCTCTTCGCAACAGATATATTAGCCAAAAGCATAAACTCCTCAATCAACCGATGCGCCTCTTTATTCTCATACACTCTATAGGATTCTGGCTCTCCATCTGCGGGATTTACCGTAAACGACAGTTTAACTTGATCGATTTTCAACGCGCCGTTCTTCACGCGGTTTCCTCGGAGAACCACCGCGATATTCTGGAGAATATTAACAATTTTACTGAGGTGTTTTCCGGTGTATCCGTGGTGGATACTTGGTAGTTCCTCGGTGGTGAATTCACGATTGGGGTCTTCAATCATCATTTGCGCATGTTCATACGCTAGCTGCGTGCAGGAGTTGACGATAGTTCGGGCGAAACGGGTGCTGAAGATGTCGCCTTCAGCGTTCATCTCCCAAAACACGGAGAAGGCTAATTTGTCTTGATTAGGCAACAAAGAGCAGTGTAAACAAAGCTCTACCGGTAACATGTGGTAGACATTATCAACCAGGTAGATAGTTGTGGCTTTTTTACTAACTATAACATCCAGTGCTGTGCCTTCTTCTAAATAAAATGAGGCGTCGGATATATGCACGCCTATCTCGTAATTCCCGTTAGGTAGTTCTTTAACCGAAACAGCATCATCCAAATCTCTAGCTGTTAACGGATCTATGGTAAAAACACATTCACTTCGCACGTCTTCACGATAAGAAAACTCTTTTTTTGGAATCGTGGTACTTTTCGGAAGGTAAGTTTGGATTTCCTTAGGGAACGGTGTAACATCTAGACAAAACTCTCTGAGGATTGCCGTAGTTTCCACTTTGAGCTCGCCGTTCATACCCAGAGTTTCTATGAGGATCCCTAAGGCGTTTGTAGGGGTGTTCCAGTTGATTAATCGAGCTAAAAACAGGGTTTTCTCGAAAAGTTTCGGTTGGAATCTGAAACCATGTGGCCAGGACACGGCTGGGATTTGCAGGCGTGGTATGCGAAGGTCACGTGGGTAGAACATTGCTATAAGGGCGTTTGGAGCGTCGGGAGGTTTGAGGCTTCCCACGGCGACTCTGGGGTGAATCTACAAAAAGAGTAGAATTTTAGGAAAAAAATTCAACTTTGTCGTTACAGCCGGTAATCAAATAAACTTAATTTTTACTAAAATTCTATAGCATATAAACAATCCCTACAATGCAAAAAAGTTATACAAATCGGGCCAACGGGCCTGAAAAAATCTAACATGAAACTTTTAGGTTGTGCGTTAATTTTGGCTATCATTTAAACGATCAGCATAATATTGAGGTTTTGGTCAGCTCTAAAATGCTTTCTGTCGGCAAATATAGTAAGTTGATCCGTCACTTGTGGTCAGCAAGTAGAAGAAAATTGATCAGCAAATAATGTCATATTAGGCAGCTCTAAAGTTATTTCTATAGCTAATTAAATACATTCGCAGCGATATAAGTAATAAAGAAGCAAATCGTAAGTCAGATTTAATACAATTTTGGTAAGCTGTAAAATTTATTTTATTCTGCTAATAAAGTCTATTTCTACAACAACTGTACACTGTGTCCCAATTTGCTTGTGATTGCAGGGTATCTCTGTAATTTGTAAAGATAAAACTTTGCGGTTTTCGCGAACCTGTGCCACTTTTTCGTTAAATTTTTAATGCCACAAACAGAACTAAGCTAACTTGTTTTGTTTCTGAGATACAGGGTGAAAATGAAAATTTTCACTTTCTGGGGTGTTGATGTCATATCTCACAGACCATGTAAGCTAGAAACAAAGTAAAAACTGCTATAGATAGATATTTTTGCGTAGAATCCAGTGGCGTACTATGCCATAAAAAAGCAAATTTAATGAGACCAGAAAATACAGGGTGTCCCATATAAAAATACCTAACTGGTCATATCTCTTAAATGGTGCAAAACATTTTTTTTCGAGTAGCCACTGGATTCTACCCAAAAATATCTATCTAGAACAGTTTTTACATTTTTTCTACCTTACATGGTGTGTGAGATATGACAGCACTCCGGAAAGTAAAAAATTTCGTTTTCACCCTTTTAATTTGTCAGCTGACCATGATTTTAATATGCAAACACATTAATATTTAACTTATTGATATTATTTTGTTGCTGATCAATTTTATAATCCTTCTGACCAAGTAATAACTTTATTTCGCGACTATTTATTTTGAATACGCATAAATATTAAGTTGACTAAAGATGTGTTTACTTGCTGATACAATTTAATTTGTTTGTTGTCCACGTATTGAGCCCGATATTTTTTTATTGCCGACAAAAACTTTGTATGCTGTCCAAATGATTTAATAGCTGATTTTTCTTGCTAACCCAATATTTAAATAGCGAACCATTTAATTACTTCTCGTTAATTTTACGCCGTCGTGTAAGAAAGGTAAATAAATTGAACGCAAACAAAGCAAAAAAAATGAATCAATTCTCAGTGAAATTACCGATTCCTCGATGGCCACAACAACAGCAGTTTTTGCCCCATCCACCCACTCCTCTTGCGGTTTAATCAGCAACACCACCTTGTCCCCATCCAACGCCCGATTTCTATCTGCAAGCGACTGCAAATAATAATCCGGCAGACTAGTGTTGGTATTATTAACGTAGGCATCTCTAAAGTTCTTCGGGTTGATTCTAAGATAACCCTTGACTAGCGCTCCAGATTCCAAACCTTCAGACACTTGTTCCTTTGTGTAATACGAAGGAAAATTGTCTTTCTGATTGTTGATTTTTTGCTTTATTCTCGGTTGTTTGGGTTTTTTCGGTTTACGGTTCGCTTTAGCTAATTGTTTATTAGATGAAGCTTCCGTTGAGGATGATTTAGCGGGTAAAGTTGGTTTTGAGTGTGAAGATGACCTCGCAGGTGAGTATGTTGTTGAGGTCGAGGGTACATTAACCTGTGCGCTTGGTTTAGCAGTTGAAGTTGATGATAGCGAATTTAGGCAGTTAATTTTATCTTTTTTTTTCGTTTTGCTTACCGGTAAATCGGGGATTATATTAACGAAATACTTGCGGATTTGCGCTTTAGTTCTACCATCGTTGCAGCTTGTCTTTGAAATCGATAAACTTCCAAATCGAGTGATTAGATTTGACACGAAAATAACCGGACTATTATTTCTAATAAAAGATTTTAGACAAATACGTTTTCTAATGACGGTTTTTCGTCTGATAACTCGACCTGTGGAGTGACAGTCAATGGCTTTAATGGAAAATTCGAACGGCTGTTCCTGTTCCTGTTCGATAGAATCCACATCTGTTTTCGGATTTTTTTTCCTCGTTCGGTGGATTCTATTTGCCGACTTGTCGTTATAACTTTGTATGATTACTGAGGCATTGTCAGGTATATCTGTCCCTAGACCTAGGGCTTTCCTTCTTTGTCCTCTTCTGGTACGTTTTTTAGGTTTATCAGCTTCATTTATTTTGTGTGAATTGTCAGCTCTCGAATTACTGGTACTGCTGCTTCTGCTTGAGTTTGTAAAGACTATTTTCATCGATTTATGCTTGTTTTCACTCATGTTTGCATTGCACAATAAAATGTTTTTTTGGACAAATACGAATTTATCTCAGATTAACCTAATCAAGAAAATTAATTTAAAAAATGTCATTAAAAACTTGTTTTTAAAATCCCCAAAAGATTTACTTTTTTTCTATTTAAAAGCACCGGGAGATGTAAAATTAAATAAAATAAAAATAAATCAGTTGGGTAAAGTTGCAAAATACTTCACGTTCTTTAAAAAGTTAGGTTAGAATCACAGATGAACAGTCAGTGCTCTAGTGATTTTGTTGTTTACACTAAAACCACCAGATTTTTTAGCGGTATATTCGAATTATTCAGTTTAAAAAACCCAAATGCTCAAAATATTTCTGTGTATATTCCATGAACGAAAAACAATAAAATATATAATGTACAAACAAAACTGCTTAAATCAAGATTTTTAATAATAATTACCACATAATTACTTAGTTCCAAAGTAGAAATAGCCATACCATAACACTGTGAACAAAAATTGCCTAATTACATAATACGATTACTTAATTAATTATACTCACATAATAACTGGGTACCTTCAGGAGCAATCCTAAAATGTTCGTACTCATTTATATTAAAAACAATATTTAGATTATTCCATAAAATAATTATTAAATTAAATAAATTGGGTAAAGTTTATTTTGTTAGTGATTTTTTTGCTTCCACAAAAACTACTAGGTTTTTCGGAGGTTTAATTCAAATTACACTATAGGTACAGAAAAAACGCAAGTGCCCAAAATATCTTATAGTTTATTCCAAGAAAGAAAAACATAAATATTTTTATTATAAATTTATATACAATACTGTTTAAACCTAGAGAATTTATAATTTAATGAGTTTACATTTTAATAATTACCATAGAATGTCTTAACTAAGAAGATACAGCCATAACACTTATTTTTTAAATAAGTAGAAAGAATTGTCAATTATATAACATTAATAATTAATTAACAGTACATTCAGTAGCAATCCTAAACCGTCCGATTGACTTTACATTGAAATATTCAAAATTGAATTTAGTTTGTTCCACAAAAACCCTATGGTATGGTATGTATTTCTAATGAAATATAAATAAATAAATCATTTTATTTATTTAAATTTATTAGTTTAAAAACAGTGCCGCACATTTATGCATTTTTTTGAGCTTTAGCTTTGCGATGATCATAATTTACCAATCTTTGTCCAACTAAATATTTATCGTTTTTAATATGCTCATAAAGCTTTTTGAATTGTCTGATTTGCAACACTACCACCATACTAATAACACTCACCAACAACAAAAATGGATACAATCGCCTTGCTATTACATTTCTCGTTTGTAAATTTGTGACAAATAACGGAATAACTGAGTGACTTATAACGTAAGGTATCGCCAAAGCTAAACCAAAACTAACAATAACCGGCGCAGCAAGCTCCTTAAATATAAACGCCAAGTTCATATCGCGTATTCCATCTCTGTAAACTCGTTCAATTGCAGCTCTTAGACACCAATCGGGCCCCATCATAGTTATAGCACATGTTATCTTAGTGTACAAAACGCCTAAAGCCCAATCTTGCCAAATAAACAAAATCGGAGTTTGATGTATGGGAACACGCAACGGAATTATGACAACAAGCTCCAAAAGCAAACCAAACAAAAGCGGAATAACCCCCAACAGTAACGTACTAGCAACAATTGCCTTCATCCCTAAAATACACCATTGTTTCAACCGGTCATACATCGCAGCTCGACCTTGAGGCAACCAACTCAAAACCAAACTTAGAGCCCTAGCTATCAACCAACAAAGATACAAACCACAAGCTACCGTGTACAACTCGTGAACCTTGACTTCAGTTTCGGCATCAACTGTTGCAGATATCTGCGGGGCTGGTGGTGGTGCTCCTACAAGCCACAGCGCCATTACTCGCCTACCCAACCAAACAGGCAAAGTCAGCGCCACCAAACTCGACATTACTAACGAAGCGCAAACAGCCGCCAGTAACCCTACTAGTCTTGCAAAGAAAAACGAAGGCCTATCGTATGGTTGAAAGGTACTTGGAGGTTCCATCATCCAAAGAGCTTGGTGAGCAGCTCCAAGTCCTGCGCCTGGTTCTGGAGGGACGTTTCCATTTGCTGGTGCATTACCATTGTCGACTTCCTGCTGTTTTCCATCGGCTTCGCCAAGTAAATACGAGTGGATGTTTAGAACCCAAGCAACCACTCGGCACCAGTTGCGAACGAGACTCTTCAACCAAATGCGCGTGTGAGATTGTTCTAAAAGCGCGGGAAGAATCACTTGTAAAAGTAAAAGTTCCAAGGAGAGCTCGTTAACTTGTGTTTCGTTACTTAACGAAACTGTATAGGGCAGGAAGTTTGGGAAGAGGATTTTCAACAAGCGAATGGGAAGCCACAACATTAGTAAGACAGCACTTCCGAAGATTACGGCCGAAATTAGGAGTTTTCTAACATGTTCTAGGATGGGTAGATGGATCATTTCTTGTATGGGACTAAAGTCTGGATCGTTAAAATTCCTTAGGAACCATAGAACGCCCGGACGAAGAATCTCACGTAGAAGTAAGACAAAAGATGCGAAATAGTAAACATACACCATTCCGATTAACCAATGGATGAAAATTGATGTACCCGGAGCGGTGCTGAAACTGTGTTCGCGATCTTTTAACGTAGCATCAAACATGGCCAATGAGCAAATATCCAACCACCATCCGCAAACCAAAGGTAAAACTCCTATTTCGACCACTGCTAACATTGACACTTTTACAACGACATAACATAAACCAAAGACTCTTTTAGCTGGTGACAGGTTCATCCACATAGCCAAACGATGTAAGAAAACAAACAAAATTCCCACAGAGCAATAACCTACGAGTGTCGTCAACAATCCCTCGAAATGACTCGAGGTAGTAGTCTCTCGTAGATTAAACATGGACAAAGTGAAAAGCCCCATGTGATACGGGGCATAAGCAAAAATCAAAATGAAAACGGTGTTGAGAGAAATCACCCAGAGAACATGTTCTAGAAACATCAATGATCCATCCAAACCTAGCAGCCGTTCCCACGTGATTTCCTCAGCCGCCCTATCCCACTCCATTGGAATCCAGTTGTTGTCTTCGCCGACATTTCCTTCAGGTTCCTCTTCCGCTGGAGGATTTTCCACAGCGGGTGCTACTGGGACTTCCTCGCCTTGAACCACTTGTTCCTCCACGATTTCTTCGGGGATGTTGTTTAGGCCCCTTGGGGGATCCTCGGCTGGTACTGCGTTGTCCCTTTGAAGCCAATCTGGACCGCCCCCATGTAAAATCTGCTCACGAAGCCACACTAGGCCAGCGAATGAAAACAAAGTGCAGGTGACTACGAAACAACCTTGAAAAATATCAGCTGCCAGATTTTCCGCAGATAGCATTTCAAAGGGCAATGTTAGGATGGCGTCCAGAGAACCAGCGAAGAGAGCTCGGTAAATTCGACAGGCGGTTAAAGGGACAATTCCGAGCCAGGCGATTGCTACTAGGGTGTAGTGCATCCAGTATTTTACAGCTGTGGCCACCGACGACAACAAACCCGATGCTAGGTCTTTCAGAGGTAGTCTCCGAGGCATATCCGGGGCATATATCGGAGTAAAACTAAAACGATGGCCACATAATTCACAGTATTCTTTCCGCGAGTACTTCATCCATTGCATGAGGCATTCTTGATGGATCCATTTTATGCTGCCAGTACAAATGCACGGGTGGAAAAGTGGACGATCTGCCACACCTTCAGAGCGACAAACCCGACAAATATCTGCACTAGATAGCTCGGAATCCATTGCAAACTGCAAAAAAAACAAGTTTTTGTTGAATTGACATGCTGTTATCTCAAATATACGTACTTTATTCGTTCCTCAGTTATAAGTTGTGAATACCATTAAATAATGGTTGCCAATGATGGACAATGTCATTACTGCAGCAAATTTACCAATTTCATGGTACTGACGATGGAAAATTGTTGTAATTAGCTAAAAAAGATGTGGTTTTTGGTATTCGAAGTTTTTGACGTTTCACGAACAACACAGAATTAAAATAAAATAGACAGGAAATGTAGGCCAAATTTTAGACGTATGCGCCATCTATGATGCGTTTTTTAATTATTTCAAATTCAATAATATACACTGAATTTGAAATAATTTATAATCACAGCGTGAAACTATATAATTCTATCTCATTTATTTGGAAATGATGCAATTTTCTGCAGCTATAACGTGAAAATTATGAAAGAATTTTTCAATTTCTTTTCACTTTCATACATTTAGTTTTCTACTATTGGCAACACTGAAATAATTTATTATAAATTAGAGTATAATTAAGTAATCACAGCATAAATAAATTTGTACAGTTCTATTCTATCCCCTTTACTTGAAAATGCTACAATTTTCCGCAGCTATAACGTAAAAATTATTAAAAGATTGTTCAAATTCATTTCATTTATTTTGTTTTCTACTATTGGCAACACTGAAATAATTTTATTATTAAAATAACATTAAAATGTAATTAAGTTAGAAAATAAAATTTTACAGTTTTATCTTTTCTCTGCCATTTACTTGTAAATGTGACAACGTTCCACAGCTACAACGAAAATTATTAACTTAAATTTTCATGGTATTCGTATCTCACTTCGCTCAATTTACTTAACCTAACTTTTCTTAGTTGTCAAAACAAAAAGTGGCGCCAGGCAAGTTAGCAGTAGAAAAATCTGTTTTGATGTTTTAATAATTTTTTACGTTAATTATGAAGACTATAAAGGAATACTTTAGTCCACCGAAAAATAATAGTGATCCAACGGACAGTACACAACGACTAAACGGTGAAAATAATTTAAATTTAATATCTAACGGAGCAATTACCTGTGATAAAGTGAATAGTGGAAAATGCACAGAAACCGAATGTGACAAAAATGGAAAACAGGAAGGAAATGGAACATGTGGATCTGGTGTATTAAACAACATTGTGAACAAAGTAGAAACACCTAAGAAGAAAAGAAGATACAGGAAGAAAGTCCGTAAACAACCTGATCCACTTGTGCGCGGGGTCGCCGATTTATTGTCTACCTCGTTGATTATAGCATCCCCTGAGACTAGTTCAAATACGCAAGCAGAAAATGCCGTTCAGAAAACGGAAAATTCACCGAAAACAGACACTCCTCAAAAGGTAAATGTTTTCCAGTTTATGATGGATAGTAGGAACAAAAGTATAGGACAAAATTCAGCAGGTAAAGAGATGACAAGTAAAGAAGCAAGTCCTGATGAAGAACTTAAAAAGCGCGAGAAATTGGCAACTAGAAAGAACCTTTTAAAAAATTGGGCGGATTCAAAAGGTGCAGTTAAACGAAGGCTTGAAGAGGAAGACAAAGATTTGATTATTGATCACAAGCTAAAGAAGCGAGCTAAAAGATTAAAAAAGCTGCTGACAAATCCCCCAAGCGAATCAGGGGTTTCTCCATTAAAAACCAATGAAATAATAACCGAGGAACCGAAAGCAGCAGATTTGTTAAATTTAACCAACGAAGCAGAAGACGAAATAATTTTGCTATCTGACGAAGTTGCAGAAAAAAAACAAATTATGAAAATGAAAATGTTCACAGCTCAAACGAGAAAATTAGGTTTAAAAAAGCAGTCAACGCCAAATGGAAGTGTTTCACCAGTTGCTAGGAAAAAGAGGAAACGGAAAACCAATTTGCCAAAACCTAATGATCAACCACAACCACCACTTGTTGAAATATCGAAAGAATCCTCACCAGAATGCAAAAGATTACTAAGGCCAAGGAAAATTAAGGAAAAACCTGATGATGATTCCCTCATATTTTTGCCGACATCATCCGAAAGCGAACCAGATTCTCCAAAGAAAGTTAAGAAGAACAAACAAAATAAACCTGTTAAATTAGCGCCAGTTTTTTCTAAAGCCTTGCCTAAACCCAAGTTGGATCCCGAAGTTGCTGAAGCGAGAAAACAGTTTTTAATGAGCGGAATACCTTCGTCTTTAAAGAAAACAATCGAAAAGCAGACTAGGTGAGTAGTTAAGACAAGACCGTATGCAGGGAGGGTGTTGTAGGAGTTCCGTGTATCTGACTTTAAAAGTTTTTATTTGAGATTTTGCAAAATTATAGAATTTTTTTTGAGTATTTGGAGGTTTTATTGATTTATTCACTTCCCGTCAGTTTAGTTCTAATAACTCAATAATTTTTATGGTTATGACAAATTTTAATGTGAACATTAAAGATGAGACCTCCTTTCATATTACATAATTATTTTAATATGATTTTCTTGCAAAACTGTAGGAGATACATGAACAAATTTTTTTTTCATTCAATCTCTAGTATCTCTAGTTTTTTTAATTGTGACCAATGAGTATAGTAATAGTCATTAATTAGTCATTAATGCACTGGTATTCTTTACAACACTCGCCTATCTCATACTCATATCTTAATAGCTTATCATTAAATGCTTATTGTATACTTAATATACTATTAATGGTGTCTTAGTGATTACATTTTAATATGGCGAAGCACTCTCAGAATGTGCTTAAAATTCAGACGAAAGATTTTGCATATAAATTATGGTACATTTTGATGTATTTTTGTTGATTACGTGATACGTGTTATTGTCGCCTAAAAAATGTATGTGAATTACTTTTTTGGCCTTTTCTGATTTGGATGCCCCGGCTAGCACCTCGGGTCCAAATATCAGAAGCGGTCAAAAAACGATTAACGCACAGCCTTGATACATAAATTACAATTATTTTGCAAAACTATAGGAGATATATTTCCCAATTTGGAGGTTTGATTGATTACTCACTTCCCGTCAGTTTATTTAGAATAACTCAAAATTTTGTATAGAAGTTATAGGCCAGTCAAATTAGCTTTTATAATGCAGGAACCCGGAAATAATAGATAAAGTGTTCAAAATTTGTTAAAAGTTGTAAATTGATGTGGAATGGAACTATAAATTTTTGCCCCCTCCAAAAATGACGGGAACATTTTTAAAATTGCAAAAAACTAAAAATAGAGAAATAATTTAAAAGAGGGGCAAAGTCCGGTAAGAAATTCTTTTATTTATTCTTTATTTTCTATTAATTTTGCCAACTTTTCAAACAACGGGAACATTAATATTTATTGATTTTTAATGTTTTTATTTATGACAAGAAGAAAACAAATTATAAAGATTGGCAAATTGCAGAACATTCTTCTGTCTAATATTTTCCAACTATCCTTGAATTTGCTCCCATTTTTTTGGCCGGGAAAGTAATTTTTTGGAATTTTTTCTTTAAAAATGGAAATTTTTTAATTTTTCGGTCTTGGAAATAATTATAAAGTTGCAATTTTTGGTGGCATATGTTTGAAAACGATTTTCGTTGTACGGTGTATAATTTGCCCCCTTTAATTGCATCGGGAACTTCTCCGGAATTGCAATTTTTAAATTTCACATTTTTTTTTTTGATAATGGAAATAAAAAAAGTTTGGCAAAATTCACAGGTTGTATGAAACCACGGGTTCGATGCGAATTCAAATTATAATACAAAATACAAAAACATGTTAACATTTTATTTATAGAATCTTCATGTTTTTTATGATTTCCAACAGATTTTTTTAAATTTTAGAATTATAAAAAAGTATTTAAGCCGAAGATCCATCCAAAAATTAAAAATGGACTTTGTCGTGATTTTTTTTTTCAGTTGAAGCAAATTAAAAAAAATGTATCAATAATTCCCGAATTTTCGGTAGGCCTCGCGAACTATCACTGATTTCAGTCGATGCAACACCTGATTTTGCAAGCATTTTTCAAAAACTCGAATATTTTTTTCAGAACAAAAACGTTTATCATATAAAAAACAATAGAATAATTAGGTATCACGTTCAGCGCTCATATTTAACACGTCGCGTCGAATCGTTCATGTTATTCAAATACGTCATCACATAATAATAATAAATAGTAGTAATTGTTTCACATCTCTCGCTAACTTGCGAATTTTTTTATTTATTTCCAGGAGCATAAAAACTTGTCTAAAAAATAATTATGTTTAGCGAGTTGCCGTTGTTGTAAAAGGAGGCAAATTTGTATTCGCATCGAAACCGTGGTTTCATACAACCTGTGAATTTTGCCAAACTTTTTATTTATTTCCATTATCAAAAAAAAATGCGAAATTTAAAAATTGCAATTCCGGAGAAGTTCCCGATGCAATTAAAGGGGGCAAATTATACACCGCACAATGAAAATCGTTTTCAAACATATGCCACCAAAAATTGCAACTTTATAATTATTTCCAAGATCGAAAAATTAAAAAATTTCAATTTTTAATGAAAAAATTCCAAAAAATTACTTTTCCGGCCAAAAAAATGGGAGCAAATTCTAGGATAGTTGGAAAATATTAGGCAGAAGAATGTTCTGCAATTTGCCAATCTTTATAATTTGTTCTCTTCTTGTCATAAATAAAAACATTAAAAATCAATAAATATTAATGTTCCCGTTGTTTGAAAAGTTGGCAAAATTAATAGAAAATAAAGAATAAATAGAAGAATTTCTTACCGGATTTTGCCCCTCTTTTAAATTATTTGTCAGTGAGTAAATTTAATTTTTAGTTTTTTGCAATTTTAAAAATATTCCCGTCATTTTTGGAGGGGGCAAAAATTTATAGTTCCATTCCATATCAATTTACAACTTTTATCAAATTTTGAACACTTTATCAATTATTTCCGGGTGTTTTGCTAATTTGACTGGCCTATTTTGACAAATTTTTAAGTGAATATTAAAGATGAAACATCCTTTCATATTTCATAATAATTTTAATGTGGTTTTCTCGCAAAGCTGTAGGAGATATAAAACAAATTGTTTTTTGCGAATTTCTGTCATTTAATCTTTAATAATGGTTTTTTGAACTATGACCATAAATTTACTCGAAATTATAAACCGCGTGCCTGTTAACTATTTTTGTTGAATGTTTTGCAAAACTATAGGAGATATTTGCCAATATGAAGATTTGATTGATTATTCACTTCCCGTCAGTTTATTTCTAATAACTCAATAATTTTTATAAAAGTTATGACATTTTTTAAGTGAATATTAAAGATGAGACATCCTTTCATATTTCATAATGATTTTCTTGCCAAACTGTAGGAGATATAAAACAAATTTTTTTTCGAATTTCCGCCATTTAATCTTTAATAAATTAATGTTTTTTTTGTGTCCATAAATTAACACCAAATTATGCGTGCTTGCTAACTATTTGTGTTGAATATTTTGCAAAACTGTAGGAGATATTTGCGAATTTGGACATTTGATTAATTATTCGAATCACATTATTTTATTTCTTATAACGCAATGAATTTTATAGTTGTAAACACACTTTTCTGTTACGTGAATATTAAAAATAAGACTTTGACAATTTACAATGATTTTCAAAAATCTAACTACACAAAATAATCTGCATCCGACCCTGAGGTACATTATTTTTAATTATTGTTTTGATATTGTTTGTTTTAGTCTTGAGGAACGGGAATTCGACGTGTTTCCAGTTGTTAGTCATGTACAACAGAAGGGAAGTTCCGAGGCTTTGTGGAATTTACCAAAATGTGACTTGGAACTCGTAGAAATTTCTCCATACAAAATGAATACCACAACAGTATTATGTGACGGATTAATGGATGAGGAAGTGGAAATTTTTGAGAATATTGTAGAGAGCACAGAGAAAATTAACAAATTCAAACGTATTGTAAAAGATATTAAAAGCAACAACCCAAATTATCCAGTTTATCGCTGGTTTAGACAAATTTACTATAAAAACTACGATAAAACTGTAAACAAAACTGTGGTTACTAAGAATGGCCCGGGGAGACCCAAGAAAACCAAACGAAAATCCTCAGAATGCCAAATAACTATAAAGGAAAACCCAGAAATCAAATGGAAAACTTGGCCGGAAAAATACAAACCAACTGAATCATCTGCCATAATCGGCAACCAAACCGCCGTTCAATCGCTAAAAAAATGGCTGCAAACTTGGCTAGACTTCACCGATGCACCTAAACATAAAAACCACTTGAACTCCAGCGAATCAGAATTCGATATAACTGATGACAGTCGAGAAAGCTTTAAACACCCAGCGACAACCCGAATCTTAGTTGGGCCACCAGGCAGCGGAAAAACGAGTGCAGTGTATGCAATTTGTAACGAACTGGAACTAAACGTTTTGGAATTAAACGCGTCGAGCAAGCGAACCGGGAAAAGACTGCTTGCAGAACTGCAAGAGGCCACTCAGTCACACCAGGTGAAAAAAAACGAATTGGGTCTAAAGAGTTTCCTCACCAATAAAAATCAAACAGACAAAGATGATACTAAAAGTAATAAAATGTGCGTTCTGCTCGTCGAAGACGTCGATGTAGTTTTCGAACAGGACGACGGTTTTATTTACGCTTTATCTCAACTTGCGCAGTCTAGTAAACGTCCAATCGTACTATCAACCACGGATGGTACTTCGTTACACGTCCAGAAATTCATATCGCAGTACAAGATAATTAAATTTGTACCACCAGCTTCTCGTAGTTTAACTACTTGGTTACAAATAGTCTGTTTAGTTGAAGGTAGTTTTGTTGATCCGACTTCAATAGAAGAATTATTGCTTAAACTAAAAGGTGATGTAAGGCGTACGTTGCTTCAACTACAGTTTTGGCTCCAATCTGGTGGGGATATCTCACCCTGCACTTACAAATTACCTGAAGGAAACCAAGAAGTTGAAGATGTTGCTGGAGCTGGTTTATCTTTTCTCACCGAACAAACTACTGAGATTTATTCCGAGCTTCCCGTACATTCAAATTGGAAAAGTGAGGCTCCTAGGGATAATCTCCGGTTTAATGGAAGGCTTGGAAGCTTGTGGTGGGAATTGCCAAAGATGTTGGACGGGTCTAAGTGTTCCTCTGATAAAACTACAATGGATAATTTGTCGCAGTTATACGAATCTATAGTTTTAGTCGACGTTATGAATAGTAAACTGAAGAATTTGTATGATGAAGAACCTTTCCCAGAGAACGCTGTGGTGCTTAAAGACAGCTTAGAACTAAGTGACAACATGGAAAGTTACTCAGAAAACTTCGAGTTTGCAAATCAGTTGTCTCATACTTTAATTAACAATTCTTTAATGAAGTGCCAAAGCGAAAGTCACAAATCTACGGAAACTTTTCAACTTCCCATAGCTTTAGATAAAAGGTAATCAACAAATATTATTGTATAATCAATCGATGACATAATTTTTGGTTTATATCCATCACTTTCGTGGTTTCAAGTATCATAATTTTTTAACAGTTAAGCGGATTTTGACGAAATGTCCATTTTTATGTAGCCAATATTGTTCATATTAATAAGAAAACATCACGAACGATGTAAAAATTTGTGAAAAAATTTTCTTTTAAAATATTTCAATTATTATTGAAAATAAAGTTAAATTTGTATACAAAAGTAATAATGTGCCGACTACAATTATTTTTCCAGTTGCAGAGATCGTCAACGCAAATGCACTGAACGTCTTCGAAACGGTCTTGGACTTAATTATGTAACTGACAGGAAATCTTTGTCGTTAGATTTCTTTCCTTCGCTGCGAAATATGGCAAGATCGGAGGATAAACGAGCCACAAATAACACGAAAAGAGGTAATCGTTTTCGTCATTATATAAAAAGTTTGGGGGTGACGCAGGATGATTCTTTTTACCAAACGATTTGCAGTATTTTAGAGGACAAAAATGAATAATTTTTTTTATTTTATAAAATTTGTTTTGTTAATTAATTAATTAGGTAATATATTTTATATATTTTAATTTGAGGTTTTATTTGAGGAAATAATTGAAATTGTAAATATAAATATTTATTGTATAAAAAAATTTGAAGCAAAAACATATGGTAAAAAATAATTTCCCAAACCTTACAATAAGCTGGACATTTTTTTCATTAAATAACTGAAGCAACGGCGTTTTTTTTATACATTTTAATTCTTATGACCCTAACGCATCTAAATAAAAAAATACATAAATCACATGGATATTGACTTGGATCATTGCAACGAACTTCTAAACTTTAATATTGCATCTTTCCTATTCAGTATATTACAAAGTTAAATACAAAAATAGATGACATAATAAACTATGAATATAGATAACAATGCATATAGGTACATACTTAAATATTATACATTTATACAAAAATATGTAAAAATTATTTACGAAATGACTAAATTTATTAATTAATCTAAAAGGTTTAATTTACTATTAGTTTTCCTTAACTGTGCCCTCCAAGGAATTATGTTGGGCTCTTCATCCGAGTGCTCATTGTCAAACATTTCTTCGTCTGGTTCGTCTTTAATGTCATTGTTATTTATATCTTCCTTTTCTTTAATTTCTTCTTGCTGGTATTGGTTAAGGCACTCCAGAGCGTCATGGATTTTAGGTATTTTTGGATCGTCTATAACTTTTGGTGTATAAACAGTTGACCTAAACATATTTTTCTGTTCAGTATAAATAACTATGTAGCATAATACATATACCAACCTAAGTTTAGTTTCCGCCTCTTCTTTCTTGGCGATTAGCTGCCTTTTCCATTGAGGTATAGCTTGAAGGCGTTTTTCTTCCGCTTCCCTAAACAGTTGCTCCTCCAGTTCTTTCCTAGCGCGTTCCGCTGCTTTTTTTGCTAACATTTGTCGCTTCCACGCCGGTATGATATTTCCAGTATTATCCTTATCGGGAATCTAGGAAAATTAAAATTACCTTTGGGTTTTCACACAAAATATTATACAACCTTCTCTACAAATTTCGTTGCAGTAAACTGTCTCGAAATCTCCGTGTACATTTCCTTCTCCTTGCATTCCTCCGTTTTAGCACGTTCGATTTTCATCTTCTTGATTCCGGTTATATCCTTGGACATTTTTAATTCGGCTATTAAGTCAATTTTTTGGGCTAGGTAGGGTTCGCTTTGTAGACATTGTAGGCTCATACTTCGTGTGGGTGCTGAGAGTGTTTTGGAGGCTATCATTTTGTCGGTTC
This sequence comes from Pediacus dermestoides, assembly GCA_963942485.1. NCBI lineage: Eukaryota > Metazoa > Arthropoda > Insecta > Coleoptera > Cucujidae > Pediacus > Pediacus dermestoides. The sequence continues at coordinate 10,062,830 of OZ012632.1, read as the reverse complement.
GGCGTAATTGGACGGAATTTAGATCTTGAATGCTGATGGCCGAAAGGGGTTGCTGTTGTTTTTTCGCTGTATCGGTTGGGATTTCTGGAACTGCTAGTTTGGGGTTGGTCTGGGAGAGATCGCCGATTGATTCGGGTAGCGGCGGGGGAGGCGGGCCCTGAAAATGAATTTGTTAACGTTAGCGGTTCTTGCGTGTTGTAAGGATGGGGATCCTAATGTAAATTGTAGTTATACCAACTTAGGGAAACAAGTTATGGGAAAATTGTGAAGAATTATAGTTTTTTAAAGATCTCTGTTTCAGACACTGCTGCGATAAAAATAGTCGTTATCAATCTTGTGTAGAATTTGTTTATCTACAACTTTTGTTTAAACACTTTTCTTGTAGTGTCAACACTTGATAAAATACAGCGACCGAAAGTGTCGAAATTTGTGTTTAGCATTTTTTTTGCAAATATCTTTGTTCTGATAAGCCATTCGATGAAAATAAATATTATCAATATTTTTTTCGAAGACTCGATAGTTTACGAGTTGTAATGGTTGAAAGTGGCAAAAAAACTTTTCGTAATGTTTTTTTGGAAATATTTTTCTCATCAAATATGAAAACAAAATTTTCTCGTTATTTTTTTGCTATAACTAGCAAACTATCGAGCTTATGTTTGCAATTTTATTCTCTACAACATTGATTCTAACTTTTTTTTAATGTAGTAGTGGTAGAAAAAGAGATATTTCCAAAAAACAAGAAGAAAAAAAATTTTCGCCACTTTCGCCCAGTGTAACTAGTAAACTATTGAACTTACGGAAAAACTGTTTAAAGAAAATTTGTTAATAATTTTATTCTTAACAATATTGATTTAATGTTTTTTTATTGTAATACTGGCGGGAAAAGAGATATTTTCAAAAAATATGAGATAAACCAGATTTTCGCTACAACTAATAACTTATCGAGTTTACGGAAAATTTTATTAAACAATAGTTGTTAGTAATTTTATTCTCTACAACATTAATTTTATGTTTTTTAGAGTAATATTGGCGGGAAAACAGATATTTTTAAAAAACATCATAAAAACATTTTTGGCTACTTTCAACCCCTGTAACTAGTAAACTACTGAACCTATAGAAAAATTGTTTAAACAAAAGTTGTTAGTAATTTTATTGTCTACAACATTGGTTCTATGTTTTTTTCGCATAATATTGGCGGGAAAAGATATTTTCAAAAAACATAATGAAAACATTTTTAGCTATTTTCGGCTCCTGTAACTATTAAACTATGGAACCTACACAAAAATTGTTTAAACAAAAGTTGTTACTAATTTTATTCTTTACAACATCGATACTATCTGATTTCATCGTAAAATTGACTGGGAAGGAGACATTTCCAAAAAAGTAGATAGAAGGAAGAAAATATTTTAACGTTTTGGGGGCTGATGTCTCATAAATTATTAACATGAGAAGAAAAACATTTAAACAAAAGTTGTAGATAATTTAATTCTGCGTAAGATTGATAATCAATACTTTCATCGTAGGAGTGACTGGAACTGAGATATTTCAAAATAACTATTTTTTACTCCGTATTTCAAGAATTGTTGTTCTCCTTTTTAAATAGCAAAAATAGTCCAGTAAAAATAGGATTTAAAGTCAAGATTAAATATGATCTGAGAAAATTTTTGCATACAGCTGGGTGAGCTCAACCTCAATATTGCAGCTTCCAACCCCAAGAGGTACTGAATTAAAAAGGTGAATCTGCTTTTTTGCGAATAACTTCGTTTCTTTAAGTTTTAGAAAAAAAAAAGTATTTATATAATTTTGTAGGAAATACAATTCTTTACAAATTTGTACAACTGAGTTTTTTCGATATTTATTATTTATTAAGTTATAGCTTATTTGTCTCTGAAAATGGGGTTGAAAATTTTCTTTATCCATTTACTAGTTTTTTATTGGTCCAATCGTAAAAGTGGCTCATATGAAACTTGTAGAGCTTGAAATAAAATTTTGAATTTACATTTTGTAAAACTTGTATAATATTCAGTCTCGGAGTGGGCGAGAGTAATAAAATGAAACAAAATCCGCGTACAAAAGCGCGCGCCAAAAATTCTACTTTAGTGCAAAAGTGAGGTTGACGGTTGAGCTCAATGTTGCCTCCTCCCTCCAACTGTGTGCAAAAAATTTCCCAAATTATATGTAATCTTGACCTTTTATCAATACATATCGTCTCTATTGACTAAACTAAAAACTCAATATCCGATCTAATATTTTCGATTGAAATAGAGAAAACTGCGGAGGAAATCAAGAGGGAACATAAAATACTTTCTTCGTGTTTATAGAAAATCAGAAGAGAATCCAGTTATTTATAATTACATCAAAAGATTTTTTAATTTTTAAATAAATTAGTAATATCTGGTGCAATGATGATGTATAATTGATTAAAGATGGCAAATTAAAATTTTTTATTTAATAATAGATATAAAATTTTATTTTTGGGTTTGACCTTATTTCCCGATAATTAGTAGTAAAGTAGTAGGTAACTCAGTGCACAAATGTCACTTTCTAAAGCGAAGTATTCACAAAGTAAAGTGCAATTAACTTTACTAAACAGCACTCATTACTTCCAAAAACCGCCGTTCAATTAAACCCTCAATTAGGTCATTTTATCATAATTAATTTCGTGTGCAACAGACAAGAAAATCACTACGCCCAAAAACTACGACGACCCAAATAAATCTAAACAACGATCTCCAACTCACTTTAACTATTTCCTTGGTGTCCTCCAGGATGACGGCCGTATCCTCACTTTCCGAGTTACTCCTGCCCGAACAAATCGACGAGCGTTTGTTGTCACTGATACTCCTCAAGTACTCGGACGGTTTAATCAGATTATTCGAATCCGAACTGCCGGGAAAACTCGGCGGCACAAACGGCAAAACTCTGTGTTTATTCACCAGATTAATACCGTGCTTTTCGCTGTCTTCACAATCTGTTCCCAGACTGACTATTGTCAAGTCAGAGCAGGACGAATTAAGACGGCGGGCAGCTGTAAAAGAAGTAGTGGTAAGAAGAGGGTATAGTATACATTACAAATATTTTATTGCAGCCTCTCACTTCATTCTGTATTTGACTTGGTAATGTTGAACAGAGAGATATGTAGGAATAAATGTATAAAAAAGCGAATAATCATTATTAATTTCTGGTTTAATTGGCAAGTAGTGTTATCCAGTGAAATTGTATATTCTTCACGTAATTACCAAGGCATATGTTTAGTACTGTTTGCATTGATAGTTGTAAAAAACCTACTCATTACCTTAATTAGTAATATTACAATCATATATGTGATTCTTACACTTTTTATTTATGGATTTATTACGAAAATTGCATATTTTATTGTGATTTTTTGGGGGCACTTCTAATTATTCCATAATTAAGTTAGGAGGTCAGTTATAATTATTAATAGCCAGTAGATTATTAATAATTTCATAAGATGATTTTTGTATCAATGAAGTGAGTGATCTTATTTAAATTATAGCCAGCAGGTCAATGGTTTTTGTAATGAGAGAGAAAAGCTTCCACTTGGATTTTAATTATTATTTATTAGTAGCAGGTATATTTTCTATTGGTTTAGAAAACTTGTTGAACATTTTATTACCGCGCTAATTTAACCCTCGAATAATTTATTATATTGTCTTTGAATAAATAATTAGTAGAAATTCTGTTAAGAAAATGTTGAAAAAAAATTGTCCTTTTCATGTATCACAAAAGTGAAACTGATAAAATTTTTATTTTGCCATCATAATTTTTCAAATGCTCCTATTGTTTACTCGTAGATATAAAATGATTATCATTCATATGTGCTTCAATATGTAACATTTAGAAGAAATAATGCTAAATTGACTTTTTTTATATTTTTTTATATCCAGAGGGCCCTTCGAACCAAATCATTACCTACAGTAGGCTATAAAAACCGGAATTTTCGAAGGATTTTCGTTCTGTTTAAATTTTTCAGTAAAACTAACTTGGTTCTATGTAAAAAATCAAGCCGCGTGAAAAATTGTCAATTTTTCCATTTTTTATGATATGTAGTTTTAGAGACACAAACCTTAAATTTGGACAATTTTTTTAAGCGAATCTATAGTAGGTTATAAAAACCGAAGTTTTCGAAGGTTTTTCATTCTGTTGAAATTTTCTAGTAAAACTAACTTGAATTTTTGTAAAAAATCAAACCGCAAGAAAATATGTTAATTTTTCGAATTTTTATGACAGTTTTAAGGACACGAACATTAAATTTGGACAAATTTTTTAAGCGAATCTATAGTGGGTTATAAAAACCGGAGTTTTCGAGGGTTTTTCATTCTGTTTACATTTTCTAGTAAAACTAACTTGAATCTTTGTAAAAAATCAAACTGCAAGAAAATCTGTCAATTTTTCGAATTTTTATGACAGTTTTAAGGACACAAACCTTAAATTTGGACAATTTTTTTAAGCGAGTCTATAGTAGGTTATAAAAACCGGAGTTTTCGAGGTTTTTTCTATCTGTTTAAATTTTCTAGTAAAACTAACTTGCTTCTTTGTAAAAAATCAAACCGCAAGAAAATCTGTTAATTTTTCGAATTTTTATGACAGTCTTAAAGACACAAACCTTAAATTTGGACAAATTTTTTAAGCAAGTCTATAGTAGGTTATAAAAACCGATGTTTTTGAGGGATTTTTTTTCTGTTTAAATTTTCTAGTAAAACCAACTTGAATCTTTGTAAAAAATCAAACCGCAAGAAAATCTGTTAATTTTTCGAATTTTTATGACAGTCTTAAAGACACAAACCTTAAATTTGGACAAATTTTTTAAGCAAGTCTATAGTAGGTTATAAAAACCGATGTTTTTGAGGGATTTTTTTTCTGTTTAAATTTTCTAGTAAAACCAACTTGAATCTTTGTAAAAAATCAAACCGCAAGAAAATCTGTTAATTTTTCGAATTTTTATGACAGTCTTAAAGACACAAACCTTAAATTTGGACAAATTTTTTAAGCAAGTCTATAGTAGGTTATAAAAACCGATGTTTTTGAGGGATTTTTTTTCTGTTTAAATTTTCTAGTAAAACCAACTTGAATCTTTGTAAAAAATCAAACCGCAAGAAAATCTGTTAATTTTTCGAATTTTTATGACAGTCTTAAAGACACAAACCTTAAATTTGGACAAATTTTTTAAGCAAGTCTATAGTAGGTTATAAAAACCGATGTTTTTGAGGGATTTTTTTTCTGTTTAAATTTTCTAGTAAAACCAACTTGAATCTTTGTAAAAAATCAAACCGCAAGAAAATCTGTTAATTTTTCGAATTTTTATGACAGTTTTAAGGACATAACTTACTCAAAGCTGACATACTCCTGCACATCCCCTTAACAATTTCCGAAGGCTTCAGTGTAGGTTCCTCCACAATCTCCACAATTTCCGCTCCTCTAGGCTCGTCGTCCATCCCATCACCCCCAAAACCATTACTATTCGGTGGTGGTGGCGGAGGAGGCGGTGGGCAAATATCAGCAGGAACCGACGTAACTCTCTTCAAAACTCTTCCTCCCGCACCACCCGCCGGAGTACTCTTCACAGGCATTGAATGCCTCACCCCCAACTTGGTCTTCTCAGGTTCATCCTCGGAACTCAACGCTGAAGGCGACGAAGACAAACCACTTTCCCTTGGCGACTCTTTTTTAGGTTTTTTATCCAACTTTTGAGGTTTTGGCAGGAATTCATTGGATTTATATGTCGCGTTTTTATCTGCTTTGTTCGGGGTCAATTTAACTATGACGTTGCAACCGGAGTTTGTAGAGCTGGCTGAGCCGGAACGACTGTGCGACCCGGAGTCTCTAGAGCGGGATCTTGTAGTAGCCGCAGTGGTATTATTGTTGTTTCTGTCCAAGTTTTTCTTATTAGATTCCTCGCGTACCAAGTAGATGTCTTCATAGTCGTGCTCGTGGTCGCCGGAGCGCTCCGATAGATCCGAAGATGAAAGGTTCTCGTCTGACCCTGCTCCACTACTACTGGAGTGAACCTCAACTTTTACTGTGGAATAAAAAGATTCGTTGGTTAATGAAGTTTGTTTGGGTGCAGACGAGGATGAGGAATTTCTTTTGTTTTAATTACTGCAGGAAGTGCGATAATGAGAGTAAAATCAGCAGGAATTCATCTTTAAACAAACAATGCAAGGTTACACTTGGTTATTGTTGTTTGGGCAAGTGAAATTAGCGTACAAGTTAACAATGAGTAAATTCTTAACAATGAAATCGGTAAGGTGCCACTCAGAAATCAAAGTTGATTAAATCATTAGCATGTTTTCTAATTAATGAACGAAAATATTCAAAACTCCACTTACTATACATTTTTCTTACTAGTCATAAAACAACGAACTCCAAACACATTTTGTTTGTTTCCACTGAAGAATCACAACTAACTGTCGAAGAGTCGTGCGTAAAACTGCATTCAATTAATGGGAAAAAATCTAGCAGTAAAAGTGAAATGCAATCAAAGTACCCAGGTACCATACGTACCAGGAAAAAAATCATATTGTACGAAACTAATTTAAATAACAGATAATTACTACAACAAAAACCTACATAGATATAATATTATAGTGCGAAGGTGCATAAATTTGCATGTATTTAGTTATCAGTAATTAAAACGTCAATATAAGCAACTGGTTTCGTGTTGGCCTCAACGGAAATAAGTGCGAAAAATTCAATTGGTTTTTCGTTGGGTGTTTAAAAGTAATTAATACGTTAATTATTCTTTTAAAGTGAAAGTACCGTTGTACTGAAAAATGCTGCTGTTTATTTTCGTATTGACTTTTTTTGTCAATAAATAGAAGCATTTTAAATTAGTTAATTCAATTTGTCATGCAAAATTATGTCTATTAAAATATTTATTTAGTTTCGGGCAATTTATTTAAAGATATGGTACTTATAGCAATTACAACAATAAGTATGGAATTATGTGTGATTATATAAGAAATTTAGCTTTATTATTGTAGGCTTAGTTAATAAGTTAACACTTTTACGGCTTAATTACTTTCGAGCAGAAATGAACAGGACTATTCTAGATTTTAGAATATTTCTTCAATATTTTGGAAAAGTAGAGAATTTTTACAGAAACTGAAAATGTTTATAATGGATTAATGAATGAATTTTAAGATGAAAGCGTTTTTCACAATTCAGAATAGTTTTGCTCTGATTTTTTTGCAAAACTGTGAGATATAAAAATATTTTTGTTGTTAGTGCTTTTTTATAATTTTTTCATTCTATCTTTAATTAGGTACTCAATGGTTTTTTTACTACGACAATAAAGTTATGTACTCGATGATAGACTGGACAGTCTGGACACATCTGTTAATAATTTGCAAATATTTTTGTTGGATATTTTGCATAACTATAGGAAATATAAGCGAATTTCTGAGATTACCGCGGTTTTTCACAGTGTGGTATTCTATCTCCAATAACTCAATGAGTTTTGCAATTGTTACAATAATTCTAGACAAAATTTACAACCTAGACTAGTCATTCTATTTTAGGATATTTGTTGTTAGATTTCTTGCAATATTATAGGAGATAGATGCAAATTTGTGAGGTTTGATTGCTTTTTCACTTCCTAACATTCTATGTTTTCTAACTCTATGATTTTTTTAGTAATAACAATCCTTTATAATGAATATTGAAGACGAGCCCTCCTCTTGAGATTTATTATAGTTTTGACCCGACTTTTTGCAAAACGGTAGCAGATTTAAACAGAGTTTTATTGTGACTGCTTTTTTATAATTTTGTTATTCTATCTTTAATTATTACTTAATGTTTTTTTTACTACGACAATAAAATTATTCGATAATAGACTGGACGCACTTGTTAACAATTTGGAAATATTTTTGTTGGATATTTTTCATAACTATAGGAAATATAAGCGCATTTCTGGGATTACCTCGCTTTTTTAATAGTGTATGGCATTCTATCTCTAATAACTCAATGAGTTTTGTAGTTGTTACAATAATTCTAGGCAAAGTGTACAGCCTAGGCCACTTTTAATATTTTAGAATAATTTTTGTTAGTTTTTTTAATATTATAGGAGATAGATGCGAATTTGTGAGGTTTGATTGCTTTTTCACTTCCTGACATTCTATTTCTTTTAACTCAGTGATTTTTGTAGCGATCACAACCTTTTATATGAATATTAAATATGAGCACATTTTTTGTGTTTTACAATAGTTTTAATCCGATTTTTTGCCAAACTATAAGAGATATAAACCAAATTGTGAAGTTTTTTGATGTTTCAAATTCCTGTAATTCTTTTTTTAATAACTCAATATATTTTTGGGTTACGGCAATTAAAGTTAATCGACAATAGACTGAATGCATCTGATAATGATTTGGAAATATTTCTATTGGATATTTTGCAAAACTGAACCTAACCTAACCTAAAACTACAGAAAATAGTAAATTTTAGAGATTACAGTATTTTCTTCAAAAGTTTGACTTTCTTTTCCTAATAACTCATTGATTTTTGTAATTATGACAATTATTTTAAACAAAACTTATAGTCTAGAGTGCTTCTAATAATTTTTTGTTATTTTTTTATAATACAATAAGAAATAAAAGGGATAAATGCGAATTGATTGGATTTGATTGCTTTTTCATTTCCTTTCTACGTAACTTAATGACTTTTATAGTTAGAATAACAATTTTTTATGAAAATATTATAAATCAGACTTCCTTTCATATTTCACAATATTTTTAGTGTGATTTTTTTGCAAAACTATAGGAAATATAACGCACATTGTGATTTTATATTGTTTTCGAATTTCTCCCATTCTATCTTTAATAACTCAATGGTTTTTTCAACTATGACCATTAATTTACTCAAAATTTTAAAGCGCATATTTGTGAATGATTATTGTTTGAAATTTTATAAAGCTACAGGAGATAGATGTGAATTTGTGAGGTTTGTTTGGTTATTCGAATCATGCTATTTTACTTCTAATAACTCAACGAATTTTATAGTTCTAAACATATTTTTGTGAACATTAACGATGATAGGTACTTCTTTTTACAATGTCATTTTTTGCAAAACTATTACTGCAACCACCTCCCGGAAAAGCGCTGCGTAGACTCTGGGAAGTACCGACATAGTTAAATTACTCCAAATAAGATGGTACTTTGAGTTCAAGTACCAAGTTTATAAGAACACCAAAACCGTTAACCGTTAAAATTTAAAGTGACTACATATATACAATTTTAGGGCTTTATTATTATAGCTCCTAAATTTTTTCGTTTATTATGAGCAAAATTCTTCTAGATAATAATGCAAATTTTTCTTACCTGTCAGGGCCGAGAGAGCTTGCCGCTGATTGGAAGCCTCAAACAAATCCTTAACTCTATTATAAATAACCTCCTGTGGATTGTGCAAATAAAACGACTCCCCATTGACACTTCCACTGGAACAACTCTCCGAACTACTAGCCGAGCTTAAAAATCAAACAAAATTATACAAAAAATTCCCGGGTGTCATCTCCATATCCCCACCTATTTCTATGTGATGTGTTCATGGGATTGATGTACAGTCCATTTTCTGGTGCATGGGCCGCTTCCATGGACCTGGCACTAAGTGGTGGATGCAAATAGAACGGTTCTAATTCGTTGTTATTGTTGGTGTTATTAATGTTGTTATTGGAGCTAGGTGGTTTTGGTTTACATGTGGTGCAATCGCTTCCCATTGAATTACCCTGTAGATGGAAAAATAATGTTAGGTTTGTTGCCATTTAGTGTAAATCACTCGGTGTTGCACCATTTCTTGACGTCCTTGCACCACAAGTTGAAAAAATTACCGAAAGGGAAGTTGCATAATTACACTAAACTAAACTAAACTAATCCACAGCAACAAATACATTATCAAAGAAGTTGTTATGTTGTAGAATAATGTAAAACTACTAAATAAAAGTATTTAACAGCGCTAAATGCTGATTAGTTTTGTCGTTGAAATGGAGCAGTTTCTCCTTCTTAGTTCGCTCAGAGATATTGCGGTAAAGAAATAACTTTTATGAAAATATTTTCTACTTATTATAAGCAACTGTTACTAAATTACAATTATCATGGTGTAATTCTTAGAATATCGAAGAATTTTTATGGTAGACGCTAATAAAATAACTGTACATAAATCAATTTACGGATTTTCTGTAAATATAGATTCCACTCTAGCCGTACCGAAGAGGAAACTGTTACCACAAACAGCTCAAGAAAATGAGACATTTTTCTAAACTATTTAAGCAGATGTGCAAGATATTTTTCTATGTTATAAAATCATTAGTTTTAAAATTAAAAAGAGAATCGCTTCGAGTATTAGTGTATATAGTTTTGGAACCACCGAGATTTTTACTTTCTTATACGTAGTATAAGGAAGTATTGTAATCGTGATTTTTTTCGACTTCGAGATTTTGATGGGTTTACACGTTTTGAGGGCCCCTGAATCCATTTTGACCATTTTCGCCATGATGTCTGTCTGTGTGTCTGTCTGTATCCACGATAACTCAAAAACGACTTAACGGATTTCATTCAAATTTCATATTTAAGAGTTTGAACAAAATTGTGGGTGCCACATTAAATCTTTTTCATCTAGCACCAACACAAGTGGTACTTACCTGAAGACATTTTTAGATTTTTTAGGAATATCTTGAAAAATAAACAATTTACGACATTTTTTTATTCTTTAACATTGATTTATAATTAAATTTTGAACAAATTTTGTTTGAAACTTTTTTTGAAATTCCGTCAAAAAATTTTATTTATATAGTGGCGCCATCTATCTCTGATTTACAAAGTACATGTTGTTTACATACAGAAATCTATACCGTTGAGGAAATCGATTGTAGCATTACTATTTGAAAAGATCGACGGCTACAACGGCTACGGTTTTATGTTTTGGATATCATGGCAAGTCGATGAAAATTTTTTCTAATATATACAATAAAGTCGTGAAATTGTATTATGCATGCAAATCTACATTAAAGATATCGACGCCAAATTTTTTGTGAATGCTCTTTCAATTTTTAGACGTGTCGACAAAGTAACAAAAGTGTTTTATTTTGCGCCGTTTTTTAATAATTATAAATTATTTACATATTTATATAGTGTTGCCATCTATCTCTGAGTGGCTGTTGTTTACATTACAGAAATCTATTTGTTTTTATACTAAAGATTCTATTTGCATTAAACACACGAAGAGCTCGAATAAAAATTTAAAAAGTGAAAACCAATTAATTCAATCCTGGTGAGAGTGGCTATATCGCCAAACACCAAAAACTTGACATTGCTTTGCAATCCAAGTACGAAGAAGAAGAAGAGTTTGTTAGTCAAACAACTGTCAAAGGCAAAAGATCGAAATATTTTGATGAGAAGGATTATTGTGCACTGTACAGTTTGTTTGAGTGAAACGTTGACCAAATCTGAGAAGTATTTTATAAATCTTCAAAGTTTAGCTACAGCAAATTCAAAGATATCAAGCATTTTTCGCACTGTGGAATGTTCATAAGTATTCTGTTATTTATTTGTCCTAAAATCTGGTAGTAATGAGTGGGACAAGGACAGATTTATGCGTATTGCAATAAGTGCGACAGAGACTATTTGAAAATTGCTGGAAACCCTCAAAATTTTTACAAGAAATTTAACTTAATTTCTTTAGGAAAAGTAATTACTGTGATACTATCCGTATAAGAAAGTCATGTGTTGGGCACATCAGATATTTTCATTTGATTTGAAATTCTAAATCAAAATTCTACATTAGGAATGATGCAAAATTGAAATTTACAACGTACCAACATAGCCAACAGACTTTTCCCATATTGTTAAATCCCAAGAGCTTTAAATGTGCCAGCCAATTTTTTTAAAGCTTGGAAATATGTACCTAGTTCAAAGTTCAAGTTTGAATAGATGGATTTAGCTTTTTGGAGAATTGCAGAACATTCTGGTACCTGTAGGTACTGAAGGCAAACTTTCTTTTGGACTTATAATACACTTTTCGTTTTATTAACATTAGTCGGTAGTCAATAAAAGTTTATTAATATTAACTTATTTTTACTTTTACTAAAAAATTTTTAAACGTTCCGAGGACATCTGTTGAAATCTATATTTCTGTAAGACGAAATTTTGTGACTAAATATTGCGAAAACTAACCATTTTTAGTTTATATGACAAATCCATATTATTTTTTAGTGGTCTGTTAATTCTCTAAAATCGGACACACCCTGTACAGGCTGTTAGAAATGTGGTTCTCATTATAGCAATCTCGAAATTAAATTGGAGTAAAGTTGCATAGTATAATGGCGAATTAATTTTATGCCAAAATTAAGACAGGACGTGGTCTCATTTTATAAAAGTTTCAAAATAATCTAGTAATGATTGCAATATATAAAAGCTGTTTGAAAAAATCAAAAACTGCAGGACCGTATTTAAAAACTGCTGCACAAATACAAAACGTAGAAACAAATGAAAAAGCAAAAACTTCTTTAAGCCAAGCTATTTTCTACACCCCCAATTATTTAAGATTAATTTTTATAAAAAATCATAACTTGGTGAAATTTGGCAATTTTCTTAGGTGTACTTTCATCCCTTAGAAAATAATACTAAGCCCTTATCGAAATACATGTAACCACCACGTATTTATAGTAAATTTTATGTAGATTCAGAAAATGTATTCATCAACATAGAAAAATCTTTCGATATTCCTTGAATTTCCATTTCACGGATGTGTGATTTTTTCAAAAAATATACTTTTTTTAAATTTCATCTAAAAAAACACTAATTAAGATAGAACGTGGTCTCATTTTATAAAAGTTTAAAAATATTCTGATGATGGTTGTAAAATATTGAGACATCCAATGAAAAAAATACTGCCATTTTATAAAACACACAGAGAATTACTTGAAAAAAGAGAAAACTTCAGGACCACATTTAGAAACTGCTATGGAATCCAAGTAGAAAAAATTTAAATAAAAAGTTCACAACTTTCAGTGTTTTGATGGCCTTCATCTTACCTATTACCCAACTTTACCCCAATTTAACCAATTCTACTTTCAATGCCCTCGAATTAATTAGGATGATGCTTTTTACAAAAAAAACAATGATTTCTTGAAAATTGGTCATTTACTTACGTCAACTTTCACCCCTCAGAAAGTAATACTAAAATTATAAATACTTATTCCTGAAACAACCACGTCTCGGATTTAGTACGAATTTCCATTTTCCGGGCGTGTGACCTTTTTCTAGGAATTCTAATTTTTCAAAATTTCACTTAGAAAAGCTTTAATTAAGACGATACATGGTCTTATTTTTACAATTGTGTAGTTTTTTTCAAAAATATACCAATAATTTTAGGGTAAAGTTGTGTATTGAGGTGGCGAATTAATTATAAGAATAATTTTAAAATGTTTAAAAATATTCAAATATTTTGATGATGTTTGCAAAATAATGAAACATCCAAACTAAAGAAAATATTTTTTTTTGTACACAGTCCCTAAAATAGCTATTTTACAGACTCATTTCAGTCCGTAAAATGGCTCTTTTCGGGACTATTTCTGTTTTACGGACTCATTTCAGTCTGGTTACTATAGTAACATGGTAATTAAAATCCGAAGTTCACTTTTTTTGAGAAATATTTGCTTTAATGACATTGACATAAATTGTATTTATGTATGATATGTCAAAATTGTCAATTACATATCCTAGATAATAAAAGGTTTAAATGTACAGCGTGATCAGGAATGACTGAATCTGTTGGTATTAAATCAGTTGCAAAATTAGGAATTTTTTTTGTAGTATGATTTGCAAACCCGATTGTCACAAAATAAAATGTCAGTTTACAAAATCTATGGTTATATTATGGTGAAGTATTGTTATGTTAAGATTGTCAAAAGTTGACAGTAAGATGTGCGCGCCAACGCCCTTGAGGTAATTTGCGTCAATAGTACCAATCCCACTAGTTATTTTTTCAATACCAACAGATTCAGTCATTCTTGATCACGCTGTATTTTAGGGACCTTTAACAAAAAAATATTGTTTGTAACACGTAGGTACCTAAATCGGTTTTTTGGACTCATCTGCTATTCCAGACTCGGCTTCGCCTCGTCCGGAAACAGCGATTTGTCCCAAAAAACTTGATTTTAGGTACTTGTTACAAAAATAACTATTTTTAAATAAAAACTCCAAAAATGCTATAAACATTTTATATTTTTTGAACTTTGATAGTATTATATTAATATCTTATTACGTAACTTTGCCCCAATTTAACCAAAGCTATTTTCTACGCCCCCGAATTAGTTAAATCATACCGTTTTTTATAAAAATCCATGATAAAAATTAGCCATTTTCTTAGGTCAACTTGTATCCTTCAGAAAATAATACCTACTAAAACGTTATATTATGGAAACTCATAAAACGACCACTAACTTTAAGTAAATTTTATGTAGATTCCGAAAATTGCAGAATTTTTTTCGAAAAATATGTACCAATGTACCTACTCGTACCTTGCGGAAAATAACGTCTTTTAATTTCATTGGCTGTTGGCTCTGACTAATGTTTAATTTATGTACGAACAAATCTAACAAAATGTGTAATGTACTTACCCTTTTAAGACGTTCCCCTTTCCTCGTACAGGAGCAAGAGTGTTTGGTGATAGTCTGATCCGCGTCTTTATAATCCGGAGTAGTTCCATGTTGCACCAAAATATTAAGACACTGAAATATTCAAAACGATTAAAAATTAACCTATAGTCGTAGTAGAATCGCATAAATAACTTTCCCAAAATAATTATCTCAAATCTTACCTCCACTTGTTGGTTTTCCGCTGCATCATTAATAGGACTCTTCCCGTACTTATCCAATGATAATCTAGCTCCATGTTTCAATAACCAACGAACTGTATCCAAATGTCCTCTAGATGAAGCAAAATGTAACGGAGTGGCGCCATCACCGTCCCTTAAATTCGGATCAACACCCTGTTCTTGTACCTATCAAAAACATCCAAAATTGAAATTCTGAGAGGGGGTTTAAAATGCTAACTTACCATCCACTTAACACAGTTCAAGCATCCCATCTGGCTTGCCGCGTGAATCGGCGCCATGCCATCTTTAGCTCTGACATATAGGGAACCACCGGCCTCCAGCACTAGGAATTTGAGAACCTCCAGATGTCCTTCTTGAGCTGCTAAGTACACCGGCGTGACATCATTGTCCATTTGAGTATTGGCACTGAAATAAAAGAAAAATGTTGTAGAAGAATTTTTTGACTAACCAGCACCTACGCGCATTTTTTGGAATTCAAATGGCAAACACGCGATGTTACGAGGATGCGGCCTGAAAGCCGATCCCTGTGGAAGAATTGCCACAAGAACATTGCACGTTCTCGCATTAAAATTCTTTGAAGAAATCGCCACACAAACATGACTATAAATCGCCTTGTTTGTGAGCGTGTGTTTGTAGTGTTTGATTGACTGGGCAATTTAGTTTGTTTCCGATTGGCTTTAAACGCAGTTTTTCCAATCACCTGGTTAAATGAACCTTTCTACTGTAGGCTAGTATGTATGCATATTGTGTATGCGTTTAATGTGAATGTCATCTGTGTTTTAGCCGTTAAACCAGTTTTAAACGCGTTTCCTTGCTTGATGAGAAAATGCATTTCTGATATGAAATCCGGACAAGCAAAAATACTTGTTGCAACATACAAACAACTAGCCTAAATTACAATTGCACGAAGTTCATAAAATAATCACATAAAACACCGCTTTGGTTTAATTTTTCCACTTGTAACTAGTTTGGTAATTTATGTGTTTGCGAGAATTTGGAAAAGTTTGTTCTAATTTGCGACGCGAAAGTACGTATTATGTTATAGTTATACGGAAAAATTACTTGAATAATGTGTGCATATTATAAAAGCCGTTCTCTTATAATTTATGTTTGTTTAGGTGTTGAATAGGTAATACATATAACAATTATTGCAAAACTTCAAGTTATCCCTTAAAATTCTATTCTAATTGAATATTTATTATCTAGTAATTTGCATTGGTTCATTTTTTTAATAATCGTGTTTGCTTTCAGTTTATCTCAATATAAAATGGTCAAATTTTATAATACCTTGAATTTCGAATTAGTTATTGCAACTGCAACACATATTTGAATTTTTCTGGTTCTTATTTAATATAAGTATCTAGGTTTGCAATTTATAGAGCAAGACATTATTGTCAAGGTCGGATTAGACTCCTGAAGGCCCCGAGACTGGACACTGTATATGGACTATATGGTGTTGTGTAAACCTAATTAGTTTAAATTATACTTCAACACTTCTAGGGATATATATTTACATAATATTAGAAAAATGTTACTTCTTCATTTTCAGGTATCAAAATTTCATCTTATCGCATAATAATGATTTGACTATTTCGTAAACTGTATAATGTACTTAATTAGATGCAACAAGAATTGTGCGTATGTAAAATTTGAAAACCATATACTATAAGATATTTAAATGAAATTTAAAATGATGGCTGAATTTTCTTCAGATTACATAGATTTCCTCAGATTATCTCCAAATTGTACACCTTTCCTTTTAAGAGAAAATATCTACAGATTACTTTGAGTTTTCTTCAGAGATTACCTGAAATTTCAAAGATTAACTCGATTTACCGGGTGCGTCTAAATCGCAGTAAATGATATTTCCTTGTTTCTTGAGACTACATTCGGATTTTTTAGTTTTCCTCGAATTACGTCTAGATTTTCTTAAACTACCTGAACTACCTTCCAATTTAATTTAAATAAACAATAAAATCAGTGTAATTTTTTTCAAACGCAAATTATTCTTCTAATAATTACGTAACTACCTTTTGAGATAATAAGATATGACTCTCATGAATATCATCTGTGCTACATTAAAACACAAATAAGCCCTTAGGTACCTAGAAATCAGTTTATAGCGTATGTTTCATAAGTTTTGTCAAAAAATTCAAGGTGCTCTAATGGCATACCTATGCAACTTTTCGAGTTTGGAAACAAAAGTATGTTCGTTTCCTAGGATTCAATTTGGCATATGGAAATCTTTATTCGGTTTGCAAAAAATGTCGTACAAGTTGGAAATTAGAAAAAGTATTTATAATTTAGTTGGGCAAATGCCTAAGGCTGTAATAGTGGGTATTTTTCAAAACCAAGATGTATCAGCTAGGATCGTATATCGAACTATAGCGGAATGTGAACAGGGTATCCCTTGTATGAACCTCCTAAAACGTGGAAGACCAAGGCTTTTAACCCCTCAGCAGTGCCGAAGAGTGGTAAGAGGGGCTAAAAATAGAGTTGGTGTATGTCCGGAAACTAGCCAGGGAGAATCGGACTTCTGGGCAGCAGTATTTTTAGAATTTTGGCCAGATGTGGTCAAAAATATCGCAAAAGACAAAAATGTCCAAAATAATAACAAGTTTGCTGCTTAAAAAATATTTGATTTTTAATTTTTTGCCAAAACTTATGAAACATACGTTATTTCAAACAGGGCTAAAATTCCACTAAAAAAAAGCTTTTTTTAGACACACTTGAGATAATTTATATACAATCTAACCCTAAATGGATTAATAAGTTATATGGAGGCTAAAATGAACGAGGGAGATTATTTTCCAACGCCTAAGTACATGGCTTTTCTATATCTTTTTTACTGTGAATCCTAGAAAGCTGCTTCTCTGTTGGGCCCAGTACACTTATCGGTTTGTAAGAAGCAGCTTCGTCTGTTGGCTTTCCTGCTTTTGGAATAATAATTATTGGGATGGGAAGTAGCTATAAATACTTCAATCGTTTTCATTGGTAACTGATGTTGATTGATTAGGTCATAACAAGCGACCTTTTTGGGTTTCAAGTTTTTTTCATTTAATGGATTTAATTTCAGAAATTGTAAAATATTTGAGTGGGAGTGTCATTTGGTGAGAAGAGTTGAGATATTGGTAAAATTCTTCCTCTTCATTTACAAATGATTCCATTTGAAAAGGTTGACATACTATGGCCAAATTATTAGCATAAACTTCGGTAAACTTGGCGAATGTAGCTAACAGCGATTTTCGAAAAATTTTGAAATTACCTTATTAATTAAGATCTCCTGATTACGAAAATGCTAAAAATAAGCGGCGGTCTCGAATATTTCCAAAGTTATAGCATTTTGAAAACTTGAAACATCCAATATTTAAATGTGTAAATTAAGCTCTTTTATCAACTTTTATTCACTAAAAATCCACTCACTAGTACCTATTGCACTAATTATTAATTAATTAATCATTACCATTTAATATTATTGATGAAAACCCTATTTTTTAAGCAATTTCTTTTTCTTGTTTTGCTGTCAAAGGAATTTCCCTTCCCCGTATTAAGAAATCAAGCGATCCTTGATTTTAAATTTTAAGATTAGATTTAGTGTTTCAAAATAAACGTGCTGAAATAGAGTAATAAATCCAAACTTTGGATGTTTCAAGTTTTCAAACTCCTATAACTTTGTAAAATTTTGGAGACCGCGGCTTATTTTTAGCAGTAATCAGGAGATCTTAATTAATAAGGTTATTTCAAAATTTTTCCAAAATCGCTGTTAGCTACATTCGCCAAATTTTCCTAAACTTCAGACTGTTCTTGGTTTATCCATGTCCAATTATCATCAAGTTTGCTAATTGCTTATTGTTTTATAATTATATTATAAAATAAAACAAAAAAACTCTCCGCTTTTCATAAGAGAGTAGCGTCAGAAGCTGAAAGATTTTCTAAGTAGACTTGAAATAACTGGTTTTTTAGTCATTATTTTATCTCCTTGCTTGCTCTGTTCATTTGGTTTTTAATACCTACTTGGGTTGCGAGTATTTTCCAAAATTATTCTTTCTTAGCAAACAACGTCAAGACGTTAGTTTTAAAAAAGAACTGTAATCATAATTGGGGACTCATCAAGTCTGGATATGAAGAAATTTGTAGGTAGTTTTTCAATATTCCTTCGATAAAAATAACATAAAAATCGATTACATTTGGAGTTTTGCGCCTGTCAGTTGGACAATAAGTTGGTTGACCAGTAGAAAGATACTCTTCAACAGGTCTAGGTGCATGAAGTGACAGACGTGAAACTGTTTTAATACTCTTGTACACTCGGAGGAAGAATGTTATTTAAAAACGTACAACTTGCACCTGTGTATCAACTGCCATATAAGTATGTAATACTACTAATAATATTGCTAGCATCTTATCCTTCGTTCTACGTTGGACGCGCCTAATAAAAGAGAAATAGAGCATCTTTAAATACGCGCTAATGCGCATGCTTGTTTGGTTCTCATTCGGGTACGAGCGAGCGCATGCGCACAACGAACATTCCTCCGAGGTTGCGTTAATGTTTGCGCTCCATTTTTTTAATGATGACAATATATTAGTAGGTATTACATATACGAGTAGGTTAACTGCGAAGGTTTAAGTTATAACATACTTTTCTACAGAATGTTTTGATGCGAATCATGCATGTTCTACGGGGATTTACACTTTAGTTAAGATTATTAATGTCCATTTATTTCAATGTTTAAAATTTAACGAGATGAAATGTTTATTACCCGTTTAAATATTTCGTGAAATGACATTAAAATTTTATACAGAATGTCCCAGGCTTAAGTTGTCGATAAAAATTACTACATGTGCTACTTTTAATATTAATATCTACAGATAAGCAAATGGCAACTAGCCCAATGGGCTCTGTTACCTGTCCTTGTCTTAGCAGTCCGCTAAGACCATTAACCAATATATGTATAAGGGGGTCCCAAAATTAGCCTGCCAAAATGTACCAGCTGATTCTACGTTTAAAAATAATGCAAAAAGTTTTAATAAATATAGGCTGAAAAATGCTTCCTAAGGGAGCTACAGCTCCCCGAAAGGGGGGCCTCAAAGAGAAGTTTTCTGTAATATCTCTGCAACTATTTGAGGTAGATTCATGAAATTTGGTGAGTTTGAAGCTTTTATAATTTGCCACATATTTCTTTTTTCAATTTTCAGAAATTTTGCCAGGTGCATCACATACAGGGTGGGTGCTGGGTAAATTATGCACCATATTTTTTGTATGGATAATTTTTAAAATTTTTATATCAAATTATGATACATGGTTTATTTTTACACAAAAAAGGTCGTCTCAGTCGATCTTTGAATCCTGAACCGTTTTCGAGTAAAATCGTTTTGAAGAAGTCACTTCCATAAAAACTGCACTAATAAAAATAACCACAAAATTGAAAAAAAAATTTGATTTTGATATTTTGTTTTTATTATTAATATTTGACGAAGAAATGCTAAACGAAGTAATAAATACCTAAAAATTTTAATCCATCGTCTACTTTTGATAAATTTTAGTTTTGTGATTATTTTTATTAGTGTAGTTTTCATGGACGTGATTTTTTCAAAACGATTTTACTCGAAAACGGTTTAAGATACAAAGATCGACTGAGACTACCTTTTTGTGTAAAAATAAACCAAGTTTCAAAATTTGATATAAAAAAATTAATAATTATCCCCACAAAAAATATGGGGCATAATATACCCAGCACCAACCCTGTATATGTGACGCCCCTGACAAAATTTCTGAAAATTGGAAAAAGAAATATGTGGCAAATTACAAAAGCTTCAAACTCACCAAATTTCATGAATCTACCTCAAACAGTTTGCAAAGATATTACAGAAAACTCCTCTTTCGGGAGGCTGTAGCCTCCTTAGGAAGCATTTTTCAATCTATATTTATTGAAATTTTTTGCATTATTTTTGAACGTAGAATCAGCTAGTACATTTCGGTAGGCTAATTTTGGGACACCCTGTATAATTTATATATCATGAAAAAATCACCAACTATGAGTTTTTGTTGTATTTTTAATTGTTATGATATATTTTGAAAAAAGAATATTTATGTTATTTTATAACTGTATATTATATTTTTTATGCTTATACTGCAATATTGGACTAATTACAACATACTCGTCTTACATTTATTTTACTTTAAGCAATATTATTTTTATTAAATAGTATACTGTTACTGTATAAACAAACAAACAATCTGGATGTTAAAAACATTTGGAAATAATTCCAAGACAAAAGCTATACCAAATTATATAAAAAAGTCTCAAATGAAATAAAATAATTAAACAACAATCCAATCGTTTTTATCTTCGCTTATTACTTAACTTTTGTCCAACACGAAACCACATAGATAGTAAATTTTAAAAATAATAAAAATGACATCGGATTATAAATGAAAAAGCGTTGAGAGTACAATTGATATTTTTTCCATCACTTCTTGCCAAAACCATCGAGTGCAACGTCCGAATGATTTGTATTTTAATCAAAACAACAAATCCACAAACCAAACAACAAAACATTTCGTAAAATGAAAATTCGTTTGCATGTCCACTTTCTAATATCGCCAACAAAATATAAAATAAAATAGACAAAAAAAGAACATGAAAATAATCTGTAACAACTAGCACTAACAAAACGAAAATATTTCGTAGGATTATAAGATGCGCGACTTTCACTGATGTTTTCGTTGTTGTTATTATTATGATTAAATGTTTGGCGTTTCGTCACAATATCTGATTTGCTTTCCAGCACAAGTGAATTTGAGATTTGTATCAATTTCGTCTTGTTTAATTAGTATGAAATGAAGCTATGTTATAGAGGACATCAGGATTATAAGGCGATTTGAGTGATGTTTAGTGCATGGTATACAACAATTTAGACATCCACTTAATTACGGTTATTCGTGAAAGAAAAACCGTACACTACAACAGAGAAAAACATGCGAGGATTTAATAGTGCACGTAAGGAACAAGAGAGGTAAATGTACTAATGATTATTGTGAGACATTAATACCTCGTTGTGCGATTATTCGTCACATAAAAAAACGTTAAATGGTATTTAGTAATATCCTGTTAACATGAAATTGGATATCCATAACAAATTTGCCAAAAAATCCTTAGATGTTATAATATTTCCATACCGGAGAAAGTGTTGGGATTTTATAATTTTCGGCTACATTATTCGAAAAGGTGAAATTTCTGACGAAACACAAAAAATCCGAAAGTAGCATAACTAAACAAATGCATGGTAATTTGAAGATATCAGTTTTAATTAATTCCAATTAAAAATTACAACTGTATGCACTAGTAAGTTTTGGTTTGAGAGATCAAAGCCTGTGATCCTTATATCGGCTTAATAAATGTAAGCAATATGGTTTTAGCAGTTGCTCCGTAAAGCAAAACTTTCGCATTTTCACGTCGGCTAATGGAAATTATTTGATCCTGAGTACCGGAGTTACTAGATAGCATCGCGTAATAGTATCCGCGTGTTCTATTCAATAACCACAATAATGATATATGATGGTTTGAGGTGTGAAAAAATGGCAAAAAGTGGATATTGCGTAAAGTAATAAATTTTGTAATTACAAAGTTTGTACAGGGTTCCCCAAAACCAAACCAAATGTTAACCTTTGATAGAAAATAATGTAGAATGTTAGGTATAGATAAATATGTATAGTATAAGAACTTCTTGTCTCAGATTTACACTTTTTATCAACAGTTGACATTTGGCGGTATGGCGGTATACTTTCGCGACATCCTGTAATTATATTAGATCTAGAAATAGTTAAGTGAATGAAGGTTAAAAAAATACGAGTAGGTATGGGTTTCTAGAATAAGATAATCAAATTAACAACTTACAAATTAATAGAGTTACATAATAATTTTCGCTGTTATAGGTAATAAAATGTATGAAAGAAAAATAACAATTAAATTCAGAAAGTCGATTAAGTTTTCTTGAACCATGTTGAAACAATTCGTCATAATTAATTTTGAATATAAAAAATTCCCTTCGGGGTAATTTTGTTGCTTTTGACCAGCTTCTTGAGAAATTTTTTACATTCTAAAAAGCATACCATACACATAAGAGGACGGGAAAAGGCATTTATTAAAGTTGAGTAAGATCTCTTTAATTTGTTTCATGGTCTTAACTATAAGGCATCACAAGTCACAATAATTTTGAAAGCTGAAATACTTCTATAGATCTATACTTATATGTGCCAAAGAAATATGAAGGACAAAAGACTATAGAATATCTCATGGCCAGCGGAGTTGAGAGTTCTAAACATCGTATATACGAGTAGAGGCTCTTATAGTATCTCTTAGTATCTCCCAAAGTCAAAGGTATTCTTAAAAATCCTGATGATATTTCATTAAGAATTTACGAGTCCTGTTTAGTCATCCGGTTCAAAAGTTCTGGTTTGGGTCCCAGGTTTGCCTCTCAATTCCAGATCTGCCATAACTTCGATTTAATTTCGATGTTCGTTAAAATTTGTTTTGAAAAGGTAGTAGCCTAAAATATTTGTTGCTTCCTGACACCTAACCTCCCCTTACTTCGAGATAGTCGATATCGGAAAAGTACAAAATATAAAACGTCCCAAGTCAAGATTTTGTATTTGTGTTTTTCTTAGCGTGCTAAATTGATAGATATGGTAGAATTATTTTCAGAAGACATGCACGTGACTATCTCAGTCTCTCTTTCTCTCTCAATGAAGGCAAACCTGAGATAGGGACAGAGATAGTATGACGACCTTTCTACTAAAAATAATTCTGCAACATCGTATAAAAATAAAATCTAAAATTTGTGCCAGAAATCGTGTTGTTTTGTACATATAAGAAAATTAAACTATAATTAATTGAATAATATTGTCTTATTCTACAAATCTTTTTCGACCACTGTTTTAAATGATTTCTAGAAAAGGAGACATGATTTCTCATTATAGTTTAGATTACCTATCTACAATGTAGGTATAGGTGTACTTTAATGACTTAAATTGCTAGTTACTATTATTAGACACATAAACGCGCTCATTATTATTGTTCTTATTTGCATTAATCATTATTTTATGTAAATATATTTTATTAATATAATTATTTCAAGCAAATATTTGTTGAAATATGTTTGATCATTTTTTGAAAATGTAATTAGTATTAATTATTTTATTGTGATGGTGCTTAAATAAAATTGGATCCAATTAGTTTTAATTCGTTTTATCATTATGCATAACTAATATCGACAAAACACGCGATTAAATATTTTATACATAGGCTTTAGTTGAAATATTATTGATCCAAATGTAATCTAACCTCATATAACCTATATTTTATAAAAGTAGTAATATACTTTTATAAAATATAGGTTATATTTTTTTTGCTATTTTCAAATCAACATTTTATGATAAATTAATTTCATTTCATTTAATTTTAAATTATATTTTGTAGAATAATTTACGGTATTTAAGTTATAAAAAATATCATCAGCGCAATAAATTACTAATTACTTTTATCACAATAGAAACGCATGAAGATAGAATTGAAAAAATGTGTGAAACTAGATCAAAATCGAACTTTTTTTCTTCTAACAGATGTCGAGTATAATATTCTGCAGTAAATATGTCCTTTAATTAAACAAACATATGTTGCAGAATGATGGGAAATTTCTTTTGCCACACTTTTAATCCTGGATGGTTTAGTTTCGAATTGGATTAAACTTGTCAAACGAGTATAATTCGAAAAGAATTATGAGTTCATTATGCGCATTGAACTAAGGCAATTCCAGCTTTGACAGGTGGTATCTACATACTTTTGGAAAATATTTAAAAACTGTTAACAAATCAAAATTATTTCAGTTTTGGTTATAGGATTTGTCCCAAATTTGATGCTGTACCGTTTCTATTTAAAGAAAACTTTTGTATTGTAGTAGTAGAGTAGTGAATACAAAACAAGTTTATGCATTTACTTAAAAAGTGCATTTAAGTTTCAATTTATCATATAGTCAGATTTTTTTGTAAATTACCTTATTCTTGAGGAGGCAGATATCCTATGATGTCTCCGTTTATTCGTATTGTTTCTACACAAAACGCTTGCCATAGTTTTTAGTTAAAAAAATACGAAAACTCAATTTTTCCAATCACTATCGCAACACATCAGAAGAAAATTTGACGAAAATGATTTTCAATCAAGGTACCACATAATAAACAAACGCGCGCACATGATGTTCACTTGTCATTATTACCGGTGCATAGCATACTATGATGATAGAGCAGCAGACAGTTATTAGTACGGTACTACTTTTGCAATGTTTAAGAAAACTGGTAGCAGTCTGCGTTAAAGCCAAAGAAAGTAGTTAATCTTCAATAAAGTGGCAAACGAGTGTGCGGTTTTCAGTATATCTAAGAGAGACAGACTGTGGGTAATGGGAAAAAGAAGAAGGATTATGGTGATGAAGAGAGGGGGCAGTGGAAGTAAAGCACGTAAATAACGTCAGATTTAACACAAAATGATGTTTTTGAATAACATTATAATTATTGTAACTGCTTAGAACAATTTCTAAATGAAGCAATTAGGTTTGTTTCTATTTTTGTGAATGGTGAAGATGCGCGTTGAAATTGTTGCAACATTTAATAGGTAATTAAGACTAAAATTGTCACAATTAAATGATTCAGTCGCAACTAGATTAAAATGCTTACAATTATTCCTACTATTGTATTAAAATTTATATTTCGGAATTTTATGTGCAAAATGAACAATAATAGATATTTATTTTATTAGGAGTATAAGCGAAACTTTTATGTGACGAAGTATGGAGGTGTAAGCGCCGAGCGGAGCGAGGAGAATTAACTCCATACGGAGTCACATGAAAGTGCTTATACTCCGAATAAAATACAATATTTTATTTTCAAATGGAATCATTCTAATCGTAATATGACAATCAATTTAATAAGTAATTTTGCAACTGTCATACATTTTTGCAGATAATGATATAACTTATACTCCGCCGGAGTATAAGTCCTACTTATACGCCGCTCAAGAGTGGTGTCATAGAAATGAAACTTATACCTTGCCTACTCAGTCTTATAACACCATGTTATACGCCGTTTGAAAATAAAATATATTTTATTTTCTCCGTATGGAGTTAATTCTCCTCGCTCTGCTCGGCGCTTACACCTCCATACTTCGTCACATAAAAGTTTCGCTTATACTCCTAATAAAATAAATATCTATTACTAAAAGTTTATTACAACTATTTTGGTATTAAATGAAACATTTCCAAATACGGTATACAATTTTTAACACAATGTTGTTTTCTATGTTTGCGAAATAATTTCCTATTAAAACTTACTACAAAAAGAAGTTTTATGTACAATTTTATTAACGCTATAAAACAAGGGATTTTTCATAGAACTTGAAGAAACTACAAAGAAAGTAAAAATGTTTAAATGGTCTTGAATTATATCATTCTGGAACCTAATGCTGGTCGAATCTTCCTTTGTATTTAATTTTGGTAACTTTCTTCGCATTTTTATTATAATTTGTTTTTGGTTTAAAATGATATTTTCAGAACCAGATTGCGGTGAGATTTTTCCTGCTAATTCTGTACAAATTTACACAATTTGAAATTGAGAGTAGCTAACCTAAACAACCTTTTGACAGGCCAAAGTATATAAATATTTTCTCAAATTTTGCAGAGAACTATGGCATCAAACAAATCAAGAAAAATATGCGTAAAAATGTAAAATAAAGGCAAATAGGTATACATGAAAGCAATGTAAAAATATCGATACAGCAATTAACTTTTATATTTTAGATAAACTATAACAGACAAACCCCCAAATTATAACAGACAAAAACCCAAACTATAACAGACAAACTAAAAATTGTAACAAATCTGGACTTATTAGAAAAATTTTGCAACCAATCAAGAACAATGTGTCAAAATATAAAATAAAGGCAAATACATGAGGGCAATATGAAAACACTAGTAGGTACAGCAACTTTTATATGTTATAAACTATAACAGACAAACTAATAACTGTAACAAATCTGGACTTTTGCATTAAATAAATTAAGAAAAATATGTGTAAAAATGTAAAATGAAGACAAATATATGAAGGTGAAGTAAAAACACCGATACAGTAAGTTTTATATTTTATAAACTATAACAGACAAACGAAAAACTATAACAAATTTCGACTTTGAAAAATTTTGTAACTAATAAATCAAGAAAAGTATGTGTAAAAATATAAACAAAAGGAAATACATGAAGGTGATGTGAAAACACCAATACAGCAACTTTTATATTTTATAAACTATAACAGACAAACTAAAATTTGTAACAAATCTCAATTTATTAGAAAAATATTGCAACAAACAAATCATGAAAAATATGTGTAAAAATATAAAATCCAATCGGAATTTTTCATAAAACTGCGAGAAAATAATGAAATTTATGTATTTGCCCGATTTGGGACTTATTGTCAAATCTTATTTAAACTTCCTTAAAGCTGGGCATACACATTACGGTTTACCGGAAGCAAACTGCATCGTTAGTGGATAAATTAGCCGGAAGGCGAGACCTGAACTCCCGGCCTCCCGAAAAACTGTCAGCACTTGAAATTTTGCCTGCAGGTTTAGCTTTTCGAATACAAGCCGGAAAGTGAATGTGCGAGTTGTGGGTACAGACCGAGAGTTATGGCAGTGAGATTTTAGTATGATTATTAATATACGACATTTTTTTCGCTATACTGAACGCTAAACTGATTAAAAACCTGCGAGAAAACGTAAGGTGTATGCCTGCGACGAGGGTACAGGTTTACCCTTCCGGTAAACCGTACCGTGTATGCCCAGCCTTAGATACATTTTCTATATTATTTCTATTTTGCTCCAAAATGACAATTTTGAATCAGATTGACTTCAGATTTTTTCCTGGTAACCCTGTACAAACTTACATAGTTTGAATGTAGGTTCTTCTAACCTAAAACGCCTTATAAAAGGAAAAACATTTTTTTTTATTCATCATTTAGAATTATGCCATACAAAATCATTCTAAATTGGATTTCCTATATAACTGTACGGTAGAAAATCTAAAAACTACGCCATTTTTACGCTTTACTATATAATTTATGTCTGCGACGACTGCCATTTACATATAATACTCAAGAAGAGAAAGTGTAACAATTTATGTATGTTGCTGTTCATACTTCAAATAAAAATCAATTATTATTGTGGAAATCACAACCCATATAAAAGTTATATGTGTATCCGCAGAGACAAATAAATAATTTTCCCTTTTCTGTGCAACGAATAAAAACGCTGAGTGATGCAAGAGAAATTTTTGTACAAAGCTTTATTATTAATTAATTATATTACTGTTATACTTCTACACCTGTCGAAGTTTATCTACCTGCAATCTATTCTATAATGCAAACGCATATTGATTTCACAGTTCACGAGTTTTAATTACTGTAATCATAATTTAATCGGGCGTTATAGATATTATAGGTATAATAATACGCATTTTTGATTAACGTATTTATAATCAGTTCAATACTTTGTTTTCTACGTTTCTTCGATTTCTTTTCCTACAATTTAAACAAATAATGACTGTTGTTAGGAAGTGCAATAAAATGAATGGTAAATATGAATTTGAAATTTAATCTATAGAAAAGTAGTTTAATTTATAGATGAAATTTCGATATCGAGTCAATTAGAGTTGAATATTTGAGGTTTGAGGTCTTTTCGAAGATAACAATTCATACTATGTACCTGTTCATTTAAAAATTATAACGAAAACTATGCTTAATTTAAATATTTCCCGTCGTTCTTCTGCACGTCCTCCGCATAAAAACACATGTGACAGTTGCTTCGCCCTAATTACCGCTTCAACTGGATTCTAAGCCGACGAATTTTGAAAATTCCGTTACATTATTTTAAATACATAATATACAAAAAAACCTCTACGTTATAAACGTTTTATGTAATATTTTCCACGCACTAAATCCAGCAAATTGTTCTTGCTCTTTAGTGCAGTAATTAAAACTAACGCATCGCACTTTAGAAAAATATTTTTGTATTTTACGTAACTTTTTCCTTTATATTTTAGATAACTAAAACTAAACAAACAGGCAATTATGCTGTTATCTGTTTTTACATAACTTTTCTATACAAGCACCTTTAATTACGTTTATCACACAAAGTGATGAATAAGCTTAAATTAAATTTAATAATATAATAGAACAAACCTTTCGGAATTCAGGTACAAAAATTCGGCTGTTCAAATGTCAATATAAACTATGTCTTATTGCATAAGATTTGTCTGTTTTTGCGCAAGGAAACCGGAATAACAAAAGGATTTAATAAACAACATTCTGCTGTTTAAAGATTCTTAATTATTCCTAATCCTTAGAAAATTTCAGCTAAGCGTGCGCTTTCTCTTGAACAACTGTTAAGTGAATATTTCTAAGCATTATTGGAAATTAAAACATTTTTGTTTAATAAATGCACAATCTGATTAACTAGAGCGTACAAATTTTTAAGTCTACCATTAGACTGGTATTTTTTTGTTTGTTTTCGTATGCTTTTTATTCGAAAGTATTATCTGAAAGTGTGGGCGTTGAAATTTAGTTATTAGGATGCGGTCTAAGTCGAAACAAAACTATTTTACAATAAGTAACATTTTTTCCATCTTCATCTTAAACACCGGTTTATATGCCGTGCCAGTTAAATTATGGGAAATCGCTACGATTTCCTCTGCGCGACAATAAAGTGAAACTTGTCGCCAAGTTCAATGTTAAATTATTGCTATAAACTGCTTTATAATTGGTTTATAAAAAACTGCACACAGTTCTCTAACAGAAAAATTTCTTTTTTAACGGATATTGTACCTCTACCTGAATAATTCGAATTAATCAGAGTATGGAATGTAAAAATAATGCACAACTCGAAGCTATATACAATGAGTGTATGAGTATGAGTATTTAATAAATATATAAAATAAAATAACTCGTCTTGGCTTTATTAGTTTGCATGTCTTGCTGATACGCTTGGTTGAGATTCTGTGATGTTATACCCATAATACGTGTTGGATTTTCGTTAACGTTATTTAATTACCTAGGTACAAGGAAGATCCTTATGAGCAAAACATATTTTTTAGAACATGTGCTCATACATGATCAATAATAAAGTAACTGTGTAGAATAATATAATAATTAGAGCAAACTCATTATTACATCGTTATCTATCTTGATATAAGTATGTGTAAGTATGTTTCATCAATCATCCACTGAGGTTCAACAAGAAAATCTAATTAATTACAAAATTGTATTAAAGGACAGCAAGATATTAAATTTGCATTGTAAAAATATGGACTTCTAAATTTACGCAGTTTTGGTCAGGGGTTCTTAACTTGGGCTACAATTCAAAAAATATCTGATGTGTCCAACACATGACTTTCTTATACAGATAGTACCACAATTACGTTTCCCTCGACGATTCCTAAAGAAATTAAGTTAAATTTCTTGTAAAAATCGTGTTTAATTTTGAGGGTTTCCAGCAATTTTCAAATAGTCTCTGTCGCACTTATTGCAATACGCATAAATCTGTCCTTATCCCACTCATTATAACCGAATTTTATGACAAAAACAAGTGTTTTATTTTTTTGAAATTTTTTTGACAGAATAAAAAAATTCGATGTAGATATTTTAAGGACGTATTCGGTGCGATTCTGTAAGTTTCTAACCACCGTGTTTATTAACTACTGTGGTTGTTGCTATGATAATTACCAATCAAAAACGTCGTACCGTAGCAACAACCACAGTGGTTACATAGTCACGGTCATTAAAATGTTATAGAATCACCCCGATTGTTGGGATCAAAATAACACTTTTTTTTTTTAATAAACATGTGTCCTAAAATGCACCCCCTCCAACCTTCCCCAAAACTGGGTTTACATAATTTTTGAAGCAAAAAATAAATAGAGTGGCTAAAAAAAGGGGGGCATGCCAATTTTCAGAAGATTTGATCCGTTATTGTGGTCACAATTTTAAATAATCGTTTTTTTTACGCAACTTACAGTGGCTGCAGCTCGGAGGGGGTGCATTTTAGGACACATGTTTATTTGAAAAAAAAGTCTTATTTTGATCCCAACAATACGTCCTTAAAATATCTACATCGAATTTTGAATCACCCTGTATAAAATCACATTTATTTATTTATTATTATTGTTTTCGGTACCATAGAAACCAGTAAAATACAAAAAAAAAAAAATGGTCCTTCTGGGATTCGAACCGGCGACCTCCCGTTTGGCAGGCAAGTCCCAAACTCACTCGTCTATCTACTAGTCGGATTCAAGGCGCACTATGAGAAATATAAGTGTTTTAAGAATATCTCATTTTTTTGAAATTTTTTTGACGGAATTTAAAAAAATGGTTCAAACAAAATTTGTTCAAAATTTAATTCAAAATCAATGTTAAAGAATAAAAAAATCTCGTAAATTGTTTATTTTTCAAGATATTCCTAAAAAACCTAAAAATGTCATCAGGTAACTGTCACTTGTTTTGGTGCTAGATGAAAAACATTGAATGTGGCACCCACAAATTTGTTCAAACTCTTAAATATGAAATTTGAATCAAATCCGATAACTCGTTTTTGAGTTATGGTGGATACAGACAGACAGACAGACACACAGACAGACAGACACACAGACACACAGACAGACAGACATCATGGCGAAAATGGTCAAAATGGATTCAGGGGCCCTCAAAACGTGTAAATCCATCAAAATCTCGAAGTCGAAAAAAATCACGATTACAATACTTCCTTATACTACGTATAAGAAAGTAATTAGTTTAGATTATTAAATACAGAATCAAATAAAGTTTGCTTTATCGTGATTAATTGTATATTTTAATAAATAGGTAAATAGTTTAATAATTTATAATTTTTACACAGACATTGTGTGCGGTTTCAAATATTAACAAATACAGTAAAAAGAGATAATTTCCTAAATATTTCCAAAATTGTTGTTTTTATTGTTTTTTTAGGACTCAAATTTCTACAAAAATAAAAGTAAACCTGTAATATATTTTCATTGCTTAAAGCAATAAATAGATATTGACCCTTTTTATATCCTGGGGCCTGTTTTACGAAAGTTACAAGTTACATAGGTATTTACCAGTTCATTTAAATTAGTCTATGAAAAATAGCATAAAAGATAATATTCAGACATTTTTTTGTATTTTGAATTATAATAATATTTTTCGAGTTATTAAGGTTGAAAAACATTTTGCAAATAATATCATATACTAACCGTATCAGGGCCGTGCGCAGGATTTCTTCAAGGGGCGTTTACATTATTTAATATTTCGGATTCTCGATTTTTGAACCGTTTTTTTTCAAATATTGTTTCAAGTCCACATTTGTTTATCTTGGGAAAAATAATACGAAAATATGTGTCCAACACATGACTTTCTTATACATTACCATGATACAGTTTTAATCTTTGGAAAATACTGAAGTGGTAGCCAATAATCACATGCAGTCAACATTCAATATGTTATTAATATAAAATCACATTTATTTATTATTATTGTTTTCGTTACCATAGAAACCAGTAAAATAATAAAAATAATGGTCCTTCAGGGATTCGAACCCGCGACCTTCCGTTAGGCAGTCAAGTCCTTTTAGTCACTAGTCTATCTCGGTTGTCGGATTTCGGATTCAACGCGCACTATGAGAAATATAGGGTGGTCCAGGTTAAA
Source organism: Pediacus dermestoides (assembly GCA_963942485.1). Lineage (NCBI taxonomy): Eukaryota > Metazoa > Arthropoda > Insecta > Coleoptera > Cucujidae > Pediacus > Pediacus dermestoides. The sequence continues at coordinate 10,030,191 of OZ012632.1, read as the reverse complement.
CGTCATTAATTTTTGGATTGTCTGTTCAATTTAGAGGAAATAGTTACTCTTGAAAATTTTTTATTTAAGGTTTCGCTTTTGAGATATCTGAGTTTGAAGGTTTGGAAACACAACATCAAATGCTATGCTGAATTAAAGAAAATTTTGAATAAGTTTTCAAAATAGGCTTTGATACATTTTCGAACTTTTTTAGCCACGGAATTAATCGCTCCCAAGACTTGATGACAATTTTCCGGATTTTTCAGACCTAACCGAAATTTTCTTTAATTCAACTTCAAACTCAAATATCCCAAAAATGAAACCTTAAATCCAAAAATTGTATTTTCCTCGCAATATATCCAGTGGCGTCAAAAATTGGAGGGAAAAGTGGAATGGCCCCCAGTATCTACGCCACTGGAGATTTTTTTTATAAATGAACCCCATCATTATCTTGAAATGTACTACATTACTCTGTGTGCGAAATTTAATGGAAATCGTTCAAGTGATTTAGAAGTTATGTTAAGAAAACGAGTTTTTATTTTAAACTTTGACACCCTGTATCTTTGTTATAAAACATTTTTGAGCAAAGTTTTTTAATAAGTCTACTTTTTTCATGATGCTCTATCACCTCCCAAAATTAATGACGTTCAACCTGGACCACCCTGTATAAGAGTTTTTAGAATACGTATCTCGTTTTTTTGAAATTTTTTTGACGGAATTTCAAAAAAAAGTTCAAACAAAATTTGTTCAAAATTTAATTCCAAATCAATGTTAAAGAATAAAAAAATCTCATAAATTGTTTATTTTTCAAGATATTCCTAAAAAACCTAAAAATGTCTTCAGGTAAGTGTCACTTGTTTTGGTGCTAGATGAAAAACATTGAATGTGGCACCCAAAATTTTGTTCAAACTCTTAAATATGAAATTTGAATCAAATCTAAGGAGTTTTCTTGGTTTGTTTCTAGTACTTCTTGGACACCCTGAAATTCGTAGACTACCTATAATATGGAAACGTCGTTTCCGTATGCTAGTCGTGAGCGTTAATTAGAAAACCGTTTTTTCAAAGGTTGGAACTACATAAATATATTTGGCACAAAATTTACAATATATTAATTTGATTTGGTGTTTAACGATCTATATTGGACAAGAACCAATCAATTTAATGTCTTACATTTTCCGACAACTATTTTCACTTCTAATTCTCTCGTACTAAAAAAGTGAACTATATAAGCTATATGGATCACGACGAGCTGTTTTATGCTTACAAAAATGAGGTGTGAATTCTGTCAAAATTTCATTCTAGCAGATATATAGGGTGTTGAAAGTTGCATTTTTTATTCACTCTGTATCCTAGTAAGAAAGAATTTTTGTGCATATTTAATTTTGGTTCAATTTCCATCCTAGAATCTGCTGCATTACGCAATGATTAATCACTTTCATAACTTTGGTTTTTTTTTACAAAATTTTAATTTCCCAAAAAGATATGCCAGAAAAAACTGCCACTCTTATAACTAATATTATGTTTATAATAGCATCAAATTATAGTTTATTTGAAGATCTAATATCCCACCGTATTTCTATCCTAAACTGTGTGGATATTTTCACGAAATAAATTAGAAAAATTAGTTTCAAAACCTTGTACCTTAGTAAGGAAGGACTTTTGGATATAAGTAAAAAATGTTCGGTTCATTCCATCTATTTTGGCTTCCAGGTATCCACATCTTACTTTTTAAAGTAAAATACTGATGTCTTCACGGCGGTAGACGCGCTTGAAAATAAAGAAGAACTCCTTCAATGAAACCATGAGCCATACTTATACAAAAATAATACAGAAAAAAATCGATTTTTCCCAGTATAATTTCAAATGAATTATGGCAAAAGATTTCATGTTGGCAAACACCTTGAAAGTTGAAGAAAATTCGCACCGGAGAAAGCCCCAAACAAGATTGTCTTCAAAGCTTCTACAGCTTAAAAACTGTTACCTATTTCCTTTTCTCTTTTAATGATTGATTTTGTACACATAACTAGGCACAATAATTAAAATAATAAAAAATAAAAATTCTCAACGAAATTATTGACTTGTAATTTGTAAATTTTCATTTTTTTCCCTAATAACATTAAAAAATTTCTCTTGTACTGGTAAAATTGTTGTTACTAATTGTGATACTATGGAACTTGTAACGTTCCTGAAACGGGTTCATAGTAGATACCTACAGAAATATAACACTATAACACAAGAATGGAGTGAATCTAAGGTCTAAAGGCCAATTTTTTAATCGACAGTTAATCTTAAGTAAGTCTTGGTTACGAAATTTTCTATCGATTGAAAAACTGTCCCTTAGATCTTAGATTCACTCCATTCTTGTGCAAACCTACCTTAAATCAGGGGTAGAATCGACTAGAAGCCGTACACAATCCAAACAACCCCTAGCAGCAGCATAATGAAGAGCTAGAGTTGTATTATTGGTGGCAACCTTCTCCAAAGCAGGCATATCCCCACTTGACTCGGCCTCCCAAAGCAACCAACGCAAAACGTTCAGCCTACCGTATCTGCAACACACAACACAAGCTTTAGTCTGCTTGATCATCTATCCTGAGTTTCATACATTATTCCATTATTTATGTTTCCACTTAAATGTACTAATAGACTATTTAAAATTTCAACAGATTAGTATGAGGATAAAAACAAGTCTATAATATAATGTTTATTGACAGTAACATGTGAAGAGCAAATTAGATCTTCGTGTACAGGCTGTGGTCTAAAAAAAGTACAATTAACTGTTATATCTGATGAGGCGGGTATTGCAAGCTGATAATGTTCATTATATTTTACCGGGAAAGCTGTGATTTAAACGAGTTGATTGCATTATGCAAATTATTGAAGCCGTTAACACTACAAGGTGCATTTTTGCGCTTTTTTTAAGTTCTAGCTGTTTATTTTATACTAAAAGTGAACAGTTTTAATATAAGAGTTGTAGATATTTTACTGGGCGATTAGACTAATCTGAAATGAAGATAAAGATTTTAAATGATGTCTAGAGCGCTGATGATATAAAAAGCTTGTCTTCGAATCCGAGGCTATAAATCTGCAGGTTAGTGTACAGTTTTGTTTTATTTCTGATAGAAGTTCAGCTTTGTGATCATTAACTAAAAATTCAACATTTCTTTAAGATTATCATTATGTATACTATATTAATTAAAATCAAATTCAACACGTAACATTTCGTAGAAATTACAATTTTTGACAAGCAAATTTGTAAAATTGACAAAATAAGGTAATAAGAAATGCAGTGGAAGATCAAGTGAGTACCTATGGTTCGATTTTGTAAAAAGTACTAGTTTTGCTTGGGATCCCTTAAAACCCCATTATTTTTCTGAGACCCCAGCAGACGATCAAGCGACACACCCGCAAGATTTACTTTGCTTCATCTTGAGTTTGCATCTACGGATCTGATTAATATACAGATGAAATATGTAATGTTAAAATACGCTGAAACTCAGTAAACTACAGTAGTTACAGCGTCAATTGTTGAAATTTAAAATACGTATTGTCCCTATTTAAGGATAATCAGAGGGTTGAAAAACCTGTCATGAATGGTTACATGTTTTATTAGAATTCATTTTATTATGGATTTCTGTAGAAAATTCCTTAAAGCCCCATTATTTCCCGGAGACCCCAGTAGGCGATCAAGCAACGAACCCGCAAGGTTTACTCTGCTTCTTCGTAAGTTTATCTGCGGATCTGTATTATACAGAGTGTCCCAGTTTATATCGTCAGGATTTCACCAGTCGATAGTTTAGCGGAAATTAAAGGTGGTTTGTCTAATAAACTATGGTCGAATGTTGCTTCCTTTTTGATGTACAAGACATTAAAGATAATAAATTATTTTGAATAATTTGCTATAAATCAATAACAAAAAAAGTTAGTCTTCCGAAATTTTGCATAGATCTTTTTTTTGTATTCTCTTATTAATGGTGGTTGCAATTATTTTATTTAGAACACAGAGGTGTGCGTACGGGTTCTTCAAAAACATTTTATTGAATAAAACGTACACCACTGGTTTTTTTGCAGCACCAATATGCAGAGAGTATTTTCCATTCAATTTAGAAACTTTTTTGTATCTTACAATTTCTTGATAACTTAACTTTTTTTTTCTTATTTATTAAAGAAGTTCTTCCCTATTAGATTTCCGAAAAAAGCATCAGTACAAAGTTGTAGAGAAAAATATTTCCTACAACTTTCCTTTTAATATTTTTTTGATATTGTCAATATTTAAAAAGATATTCAACAAATAAGTTGCAAATTTTAGGGAAATTTTTCTCTAGTTGGGTACTACTTACTACTCTTTCCCCAAAATTTTCAACTTATTTGTTGAATAACTTTTTAAATATCGACAATATCAAAAAAAGTTTAAAAGATAAGTTGTAGGAAATATTTTTCTTTCAACTTTGTACTGACCCTTTTTTTCGAAAATTTAATAGGAAAAAAGTTATTAAATAAACAAAAAAATCCAACCCGTAATTGACGGCTGGTGAAGGAAGGGCGGGGTCTATAAATACACAAACTCAGTTTTAAACTTTCAGGGTGACCCTCTAGAAGATTCTACAAAAATTGGCTGTAGGGTAAAAAAAGTCTATTTGAAGCCTTTTTTCTCCCTTATTTACTGTGCTATTAGATTATTTTGAGTTAAGTTATCAAAAAAGTATAAGATACGAAAAAGTTTCTAAATTGAATGGAAAATACTCTCTGCATATTGGTGCTGCAAAAAAACCAAAACATACATATATTCAGTTGATGATGAAGAAAATATTATGCCTAATTACATTTCCTTGGCATGCTTGTGTTTAAAATAAAAAAATAGTTGTCATCTATGTCCATAAAAATTGAGATTCAGTTTTTCAATTTATTGTTGATTATACTTTTAAAATTCAATTTCCTCAGCAACTATAGCAGTTAAGGATAAACTAGCGAAAAACTTGCTCTGAATGGTTACATGTTGCAACGGAATGCATTTTATTATGTATTTTTGCAAGGGATTTCTTAAAACACAATTATTTCTCGGAGACCCCAGTAGGCGATCAAGCAACGAACCCGCAAGAATTACTCTGCTTCCTCTCATGTGATTAATATAAGCCAATAGCAAACAAACTTTATATCTTACTAGTCTAATTCTAATGATTCGAAATCTCATCATATCATCAATCAAAGTTGAAAAAATGACACCCAAATATTAAATTGATGATTATCTTTATAACCATTAAGCAATTTCCGAGATTAATTAGCAGCTAAAGATAAAATTTAAAAACTTGCTCCTTTATAATTTGAAATCTATATTCGAAATATTTTTAGTTTTAGAACTGAAGATTTTAGGGGGTTTTCATAAATACCGCGTATATTTGCCTGGTTGGAAGAAAAATGCTAATATTTTTTTAAAATAAATCGTTAGATATTTTCAATTTTCTAAATAGATTAATAAATTATTATTATTAAAAAGCAGATATACCTAATAATGTTTTTCTTCAAGTTATACATTTCTAAAATTATGATTTGAAGATGGGAAGGGGGGGGGCAAACGCCTTGTAAGAAACTAGCTATGTCTATTCTACTGGTTGTATTTTGGAATAAATAAGAACCTCGATAAGAACTTTTCACAGTTGATTCATAAATTAATACCTAATTTTAACATTTGATCCACAAAATTTAATTATTTTTCAGGAGACTAAAGTAGGCAATCAAGCGACTAACCCGCTGTCTATTTTATAGAAGTAAAAAAATTGTAAATAGACAATTTTGATATAAGAAAAAAAACCTTGAGTGCATCATTTCATAAACAGATTTCTGGTCTAAAATGGAATATAATTGATGATTCAAAAAATTAATTAAACTTTAATAGTAAAAAGAAAGTAATGTGAATGTAATTTTTTAACAATTATATGCGATCATTATTAATACTATCAACTCATAGTAGGTAGGTACTTCTCACTTTTTACGTATTCTTCATTCTTGGGAAATCTTTAAATGAATTATGAATGAGATGTGTAAGAACTATTAATTTATTAAACGATAATAATATGATACAAAAAAGATAACTGCACTGGCTGCATATTATTTCTGATAGGAAATGAAATCTAGCTCTTTTACTACTATACTTACACAAAATTATTTCCTACTTTTTAAGTTCTGTATGAGTTAACATAATAATACTTAACAAGATCAACAATGTAGAAATTCCATTTCATTCAAATTCTCAAGTAGTTCCTTAGACAATAGCACAAGTCGTAGCACATTAAGTTTAAAGCGTAACCTCTTAATTGGAATATAAATATTTAAATAATACAAGTGCAAGTTTGTTTAATGAAGAATAAATAGCTCTAACTAGGTACTCAAAGTCAGTGAACGACCTTAACATTGAAGCCGCAATAATTATTTCCGCAAATAGCTTATATCTCGATTCGAACTCGAGTGCTGCGGCTGCCATGTGATGCTGGGGAATTATGCAAGGTACCGTACTGATTTTCTCATCCAATTGGAAAAATTAGAACACATAATTATCTAATTATTTGTGTGTAATTATTAGGCGTTCACCACAATCATAAGCAAACAGCTTAACAGCTATAACTGGTAGTTTATTGTAAAAGGAAAAAGAAGACAGCAAGGTGAAAAATGTGATTAAACTGGTGCATGATGAATGAGGTACAAGAAGGCATTGATGGGGAATTTAACAGTTTTTATCGATTGCGACATAAAGAATCTGTACCTAGCTACCTAGGTACTTATTTAGTTGTTTGATATATTTTTTATGGTCCTATGATTTTTTTCTCGTCAAGTGGAAAAAACCACTCCTCACAAAAATATTTGCATTGCATACAATTTAGATTTAGGAATGTTATGTTATCCCGATTAAAAGCTGCATTGGAACACGTACACTTGTTTTATTGACTATTAAAAACTAATATAATAATAATAAATTTACTTAAGAAAATAGCTTTGGTGAGAAAAACCTTAGAATTATGATCAACTTAGACTGTGGTCAAGTGTTCGAGTAGAAACTTAGAGAAATAAGTACATAGGTGTAAACAACGAGAAATAAAAATGTAGTTACCTACGTGCTCTTCAATAACGAACTCGAAGTAAATATTTCAGTTAACATAAGAATTTCCTGGAGAAATTGAAAATACAAAACGGTATCTAATCGACTTCAAACTACAATAATTTTGAAACTATTCACTTTACAAAAATATCTAATGTAAGCCATGACTTTCTTATAGAAACTTAACCTATAATAATTTATTTATGTTTTGAATTTATTGTATGCGAGGGTACATAAACTCTGAAATTAGGTGAAAATCTATGAATTTTTATATTGTCCATTTTTTTAAGAAACGGTGAGAAATATTCTAAGTTAATTGTTACACCATTTGTGATTTCTTTTTAAAAATACGATCCTTAGCTATACTATATTGCAATCTGAGTATAAAAATGCAAAATTTAAATAAAACTTTACAAATTGCTATTAAGGACAATCGTCTGAAATTTCCATCCTAAATTCGTTTTCAACTTAACGCAAAAAATTATAAACTATTTTTCCACCGTGTTGATTTTTTCAGCTTATAATCAACATTGAGCTTTCAAAACTGTATTCTGCGAAAATCTGGAGGTCCGGTGTAGATGTAGAGCTATTACATAAGAACATACACTTTATTTTTTAGATAACCCCAGAGAAAAAAATCTAGGTGGATAGGTACACCTAGATCCGCGGATATAACACCCCTAGATTTCTTTCTCTGGGGTTATCTATAAAATAAAGTGTATGTTTACGCGTTCAATAATATTGAAGAATTAAGAGAAGCTGTTTTGCAGGCATGTCACACGATTCCTCAACAAATGTTGGAACATTCTGTGATTTCGACTGTGGAAAGATGCAATTTGTGTTTGGATCAAAATGGCAATTTATTTGAACATGGTATGTAAATAAAACCTGATTAAACCATTATTTTTCATAACATTTTTCAATTCTTAATTATTAGAACCAAAATCTAATTTTTTATCCAAGTTTGCTAGATAAACAATTTTTATTGCACAGCCAACTACGGTGATTGAGAAAAACTCGATTATAATTGACGAAACGACTTAAGACCCCATGTGCGATACATTGTCGCAAAGGGAAAGAAAAATACTATCATAATTTAATAATAAACATGCCACGCTCCTTAAGAAAAAACAAAGTTGGTGCTATTTTCGAAAAAAAATTAAGGTGTATAAAAATTTCAATTGCATATTTGGATTTTCCTTGAAAAAGTGCCTTAATAATGTGCAACTTTTATCGAGATATTTTTCCTACCAGCTGAGTAATTAAATAAAAACTGAAATGCACAATTTCAGTTTTTTCTTAATACCCAGTAAGCCATGGCAGGTATGTCAAATGTGTTTGATGTATTGTATTAGACCCAAAATGAGGTAAATTTTTTGTAATTTAACCGAAGTCGTATCTCTTCAAATAAGTGAAATCCCCATGCTTAACATTTTTATCCTGGACACTCTGTATATTTAACTTAAAAGTGAGGTCCTGGCTCCTTTTATTTTTTATTAATAATGCCAACATTACTCTGTATAAAACCGCAATATTTTTTAAAAATTGGCCCGTGATCCTATAACAACATTTGAAAATTCAATACATAAAATTATCTAGAAATTTTTGACAGTTAAAGAACTTTGCAAAAGCGGGGTATGCCGAGTGTAATTATTTTCATGATAATTTTATAATATACAAAATTTGTCCTCTATACAAATCTACACTTTTGTAGATATCGACGCCAAATTTTTTGTGAATGTTTTTTCAGCTTCCACACGAGTCGCAGAAGTAATGAGAGTTTTTTATTTTGCGACGTTTTTTCAAAAATAATTATTAAAACTATATAATTTTGGTTGTATTTTGAAGAAATTCAAAGCTAGAATCGGTTTTATTGACCAGGAAATCAAAAGCTTTTATTTGGCCATTTTTTGTATTTTTGTAGATTCAAAGTTGTACGCAAAATTCTCAAACTGTTGTTTTAAAAATCATAGTTTGGGAATTGCTGGTTGAATTTTTATCAAAGAACATTTTGTTATTTGATTTTTTTGAAGGCTCATAAACTACCTATTTATAGGTATTTTGCAATTTTTTGGAGCCATAATTTGTGCTTTTCAAAAATCGATTCTATTTAAGGAGTGTAATTTTTTTTTTAAATGACAGTTTTGGAACTGCTATCCGTATTTTTTTAAATTAACTCTGTTACAATAATCAATGTGAAGGGTCATGATATTTTGGAAAAAAATTACGAACTGTTCATGTACAGATATGAGTTTCTTGTCTTTCTAAGGCCACAAATTACCTTTTTTAACAATCGCGTTTTTCGATGGAAAATTTATTTAAAAAACAGCTTTGAAACCGCTGTTTGGAATTTTGACAAAAAGACATTAGTTTCAAAGCGAAAGCATGTTTTATTTTGTAAAAATTCATAAATTGTTTATAATGAATTTTGTCTAGGCGTTTTGTAGCATTTTTTTACGTCTTCACCCTGATGTTTTCGGCACGATGCCTTCTCTCTTAAATTTTAAATTTAAACAGAAACTTAAGTAAAGCGTTTGGACAACTACAACTGTCTTTTATTGCAAAATAATATTATTTTATAAAATGTTTATAATACTGTTATAAACTTATTTCACGCTTAATTTTTCTACAGGTCTCGAAGAGCGCTTCCAGCAAATGAAGAATGAGTTCTTTAATTACACCCATATAAGCATCAAAAGATCGTTTAATTATTTAATCAACATTCCAAATATAAATCTTTATATAAATTTATATACATAAAAAATTAAATGTACGTTAGAATTGCGCAAGTTCTTAGAATTTAATAGAAGTCAGTGGGTAATTAATTCAGAAAAAAGTGCTAAACAATTAATTATATTTTATTTGTGGGAATGGAAAGCGACTGTTGATTAAAAATCAATCAGAAAGAAGGTTACATCCCTTAAATTATTCATGCGTTACATCATCCGGTTGCTAGTTTGGACAAAGGAAGTACACTCTACATATGTTAATTAAAAATTGTTTAAAAATTAGCGGTTATTTTTAATGATGTGTAAACCTGCGAAATGAGGATAATTTTGTAATTTACATACTTATATTATTCATAACAAACATACGCAATTGTTACGAAGGTACAGTTAATTTGTGTTTCACTGGAGGACTTTTAAATCTGAAATTAATTTTCTGATACGCCACAAAATATTATACACACAAATTTATTCAATTTTAGTAAAAAACACACATTCGGCGGTAATAAATTCTGGAAACATCTGTTATTTCTTAGAACGTCCATAAATTTCTTGCTGCAATACCAAGAAATTAATTTCTGATCCTCTTGAATAAATAAATTTCTTCTTAATTAATTTGATTATATTGATTATATAAAAGTTATTAGAATTGTTCCTTTGGTTAAATCTGCTCACAGAAAACCTAAATAATACCATCATTGTTATAATTTAATCTGCAAGTGATTATAATTCATCAGATTTTTATTGTAATCAATATCGGTTAGTGTTGGAGAAAGTCCAGATGAAATTATTTATTATTTATTTATAACACTGATTGCATCTTACAACTAGATTTCGTAAAAATTGTAAATGAAATTATAATAAATATATCTACCTGGAAAGTTAAGACCATTTTTGTTTTGTTTTAATTATGCTGTCTGCTGTAGTAAAATCACTTTCTTTCCATTTGTTATAATAATTATTAGTACTAACCTACATTTTATCCTATTGATACAGATTTTATGGATGTAAATATGCATATAAGTTACATATTAATTCAGTTTAAATTCGAATGTAGATACATTCTTACATTGTCAGTTGGATTATATTTTTATTACACATAAATATTATTTATGAAGTTGTAATTTGTGGATTTATCGTTTTCGTTTGCTTTCGTTTTAAGTTTTTTATTACTGTAATTGCTGCAGTGATAATTTATAGGATAAAAGGAGATAAGTCATGGTAAAATGGAACATAAATCCAATTCATCGAAAATTTCACATCTCAATTATATTTCTTGACAGATGGTATCGCAAAAAGAGGTTTCTAATGAAATAGGAAATATTTCTAGTTTATTTTATTGGTTTTTGGTTAAAATCACACAGTATGTTATTGCACGATTTTTCAAATTGTTACGAAATTAAGAATGTACCATTTTACAAAAAAGTGCTTAATTACTGAATTTCTTGACAGGAATAATAAAATAAATATCACCACTATGAATATTCAATATTAACATTTAAAAGTTTGCATGCTTTGTTTAAAGTTTTGCAATTAAAATATTGCCACTGTAAATTATTACTCAAATTTTAAATGGGTTTTCTATCGACATTCTGAAAATTAAAATACCTACAACAATTTTATATTTCATCATTTATTTACTTAAGATCAGTTGTTTTGTTGTATACCAAATCAGGTGTCGAGAAATTGGATTAATATTAAAAAAGTGAAAATGTTGATAAATTTCAATAATGGGTTCCAAATATTATAATATAGAAAAAGTATATTATACATATTATTTGTATAACTAGAAGAAGGAAAGTGTATCATTTCTTCCAGCAGATGTAGGTGTTGCTCATCCAAAGGAGGAAGTGCTAATATATGTTTTCTGGTGCTAACTTTCCATAAATTGGACTTTTTTTAATGAGAAGTTCAAACTACTTTATTAATTCCGTTATAGCAAGAATGCATCTGTATATTTAATTTTATCGGAAGGTTTTGCTTTCTTTTTACAAATACATATGTCAAAATAATAAAAGAATTCAATAGTCATATACAAGTTCTAAAAACATTCTTTGCGCAAATATTACCTAAATAAATAAAATATTCGTTTTTTATGAACCATTAATCAAAACTAAAGAAACTGCTCCAGTTTTTATATTCTTCAGGTTATGTGTACCTAATGTGTATGTTTAATTAGAATGTAAAAGTTGTAATGCATCAGGTAATTACAACTAGCATCCTCTTAGAAAATCTGGCGTTTAGTAAATTTAGTTTATCTTTAATTCATAAATTAAACTAAAAAATCATTAGATTTCGTTGAATATTTAGGCTAAGTACATGCATTTTTATCAGGACAAAGTGATTTTGGTAATTATTATTTATATCAAATCAGTAAGGAAAAAAATAACGTTAATTTGTTTACTTAATTTATACTTAATACAAGATTATCGAATTTAATTTTTCACAAAAATACGAAAGCTATCATAAAATTCTTTAAGAATGTATCGTATTTAAGAAAAAAGTATTAGTATAAAAGTAATCTTATACAGGGTGTCCGGAAAAAGTGGGAAATCTCTCGGATTCAAATAGGGCATGAAAAAATAAGATGACAAGTTCCTATAAAAATTTTTCATACAGGCCCTCCCTACGAAGATATGATGTAGCCCTGAAGAGCGTCGCTGGAAATCGTTTCTTTTTAATAACTTTTATAGTACTTAATAGAATTTTATAAAAAGTTAATATGATGGACACTACTAAGGACCTCTTAAAATAATGTCCTTGACACATATCTAACTTGTTTAGTTTACCAGGGACAGACTTTGCAACTTAATGCTTAAACTTTTAACACCCTGTGTGAAAAAGACTTAAAACAACAAAATCAGGTAGCTTGAACCTTAGACTAAAGAAAAGCTACTCTCGTTTATTGTCGATAAAGTGGACCGTTTTCGAGAAAAAGAATAATAAACAAATTCATGTTTTATTAAGTCATTAAAAAAAGAAAGTCTCATTCCGAAAAAAAATCAAAATTTAAAAAACAGCTGTATGAAAAATTTTTATAATAACTTGACATCCTATTTTTTCATGCCCTATCTGAATCCGAGAGATTTCCCACTTTTTCCGGGACACCCTGTATGTATATAAAAGTAAAACTTTGTCTTCTATACAAATCTACACCGTTGCAGATATCGACGCCAAATTTTTTATGAATGTTCTTTCAGTATGCTCACGAGTAGTAGAAGTAGGTAGAGTCCGGTCACTATAAGATAGGGACAGTCACGTGTTAGTTGCTTGGGTGCGCAGTGGTTTGGCGTTATCGCAATAAGTAATGGTTGCTTAGCAACGGCACGTTTTAGACATAGGCGTACTACTACGTTCTACGTGGTTTTGTTTTACTTAAAGTTGTGATTACTTTTATTAAAAATGTCGACAAAAAAGATTGGTGTTAAGGAAAAGGCGATTAAAAGTCAAGGGCGCGAAGTTATACACCACGTAATGAATCTTTTATCAATTTAGTCCTATAGCATTATTTTAATAATAATAACTCGCCCAGTCAACTAATGAAGTGGCCGAACTCTAATGCGAGTTTTTTATTTTGCGCCGTTTTTTTAATAATATTTATTAAAATTTTTATACGGCAGAACTAAAAAATATGAGATTTTGCCATCAATTTTCCTAGTAAAGTGGCAGATTAAGTATCAGGCACACGAACTTAGAAGTTTGTTATAGAAAAAGAAACTATGTACGTAATCATTATTAATACCTATAGTAATAATTAACAAGTAATAGTTCTTTATGTACCCACTTAGCGAAAATGAGCATACCTATAGAAATATTGTGGTTCTACGTAAAATAATGAAGTTTCTAAATCGAATATTAAATTACGCATTTAGATCTATTTTTCCATTTATAATTTGAAACAAGTTCTACTTACATTTTACTTTTCAATGAACAATAAATGTTTACTTCTTTGCTGAACCGTTTTATTGTTTTCTAAATTTATAACCATCCTGTATGTTTATAATTAAATCTGATAAAATTTTCAGCGGTTTTGAGGAAAATAGATAAAAATAACTTTCTCATAAAATGCAAAACCCTTCTTTTAACCTCATGCAGGGACAAATTTTATATTCAGGAACATGAAAATTGTGTTAGTAATATAATATAAGTGATAGAAATTTTTTTCTTTGGGTGTAAATTGAAGTAGGTAATTTAAAATTCGTTGTTTTATTAAAGAATTTCTAATGAGCATATCTTATTAGTTTTTAGTATCATGGATTCGTTCTATGTAAAACAAATGAAATAAGACTAGGCTATCAAAACAACCTCGAATCTTGACGTGATTCATATGATATTAGATTGCTTCGTAGATCAGTTTCCAATCAGCCAGAACCAATCAAATTGCAAGGATACTTAGAGTTTGTCGACAATTTTCTTTGAATTTGATTAGTTCTAACTGGTTGGAAAAAACAACGAAGAAGCTTAATTATCAAATGTCAATTGTTACAATTTTAACTAACATGAATTCTTTTTCCATCGCCTACTCTAATTTATTTATATTTTAATTGCAGAAAATAAATCAAACTGGAGTAGTAATTAGTTTAATTATAATTTATAACAATTAAATAGTTCAACAAAAAAATTAAAAAGAAAATTCTATCGTGTCACCTCTTTGGTACTACCAAAAAACCTTTTAATTAAGCAAATAACTAACGCCAACTTCGTGTAGATATTTACGCACATTTCGTATAAACAACAAAAGGGGCTAACCTAATATTAAACAATTATAAACACAGAGGTATGTGTTTGTAGCAACGGTACTTCCGATGATGGTCATCCACCGGAACACCAAATTGCACCAGCATGATTCCGCTAGGCAAGGCTATATTATTTTATAATATGTATAAATTTATCCCAAGGCAAAAAACAGAGACATAATTATTGTATTCTACAACCTCCGGTACTTCCGAGGTTTTACTACTATATGTTTTGTTTACCTCATGTTTTGTATTTTTATCGATGTCTTCCCATTACCAATTCGTCGTTGCTCATCGTGAATCCTTGCAATATTTTCGTATAAATTCTCATCAACAATCGCCTTTGCTACCCTGTCAGAAGCCCTGCGCCTGAAAAACAACTTTCGGCGATTCGTCCTGACAGTTTTAGACACTTTTTGTATTTTTCCTATACGCATCGACAACATAATCCGCACTTTGATATGCCTGATGATGTACTTTTCAGTTCGTAACCGACTTTGTTGATGGCACAAAAGAAACTTATTACTACTGTTCGATTGGAAATCGTAATATCTGTTATTGTTTGGTTGTGATGCAACGTAAATTGGATTGTGGTAAACACAGGAATTGAGACTGGTATTCTCTTCCGAACACTCGTAGATTGTGTCCTCATGGAGATTTGTCTTGGAGTTTAGCGTGTTGTATAATGAGATGTTTTTTCCGAGATTGTTGCGAAATTTCGATTTTTCCAGTGTACTTTGTACTTGTTTGTAGCGTGGCAGGTAATTACTGTCATAGAGTTCATTAACTGTAAATTTACAATCATAACTTTTGACTTTTTTTCGTGGTTTTAACCTCTTCCACACTTCCAATAAAAAGCTCTTTTGTTTGCTTTGATTAATCAATAAGCGCTCTTTGTAAATTTCTGGTAATTGTAAATCGGTGTTGTATTTGTTATGATGGGAAATTTCCGGGAAATGTTGGCGATAATTCTCGGAAACTTTCTGATAAACCGAACTGGTTTCCAACTGTAAATCTTCTGCGCGGCCCTCGGAAACTACCTCAATTTTATCGAAATCCTCCTGAGAATTCCTCGGATTCTGCTGAGCCTCCTCTGGATTGCTCCCTATCGATATCAAATCGTCAACATTTTCGATGGAAACCGAACTAGTTTCCGACATTTTGTCGCTTGTAACCGACAAATTATCCTTGCTCCCCAAATTTAATAAATGCGAGCGATTATGTATCCAACCCTTACTAATTGTCCACTCTTTCAACCATTCCGGCTTCTTAGATTTATCTTTTTTCTCTGAGAGATAAGTTTGCGTGACAATAGCGGTGTTTACTGGAGACCACGTGCCTTTTTCCACCATAATACACAGACACAAGCACTTGAAAATGTCCGAAAATATTGACATAATTTTTTTGTAGGAATTTGTCGTTATTATTTTTCACATCGTGCGTGGTTGTGTGTATCACCTAAACTGATGTTGATGGTGGATTATATGAGACATGCGGATGTGCTTTGTGTGATTTTTTATTGTTTCGATATGTGGTTGGTCAGGTGGACAATGGATTAGAATAATTTGTATGTTGATTGAATGGTCATGGGGATTCCAAGTGAAAACTTTCATTGAATATATCGATCATTTTAAATACTCGTGTTAGGATTTTTTACTTCATTTCATCATGATCTTCATTTAAGTACTTTTTTAAACAAATTGACCTTTAGCTAAACGAAATTCATAACATAATATGTTCCAAGCAATAATTTAAAGTTTGTAGGTACAGTACACAGAAAAAAAAAGATTTCTCAAATCTAAAACTAATAATTTCTTGAATAATAATGTTTATTAATCAGAACTTCTAAAGTACATCGCCCAACAACTACACCCACAGATATACAGACTAATAAATCTAATATGAAGACAAAATAAGATGCTAGAAGAGTGGAACACATATACACAAAAAAGGAAATAAGGAACAATGCGAAAGCTATAGAGCAATAACTCTCCTGAATATCACCTATAAAATCCTGGCAAATCTGATCAACAACAGACTAAAACTGCAAGCAGAAAAAATTTTGGGAGACCACCAAAACGGATTCAAGCCGGACAGATCAACTATTAACATGGAACAGATCTACCAGAACACAACAGAGGAGTACACACAATTTTTGTGGATTTTAAAAGTGCATTCGATTCAATCAACAGAGACAAAATGTGGAAGAAACTGGAAATCCCCCAAAAACTGTTAAAACTATTGAAGATGACAATGGACAACACCAAGGCAAGAGTGCGATTCCAGGTTGTAACTACGGATGAATTCCGTATAAAAAGGGGAGTAAAACAGGGAGACTCAGTTTCCCCAACACTGTTCAACTTAGTACTCATATTAGAAAGTAGCGTATGTCCCATAAGTTTTGAGAAAAAATAGTAATGCCCATATCTAATGTTCCTTTAATTTTATATCAAATGCAACTGTAAAGCGTAGTTTACACGAGCAAGTAAACTATCGCAAGTTAATGTCTGAGAGCAACTTCCAAATAATTTGCGTAGTGTAAACACTGCCCGAGAGTTCTCTCAGGAAGGCGCAAAACTTGCGGCAAGTGCTTGCGGCAATAATCACATGCACGTCTAAACAAATTGGGAGAGCGCTCTAGCAAGTAACAATTTTTTTCGATTTTACTGACAGTTGTGTGCAAGTTGCAGCGACACGCTCGAATATTTTATACATTTTTATCAATTAACAACTTATATTCATTAATATAGCTATTTATGTATCAAGTATTTCAAGAGTTTTGGGGACGAATCGTGAGAAGTCCCCAAAAACTATTTGCGTACGTGTTGCATACAAGGTTTTTTTGCATGAGGTCTGCAAACCCCCAAATTAATTTAAAAATTTTTTTAAATATGTACATACAGACTCGTACATAATACTAGCCCAGTCAAATTAGATCAAAAATTACCTAATATCTACAAAGTTGACAGGAAGGCCACATTTTTGAGAGCAAGTCGAAGGTCATTGATAAAGCTCTGAACCGCAAGAATCCAACAAAATTTGCTTGTGTGTCACGTGATAAGGATGATTTTTTATATCTTGGTCTCTACTGGTTGGATTTTAATGTAGTTTTTTAAATTTATTTGGATCTTCACTTATTAACTCTTTTAATAACATCGAAGCTCCAAGAGTAGGCCTTCTGGCTATCTATTCTTTGACCCCTATCCTTTTTCTATCCTCTCTTCGCTCTTTTTGTGCAATGAGAACAGCAACGGTTGCAGCTCTCTTTCTACGACGTGACATTTCACACTTGAATATACCTATACTCTACCGTGTAAACGCGCATGCAATCACTTGCTGCAAGTTATGTCTAGAGAGCACTTGCTGAGAGAAATTGCCTTGACAACTTGCTTATATGTAAACACTAGCGCAAGTTACTCTCACAAGTTCTATTGCAAGTTACTATCCCTTGTAAACTACGCTTAACAGGTTAAATCTACATCTATGCTCAACAAAACTATGTACTTAAACTACAAATATGGGTCCATGTTTTTCTATGGCATGTAGTTGGACCCTAATGTTCGCCATAAGCCTTTGGACGGCACCTATATCGATTTCTCTAATTTTTTGATAGATCCAGCGACGTAATTGTTCAACAATTTGGGCCTCCCAGCCATTTTAATATACTAATCTAGTAAGTAGAGCTCAAATTTTTTCTATGGGTCTCGCTTGAGGGACATTTGACGGCACAATTTTTCAAAAAATTCGAGAAATCGATATAGGTCCAAAGGCTTATGGCGAACATTAGGGTTCAACTACGTGCCATAGAAGAACATGGACCCATATCCGTAGTTTAAGTACCTACATAGTTTTGTTGAACATAGAATGATGTAGATTTAACCAGTTACAGTTGAATTTGATATAAAATTAAAAGAACGTTAGACACTATTTTTCTTAAAACTTATGGGACATACGTTACCATCAGAAGAGCAGAACTGAAAAAAAAATTATCACAGACGATATTCAAATGATCGCATACGCACACGACCTAACAATAGTGGCAAGCTAGAGACAAAAACGGATAGGAGCGATAAAAAAATGTATAAAAAAGCTAGAAATTTTGGAATGGAAATGAACCAGAACAAAAAAAAATCATGATAGTAGAGGCAGAAGATGGTAAAATGCCGAAATACTTAAAGACGCAAATTCGGAAAGGTCTCCTCCTTCAACTATGTAGGAATAATAATAGGACCACCAGGAAGGAAACAGGATTCTCAAAGGAAACCAAGCCTATGTAGAAACAGAAATATTCTGAAAAGTAAAGACGTCACAAAAAAAAACTAAAATAAAGATGTGCAAGTCATTAATAAGACCAATAATTACATACAGAAAACGGATAGCAGAGATTAAAGACCAACAAAGAAATTAAAGACGAACTCGGGGGTGAAACCATCATAAGGTTTACAAAGGCAGCGTCTGAATTGAGCAGCACACTTCATGAGGAGGAATCCGACAGTAATGATAAAAAGAATAACACAATAATGGATTTGGACCCCACTATGGCCAAGGAGAAGGAGAAGACCGAGGAAAAGATGGCGAGAACATATAAGAATATTAGAAGCAATAGATGGAAAATAGAAATGCAAAAACAGGACGCAGATGAAAAAATAGCATATGAAGCAATTACCCACAAAAACTTGTAACACGCCAAAGGAAAAGGGGAGTAATCCACCTCAATAAAGCGATTTTAAAGGCACTATGCGTTAGTCATAATCTTAAGATTGAACGGCTTGATGATGATGAATATGCTTGTTTATATTTTTTCATTTAAGAAAGGATTCTTAGGTGAAATATATTTATAAATTTGAACAAAGAAAAATAATAGTTTGAGAATGAAATAATAGTATATTATTTTATGAGGAGCTTAAGTGATGCTTTATGTGCAGAGGCTGGTGTTTGACTGACGAACGAAGTGAGTCTGACAAAAGCAGCCGAAGCACATAAAGCGACTTAAGCTCCGAATAAAATATGCTATTTTTTCTTCAAACGCAAACAATTCATTAAATTGTAAAATTATTAATTGAAAGTTTAATAAATAAATTTTGACAATTAATTTGACTTATGACCAGCGGCGCTTAAGTAGTACCTACTTAAGCGCCGGCGACAGATAAAGTAGAACTTTACCTGTCGCCGGCAATAAAGTGACACTTAAACATAATCAGTAGGTACAGCAGGATAATGTCACACTTAAATGACGTTTGAAGAAAAAGAATATTTAATTTATAATTTATTATTTTTGCATTTTCTAACGAAGAATTTGAATATTATTCATCAAGAACAATTATAATTTAATTTAAGAATGAAACTAGTTTTCATTATACAGGGTGTCCGGAAGTAGGAGCAACTAACTCGGAGGTGATTCTACTTGAAAAATTAATGTGACAAGTTCCTATAACATTTTTCCGAAAGCTCATTAATCTTGGGGTTACAAGGCCTTAAAGTTTGTTTTTTTAAATAAATTTTTTCCAGTAACTTTTTTTCTAGTGTACCGATTCGTTTCAAATTTGGCACACTTATCACTAATGTTTATTTGTATTCTTGCACCAAAGTTGAGGTAAATCCCCCAGTATCAAAGAGTCGAAACTGACGTTAACCTTTGAATAAAGACCCAGCACTTTTTCTAAATTTTGATGACGCCCGATTAAAGAGCATCGAAAAATTTTCAAAAAACATCTTCTTGCTGCATCACGATAAAACGAGGGGTTTTCGAGAAAAACGCCTTAAATGAATACCAACTAACTACAGCTCATTTTCAAGATTAACAAAGCAAGCATTAAACAGAAGCGGGTTTTTCTCTAAAACTACCCGTTTTATCGATATTCAACAAGAGGATCTTTTTTGGAGATTTTGCGATGCTCTTCAATCGGGCATCACCAAAATTTAGAAAAAAGTTATTGGAAAAAATTGATTAAAAAAAATGTGGGGCCTTGTAATCCGAATATTAATGAGCTTTCGGAAAAATGTTATAGGAACTTGTCAGATTAACTTTTCGAGTAGAATCACTCCCCGAGTTTTTTGCTAATAATTTCCGGACACCCTGTATAAGAAATAATGTATTTTAAAGGGAATATCTCATATTTTATATTGATTATTAACTATTTTATCGAGTATTTAATGTTACAATAAGTAATCTGGCTTCAAGTTATAGTCATAATCTTAAATGGATGGATTGCTTTGTAGCAACCATTTGAGTTCTTGACATAAACCAATCATGACCTTAATATAATAAATATATTTTCTATATTTAAAATTTGTATTTAATTAAAACAAAGTATTAATATAGTTATAGTTAGTTATAACCATGCATTGTTTTCTTTATAAAAATAATAAATTTCTTGCTTTAAAAATACATTTAGTTGCTTTTATATACGAGCCCTAACAACTAAATGTTCGGAGAAAAGTAAATTTGATTGTCTTTTTTCCATACGCGCAAAAGTTATCTAAATTAACTTCCATAATATTAATAGTTTTTTTTGTTATGATGCCAACATTTAGTTATATAAAAACGTAAATTTCGTAAAAATCCGCTCGGCGGTTCCAAAACTGTGGCACTTTAACCCAGCAGGATGGGAAAATTGTAGAAACAAAGAATTATTATTTTCAAAACGTTGGATCTAATAGTCGGATTTTGATGAAATTTACTTTATTGCAAAGGTGGATGTTGGTTTTCTTTACAAAAAAAGTTACACAAGTTTTTATTTGGTGATTTTAGGCATTTATCGGAGCTTCAAAGTTGCACCTTTAAAAATGATAAAATTTTCTAGTAACTGTTTTAAAGAATCACAGTTTTAAAACCGCTGGTTGGATTTGTGTCAAAAAACATTTAAATCAAAGCTCAATAATCGTACTATATTGAAAAAATCCTGAAATGTTAATAAGATTTTTTTTGCATTTTTTTCGACTTCCAGAGTTTACTTTTCAAAAAACGTGTTTTTTGAGGGTGCTATACCTACATTAAAATAATGACAGTTTTGGAACCACTGGCTGGATTTTGGTAAAATTCACTTTATTGCAAAGCTGGATGTTGGTTTTATGTACAAAAAAATCCCCGTCTTTATTTGGTGATTTTAGGCATATTTCGTAGCTTTAAAATTGCACTTGAAAAATGTGACGTAATTTTCAAACGACTGTTTTTAAAAAATCACAGTTTTGGAACTTGGGGAAAACGACATACAGGTGCTTTCATGGCCCTCATCCAGTTCGGACTTAAATGTCATTGAAACTCTTTGGCATAAAATTAAACGTATTCTACGCAATAATCCACCAAGAACCATTGGGGACTTAAAGACCAAAATAGAAAAAATTTGGGACAGTGTCACGCCAGAATTGTACCAAAATTTGAAAAATACAATGCCTGCTAGAATACAGGCAGCTATTAAGCAAAAGGAGACGTAACCTTTTATTAATGGTCCTAAATTAAAAATTATCTCAACATTTAGTTGCAAATTCATTTTGTATAGTTTGGTAATTATTAAGGTTAAAATATTGTTAAATCCAATAAATAATTTTCTTCCATGCATAATATTGTTATTAAGGCTTTATCTTATTGTATTGTTAGGTGTTTACTAATTATTTGCGTAAAATTTCCAGTTCTCCTTTCATACTTCAAAAATTTACTTTTGTCCGAACATTTAGTTGTTAGGGCTCGTATAAAACATTTGTTTTTAGTAAAATAAATTTTAGTAGACTTCTCTGTGTGTATAATATCCCGCAATTTACAATTTTTAATATGTACGAAGTTTAAAACTAATAATTATAATCACATCCATTTACTAAATTGACTAGTCATAAGTACTTTCTACATTTTTAAGTTTTCCGATAAGCCCAATATGCAGCACTCACGGTAAACCTGCAAATAAGGTAGTAAAAGTTGAGAATTCTCCAGAAGGAAAGGAAAAAATACCCATCAGTAATTAAAATAACTTGTAAAGCGAAAGCCAGCTGTTGATCTTTTTATTTACACATCACCAGAAGCATTTCTCACATACAATGATTGTATAGTATACTCTTCATATATAAGTGCAAGTAGGTATAAAACAAATATTTTCACACAGTTGGTAGAATTTTAGATTTGCTATACAGACACACAACACTCTTAATTAAATTTAAATGTACGCAAAAGAAAGTAATATGGTTTTATTGTTTACATAGTCAGTTAGGAAACCCCATTATTAAATTTTTTTGTAGTCAAAATACAATCTTGCTGAAAGAACGAATAGTTTTGTAAGAAAACCTAAAAAATTGTGTCACGATAATTAAAATCATATAAAATAGAAAAACTTAGTACATTTACTTTATATAACAAAAACTCGAATGAAACATACATTTTACCTATTGGATGTACATTGTAATTTAACAGGAAGCTACAATAAATGAAATTATGGTTTTATGTATTGTTTTACCAATTTGAACGCCTAGAAATAACGCTATTGTTACCTATTATTATTGCCTTAAACCTTACAAATTATAAAATGCTATGCCCGTGGAGAAAGTTAACAGTATTTAATATAACATATGGTTAATTTTTAACAAAATAAATATGTTAGTATGCTGCAAGTAAACACAAAGACAGCAGACGAGATTTTTTCATCTAACGCATACAAAAAATTAGCAATTCATAGCTTCTATCTCATTGATATTTATTACATAAATACAGAAAAACACGAATATTAAAAGACCTGTTAGTTGATTTATTTGTTTCTTTGTATTGAGCACAATTTGCTCCTGGCTGGTTCTCGATGTATCATAAATCGATGAGAGGCGTTCGTCATATCTTTCTTTCATCGTATAGACAGGGAGAGTTCGGTGTTTGCTACTTTCCTCTAGAGTGCGATTTCACCATCAGATCTGGGTCTTATTATAGCCCTCAGCCATATAAGTACCATTTTATTCTATTTAAAGCTGCATCTGTCTATCATTATCTCAATTTGGTATCATTTAATACAATGAACTTGAACTTCGAATAGTGTAAGTTGAAGAATGTGTATGTGATGGAGAAATTTGTTGGGCTTTGGGGTTTTTTTACAGGTGAAGAAAGTAACTGGTTAGATTAGCAGAAGAAATATGACAAAGGAATTATGATGGCTAAGAATATGTATGAATATTGAATTGTTAAATGATAAGCTTGAAGAGGGTTTTTGTTCCAACATTTTTTATATAGTGTTGCCTTTCATGTGGTTTGTTAAGTTTCTACTTTCTTTACTACAGGGAGTGTAGATTCAGGTAAAATAGGCGAGGTCAACCAAGATAATACCGTAACAACTTTTTGTATAGGTATTCATTATCATTTATCGATCGGTAATAATATTAAGCAAACTTTGATTTCCAGGAAATTGATATAAAATAATTTGTCATAGTCCAGTACAGTTAGTCAGATTCCTATGGATATTATTGCAATTCATTGGGTAAGAAAATTTTCTTTTGCCATCGTACCATATAGAAAGCTTAAATTCGAGTTTTTGACCATCAACCTCTTGCAGCTTTTCCGCGATCTTGAATTAAGTAGTGAATTTTTATCTCGACAGAAACAGCAGTATTTTTGATTTTATCGAAAAAATGGCCGATACCATTTTTAACAAGAAAAACGAGTTCTATAAATTTGTATAGGTACTTGATATTTCTTCATATTTTGCGTATTTAACGAGTAGTAATTTTTGCTCGAACATTTTTTTTAATTCAGCGCTATCGCAAAAATTTATTAAACACATAGTTACCTACAACTTTGATATGACAAATTTTTTCATGCTAGGAATTGTTTACTTACTGTAGCAGTGTAGCGCCTTGAAGTTGCGCGTATCATCACTCGGTAGTATAGTACAGGGTATTTAGACTTTGCAGGGAAATAATTTTGAGACGAATTTGGCTTCCGATTTTCGAAAGTGTACGTATTCGAGCCGGAAAACTCATTTTGCACAATTCTACCCGGTGGTGAAAAGTCGTCATCTTGTTTTTAAAGGTGTTTTAGTTTTTCGCGCATAAATCGCGTATTTTCGGTTTTAGAAGAAAATGTTTCTATGCAATTTTGTTGAAAATTGAATTCTTCATAAAATTACGCTGGTAACTTTTTTGCTAATTGCAATTGTTTACAAGTTTGTATACCTACAATTTTCCAGGCTGGTGTTTGGTGCATTTTCGAGATAGTCGCACTTTTTCAGACAGTCGCGTTTTTCGAGACAGGTGCACGTAAGCGTAAACAAAACTATTTGTGTTAATTTCAAAAAGTAATCCCGTGTAACAAAATGCTGTACGTAACTTGTAAACAATTGCAATTAGCAAAAAAGTCTATTTTGAAGAGAATTCAATTTACGAATTAATTTCATTGAAACATTTTCTTCTAAAATGGAAAATACGCGATTTATGCGCGAAAAACTAAAACAACCCTTAAAAACAAGATGGCGGCCTTTCTGCACCGGGAAGAATTGTGCAAAATGTGTTTTCCGGCTCGTATACTTAAACACTTTCGAATATCAGAAGCCAAATTCGTCTCGGAATTATTTCCTAGTAAAGTCTAGATGTCCTGTACTACTGCTGAGTGACGATACGTGCAATTTCTAGGCGCTGCAGTAAGTAAACAATTGCTCGCATGAAAAAATTTTCTATATCAAAGTTGTAGGTAATTGTGTGTTTAACATATTTTACATGAACATTTTTGCGATTGCGCTGAAGGAAAAAATGATAACCGACCTGAAAAACTTTTCAACCCCCTTTTGCTTCAATTAATCCGTTATTACTCGTTAAATACGCAAAATATAAAAAATATCAAGTATACAAATTTGTACAATTCGTTTTTCTCGTTAAAATGGTATCAACTGTTTTTTTGATAAAATAAAAAATACGGCTGTTATTGGCGAGATAAGAATTAACCCCTTAATTCAAGATTGCGGAAAAGCTGCAAGGGGTTGATGGTCGAAAACTCGGATTTAAGCTTTCTATGTGGTACCCTAACCATGGCAAAAAAAATTTCTCTTACCCAATAAATTGCAATAATGAATACTAAATATACTGGACTATCAAAAAATGCTCTACAAAAATTTATCTATGCATTTTAGTGGTAAAAGTTTGATAAAATTTATTAAGGAATAGAATCTTTTTTATAAACTTGCAACGAAGACTTGCAAATACAGGGTGAAATTTGTCCACCATTTTTTTGGAAACTATAGAGATAGAGAATCAACTAAATAGAATAAAATTTGTTGAATTTGGCGTGTACAATGAAACTGTCATCAAATTGCCAAAATCCTTATCGTTTTTGAATTGTCTTGAAAAAAACTGAAAAGTCAATATTTTATTTTTCTTTGTAGGTACTTCGATTATTTCTGGACAAATTTTAATTGGGTCAAACCATTATTTTTTATGCTCTATATTACTAGATAGAAAAAAATATTTATAAAATTTATGTTAATGAATAAAGTAATAATTCACATTAAAAAATGTCTTATCGCTTTTAAAGATTTATAGATAATACAGAAACGAAATGAGATTTCACAGTTTTAATTTTACACATAAAATTTTGTCCCATTTACCCATTTCTCTATCTCGTATTTTATAGTCCAAAATCTTAATGGTGGGCAAATGTTACCACCCTATTTGTAAGTTGCCGGGGCATTAAAATGTAGATTACTACGTAGCTTCTCTTATTACTTATTTTATAATCTATTCCTCAATGTTTTGAACTTAAAAATTAAAATGACTGGACTAGTGGTAGTTTCAAAATAGTCCACTAATTTGGCTTTCGCACACTTAATCTACCTGAATGAAATCTCGGAAACTTCCCATTTCAAATTATACGTTAAACTGAAATTAGCAATTCATTTCCACACGTTAAGGCCAGTTTTACCTTAGTTAACCTTAACTGATAGTTAATATTCTTGGTTACGGCATCTAACAAAATTAACTTATAATTAACGATAACTACCGTTTGAAAAACTGAGCCTTAGATAAGTACCTACTAGAATTATCATAGGAAAATATAATAGCACAAACTAGAAACTTTAAACGTTTCTTAGCGATCTTCAAAAATATAACATCTTAAAATATAAAATTGCATAAAAAATACGAAAATGTTCCATTTGTTATAGTATGTCGTACGAAAACGAAAAATTTGTAGTTATTTTTATCAAAAATACATGCGTTTTCAGAAAACATGTACAATACATGAAATACGAGCTTATAGTTTAAATTTAATGTACCAGAACCTATTATCCTTAAATTTTAACAATAATTTTCTCGTAATAGAAATGCAAAAATATTTAGATACCTACATCTAGTTTTGATACCTAATAAACTTTTTCTTTTCTAAATTTATTGTATAAAAACGTGTACAAAATCTAAACTATTTTACAGGCAATTTACCAAATCACTGACCTTTCCTAAATCGGCTTTTCCCTCGCCTTCCAAACAAATCGCATCCAACAAAAAACAGCTCACGCACAAAATTAAAACTATTAACCAAAACAATTTTGTGGCCAATGTAGCGTTCCAAAATAAACAAAACCAAATGCAGAAAAAAAACTCAAGTCACTCTCGATTGATTTCACGGTTGATTTAATCAATAATACAAACAATACCACATCAACCGCGCTAATAAACAATTAAGACAAGAACACACAACCGCGCGCTTTAACTCACGAGAAATTTTATGCACATGCGGATGGATGGTCGTGCAGGAGATAGGTATAGAAGAGATGTGTTTGTTGTGGAAGGTTGTTTTTAGAAATATACTTTCTTCGGCTTGATGTTGGTTATCTGTAGATGGCGGATGGCCAGTGGAGAGCAACAGCGCAAAGTGCCATTGACACTGCGGGATTATGTAGGTTAAATAAGTGGGGCGATATCTTGGTTAAATATATAATTAAAACATTAATGATTATGAGATTGTACTTTATTTTTTTAATAAGTTTTTTTATGCGGTGCAATGGGTATTGGGGTGGCCACTGTTTGTTATTGTTGCTAACACAGTCAGAAGAACAAATTAATTGATGCTTGTACAAGTTACCAGTCTAAAAGACGTAAAATCACATTTAAACGGTTTTATGGAATGTAGATAAATTTTTAGGGTAGTATCGACAAAGTTCAAATCATTTTAGGCTTGGTATTTCATTATAAAGTTTATATCATTCATGATGGAAATGAATTTCATTATATACTGAAAATATCTGATATAGCCAGCACATGACATAATTATACAAATCTAACTTGAGTTACTCTGCTGCAAATTCGAAATTCAAGTGACAAAATATGATTTTCTTAAAGTAGGTAAGTATGTTTTTCTACGAAAATGCGGAATGACGTTTTTTCTGACAAGATAATCGAACTTGAAAGTAGGCTTTTGAAAAACTAGTACGGAAAATTAGTGTGGAATTTTTTTTCCGCACACATTTTTTAAACTTTCCGCACTCAAACAAAAACATAAAGAAGTACTTACATTTAGTTATAATTGTAACATTTATTTAATATCTAACAACCGGAGGAGTGCACAATAGTTCATCGCTTTCGCTTTAGTTTTGAAACTCCATGTTTATATTCACGTAATTTGATCTCAAAATCAAAATTATTTCGATGACAGGACACAATTTATAAACTGTCAACAGCTATGAGCTTTCAGTTCTATGACAACAAACTCACTTGATGTTTTTTTTAATTAGAAAAAGATTTACAAATAATTTTATTTTTTACGAATTCCACGTTTTCGTAGAAAAAATCGTATGTAACACGCTTGCGGAAATGGCCCATGACAATACTCGTGTGATTGCAGCACTCGCTTTCGCTCGCGTTGCAAATTTCACACTCGTATTGTCATGATGCGTTTTCCGCACTTGTATTACAATATACTATTTTTATTGTGTTTTTTGACGAAACGCTCAAAAATATTTTAAATTAATTTCTGCACCGTTCGTGATTTTTTCTATAAAAATACGTTCGAAATTTCTATGGCATTTTACATATTTCTAAAGACGACCGTTTGAAAAGTCCATTTGAAATCATTTTTTTTTATTTGAGTCAAGAAATTCTAAACTGTCTTCCATCGTATTAATGATTTTTTTCTTATTTTACACAACATTGAGCTTTGCAAAACTGTATTCTATGTGAAAATCCGTAAATCCGGTGTAGAACTATAAATTTTCAAACTTGAATATGCAGAAGATTAAGGAGAGATTTAATTTTTTTTTAACATAAGCCCCAAAATATTCTAAATTATTTTCCAAAATATTGATGATTTTTTCTTAATTAAGGTAATACTAAGCTTTGCAAAAAACTGTATTTTTAGTGAAAATCCGTTAATCCGGTGTAGAGCTACGAATTTTCAAATTGGACCATGTAGAAGAAATTTTAATTTTTCTTTCATTCTCTCAAAAATTATCTAAACTAACTGCCATAATATTGATATTTTTTTCCTTAATTAAGGTAATACTAAGCTTTTTGTAAAACTATATTTTTAGTGAAAATCCGTTAATTTAGTGTAGAGTTATGAATTTTCAAAATGAGCCACGTAGAAGAAATTTAAGTTTTCTTCCATTCTCGCAAAAAAAAATTTAAAGTAACTGCCACAATAATGATAATTTTTTCCTTAATTAAGGCAGTACTAAGCTTTGCATAACTGTATTTTTAGTGAAAATTCGTTAATTCAGTGTAGAGCTATGAATTTTCAAAGTCGACCATAGAAAATTGATCAGAAATTTGAGTTTTTCTTCCATGTTCGCAAAAAATATCTAAAGTAACTGCCACAATATTGATGATTTTTTAATTTATGAAAGCGACATTGAGGTTCATAATACTGTATTCTAAGTGAAAACTCCGAAATCTGGTGTAGAGCAACGATATTTCAAAGTGGACAATAATTGATGACAAATTTTATATTTTTCCATTCGCCTAAAAATTATCTAAATTACCTTTCATAATGTTAACGATTTTTTTTCAGTAATTAGCTATATAAAAAGGCAAATTTTATAAAAATTTATTCAAAGGTTCCAAATTTACAATTTTTAAAATTTTTTGAAGCAATTTCGCTTGGAAATTTCAGACCATCTAATCTAACTTAAAAGTGAGGTTATCGTACTATTATTTTTTCTTTAATAATGCCAATACTACTCTGTGCAAAACTACAATTTTTATCAAGAACGACCCAACCGACCAGTAGTTCTATACCTAACAATAACATTTTAAAACACTCACTGCCTAAATTTGTCTAGAAAGTTACACTATTCAAAGAACTTTGCAAAAGTGCGGTTATAGCGAGTATAATTTTTTTCATAATAATGCCAACTTTTGGTTATATAAAAACGCAAATTTTGCTCAGCGGTTTTAAAGTTGTCGCACTATTAACAACGGAAAATTGTACAAACAAAAATTTGCGTCTTACTGTCTTTCAAACGTTATAATTTTGTTGCTTGTATTTTGCAAAAATTTATTTATTTTCAAAGCTGGATGTTCCTTTTATTAACCAAAAATATCAGGACGTTTTTATTTAGTGATTTCAGAGGTTTTTGTGGTTGAACGTACAGAAAATTATAGACTTTTAGAACGGTGGTTTTAAAAAACATAGTTTTAGAATCGCTGGTTGGATTTTTGTCAAAAAACAGTTATGTCAAAGCGCAATGACGATTTTATTTTGAGAAAGCCGATAAACTGTTTATAAAAGTTTTCGCGTTTTTTAACCACAATTTGTACTTTTCAAAATTCTCAACTAATAAGTTTGGTTCTTTAAAAGAATAAGTTTTTTTATTGCTGTTCGGATTTTTTTTTAGATTAACTCTGTTGCAAAGATAAATTATGGCTTCCTTTTAAAGAATTGCATTTTTTAGGGTAAATGTTTTAAAAATTGCAGTTTTGGAACCACTGGTTGGATTTTTTTGTTAAAATAATCACAAACTAAGTAGTGCAGGCGCCAAAGGTACTTGAGTATGTATAATATGAGGACCGGCAACTATGCTCGGATTCTTATATCTGAGACCCTAAATAATGAAAAAAATCATGTTGCCGGCAAATCGGATGGTCCATTTCAATTCCCTCGCCCTTTTATTATGTTATTACAGTCAATCAGATATTTGAGATTCAAAAACTTGCGGGTAGGCTGAATTTTTAATGTTGTTTCTGATGGTCCGAAAGGTAAAATCTCAAGTTGGCGTATCCACACCTGTTTCGGAATCCCCGCTATCTAGAAAAAATTTTGGAATCGATTTTTGGATTTGTCTTATGTTCTGTTGGTCGGAGGAAAAAAGTGTAAAGACAAAAATTGTATAGCTCAAAATTTGCAACATTTTTTGTCTTGTAGTTAGTTCCCAAAAAAATAGAGGGCGCCAAAATTTCCAAAAATGCGCTGTACCTATGTGTTATATGTCAATGTTTTTCCGGTACTTGATTGCCTAAAAGTGTTTTATTCAAAAAAACGTGAAAAAATGACGTTTCAAGTGTCCAATTTGAAAAGAAAAAAACCGAACGAGTTAACCTGTTTGTTTTGTGATACAACAGGAGACTTAGTTAAAAAACCAAAATCTCAATCGTTGATGACTATCTATTATAAGAGCAGCAGATTCAAATTACTTCGCAATATATCCAATGGTGTCGAAGATTGGATGGGAAAAGTAGAGCAGTCCCCCAGTATCTACGCCACTGGACATTTTTTTTATAAATAAACCCCATCATTACTTAGAAATGTACTACATTACTCTGTGTACGAAATTTAATGAAAATCGATCGAGTGGTTTAGAAGTTATGGTAACAAAACGAGTTCTTATCCTATACTTTGACACCCTGTATCTTTGTTATAAAACATTTTTGAGCAAAGTTTTTTCATTAAAGTCTACTTATTTTTTGATGCTCTATCACCTCCCAAAGTTAATGAAGTTTAACTTTTACCACCCTGTATATGTATAAAAATATAAAAGGGGTGCGAAAAAAATTGGACCATATGATGGAGCGGCAACATCCAAAATATTAATCTTTGAGCTGTTATGAGCTTATATCAATTGATAAAATGCGGTCCTCATACTATGCATACTCAATTTCATTCAGCTCCCGGTCTAGTATATCTGGATATTGAATTTTGTTATTGTTGTTATTTTATCAAAAAGACTTCTAGCATATCAATAGAAATTTTTTTAAAGAAATTTTCTACAAAATATGTTCCATATTTAATTTTGAACCAATGTTAACGATTAATAAAATCTTCATTGTTTCTTTTCGAAGATAATCTTAGAAAACTAAAAATGTCTTTAGGTAAGTACTATTTTTGATATTAGAACCAAATTTAATTTGTTATTCATAATTTTGTTCAAACTTTTAAATATGAAATTTGGATCTATTCATATAAGTCATTTTTGAATTATCACAGATGGACACAGACACACAAAACAGTCCAAAATCTCAAAGTCCAAGAAAATCCTTATTACTTTATAAGAACGTAAAGAATCATTACTTAGTTTATTTTTAGATTGTAGTACCGGACAATAAATGATGGTTTCAAATTTTAAGCTTTAAATAAGCCTAATTTTGCAAGATGTTTTTAATTGTTTGTTAACTTCTTTTTTATAATTGCAACATTTCCAAGTAACACTCTATTAAATACACTCTCTATAAGATAAATTTGTATCCAAACATTTTTATATTTAATGGTGGTTTTTATACATATTAAAAATCAGGAATCCATTGTAATGTATATTAGTATTTCAAACAAGTTCTTAATAAAATCAAAGTTGATTCATAACATTTCATTTCATTTGTAAATAATATTGTTTGAACAATCGATAAATATGTTAATATAAGTATTAATCGATACTGAAATATTTAATGCCACTGGCTACACGCAGATTACTTTCATGTCCAACAAATAATTCCGACGTCTTGCTGCCATAATTTACACCGACTGCCTTTATTATAATATACATTAAAGATTATTTATGCACTCTAAACGGTACCTAGAACTTCTTTCTACTGTCTATAATCAGCAATTTTACAACAAAATGCAAATATGGTCAAGAATGTCTTTTCTTATTAATATAGTACTTAACTGTAAAACTTACTTCATAAACACTTCCATAAAATCGAAAATGTTCCCTTGTTTATCGAATAAAAACCAATTGGAAGTTTCGATGAAATATTTTAAAATTTCAGCGTCTTCCAAGGGAACATCCAGAGTTTCCATTCCGACGCGGCACTGTTTTTGAGTAAACCTCACACAGCCGGTTTTTTTCGCAAATTTCATAAACTTTGCACTGTGTTTCATTTTGGAACAGTAATAATGATGACTGAATTAAAATTGTGGTCTGTGGTTGAAAGGTAAAATTGTCGATTTGTGTACACATGTATAATTGCTATTATTTTCGAAGAAGTTAGGCAATGGATAATGATATGGATGCGTCACTGTCGAGGGTCGTACTGTTTTAGTATTATAACGTATAAGTGTTCAAAACTACAAATAATTCTCTATTTTCAAACCGATATGGTTATATTATATTATATTTACAGGTTTGTAATTACTTAAATTTAAATTTAACAAATTCTTGATTTAATTTCCTAGTGCTTACCTGCTCTCTTGTTCTTGAAATGCTTTGTGCAACAGATTGCAGTCGTGCCGCTGTAGATTTTTTTGCACCAAAAACGAATCCTGTACACTTATCCATGAATTATGTTCATCGCCAGTTTTCACCAATAAAAACTCGGAAAAAAGCGAATCTTGCGAGACATTTTCACGTTTTTTCCGTCTTTTACTGTGATTGTGTGTCACATGTAATCGCAACAATTTCAAAATGCACATGGTTTCACTCCAAACACATACACACAAAATTAAAACTGCAAACGGTTAAAGCAACTTGTTCTTGGTTACTTGACGAAATAAGATTCTGTTATATTAAACTGAAACCGTATTTTTACGCACGACAAATTTTCGGGTATAAAAAATATAATTGTTCTGTGACTGGGTTAGAAAACTATAGGAGTAGATGTTGGGATTTCGCGTAATTGAACACTGGAACTGGCAATCGAAGAAAGTCAATTGAGTTATCTAATTGGAACAACTCTTGGTTTCGTGTAGTTGGTTCCACCGCAAATTGGATATTGAATTTAAACTTTTAGCTAAACATAAGGTGAAGGTTTGATTTTCTCCCTTTCAAAGTTGTGTTTTTTTATTACTATCTATAAATGAATCGTCAGAATAATAGGTATTATTATCTGTCGAATGATTACTTCTAATGGGACAAAATAATAAGAAAGCCACATGACATGATGAATGTACACTTATCAAGTTCTTGTCTGCAATTTTATTTTCTATATTGAATCGTCAATGTTGGACATTTAAGAGAAAATTCCTTTAATACCTATTTAGTTTTAATGGAATTAGTTATAAAGTATAATTTTCTAATCACCACAAATATTTAATAAAAATTCATGGAAAGTTAATAAGTTTCGTAATTTTTTACTGTTTGCGTACGAAATTTCTTAGACTTCAACAGTCACACAGAACACGAACCTGAACTTTACTCAAGGTAAGAAGGGTAAGTGGAAAATATTCATTAATAAACCGAATTTTGAATTGATGTTCATTACACAAGGCTTAGCAATAGAAGTAACCAACTAACGTATAAACTTTTTAAATATTTTCCAGTGTTTTAATTTCATTGTACCAAGAACTTCTGTATTTACTAACAATGTACAGGGTGTTCCTAAATGATTGCGGAAGATTTCAGGGAAAGAATCCTGAGCTTATTCTTACCTACATAGTTTACAAAATAGGGAATAAATTTGGTTTCTACCAAAAATCACGGAAATGCATTAAAATAATTTTATGAAATTTGGCGCAATTTTTACATGTTTAAAGACACAATATTTTGTTAGTTTCAATTTTTTCTTGTGACGCCAGTGGCGTGGGTATGGAGATCGATCTTAGAGTCTCATTGAAAAAACATCAACCGTCTCAATTTTTTTAAACCGGGATTTTCCCTTGAAATGTTTAGCAAAATTTACACACAAATTGCCTGTTGGCTTTAGATAAAATTCTGATTAAATGACAACATTCAAAATAAAAGTTTATTTATTCATTTGATAATACAAAAATTTTTCATCGAGACAAAAAAGATTATTCTAAAAAAAAACTTTGAGTACCTACCTACCTAATTGTTGAAAATAATACACGCACCGGTTCTTAACATCAAAGATTTCCGAATACGCTCAAAAATGTCTGGAATATTCTCAATTTATTATGTTGTAAACTAGGTCATTTAGGACCTATGTTCATATGAAATCTTTTTCTCTTAGAATAAGCTGAAAAATCACCCCCTGAAATCTTTCGCAATCATTTGGAACCACCCTGTATAACTAGCAAGACTGAGAATTCGGATTTAAATACAAAAACAAAGCACGATTTTCTTAATTTTGATATCATATAAATACTAGGTAATAGTTTCTTAGAAATTGTCTAGATATGATGACATGATGACAAATCTTTTTGTTTTTTTTAACAAAATTACTGTAATAGCAGTTTATACATACTGGGTGTCCCAGAATTGTGTTCCTAAATGATTTCTGAGTTCATATTGAGCCCATATAACTCAATTTAACTTTATTGAAATATTTATTGACCAGTGGTTCTAAAACTCAAAGAACGCGTTTTTTGATAAGTGCAACTTAAGATTCCTAAAAAGGCAGAGAAAATTATACTTATAAACTGATGATTATGATTTTTTATGAAATAATACTATCATTACAACATAAAAGGTTTTTTTACTAATATTC
This sequence comes from Pediacus dermestoides, assembly GCA_963942485.1. Classification (NCBI taxonomy): domain Eukaryota; kingdom Metazoa; phylum Arthropoda; class Insecta; order Coleoptera; family Cucujidae; genus Pediacus; species Pediacus dermestoides. Next base: position 9,994,897 of record OZ012632.1, on the reverse strand, counting down.
AACCAGCGCTTCTAAAACTGTGATTTTTTAAAATTATGTAAAATTCTCGATATCAATTTTGATGTCATGAAAAACACCTAAAATTACCATATAAAAACGTCCTGATTTTTACTTTCTTATACGTAGTATAAGGAAGTATTGTAATCGTGATTTTTTTCGACTTCGAGATTTTGATGGATTTACACGTTTTGAGGGCCCCTGAATCCATTTTGTTTGAACTTTTTTTCGAAATTCCGTCAAAAAAATTTCAAAAAAACTAGATACTCTTAAAACACTTTATATTTCTCATAGCGCGTATTGATAATTGAATTCGATGGTCGAGATAGACCATGTGTTTCATTATATGGCTGCCAAACGGAAGGTCCCGGGTTCGAATCCCAGAAGGAACGGACCATTAGTTTTTACTTTCTTATACGTAGTATAAGGAAGTATTGTAATCGTGATTTTTTTCGACTTCGAGATTTTGATGGATTTACACGTTTTGAGGGCCCCTGAATCCATTTTGACCATTTTCGCCATGATGTCTGTCTGTGTGTCTGTGTGTCTGTCTGTATCCACCATAACTCAAAAACGACTTATTGGATTTGATTCAAATTTCATATTTAAGAGTTTGAACAAAATTGTGGGTGCCACATTCAATGTTTTTTATCTAGCACCAAAACAAGTGACAGTTACCTGATGACATTTTTAGGTTTTTTAAGAATATCTTGAAAAATAAACAATTTATGAGATTTTTTTATTCTTTAACATTGATTTAGAATTGAATTTTGAACAAATTTTGTTTGAACTTTTTTTTGAAATTCCGTCAAAAAAATTTCAAAAAAACTAGATATTCTTAAAACACTTTATATTTCTCATAGCGCGCGTTGATAGTTGAATTCGATGGTCGAGGTAGATCATGTGTTTCATTATATGGCTGCCACACAGAGGGTCCCGGGTTCGAATCCCAGAAGGACCGGTCCACTAGTTTTTTTTTATTTTACTGTTTTCTATGGTACCGAAAACAATAATAATGAATAAATAAATGTAATTTCATAACGGGAGATTTTTTTAAGTGAGTAATAGGTCAAAAATCTAAAATAAAACACATTTTTGTCGTAAAATTCGGTTATAATGAGTGGGACAAGGACATATTTATGCGTAATGCAATAAGTGCGACAGAGAACTATTTGAAAATTGCTGGAAACCTTCAAAATTTTTACAAGAAATTTAACTTAATTTCTTTAGGAAAAGTAATTATTGTGATACTATCCGTAAGTATAAGAAAGTCATGTGTTGGGCACATCAGATATTTTATTATATTAAACCAATAATATTTAGTTTTTCAAAAAAATATAAAATTCACCAAAATCCAGTCAGTGGTTCTAAACGTTTAACGTTTCAAAACACTATGTCAATGTTTTGTTTTTACTATTTTAGATCGTTCTCCTTGTTTAAAAGTGCCACAGTTTTTGTACCGTTGGACAGATTTTAACGAAATATGCTTTTTTATACACGGTGTTTCAGGAGGAATAGTAAATATTTTAGGGAGTGGTAGTATGGACTATTTTGAATAAAAAATTCATATAAACATGTGTTCAATTCTTAATGATTACAGAGATACAGCTATTTAATTGTTACCCATAATTATTATTAATTAATGTAATAAAAAATTAATATTAATGAAATTCAAAGTTGATTTTAAATAATCTCACCAACGACTATGGGTTTGAAAGTTCATTGAAGTGGAATTGAAATTGGAAATTAAAAAAATTAAAAAAAATTAAAAAAATCGAAATTGGACACATGATTATATGAACTTTTTATTCAAAATATAGTCCATACTACCACCTCCTAAAATATTTACTATTCCTCCTGAAACACCCTGTATAGCTAGATATTGGCATTATTATTAAAAACTACAATCGCAATAACCACACTTTTGAATTTTTTTTTTGGACAGTCATATTTTTATGAATGAAACGATTACTCTTTGAATAATTAATAATTACATATTATTCAGTTTGGAATATAAATAACCGGAACTGCTGAAATTCCTTGCTCCTTGTCGTTAAGTCCGGCTTCAATTGCACTCTTATTTGCCAGAAATACAACGGTCAAAATATGTTCCTAAAATTGATGACCCACCCGAAGAAGACAACATCGCGAATAAAAGTCCAACTCTTGTATCCATAAGCAGACCAATAACCGAAACAAATAGAGACCAATTAGAAGTGCTATATAAAGGGTGTCCCAGTTTATATCGTCAGGATTTCACCAGTCGATAGTTTAGCGAAAATGAAAGGTGGTTTGTCTAATAAAAACTATGGGCGAATGTTGCTTCCTTTTTGATGTATAGGGCATTAAAGAAAATAAATTATTTTAAATAATTTGCTGTAAATCAATAACAAAAATTGTAATCTTCTGAAATTTTGCATACTTAGATCTTTTTTTTGTATTCTCTTATTAATAGTGGTTGCAATTATTTTATTTAAAACACAGAGGCGGGCGTACGAGTTTCTTCAAAAACATTTTATTGAATAAAACGTACACCTCTGGATTTTTTGCAGAACCAATATGCAGAGAGTATTTTCCATTCAATTTAGAAACTTTTTTGTATCTTACAATTTCTTGATAACTTAACTTTTTTTTTCTTATTTATTAAAGAGATTCTTCCCTATTAGATTTCCGAAAAAAGCATCAGTACAAAGTTGTAGAGAAAAATATTTCCTACAACTTTCCTTTTAATATTTTTTTGATATTGTCAATATTTAAAAAGTTATTCAACAAATAAGTTGCAAATTTTACAGAAATTTTTCTCTAGTTAGGTACTACTTACTACTCTTTCCGCAAAGTTTTCAATTTATTTGTTGAATAACTTTTTAAATATCGACAATATCAAAAAAGTTTAAAAGATAAGTTGTAAGAAATATTTTTCTTTACAACTTTGTACTGACTCTTTTTTTCGAAAATTTAATAGGGAAAAAGTTATTCAATAAACAAAAAAATCCAACCCTTAATTGAGGGCTGGTGAAGGAAGGGCGGGGTCTACGAGTACACAATCTCAGTTTTAAACTTTCAGGGTGACCCTCTAGAAGATTCTACAAAAATTGGCTGTAGGGTAAAAAAAGCCTTTTTTTCCTCCCTTATTTACTGTACTGTTAGGTTATTTTGAGTTCAGTTATCAAATTATAAGATACGAAAAAGTTTCTAAATTGAATGAAAAATACTCTCTGCATATTGGTGCTGCTAAAAAATCAGTGGCGTACGTTTTATTCAATAAAATGTTTTTGAAGAAAGCCGTACGCACGCCTCTGTGTTGTAAATAAACTAATTGCAACCACTATTAATAAGAGAATACAAAAAAGATCTATACAAAATTTCAGAAGGTTAACTTTTTTTGTTATTGATTTATAGCAAATTATTTAAATAATTTATTTTCTTTAATGGACTGTAGGTACGTCAAAAAGGAAGCAACATTCGACCATACTTTATTAGACAAACTACCTTTAATTTTCGCTAAACTATCGACTGGTGAAATCCTGACGATATAAACTGGGACACCCTGTATAGATTTAGACAATGAAAACATCGGACCTACTGCATTAAAAAGAGGACGAGGCACTAACAAAACACGAATTTTGGATTAGGTCTAGGTATATTAAAAAAAACTCTCATTTAACTCTATCTCATCACAACTGCATGCGAAGCTTACTTCTATTTCCGCCCCAAATACTTGCAGAAATCGGGAAAAAACTATCGAGATCAAATAGGGTGCTTAATTGTTTAAATTATTGTTAACAAGAAATTTTCCCCAGTAAAAAGAGGCACTGAAACGATGCTTGTAGCAAAGAGAATTTCTCTTTGTTTAATTTTCGTTTTCGCAGTGACAATTTAATTGAATATATTGCAATTTTTTTTTCATAATTATTCAAAGATTAAAATTATTTAATTCATAAAACTATGATCCCCCTTCGAGCGCAAAAGGTTCAATAGTACCGAAAATTGTCACAGTTTGCCTTTTATTTGGTCTAATGTTTCTGTACTATAATAATTATTTGCAGGGTACCTACCTATATCTTTAAATGTATCTATATTCCTTGTGACACTAAAGACTCGGTACAATATTATAAAAGAAGGCAGTACATTTGATAAAAAATAAACAATTAGAACACCAAAGACGAAAGTTGCTTAAAATTATCTAAATTTGCAAATGTTGGAGTTGTACAAATTTTGGCGGATGCGCCGGTTCTACAAAATAAATTTTGTACTAAAGAAAACTTTTGTAAATATTTTTAATAGAAATTTCAAGCTCTTTCAAAATATATATATAGATTTCTACAAGAACTGTCTTGATTTATTCTTAAATTGGTTCCAAATAAAAATACCACCAGATTTTTTCAGTCTTTATGAAAATGTTGAATTTCTGTAAGTAAACCGTTAGAAAAATAAAAGCTTTCTTTTATAACAGAAACAACACTATTACATGTGGCAGTGAATTTAGATATTTTTTAACCCTTTCAGGTAAAAATCAATCTCTTCAAACATTGTACACCTTAGTTTAGAATATTTTTTTGGGAGATGGATAACAAAATTTCTCATGAAACTTCTACGTATTTATCCTGTATCTCATCCTCATCACAAACTAAATTCTGATGTATCAAATGTACCAACAATTCCTGAAATAAAACAAGGCCAAGAAAAAATTCCATAATATAAATCTTTGTATATTTTTAGGACCAGTAATGTACATGTTGGTAGAGCACTCGGAAAAATTAGACATAACTTCTAAACGAAACATCGTCTACTGTTTCTATTACAAAATATGCTTAGGGAAAAATTAAATAATTTTTAAAGCTTATAAATCATAAATCTACACTTGCTGAAAACCCATTATACAATAAAATCAATATACAATAAATATCTTGCGGAATTAAAAAAAAAATCAAATTATCACCGTATTTGTTATTATGGTTCGAGTCCTTTGGAAATATTTATTTGTAGGCATTTTTCAACAAGTATGTACAAAAATGAGAAGTAATTTTATAGCAGTATAAAATATGTACACATCGCATAATGGCATCAAACAAACAAAAAATTAATGTACAATATTTTACTATTTGTTATCTCATAGTAATTGCTAATTTAATCTTAAAATTAATAATAGAAAAACTCAATTTACAAACGCTGTATTGCTAGCTGTTTTTATCGAAAAATTTTGGAATAAAATAACGCGTTAAAATCATAACAAAACTACTTTGTATACAAGTTTCCTCAACAAAAGAAAAATGTTCATTATACAAAACCTAAAAAAGTTCCTAAATCATAAGTTTATATACAATTTTATTCATTATTACTATTATATGTATATGAAATTTGCAAGAAAAAAATTTGGTGTGTTATTTGTGGTTTTCTTTCCAATAAATTGTTGCTAGTAAATAAATGTATTGTTTGAGTTATCACAGATAAAACAAAATTAATGGTGTGTACAAAATGTATACAAAAGTGTCCAAATTTCAATTATAGAGGGGCGGTAAAACAACATATATTTTTTTTCATTTCAACGGTAATAAATAAACAATCAAATAACAAAATAAAGTTAATAATAACATACTGAGCCCCTAAATTTCTAGCACAGAAAAACTGTTTGCCTTCAACTTAATAATAAGTAATTATTCACATATATCGAGGTCTTTTTTGTTGTGTTGGACTGCCCATTGTGACATCCGACGGACTTGCAGGCCGTTTACCATGACGCGCCATTTCACCTGTTATAAACGCACACAAATCAGATCCTCGTGGCACACAAGAAATTGGTGAATGCGCCAGAGCTTCCCTAAACGTATGAAGATTTGTCTCTATACCCAATGCTTCTGACGGTGACCCACCAGGCGTCGGAGATATGTTGCGTGTCCTACAAATCAAGGCATTATTCACATAACAATCGTTCATCTGGAAGGAAAATGTAAGGAAATAATTAGAAGTTAGTCATGTGAGGTGGTTTGGGGCGGTGCAAGGAAGAAAGAGTGTGGTCACCTGTGATGATGGTGGTTTTGGCGAGTGGGGGGTGGTGGTTTGCCGGACAGGTAGGCCAATAGGTCCTCTCGTCGGATTATACGTCGTTTCCGTTTTGCCCAATTAAAAAGTTCGTTATTTCGTTTTTGGTAGCCTGATTGTCTGGCCAACTCGTTGGTTTTCCGTAGAGTTTCACAAGCTTCTATGAGAAAAAACATAAAATCGATTAGTACACCAAAAATGCTTTTACATTTGGAAAATTTGCATCCAGATTCTGATCAGTTTAGGAAATATCAAGTCTAGGACTTGGGAGTAATGCACATGAAAGTTTGATTTTTGACAACGAAAGTTGAATAATATTCCTGCAGTACTTACTCAAATCTAACGTTGTTATGGCTCGTAATAAACGAAACCTTTATTACATATCTCTAACTTTAACAAATAGCTGCAGAGTCACACATTATGCCTAAACACTTCCTAGTCAGATTCGTTGTTTAGCTAATTACTCCCTTGCTATTTTCCTGTACCTGGCATAATTTTCCTTAACCCAATCACTTAACTATCTTCTAACCTTTATACAATGAAGTAACTGTGCCCGCTGCTGTTTGAAACTGTAACCAAATCGTAGCTGGTTCGCCTGTGTATCGATCTAAAACACAGAAAAACTTAATTTATTCCAACCGTACCAAACTGAGATTAATAATAGGTAACAATAGTTATTATGTCATGTGTTATTGTTATAACCTAACAAAGGAAATAGTCTACACACATGCCAATGCAATCAATAGACTGTCACTAACAAAATGTCGTCTAAATTAAAACGCCCACAAAACGACCGCATCATTTTCTTTTGGGCTTCCACACAACCCCACTGTAATCCTACCTCTATAAAGCTGTGCTATCGCCGTGGCAGAATCTTGAAAGGAAGTCCATATTTTCGTATGCGAATTATCGCTTTCTGTTATTAGTGACTGTTCATAATTTGGTTGTCCTTCGATGGCATCAGCACATTGTTGTTCCCAACCATTTAACCAATTCTCATCACCACCTTCTCCGTTCATTGCACTACACTAGTCTATTAAAATTATTTTGCCGTTCGATTATATTTGTTTTTTTTTAATGGGCGACGGGAATGTAGATTTTCAGCTGAGTACGGCCATTTTCTTTGAGGCTCTTGTTATTTTAGTTGGGTTGGGTTAGTGTATTGGTAACACTGGGGGTTCTAGGGAAAAACGGGTTTGCATGTTGGACACATTGGTAATATTCGTGGGTATGTTTTGTCCTAATGTTGGAGGCACTGTCAAGTTTAGTTACAAATTTAAATTCGCAATTCAAATATATTAACGGACAAGAAGATTTTTAACTGAATTTTTAGCTTTTTAAGCTTTTATAGGAACATTTTCTATGTATTTTAGTTTAAAAGATGTTAGTTGAACATGTTAGTTTAATATTAAAGTGAAGTAAACTATTACAAAGGAGTTTTTTAAACTTATAGGAATATTTTATTAAATATAACAAACATATTCTCATTAATTATTGTTTAATCGTTATGAAATTGAATTAAAAAGCTTTCGACAAATTATTAACATTCTAGCAGAAGACTACTTGACAATCTAACTAATTTCTATATTTTCGATAAATTTTGTGTTAGGAAAAAAAATAAGTATGTACAGGGTGTCCCATTTTCGACACTTTTAGGGGGTATTGGCGTTATTATCAAAGATAGAGTGTTGCGGTTTTCACCTTCCTGTCCTACTTTTTTACGAAACCAAAGATTCCGGGGTCAAATTTGTCATGGCTCTCTTAGTTTTTAATCTACAGAGTGATTTTCAAAATATTTGTTTTTTAGACACCCCTCGTATTTCCGTTATGCGTCTACTTATCAAAAAGGTGAAAACTAATCTTGATAGAGTTTTTTAGGTAGAATTCAGTGGCGTAGGCAGTTTTTGTGTAAAGGATTTAGTTTTAGAGATATTGCCCAAACTTATGTGTTTTTTAGTGGGACACCCTATATATTATCTTTTATATTGATTAAGAAATATTTGGGCTTTCCAAAAATATATAATACTTAATATTTATTTTGAAAAACAAGCTCAAAATTCGATATTTTTAATAATTTTCTTTATTTATAACAGTAGGCCATGGCTAAATTTTTAGAAACAAATGCAAAATTTTCAAAATGCGTAATTATTCTAAAGCTAAACACTTCAAAAGATAATTTTAATGCATTATATAAAACATACCAACAATATAATACTTCTCATAATTATCATAAACGGCCATTGTAATAAAAAATTAAAAGTAAAATAAAAACACCTACGTAAAAAAAATATTTCATCAATAATGGAAATCTGACATTTCTGTCAAATTTTGCATTTGTTTCTAATAAACTAGCCATGGCCTACTGTTATAAATAAAGTAAATTATTAAAAATATCGAATTTTGAGCTTGTTTTTCAAAATAAATATTAAGTATTATATATTTTTGGAAAGCCCAAATTTTGCTTAATCAATATAAAAAATAATATATAGGGTGTCCCATTTAAAAAAAAATAAGTTTGGGCAATATCTCAAAAACTAAACCTTTTACACAAAAACTGCCTACGCCACTGCATTCTACGTAAAAAACTCTATCAAGATCAGTTTGCACCTTTTTGATAAGTAGACGCATAATGGAAATACGAGGGGTGTCTAAAAAACAAAGATTTTGAGAATCACTCTGTAGATTAAAAACTAAGAGAGCCATGACAAATTTGACCCCGGAATCTTTCGTTTCGTAAAAAAGTAGGAAAGGAAGGTGAAAACCGCAACACTCTATCTTTGATAATAACTCCAATACCCCCTAAAAGTGTCGAAAATGGGACACCTTGTACTTAAGTAATTTATTAAACCTTCAAAGTATACAAAACACGCCAGCAATATGCTACAGATAGAGTGAAAAAATTGTCAATACAAAATCCAAAAAATAATACGTGCTAACTAACAAAAAATAACGATAAACTTCAAAAAAAGCTTAAAGTTACTTTCAAAAAATTCAGGCGCCGTAAAAAAATTTCACCACATTACTTTAAAATTCTTTAAAATGTGTGTGTCATGACGAGCTGACAATAGACATAACAAGTCAACTCGTCACTTGCTTTGAATTAATTAACTTTTTTACATTATCTTCAATGATGATTATTATGGATTATCATGGATTTTAACATCCTTAATCCAATATTTGAATGCTGACTTTTTTCCCTGAGAACCCCGGAAAAATTTCTATTGTGCATCACCGTTTTCAAATTTTCTTTTCTTCTGCGAACCAGACTTCAAAATAAAACTGTGTGCAACCACAAATACTTTAAGGAATGAATGAACAGTTTGAATTTGGTGAACTTTCTACGTAGCGCGCAGGTATGAAAAACCTGTTTCTTAGCGTTTCCTCAACTCTCTGGGCGAGTGTCATGCCAGCAGCACGAAGAACTACTTTCTGAGTGAGGTTCCATCGGTTGTGGGTTTGGTTAAATGTACAAGCAAATAATTTTTGTTTTGTTTTGTGGTTTAATTCTCCTGAACTAACATGACCAGTTGCGCTTCAAAATAATTATAATTTGACTTGGTGTGTGATTAAATCTAAAATTCGAGTGCCTTTCAGTGTATTTTCCTTGTGGTGTTCAGTGCGTTGATTTAAATAATTTACAAAAAATGCCTTGTTCAGCCGTAACATTAAGTTTAGCGACTATTACTTCCATTATAGCTGTGGCCTTGTTAGCTATTGCTTTTGCAACGGACAATTGGTTGTACATTGAAGTCAAAAGGACCAATATTCAGGTAGGTGCATCTTCATGAAATATTCAACGAATTGTTTTCGAAATTCGCATCCTTGTATCCCGTACATTACTCCACCTACCTCATTATTTATCCTACAATCATCCTACATCATTATTTAATTTTATTCTATTAACCATTAATTAGTTGCAGCCTTCTAGCAGAAGTATCTGATGATTTACAATTTTTATATAAAAGTTATAGCTACTTGCTGCATGGTAACGGCAACCTGGTTTTTCTACCATGAAAAACGCGTTGTATCATTCGCAGTCAAAATTATTTAATACTGTTAGGATAAAATTATACACAAATTAAGATGAAGCTTGAATAATAATTACCTGACGTTCTCTGAGGTAAACAATATAATTTATTTAGAAGCGATACAAATCCGGTTTAAGGTTAATATGCATTTAATTTTTACTTGTTTCGGTTTTTTTAGCTTATGTCCTCCAAAAGTTTGGAACAAATTGTATGATTGTTTTTTACTTTAGGAAAACTTTAGGAGAAAGAATAACATACTTTTGGTTTTGGGACAGGTTTAGATAATTATATCATTAGAAACAATTCTCTAAGAATTTTAGTAGTTTTGTATGAAGTTGAAAGTCTAAAGAAATTCTCATCACTTTAGTATAATTAATTTTTTTAAATTATGACTAAGTAAAAGACAAAGGAAAAGGAACTTTACCCCGATGATTAACTTTTACGTGATTTCATTCTGTTATATTTGATAAAATTAACATATTCTGGATTTCATTTAACTATTATTAAATACGGATTTCTGATAAAACTATGCTAATAGTTTCTCAACATCGGGGAATAACATTGTTGAGAAAGAGAAATTCTTGATTTAATACAATTTATTGAATCATTTTTCCAGGTTTTAATAGGAAAAATAGAACAACAGTATCTATACAAGAATGAAATATTTTCAATTTTCCAAAATTTACCAGTGAATATTTCACAAAAAACGAAAAAAATGCTATTGGCGAGGTTATTGGAAAATCCTGTATAATTTTATTGCATGTTTTCAAATGGAGTCTTCTTTAAATAAATGCATAAATTTATTAAGGTTCCCTGACCTCAAAATGACCGGTTTTTCAGATATAAACTTTTCTAAAAACGTCAAAAAAGCAGAAAACTGAAATTAATTTGCAAAATACAATTTTGGATCTGCGAAGGTTCCTAAGTACTATAATGACGCTACAGTCTACAGCCCACATTCTTCTATCTTATTTATTTTATTCCCTCCTCATCCTTCCAAGCTGTCTATTTCTGTCTGGTTTTAACTGTTTTCTTTGGAACCCTCTGCCGTCTGCGGGTTTTTCGAATAAGTGATTCAAAATTATCGATTTTAAGATAGGCAACATTGGCAATATGGTTTCATTTTCAAAGGTTATCTTTTTCAGTAGTCAGAGATCGTCAGGGATTATTTTCTCAATTTCTTGGCTTCATCACAAGTACAGTAAAATATGTTTGTGTTTATATACTACCAAGACTATATTGAAGATAAAGAGTAAGTTCCGGCCTTTATGTTTCTAAAGGAGAACTGAAAAATTCATCATTAGGTATTCGAAATACTAGAATTTTACCTAATGAAAGCAAAATTTTTCATTTAATTTTTGCTATATACTTATGTATGTATTTCATTTTTTAACCTGAATATACCCAATATCCAATATACTTATAACTTATAACAAATAGTTATTTAAAATTTCCTTGCAATATCTTGTTCAAATTTTTTTACATAATCCAAAATATATCCCGGCCTTCGAGTTTCAGACTTTTTTGGCTTATGCTCGGACAATTTTATTGCTTAAAAAGCGTAAACTACGATTATTTTTCTACAATTTTATAGGTTGTTACAAAATACGACCATTTTGATAAATTCGGGGGTTTTCAATTGCTGCACATTTGGGTCAATTGGCAATAATTTTGAAAAATTGGAAATTAATTCAATTTTTTCAAAGGACTAACCTTACTTAGAAACGAATAAAGGACATAAAGGCGTGAATTACGATTATTTTTTTAAAATTTTATAGTGAATTACAAAATATTATCATTTTTGTAAGTGCGACTGTTTTAAATTGCTACTAATTTGGGACAATTGGCAATATTTTCAGAAAATTGACTTTTTTTCAAATCTCTAACCTAACTTTGTTTAGAAATGAATAAAATGCATGAAAAGCAAGAGCTACAATTATTTTTCCTTAATTTTATAGGGTAACTATTTTAAGTACGAAGGCTTTAAATGGGTACAAATGTAAGACGAATGTCCATAACTTTTAGAAAACTGACTTGCTTCAAAGCTCTAACCTAATTTTCTTTACAAATTAATAAACGACTGTTTTAAAGTGCTGCTGATTTAGGACAATTGTCAATAATTTTTGAAAATTTCATTTTTTCAAAGCTCTAACATCGCAATTACAAATAAATAAAGCAGTTGAAACGCATGAACTACGATTATTTTTCTACAATTCTACAAAATATATCCATTTTTCTAAGTACGAAGATTTTAAAGTGCAGCGAATTTAAGACAAGTGGCAATAATTTTGAAAAATTAAATTTTTTTAAAGCTCTAACTTCACGTTGTTTAGAAATGGATACGATGCCTGAAACTCATGAGTTACGATTATTTTTCTACAATATAATAGTGTGACCATTATTTTTAAATACGAAGGTTTTAAATGGGTGCAAATTTAAGACTATTGTCCATAATATTTGAAAAATTGACTTTTTCCAAAGCGCTAACCTCATTTTGTTTACAAATTAATAAACGCCTGTTTTAAAGTGCTGCTAATTTGGGACAATTGTCAATAATTTTGGAAAATTTAATTTTTTCAAAGCTCTGACCACGCACTGTGTTCACAAATAAATAAAACAGATGAAACTCGTGAAATACGATTCTACAAAATTTAACCATTTTTCTAAGTACGACGAATTTAAAGTGCTACAAATTTGAGTCAATTGGCAATAATTTAGGAAAATTAAATGTGTTTAAGGCTCTAACCTCACTTTGTTTAGAAAGGAATAAAGGACCTAAAAGACATGAACCACGATTATTTTTCTACAATTTTTTAGTGTACTATAAAATATGACCAATTTTCTAAGTGCAACTGTTTTAAAGTTCTGCAAATTTAGGACAATTGCCAATAATAGGGATGTTGAATTTTTTTAAAATCCCGTTTTTTTCTGTTAGAAATGTAAAACGACTATATTAATAATACTCTAAAGCAAAACTATTTTTTTTTACTCAATATTTGTACATAAAAAAACGATTATAAATTGACCGTAATTCAAATATACAGCGTGATCAGGAATGACTGAATCTGTTGGTATTAAAACAGTTGCGAAATGAGGAATTTTTTTTGTGGTATGATTTGCAAACCTGATTGTCACAATTCAAAATGTCAGTTTACAAAATCTAAGGTTATATTGTGGTGAAGTATTGTTATGTTGAGATTGTCAAAAGTTGACAGTAAGATGTGCGCGCCAACGTCCGTGCGGTTGTTTGCGTCAATAGTACCAATTCTACTAGTTATTTTTTCAATACCAACATATTCAGTCATTCTTGATCACGCTGTATTATTGCCGCCCGAAAACGCTTTAAGATCGGAGAGTCCTGTGTGACGTCACGAATCTAGTTGACATTGGCATGTCTAAATATTTTTTGCGCGTTTGACATTTTTCGAAATAAATCAAAATGCGGCGTGCTACACTGTGGAACTAGATTCGTGACGTCAGCAGTCCTTTGGGCCGATTCGGGCGTTTCCGGGCAATGTGTGTAAATTTTAAATTTTGCAATACTTTTTGTTTATTTACTTGGAAAGTACCGACCAAAAAATTTTTTCATAAATATTGAGAGTGATAATTTGGTATCAGCTTTTCAAAAAAAATTAATTTGAAAATCATGCAAAGTCCCTATTTTGGAATTTCAAGCTCTAACCTCAGTTTCTTCAGAACTTAATAATAAGTTTAATAATACAGTTTAATAGTGCGTTACAAAATATATTCATTTTTCTAAATACCACTGTTTTAAAGTGCTGCAAATTAGGTGCAATATTTTTTTTAATTGTCTTGAATATTTTTCCCTCTAGGTATTAAAAAAATGGATTGTATTAATTTACCGAAATAATAAAATCAATGATTAAAAGAAAAAGTATTTTAATAAAAATTCTATTACAAAATTGATAATAATTTATAATTCTTCGAATAATATAAAAATAAATGATTTTGGATAAATTAATTTTTCAAATCTCTAATCTCACTTTCTGTAAATACGAATAAAGGACCTTAAAAGCGTAAACTTAAGAACGATTATTTTTGTACAATTTATAGTGAATTCCAGAATATGATGACCATCTTTTTGGGTACTAGGGATTTTAAGTAGGTACTGCAAATTTGGGACAATTTACAATAATTACTTTTTCCAAAGGCCTAACCTCACTTTGTTCTGAAATAAAGGACCTGAAACGCGTGAACTACAGTTTACAAGCTTTCGAGTTTCAAACTTTTTTGGCTGGTACTCGACAGTTTTACTGCCACAGTCCCACAGTGCATCAGGTCAAGCTGCCGATGTCGGATGTTGTCCCCAATTCAATTCCACACCATTGTATCTCTTAATTTATTACGAAACCATCCAAACTGATTTATTAATAATCACAATAAACCTGTATGCAAATTATTCTAGGCACAACCTTCATCACATATTTGTATTTCTCATGTCTTTAGTTTTATTTATTTATTGTATATACCTAAACGGAATTTAATATAAAAAATTCTCACTCGATACATTAACATTTAAATGTGCATACATTTTCTAGAAAATTACGGGTTTTATATTAGGAAAAAATGTGTGAGTTATTTATTAATTAACCTTGAACCAAAGATTGTTTTAGAAAGTGGGAAATACTAATAATATAGAAACAGGTCAGAATTGGTATAAAAATCGTTGTTAATGCGCGATTATTGTATACAGGGTGGGCCCAGTTATACCGAGACTAATCAAGCACCTGTTGCGTCTTAATATTTGATTTGTGATTCTACTTTTATGTCATTAATATGAGTTATGACTATACAACACTTGAAGAGTTTTCACATTGAAAACAAAATCCACTGAAAATTAGTCTGACTTTAATAGGTCACCTTGTATAAGCGTTAAATTGCACTCACTACCTGTACCTGCATACAAATAAATAATTACTCAAGTGTACTACTATATGCTTAACTCCATTACAATATTACACAAAACTGCGATTTCTATTTTGTTACGCGAGAATTGTACAGTACAGTCCAATAAAATTCTAAATTCTAAAATAATATAGCAACCAAACAGGACAAGTACTCGTACATAATCCACAAGACAACATTCCACTAAAAGAAAACTATTATTGTACAATATTGTTGTATATATGCGTGAGTACTAAAATGGTTTTGTTTATTGAATTGTTTTCCAAACTGTGGGAAAATATTGTTTATTTTCACTTGGCGCTTTTTTACACACATTTTATGTAACGATTAAACTCTACTTTTACAGTTTAAAATACAATGGTCGTATCGTAGTTTAAATCTAAGGCAAACAATAAAATAGTAGGTATTGTAGGAAAAAATCAAAATTGATTTCGTGTTGTGTTTTTTTGGCTAATGAGTACGGCCCAATTTCGTCTAGAACAACAGGTAATATCTAGGTATATAACAGCATTTATTATAAGTGAAACGCATATAAAAGGAATGAAATACTTAATCATAATTGTTTATGTGTAACAGTTATTTTTATTATTAATCATGTATAAGGAATGGAATTTAGTATTACAGTCACATTAAAAATCAACACCGTTCTATTCTACCGGAGTTTTGTTCTGTTTAATATATTATATAAAAATATTATTATACTTGTATTTGATCCATTATAAGTAGACAAAACAGGTGTTTTTTTCTGGTATAGAATGTTTGTTGTTATATGAGCAAGTTATATTATTAGATTGTTGGCTTCTTTAATCGTATTTACATTATAGAGATATGTGTAATAATTTATTTATGTTTTGTTACGCGTATTCATGAAGTAATAAGTTGAAACTGGTTGGCATGGACGCTCCCACCTTCTATTTTATTGCAATTATACAATGACATTTTTATGTGCTAAATTGTTGGACATTTAAAAAGAGAACAGGAAGAGAAAAGTTGTTCGAAATTTGTCAGCTACTGTAGAATATCTTAAATTAGTGTAGAAATCAAAAAATATTTTTTAATTAAAAGTTTTCAGGTAAAAATGCCTTTGGTCTTATCTTCTTCAATGGATATATCAGTTTTCTGTACAAAAAGAATTTCCACCGAAAAGTACGTCTGTTTTAAAGTGCTAGCAATATTATTCGAAATTTTTATCAAAGCTCTTAGTCTAGAAATAAGAAGAATATAACATTTTACAACAACTACAATTTAATAGTGTTACAAAATGTGGCTATTTTTCTAGTACGAGTGTTTTAACATGCTGAAGATTTGGGACAATTGGCAATATTTTTGAAAAATTCACTTATTTTAAAGCTCTAACCTCACTTTCTGTAGAAATTAATAATAAGGGTCCTAAAACGCGTGAACTACGATTATTTTCTTACAATTTTATAGTGTTACATATGTTACATAGGTTTTAAAATGGGTATAAATTTGATACATTTGAAAATAATTTTTGGAAATTTGAATTTTTCTAAGCTCTAACCTCACTTTGTTTAGAACAGAATAAAAAAAAAATCTAAAATGCGTGAATTACGATTAATTTTCTACAATTTTATAGTGTATCAATTTTTATAAGCTTTAGGACAATTCGCAATTATTTTTGGAAAGATGATTTTTTTTAAAGCTCTAACCTCATTTTGTATAGAAATTAATAAAAGGCTTAAAACGCGTGAGCTAGAATTGTTTTTCTCCTTTTTCTTCACTTGTTTTTATAGTGTGATAGAAAATACGATCATATTTTCAAGAACGGCTACTTTAAAGTACAGCAAATTTGGTACCATTGTCAATAATTTTGAAAAATTTACTTATTTTAAAAGCTCTAACTCAATTCCTTTAGAAATGACCTAAAACCTCTGTTCTTCGATTATTTTTCTGCAATTTTATAGTGTTACAAAGTATGATCATTTTTCAAGCACGACAGTTTTAAAGTCCAGCAAATTTGGGACAATTGGCAATAATTTTGAAAAATTTACTTGTTTTTACAAAGCTCTAACCTCACTTTATTTAGAAAGGACCTAAAACGAATATTTTTCAGCAATTTTATAGTGTTTACAAAATATCACTATTTTTCAAGAACGACAGTTTTAAAGTGCTGCAAATTTTGGACCATTGGCAATATTTTCTGGAAGTTGACTTTTTTTAAAGCTCTAACCTCACTTTGTTCAGAAATGAATAAACAAAAAAACAAAAATGAATAAATTACAAAATATGAACATTCTTCTAAATGCGACTGTTTTAGCGCTGTAAATTTGAGACAAATGGTCATTATTTTTGGAAACTTGACTTTTTTCAAAACTCTAACCTCATTTTGTTTAGAAATTAATAAATGACTTAAAACGCGTGAACTAAGATTACTTTTCTACAGTTTTATAGTGTGATACAAAATATGATCATATTTTCAAGAACCGCTACTTTAAAGTCATGCAAATTTGGGATAATTAGCAATAATTTTGAAAATTTACTTGTTTCAAAGCTCTAACCTCACTTTGTGGACCCAAAATGTGAATTACTATTATTTTTCTTCAATTTTATAGTGAGTTACAAAATACAACCATTTTTCTAAGCACCTACGACTATTTTAAAGTGCTACGAATTTGGAACAATTAGCTGTAATTTTGGAAAATTGACTTTTTTCATAGCTCTAATCAGAAATGAATAAATTACAAAAAATGATAATTTTTCTAAGTACTTACGACTGTTTTAAAGTGCAAAGGGACAATTGGCAATAACTTTAGAAAATCGATTTTTTTTCAAAACTCTAGTATCAATTTGTTTAGTACTAAAGCGAAACTTAAAATTATTTTAAAAGTTTATAAAAATTAAACGCCAATTAATTAAGTTTTACATGTAAAAATCTCTAAGATTTAGTTTTTAAAGGAATTATGGTAGGTAATTAGAACAAAATCAGATATTTGAAGCCAGTTTTAAAAACCATTGAACATTAATATTATTTGTAGTTAGATTAGAGGTAAGTAGAACTAAATATTTTGAGACGTACCTACATATTTTCAATTACTCACAAAACATTTTTAGTTCAAATTCTCTTTATTAAAACAACGGACTTTTTAACCCACCTGAATAATAAAATAAATGATTTAATAAAAAATTCAATTAAAATGTTTCTTCAATAGATAGTTCATAATTGATCGAATAATAAGAATAAACGATTTTTATTGCTAAATTTCTTTTAATATTATATTCTTTATAGAAAAAGTATAATTTAATTTAATTGCATGACTAATAATTTCGCGAAGAAAGATAAAAATATGCAGAAACTATTTATAAAGAAAATAATAATGTAGCTATAGGAGTCTGAACTGAGAAAAACTGAGTAGGTAGGTGTAGGTACATTATCAAAATTTACCATTTTTTACACCTAATACACATTGTGTATTGTGTCTCTAGCTGAATAAAAACTTACTAAATTGATGATAGATTGAAATAAAATATAAAAATTCTAAAGTATAAAATCATAAGCATTTTTATATTTTTTTATTATAAATTTTCGTAATTATTTATTTAAAACCAAAACTCCGAAAAACTTGTATATTTATTCCAAATTTTTGTACAAATCCCTGCGCATCATATAAAAAAGTATGCTAATTAATGATAACTTCATGCACCGACAATATTATTAGTTTTATTAATTAAGAATATTCCTATCCACACCGTCAGTTTGTATTGTAACCTACATTATTTACAGCTATAAATCGTTTGCTTCTCATACTCAATACTCGATGTATAAAATAGTTATTATTTAAATAATCAATAGAAAGCTTTCCAACTATGTTGGTTTTATTATTTTAAAATATCATAGGTTAAACGCAAAAAATGGTATTTATAGTTATGACTGCCAATGTCCAAAGAACTGATGCGTGTTTACCTTTTCCTGCTTTTTTAATGATGCATCATTAGGTGTAATAATCATCATCATCTTGGAAATTTTAAAACACCTGATTTCAATTTTTCCTCTTCTATTCCAAAAGTGTGAGTGTTTTTTTCTTCTTGAAAGTAAACTGTTAATAATCGATCAATGTTGTGTATATAAATCAAACAAGTAAACTTAGAAACGTTTTTTATGCTTTCATCTTACAGAGTGATACACCTTTGAACAAATTTATTTACTTTCTATAATTGAATTCTCGTTCGATGACTTTCATTGAACAATAATGATTTTATTAGTCTACTTAAAAGAATTTCATCTGTATACAGGGGAGTTACAATGTTTGTCACGTAAATGTGGAAGGAAAGTCAAGGGAATCACTTTTATTATTATAGTACATCAGAAATTTAAATTCGCCGCCTCGCAGTTTCTCACGTCATTTTACTACACGAAAAGAATCTTAGAATTTTGGAGCATTTTTCAAAATGGAACAGGCAATCCCTTACAAATTCGACTCGTCTTGTTCCAATTTTAGACTCTTAGGCTGAAAATCAAGATTCAAGACACTGAAGATGAAACTGTGAATCTCTAAAGTTTTCCATACTAGACAGGGATGGATTTAATCTTGAGGCTCAAAGCCAGACTAATACTTAATATTTTTTTCAAAATGCCCTACGTAGGACTCGTAGGACTGTACATTTCGTGTGGCCAATTTTTTGTTACAAAAAGCGTATATTATGACCATTTATTATACTATCTACAAATTAAACGAAGAAACCATCTAATGTTATTCTAATTTTAAGTAATTCGGTTATTTTTCTACAAGTTTATAGTGTGTTACAAAATACAGTCGAACCTCTATAACTCGAATTTCAAGGGACCGCGAAATTAGTTCGAGTTATAGAAATTTCGAGTTAGAGAAGTCAAAAATACATTGTTATAATATAGAAAATGTAGCTACAGGGAACTACAGGGAACTTCGACATAGAGAACTTCGCGTTGTGGAGGTTCGAGTTATAGAGGTTCTACTGTATGACCATTTTTCTAAATACAGTGCTGGAAATTTGGGAGAATTGGCAATATTTTTAGAAAAATTGTCTTTTTTCAAAGCTCTAATCTCACTTTTTAGAAATGGATAAAATGTTTGATCTACGATTATTTTTCTACAATTTTAATAGTGTATTACAAAACATGACCAGTTTTTAAAGTAGGACGGTTTTACATGGTTACAAAATTTGAAACAATTGGCTATTTTTTGAAAACTTTACTTTCTCTAAGCTCTAACCTCACTTTGTTTAGAAAAGAATAAAGGATCTAGAATGCATGAACTATAATTAATTTTCCCCAATTTTATAGTGTTTAAGAACGACTGTTTTAAAGAGCCGCAAATTTGGGACGATTGGCCATACTTTTTGGAAATTTGACTTTTTTCAAAGCTCTAACCTCATTTTGTTTACAAACTGGAAAACGCATGAACTAAGATTATTTTTCTACAATTTAATGTGTTACAAAATATTAACATATTTTCAAGAATGGCTGCTTTAAAATACTGCCAATGGGGAACAATTGGGAATAATTTTCAAAAATTGACTTATTTTCAAAGCTCTAACGCCATTTTATTTAGAGGTGTACAAAGGATCTAAAATGCGTGACCTGCGATTAATTTCCTACAATATTATAGTGTATCAAATTTTATATGTACGACTGTTTTAAAGAGCCGCACATTTGGGACAATTGGCCATAATTTTTGGAAATTTGACTTTTTCAAAGGTCTGACCTCACTTTGTATAGAAATGAATAAAGGAGATAAAATGCCTGAACTACGATTACTTTCCTACAATTTTATATGATGGTGTTCAAAATATGATCATATTTTCAAAAACCTAGGTACGGCTGTTTTAATGTTCTGCAAATTTAGGACAATTGCCAATAATTTTGGAACATTTACTTATTTTCCAAGTTCTAATCTCACTTTACTTAGAAATGAATAAAGAACCTAAAATGCTCGATAATTTTTCTATAATTTGTTTGTTAAAAATGTCCACTTTTTTAAGTACAACTGTTTTAAATGGTACAAACTTTTGGAAAGGAGACTGTTTTCAAAGCTCTAACCCCACTTTATTTAGAAATGTACAAAGGATCTAAAATGAATAAATTATTTTTAATTTTCTAAAAAAATTCAGTGTATCACTTTTTCTAAGTATCACTGATTTTAAAGAGGTGCAAATTTGGGACAATTGGCCATAATATTTCTAAATTGACTTTTTTCAAAGCTCTAACTTCATTTTATTTAGAAATGAATAAATAACTCAAAAACGCATGAACTACGATTATTTTTCAACAATTTTATAGTGTGTTACAAAATATGACCATATTTTCAACTATGACTGTTTAATGTACTGCAAATTTGGGTCAATTGGCAATAATTTTGAAAAATTGATTTATTTTCAAAGCTTTGTTTAGAAACGAATAAAGTATCTAATATGTGTGATTATTTCTCTATTTATAATGTTAAAAATATGACCATTTTTCTAAGGACGACGGTTTTAAAGTGCCACAAAATTGTGGAAAATCGACCATATTTTTTGAAAATAAACTTTTTCTGAAAACTCAATAACTCGTATGGTCAATTTTGTGTTACACGAAACGCAATGATCATTATTATATTATACCGAGTATTATAGCTAAAAATTAAACGAAAAAACCATCTAATGTTATACTAATGTTAAGTAATTCTATTTACTCTCCACTTTTTTCCACCTGCCATCATCCAAAAGAAACGAATAAATAATAATAAAATTCACCACGGTCATAGTTGACTAGTCTCAAGTAATGAAGAGAAATTCGGTTTGATATAATGGCCCGAAGCACCGCTCAATATCACAGCAGGTTCACCAGGTACACTTTCCAAAATTACTAAACAGTATTATTTGTCGAGTGTATTTATGTTGGTAATTACCGTAACCTGGTACAATTCGAATGAATGAAAAAAGGTGTTTACATTGAAAGCTTTTTACAATTTTACAACTTGGAGGCATGTTGATGGTGATGATGATGATGGACGCGGAAATAGGGCGCAGATCATGCAATGCCGCGCGTGAGTTGAGTGATGGATCAAGCGATGAAACTGTGTTATTATAAGTATAGAATGTGGATGGAGAGGTTTTGTACCATAAAAATCACTATGTGGGTCGGTTGTTGTTTGAGGAAATTTATTAAGTGGTGGATGAGTGAATCAGAATTTGAGGTGTAAAAAGTTGAAGATTGTTGTATCTAAAACTTTATTAGAGGAGAGGAATCATGCTTTTTCAAGCTTTTTATTTTTTCATTATTTTGATTAATCTGCAATTAGTTTTTATTACCTTGTAATTCTACAAAATAATTACAGCAGCAATTATATTCTTATTCAATTCTATTCAATTACTTCGTACAGTATTCCTTATTATAAACTTGTGTGCAATATTTTCCCCTAAATTTGCCTCAGTAAACAAGTTGGCTTTTTATAAAAAGGTTATTATGTCATGACTTTTTGTTTCATAGATGTTTCCGTTAGCTAAATGTGCATAATATAAACTTAATTCATGCAAGCTTTCGACGTTAAATCAGGTTATCTTGTTTGGAATCGCGTAGTTTTCGGATATCATCTAAAGTGAAAAAACTGTAAATTTAGTTGAGCTGGTTCGGAGTAATTAAGTTTGACGTAATTTAATTTTGTATATGTAGGATGACTGTTGAATAAGGGTCGGTTCTTTAGGAAATTGTGAGAAACGAACCAAAAGTTTAAGAAAAAAGGAAATTAGAAATTATTTGTTAATAAAAATTATATTTCCTATGCCATTAAAGGGTACAAATCAATTCGTTTAAAGTTTTAATAAGCTAAATTTACTACTTTAGCAATATGCTATTACATTCATTAGAAATGAGAAAATGAATCTTTATTTTATTGTATTGATTGTAATTTTGTTTTATGTTCAATTTTGTCATTATTTTTATAGTTAATAATTAATATTTTCTTTTTAATTATTTTATTCTTCTCTGTTAAATTTCTTACTTATTAAAATGCTAAATACACATCTGTTGAATGTTAAAGTAAATTAAAATCTTTTTACCCATCATACCGACCAATTTCTACAGAAAGTTCTGGCGTTATCCAAATTTTGGATTGTATTACTTCAGTTTTACTAAAAAGAGAAGATAAATTTTGAGGTAGTTTAAAAAATTAAAACCATTTCTGGGGTGTATTTTCATAATTTACAGAAATAACTAGATTAGTTGAGGTTAGGTTACTCTCTAAGTGCTACAGTATAATTTTTACGACCAACACAATTTTTTTTATTTTAATCAATTTCTAAAACAATAAGATTTTTCGTCATCGGCAATATTTTTGAAAAATTAACTTTTTTCAAAACTCTAACCTCACTTTGTTTATAAATGAATAAAGAACCTAAAATTAGATAGTGTTACAAACTATGACCATTTTTCTTAGTACGACTGTGTCAAAATGCTTAAAATTTGGGGCAAAATAAATTTTGAGGTATTTTAGAAGATTAAAACTATTTCTGGATTCTATTTTCATAATTTACACAAATAATTAGGTTAGTTGAGGTTAGGTTACTTTCCAAGTCTGCTACAGTATTATTTTTGCGATAAACACAATTTTTTTATTGTAATCAATTTCTAAAACAATAATCCTCGTCTTCGTCAATATTTTTGAAAAATTAACTTTTTTTCGAAGCTCTAACCTCACTTTGTTTAGAAATGAGTAAAAGACCTAAAACTTTATAGTGTGTTACAAAATATAAGAATTTTTCTAAGTACGACTGTTTTAAAGTGCCGAAATTTTGGGATAAAATAAATGTTGATGTATTTTAAAAGATTGAAACCACTTTTGGGCTTTATTTCCATAATTTACACAGATAATTAGGTTAGTTGAGGTTAGGTTAATTTCCAAGTCTGCTACCATGTTATTTTTACCCATCATACCGACGAATTTCTACAGAATGTTTTGGCATTATCAAAATTTTGGATTGTATTACTTCGTACTACAGTTTTACTAAAAAGAGAAGATGCATTTTGAGGCAGTTTAGAAAATTAAAACCATTTTTAGGGTCTATTTTCATAATTTACACGAATAACTAGGTTGGTTGAGGTTAGGTTACTCTCTAAGTGCTACAGTATTATTTTTACGACCAACACAATTTTCTTTATTCTAATCAATTTCTAAAAAAAGAATGTTTTTCGTCATCGGAAATATTTTTGAAAAATTAACTTTTTTTCAAAACCTCACTTTGTTTATAAATGAGTAAAAGACCAAATTTTATAGTGTTTTACAAAATATAAGAATTTTTCTAAGTATGACTGTTTTAATGTGCCGAAATTTTGGGATAAAATAAATGTTGGTGTATTTTAAAAGATTAAAACCACTTTTAGGCTTTATTTCCACAATTTACACAAATAATTAGGTTAGTTGAGGTTAGGTTAATTTCCAAGTCTGCTACCATGTTATTTTTACCCATCATACCGACCAATTTCTACAGAATGTTTTGGCATTATCCAAATTTTGGATTGTATTACTTCGTACTACAGTTTTACTAAAAAGAGAAGATACATTTTGAGGCAGTTTAGAAAATTAAAACCATTTTTAGGGTCTATTTTTATAATTTACACAAATAACTAGGTTGGTTGAGGTTAGGTTACTCTCTAAGTGCTACAGTATTATTTTTACGACCAACACAATTTTATTTATTTTAATCAATTTCTAAAACAATAAGGTTTTTCGTCATCGGGAATATTTTTGAAAAATTAACTTTTTTTCAAAACTCTAACCTCACCTTGTTTATAAATGAAGAAAGAAACCAAAATTTTATAGTGTTACAAAAATTCTTAGTACGACTGTGTTAAAATGCTTAAAATTTGGGGCCAAATAAATTTTGAGGTATTTTAGAAGATTAAAACCACAAAATATTCAAGAGGATTAAAACTGTTTTTGGATTCTATTTTCATAATTTACACAAATAATTAGGTTAGTTGAGGTTAGGTTACTTTCCAAGTCTGCTACAGTATTATTTTTGCGACCAACACAATTTTTTTATTGTAATCAATTTCTAAAACAATAATCCTGTTCATCTTCGTCAATATTTTTGGAAAATTAACTTTTTTCCAAAGGTCTTAGCTCACTTTGTTTAGAAATGAGTAAAAGACCTAAAACTTTATAGTGTGTTACAAAATATAAGTACGACTGTTTTAAAGTGCCGCAAATTTGGGACAAAATAAATTTTTGATGTATTTTAAAAGATTAAAAACACTTTAAGGCTTTATTTCCATAATTTACACATATAATTAGGTTAGTTGAGGTTAGGTTAACTTCCAAGTCTGCCACTGTGTTATTTTTACGACCAATCTAACTTTTGATCTTAGTCAATTTATAAAACAATAATCTTCCTTGTCATCGGTAATATTTTTGGAAGATTACCTTTTTTCGAAGCTCTAACTTAACTTTGTTTAAAAATAAATAAAGAACATAAAATTTTATAGTGTGTTACAAAATATGACCATCTTTCAACGTACGACTGTTTTAAAATGCTGCAAATTTTGGACAAAATAAATTTTCAGGTATTTTAGAAGATTAAAACCATCTTTGGGTCCTATTTTCATAATTTACACAAATAATTAGGTTAGGTGAGGTTAGATTAGATTCCAAGTCTGCTACAGTAGTATTTTTACGACCATCTATCAATTTCTAAAAGAATATACATACTCGTCACCGGCAATATTTTTGGAAAATTACCTTTTTTTCAAAGCTTTAACCTCAGATTATTGATTCAAGGACATCAAATTTGATAGTGTGTTACAAAATATATAAGTACGGCTGTTTCAAGTGCTACAAATTTGGAACAATTGATAATATTTAAAAAAAAATTGTTCATAGCTTTGTTCAGTAATTAACTACCATTAACTACAACTATTTTTCTACAACTTACTAGTACTTTACAAAATATGACCATATTTTTAAGTACGACGGTTTCAAGTGCTGCAAATTTGGGACAAAATAATTTTTGAGGTAGTTATTGTAATTTTTTTTATTTTCTTTTTATCATTTACAGAAATAGACAAATAATTAGGTTAGTTGAGGTTAGGTTAATTTCCAAGTTTACTACCGTGTTATTTTTACGACCAACCCAACTTTTGATCTTAATCAATTTATAAAACAATAACCTTCATCGTCAGCTATTCTATTCTATTACGAAAACAATATAATAATTTCATGCTGTGAATTAAAAATTATTAAGCCTATTTTGTGGTTAATACCTTCTGAATGTTTTGTCTACCTACTCTCCTTACCTAATTTCCCAACTGATTCCTAACACCTTACCAGGTATATAATAATAAAAATCACTTAACTTCTTCAACAAAATACCTACCGCCAATTTACAAATCCCACAGCGGCACAGGTTTTGTCGAAGAATTTGTTGATTGCATAGTTTGTGGGCTAGCCAAGGTCGGTCATGCATTCCAATCCATTCAAGACCGACCTCTCCTCTTACTAGGAAACTATGTTATATTATGTGAAGACATCTGGCTCAAATTACGATTGTAAAAAGGTTTTTAATGACTGGTGGCTTGGATCCCTAACCTGCCCAACAAGGATAAGGGCATAGGAGATGAAGTGTTTACAGAGGCGGATCAAGGGTATATTGCGCCCCAAGCTGAACCAAAATTTGCGCCTCCCTTGACATTATTTGTCTTTTTTGTAACAAGAACATGAAATGAAAAATAAAACAATTTGTTGTTATTATATACAGGGTGATCAGTAATTGGCGCACTCCGAATACAGGGCGTTATAGAGCACATTAAAACTAAGGATAATCTGTAAAGAAAAATTAAATCTGATGGTTAGTTTCCGAGTTATAGAGTTTCCCTCAACCAAGTTACAAGCTAATTATTTTAATAACCAAGACAAAAATGAGTGAATAATTCATGTTACTATAATCTCTAGATAAAATGCAATATGATTTGTTCAATTTTTTTCACAAAACCTCTAATACAAAGAAATTGAAAATGTTCAAATTTAATAAAATACCTAAATTTGAGAGAAATTTGAAGTTTGGCAACCTCTCAAGCTCTCCTTGGGATAAACTAAAATACCTTCTATTGCCATGAAAATATAAATAATGAGTTTCAATTGTTGTTTCTGTTTTTTAATAAAATTGACAGTACTAAATTACTTTGACAAGTTCTCGCATCATAAAATATTGAACGTTTCTCTTTTTTTCTCGTCGAACCTATTCACATGTTCAATGCAGTGTTGCCAGTTTTATTTTCACAAAAGTGGTCATATCTTTGTAAAGACAGAACTTACAGCACTGCGGTAAAAAAATTCGTCATTCTTAAAACGTAAAGTTTATCACAGTATGCTCCGAGTGCGCCAATTACTGATCACCCTGTATATCCTAATAAAAGCACTCGGTATACTCGTATCTGCTATCTATATTCCGACTTTTCAGACTTGCAGAGATATTTTTTAACTTTTTTTGAGATTTCTCCTATTTCATGAAATATGATCAAATAATAATTATTAAAAAAAAATAATAAAAAAAAATTGCAGAAAATTTTGCGCCCCCCAAATTTTGGCGCCCCAAGCGCTAGCTTCTTTTGCTTACTGGTTAATCCGCCTCTGAGTGTTTAGGATTTGAGCGGAAGATGCTAATGGATGTATAACATGTGTTAGTTGGTTTGGTTAAAGTGACAGACCGAAAGAATTTCGTAATTAGGAATTTATTAATTAGTTTAGGTGAAATTATGAAAGTACTTAATTCGCGGTTTATCATTTAAAAACAATTAGATACTGTGGAATATTAGGCTATTAGGTATTAGATATGTAACTTTGAAGGTTAGAAATTGTAAGAGACAAAAAAGTTTCTAAATTGAATGGAAAATACTCTCTGCATATTGGTGCTGCAAAAAAAACCAGTGGTGTACGTTTTATTCAATAAAATGTTTTTGAAGAAACCCGTACGCACGCCTCTGTGTTCTAAATAAAATAATTGCAACCACTATTAATAAGAGAATACAAAAAAAAAGATCTATGCAAAATTTCAGAAGACTAACTTTTTTTGTTATTGATTTATAGCAAATTATTTAAAATAATTTATTTTCTTTAATGCCGTGTACATCAAAAATGAAGCAACATTCGACCATAGTTTATTAGACAAACCACCTTTAATTTTCGCTAAACTATCGACTGGTGAAATCCTGACGATATAAACTGGGACACCCTGTATAAGTTAAAAAGAGGCGCAAGAATAACAGCGTGGTTAAAAATAACCGATGTTACAGAATAAACCTCTTAGTATCTTTAGCATCCACTTAACGTAATGTAACCTACTCAAAACGATAATTAGCTTAAGAAAAATTAATTGACGCATGCGCAAATGAGAACAAATAATAGTGATAGTGTCATTCCAGATTTTCAATTTTGCGATTGACAAATCCTCGTGTCAAAGTGTGAAAAATTCACTAATAACCGAACTAAATAACCATAAATAAGGTCTAAGGTAAAAACTATAAAATGTGCAATTTTGTAGAAATTTTAGCGCGCAAACATGGGCGCAAGAGAGAGAAAATATATGATGCTATGTTATTTTAGGGAACCTGTGATTGGTACATTTAACGTAACGTACTTTTCGTACGTTACGTTAAGTGGATGTAAACTAACCTTTAGGTTATCAGTGTACTTATAATTTATTTGTCTATAAATTTAGTAATAAATTTTAAACTTATTTGTCCTTTTAATTTCGTAACAAATGTCTTATATACTTTTTTGTTTAATTTCAGAAAACCCTCGGCCAACATTCTGATGTTCAAAGCAAAGCACTTCTAGAAAGCGTTAATTCCAAATATTACTATTTTACGAGAACAAAGGGACTTTTCAGGATATGTTACCCCAAAGAAAGACCACCCACCGGTAAGTTAAAGATGTACTTAAAAAAATTCAAATTTTTTTAAATTTGTTTAATTTAATTGATGACAGTTTGGGAACTACTCGCATTATTTTTAAAAAGTGGACATTTTTTTCAAAGTATACTTTGTTTAAAAATAACAGGGGTTTAAAATGTATCCAATTTTCTAAGGTCCGGTATTTCAATGTCAGTTTAAGCTAAGTTTGTGTAAACTTCGTTTAGAATATACAGATTTAAGATGATAAAATTCACATTCTAATTGAAGTTTACCCAAATTTGGTTTTTAAACTGACATTGAAATACCGGATCTAAGTGCGACTGTTTTAAAATGTAAACTTGGAACCACTGGCAATATTTTTGGAAAATTGACAAATTTTCACAGCACTAACCTCATTTTAATTAAAAATAACAGAGGTCTAAAATGCGACAATTAGTACTTTGCATAGTATCAGGGCCGTAGCTAGCATAGGGGCCCCCGGCCACAAGTATACCTATCTATTCAATTATATGTACCAAATTACAGGTTACTAGATGGTAAAACAAAATAAGTTGGTAATAATAGCCGTCGAGTAGGGACCCTCGACGGTGGTTAATATAGGGACTTTAAGCACCTAGTATTTACCAATTAATTTTTGGTAAAGAAAAGATAAAAGAAAAAAGGAAGAAACATCTAAAAAAAAAGAATTAAAGGGCAAAAAATGAGCAAGTGCTTATAAACATAAACGACAATAATTATATCTATTGCAATTATTGGAAAACATTTTGAGTGACTGAAGGACAGTCCTTATTTTGAGAAGCATGTCCTTTGTCCTTACCATATACCGATAAGGACGCTATTTGTCCTTAGTTTGCACATTTACTCTAAAATTTAATTATATTATACGAAACCTAACTTTGAAATTGAATATTTTTGCTGTTCGAAATTGTAACTTTTCATTTTAGCTCATTGACCATGAAATGTTCGAAATTTTCGCCTGCGGTGCTTTTTTGCCCTACAATCTGTCGAACAACTTTTACGTATCCTTACTACCTTATTACTAAGCAATAATAAAAATTAGCAACCCTGCAATGGATATTAAAAAAAAACATAAAATTTATAATTTTTATTTGCCCCCTCACAGAAAACAGAATTGCTAAGGCTCTGTTTTCAGAAATCACAATACTTGGGGCCCCCGAAATGATTTGCCCCAGGGCCCCTGTAGTTGTCGCTACGGCCCTGCATAGTATCTTTAAAATGAGGTCAGTTCTCTAAGAGCGACTGTTTTAAAATGTTGTAAATTTGGAACTAGTAACAATATTTTTGAAAAATTGACGATTTCTCAAAGTCTCAACCTCACTTTATTAAAAAATAGCAAGGATCTAAAATGCATAATGTTTTTAAAAATGAATCCAGTTTTCTAACAGCGATTGTTTTAAAGTGTTGTAAATTTGGAAGCACTGGCAGTATTTTTGAAAAATTGACGATTTCTCAAAATCTCTACCTCACTTTATTTAAAAATAACAGACATGTAAAATACGTCATTTAGTATTTTTGCATAGTACGATGTATTTACAATTTTGTGTCCAATTTTCTAACAGTGACTGTTTTAAAATGTTGTAAATTTAGACCCACTAACAATATTTTTTAAAAACTGACGACTTTTTCAAAGTCCTAGCCTTACTTTGTATAAAAATAACAGAGGTATAAAATGTGACATTTGGAGACACTGGCAATATTTTTGGAAAATTGACCTTTTATCAAATCTCTAACAACACTTTGTTTATAAATAAATCATTGATCTAAAATACGCCAACTGCAATTTTTATTTTTGTATTTATTAAAATTGTATTTCAAAATGTTTCGGTTATTTTAAGGAAATATTGGCAATTTTTTGAAGCTGATTCTTACGATCATTTTTGTAATTTATTTAAATTTAATTTTAAAATTACTCTAAATTGGAACCATTGCCAAAATTTTTGGAAAATTGACATTTTTTTTCAAAGTTCTAACTACATTTTGTTTAAAAATGAATCTGGGATAAAATGTGCCAACTACGATTATTATTAATTTCGCATGTAAAAGTGTGTTTCAAAATGTCTCGTCTACTGTAAAGAGTGTAAAATGGTATAACTATAGGAATATTTTTATAAAATTGCTGTTTTTTCAAATCTGATTCTAGATATTTTTGTTATTTAAAATAACCGCTTGCATTTTAATTTAAAAAATGTTCACATTTTCTCATTTTCAGACACACTGTTTCCATTTATAGGATAACCATCAGCTGGTTAGTCAGATTTATATCGCATATTTGAGAAATATTAGTGCAAGTTTTGTTCATCTATTCCATTATTTTTTGGATATTAACAGAAAAACTGCCTGATAGGTTTCGGCCTAATTCCCCATTTCAATTACAATTAATCCTTCCATCATTATAGAAATTATTAACTTTGTTGAAATTGCCAATTTAAAATACCTAATTTGGAAGTAGGTTATTCTAATGATTAACAATTTTTTTGTGATCCAATTATATTTTATTGAGAATTTGAGAAAAGTCTATTCCAGCAATTTTCCACACAGTTTATATAATAAATTACCTATACACAATTTGCATTTTTAACTTAGCTTTGCACAAGACATAAAATTTGAAACAATAGCAAAGCATTTAAATATAATAAAACAAGCGAAATAAGTGAAATTTTCTCATTGCGCGTTCACGTTCTAAATAATCCTCTCTGTGGATGATGGCCATAGAGTCCGCACACCGTCTAAAATTAATTGCAATTTTACTTTTGCCACTAATTTAAAACGAAAGACAAAAACTAATATGTAGTTAATTATTGTCATATTTTTTCTCACTGTCTCTCTAGTGAAAACCTACTTGAGCCCCGTCGAAACTCACTGCAACAACGTGAACTACTACATTCCGGATGAGAACAACGATACGAGAGATTTCACAGATGATGCCTGGACTAGACTGCGTAAGGATTGGGTTTCTTCGTTGAAGAACGTAAGGGTATAAAGGTTTTTTTACAGATATGGGCCGATCGATGATCGCTTTGTTTATCATATCCTTCCTGTCGGTGTTTGCTGCGTTTTGCACAGGTGTCACAGGATGCTGGAGAAGATCTCCGGGAAATATCACCGCCACTGCGATATTAATGCTGTTAGCATGTACGTATTTTTTTAAGTTATGCATTTTTCGATAGAATTACTATTAATAAAAAGATATGGCAAACTCTTGCACTAGGTGGACACCCTGTATATTATTAGATGGACACATATCTATCAATTTAACACCAGCTAAATTTGAGTTTTCAATTCCTCCTGGAGCGCCTCGCTCATTCGACAAAAAATCCTAATAACTGTACTCCAGGAACTAAAAGGAATAATTTTTGAGGTCACTGACCGAACTAAGTTAGCACAGTTGTTTTCTTATTAGGTACTTCGGGGACAACGTGAAAGCAATACAAAAAGCAAAATAATCGTGGTTTTGATTTGTTTATTAATTATTATGCCACCCAACAACCAGAAGAAAACACGTTGGTGCATTAATGAGCCAGTAGCTATAATTTGATGTCTTCGTATCTACATAAAACATATATCCGTGATAATTTATGTTTGTTTTTTGCCATTTCCGGTGTTTATTACAGAGTACAAGGATGTTTGGGTTATGTTTAAGAGGGAATGTTTGAGGAATGGGAATAATTATGGAGATTAGTTCTGGTTGTGTGTGTGTTTAGCAGCTTTCGAGAAGTTAAGAGAGTGGTGGCAGGAACTTGCTGACAGACTGTAATGGAATGATTTATTGCCGCGAAATTCTTATGATTGTGTATACGAAAAATAGGGAGTGTGACAAAATAGGAAAAGTTGCTCCACGCTGGTTTTTCTTCAGAAATGTATCAGAAAATTTAAATCTGAAACTGCTCTAAGTATATTTTTTTGACTTTGATTAACGTCCATGGTAAAATGTTAAAAAATTATGATGAAAAAAAGATTGAATATTAGATAAAAAATTACAACACAATTTTCGGCTGACATTTCGAGATTTAAACTAAAATACATACACACTGGCTTCCACCTTTTTACCAAATGTTAGTCTAAAATTTTCTCTAAATAAACTGCTGGCCAATTGAAACGTACCAAGCGAATTTTAGGTTGAATTTAAAGTCAAATATTTTGAAAAATAGAAGAGATATCAACATGCGGTTTTCAGGATTTCAGAGATAATTTAATTGAGAAAACGATAGTGTTTTACTTTGAAGTACATTACTATCTACAGGGTATGAAAGAAAGTCTTCTTTTTTTGTCAAATTTTATAACTACCGTGATTCCACAAATTTTTTTTTATATTTTTTTGATGTAGATTTTTTTAGTCCTTACTTAATGGAAAAACAACCTGTTTCTCAAAATTTTGATATCCCTCTTATTTTATAAGATACCGAATTTTTGCTGAAAATTTGATTTTTTCTTTGTTTTTTGTCGTTCGGCCGTATTGTGTTTTGTAAGAACCAATCTCTGTAGTTGATAATACCTTATGAATGGCTTTCTTATAAAAAGTACACTTTTTGTACTTTCATTAATTTATTGGTAACCAGTGGCTTATCAGAAATCGGTACACGTTCGCTAATTGGTAAATTTTTTAATTCATTATTTGAGGTCATTTTTTTAATGGAATGGAATGGAATTTAGTTAGTTTATGTTCACCATTGGTTTAAGTGACTTATATCCTCGAAACGAGTTTTTCACTTTTTCAAAAACTTGCTCATATTCGTGTATACCGGGTGGCTACGAAATCGTTTTACAACCCCCACCATTTTGTTACATTTGAAATTTGGCATGGTTTGATTGCTGAAAGGAATAATCATT
Organism: Pediacus dermestoides; assembly: GCA_963942485.1. Taxonomy (NCBI): domain Eukaryota; kingdom Metazoa; phylum Arthropoda; class Insecta; order Coleoptera; family Cucujidae; genus Pediacus; species Pediacus dermestoides. The sequence continues at coordinate 9,961,180 of OZ012632.1, read as the reverse complement.
TTGACGTTTAAAACAATCTGATGACACTTTCAATTTCACCGGAAGGGCCACCTACTAACTTCCAAAAATTTTTAAAACAACCCTGTATATTTTTTTCCGTAAGAATTAGATTCTACTGAAAATTACCTTTTTATCGACATATCATATGATGACATTTGCTTTCAAAATGGAAGCATAATTATTATTGCAAAAACCTGTTCAACAATATTAAATTTAATAAAAAATTCGGTATCTTATAAAATAAAAGAGATATAAAAATTTTGAGAAATTGGTTTTTTCCTCATTAACCAGGGACTAAAAAAATCAACATCAAAAAAATATAAAAAAAATTTTGTGGAATTCCGGTAGGTATAAAGTTTGAGGAAAAAAAGACGACTTTCTTTCATGCCCTGTAGATAGTAACGTACTTCAAAGTAAAAAAATCGGGTCACACTATTGCTTTCGCAATAAAATTATCTCTTGAATCCTGAAGACCTCATGCTGATATCTTTTCTCCTTTTCAAAATATTTGACTTGAAATTCAACCTAAAAATTCGCTTGGTACGTTTCAATTGGCCAGCAGTTTAGTTGGAAATTTGACAGTATAGCCCTAAAAATAAACGAATGCCGCCAATTGCAAAATATATAAAATTTCAAGTTCTATCTCTTATAGTTTCGAAATTAACTCCAGGGAAAACTACTTTTTACCAAAGGCTTGTCTAATTTTTCTAGAAATTCGTATGAAAATTTCTTACTTTTAGCCCTAAAATTAAACGAATGACGTCAATGTAAAATAAAATAATGATATAATTTTTTCATATTTCAGGTTCTATTTTATATAATTTCGAAAATAATTCCAAAGAAAACTAAAATTTTCTCGAAATTTTTGTGAACATTTTGCAGTTCTAGCCCTTAAAATAAACGAATGGCGCCAATTTTAAAATATGACTCGATTCTACCAAATTCCAAATTTTATCGCATATAATTATCCTCACTGTGATACAGGATATCGAGCAGGATGTTTAAGATGATTTTTACAATTTGCTGCAAGCTGCAAACAATATTTTATTGTATCATAACAAAAATAATATACTTCGTATAAGAAAATATAGTAATCGCTATTTTTGCCATATGTAAGCACGTAAGAAAATAGAAATTTTCAAAAAGTACCCAAAATTATGAAAGATAATAAAATCCGTAAAAAATTATACAAAAAATCCCAAACTTCTGGTAAAATGACAGAATTATTGAAATATTAAGTTTTTCTACGAAAATGCGGAATGACGTTTTTTCTGACAAGATAATCGAACTTGAAAGTAGGTTTTTGAAAAACTAGTACGGAAAATTAGTGTGGAAATTTTTTTGAGCACACATTTTTTAAACTTTCCTCACGCAAACAAAAACATAAAGAAGTACTTACATTTAGTTATAATTGTAACATTTATTTAATATCTAACAACCGGAGGAGTGTACATTAGTTCATCGCTTTCGCTTTAGTTTTGAAACTCCATGTTTATATTCACGTAATTTGATCTCAAAATCAAAATTATTTCGATGACAGGACACAATTTATAAACTATGTCAACAGCTATGAGCTTTCAGTTATATGACAACAAACTCACTTGATGTTTATTTTAATTAGAAAAAGATTTACAAAAATAATTTTCTTTTTTACGAATTCCACGTTTTCGTAGAAAAAATCGTATGTAACACGCTTGCGGAAATGGCCCATGACAATACTCGTGTGATTGCAGCACTCGCTATCGCTCGCGTTGCAAATTTCACACTCGTATTGTCATGATGCATTTTCCGCACTTGTATTACAATATACTATTTTCATTTTTTTTTATTTATGATTTTTTTAGTTTAAAAGAAAAATTCTCCTAACAAATTGAAAATAAGAAAAACAAGTTTCTTGGACTAGAATTTTTAATTTTTGTATTAAATTGGGTTTTTCGGCATAAATTTAGTGTAGTCTATTCTCGAGTAATCAAAATGTCCACTATACTTAAATACCTACACTTCTAATGTATACCTACTTGTTGTATACTAGTTGTTTCAAAGGTATTTAAGTACATGCAGAAAGTAGGTGGGTAAGCTGACCTGTATGCTTTTTCCACAAATATTTGTCAAAAGCGGTAAAACGTGTGATTAGTACTCTGATAATAGATATTTCAGAACTTTCATTATATCGTTAAATCTCATAAATGTTGTTTTCCTTTCATTTAATATCATAATATTTTATACTAAGTACTTAAGTACATTATTTTCTAATTTCACTAGATGTAAAAATGTAATAAAATATAAATTCTCTTGCACTTTTTTTGAAACAGTAAATAATATCTATTCTAATATCTTGTTTTCTTATCATGTTATGATGGACTTGTAGACTCAATCTTTATGTACTTAGAGGGTTTGGTAAAACAAAGACAACATAACTTTTTCTTCTGTGTTGAATATCCTTTTGTGTGCTTATTTTTCGCCTTCGGGTGGATGTCCAATTCTATACTTATGTATTTTTTAGTAAAGACTGTTAGTAGGTATAATTCATAAAGAACTTAAAACCCATTTAACTAAAGTTACTCGTATACTAAGAGTGTTACGTTATTTACGGCATTTCTTTCAGAAAACGTACTTTGGCAGATGAAGATGCTATTCTAAGGAAAAGTATTACATGAACACGAGTCAAAGTCTTTAAATTTTAATTTTCAACATCCTGTATCTCAGAAAGGAATTGGGTTAAGGTATATGTGTTTCAGCCAATTTATTTTTGTTGAGACACTCACTACAATTCTTTATCGGTATTTTTCATAGAATCCCATCACTTTTAATTATCGAAGTTTGTCATAGAACTAATAAATCCCTCTGTATTTAGCAAACTTAATTAATTTGACTCAATTTATTAAGTTATACTTACTTTTGTCTAAAAAATCCTCTTGACTTGTGCTCTTGACATTTCCACATTGTCAAGGTTTTGATATGCTACCGATTTTATTATAACACAACCCTGCTCAACTTTCAAGTTTTACAACCAAAAACTGTAAATTAATGTTAATTAGTAGTTTCGATGCATGACGTGAGGCAAAGTTTTACGTCAGTTGGATTTTATTATATTCAGGAATTTATATTATTTCCCGTTAATATTTTTTGTCGCAAGATATATGTATAAGTGCATTGATCAAAATACAGGGTATCCCAAAGTCACCGCCAATACCGGAAACTATAGATTCCCCACAAAATTCTAAGACGATTTTTCTTTTGCCATTTTTCATTTTTTTTCCCGACTCAGAAACTGGAAAGAGAAGATCTCACGTAGCTCTCTCCCCTCCACCGGGATAACTGAGCTGCTCTGGGCCGAGAAAAAAAAATAAATTAAAAAATTAAAAACGGCAAAGGAAAAATCGTCTTAGAATTTTGTGAGGAATCTATAGTTTCCGGTATTGGCGGTGATTTTGGGACACCCTGTATAGCAGGATTAGGTTCTTTCAATTCGTTTAGAAACTATTCTGTATGCGGCAGGATCCTGAAAAAATCTGTTTTAGGGCTAGTTTCCTGTGTACCTACAAACATAAAAGAAATTTTCATTTTGATATTAAATCTTCTTCAAAAACCTGGAGTATTTCTTGAGCCGTTTGTACTTTATAGTGCATTTTTTTGGATCCACACAAGAAATTACCAATTTTTTTGCTATGGTAGAGTAATTTTGTTTTCTTATGGCATTGGGTCTTGAAGACGCAAAAATCTAGTGGGCATCCGATTGTCAAATAGCCACTATTTACTGGCCGACCTAAAAAGATGTTGCTTAAGTTCATTGAGTTCATTATAGTTAAAATAGACAAAACTCCAACAATTCCATCTTTCTTTGAGCCCCGAAAAATATAAAGTGAGTCGATGTTTTTCCGTTTCATTTTCCCACTTTATAGCTCCGCCTCTACGCGCAGATTTCTTCAAGGCCAAATGCCATAAGAAAACAAAATTACTCTAACGAAAATATTACAATTGGGCAGGATTATTTTTTATAAAAATGAATAAACATATTCTACTGCTTCTTCAAATCAAACGTATTATATTATTTTTTTAGAATTTTGTCACATTCTTTTACCTCACTGCCTTGAACCTGACTTGAAGGCAATTAAAGTTCCGTACATAAACTTTCAGTTCAGCAAATTATTAAAATGCTTTCTATTTTATAAATTGCAACGTACTTACATATTTATAGCTTTTTTGTTCTTTATATTGTTGCTTTAAATTGTAATATGTAAGATTTTCTTTCGTTTTTGCTTGTTAAATATTTCCATAAAATCAATCATAAATTACCATGAGAGCAATTTTATAGAAAATAACTTTTACATAACAAAAAAATAGCACTCTCAATACATGTTTTAAAATAAATGTAGATATATTACTCGTTATTACAAAAATTGTGCAGTCTTTAAAAACGCTAATACTAAATTATGAAAAAATTGTGTTCTTCTAGGTCTCCTTAGTGCTGGCGCCATGGGACTTTGGCATGGTGTCGAATATTACGAAAAAGAAAAAGTAGTCGGTGAAGAATTTTACCAACAGTGGAGCAATGTGAGTAATAATTCCAGTGACAAACTGGTCAGGAATTTAAATCAAAAATAAATATTAAAAAGAGGTGTGATTACCTTTTATATTCAATACTAACTGTGAAAATGATTTCTACTGTTTAAGAATTAAATACAGTTTTGCATTGATGTTAATTGAACCCTAAAGTTAGTTTACGCTTATCATCATCTCTATATTGGTCCATTGAACCAAGTCTATAAGCAACCAACAGCTGTGTTGGCCTTATGAACAAAACACCATAACAATTGTTTGCTTATTTAAAGTTAAACAATTTCCTATTAGTTAAGCATTTGTTACAAAAGAAATGTATCCTTATCTAATGGTGCAAGTGGAGGACGCAAACCACCATGAAATAACGTTTACTCTTCTTTCACACTGTTTCAATTTTACAAAACACACAGGTCCTGCAAGAGAACTCGGAAATCATGTACGATTGGAGTTTCGTACTGGGCTGGTTGGGTGTGTTTTCCTGCTTAGGTGCCGCATTTCTGTTCTTCTTCGGCTCGTGCTGTTTGTCGAATGAAAAAGACAAAGAACAGATGAACAACGTGCAATATATTATGCCAGGTTGGTTTATTTACTCAAAATTCATTGTTGTTTGTAGGTGTTGAGGGATAACACTCGTGTCAACTATGATTGGAGTTACATGATTGCCTGGGTTGGTGTTGGATGGTCACTTGTAGCTGCCATATTATTCTCTGGAGCTGCCATGTGTCTGCGGGGTGAACGGGAACGCGAAGAGGCTATCAACATGCAGTATCTAATGCCTGGTAACTTTTTCTACTCTTCGGGGTTCAGTTTCAATTTTAAGAAATTTTGGGCAACACTATTCCAAAAGCACAGAAATATGCGCTTTGACATTTTAAGAAATAAATTAGAGGGCAAGAACAAGAAAAAAATAAAAGCAAAGGATCCTAATTGCACACATGATTTTTTTATAGTTTTACAGGTTCACCCTTTAAAAGATTGATATAAAAATTGCCAATATTTTTGTTACCAAATATTTTTACTAATTCTTCTACCGCTTTTGGACAATTTTACACAAAATTACACCAAATAATACAGAAATATGCGCGTTCAAATTTTAGTCCATAAGCATAACAAATTTAGTACCTATGTCAAAAAAAATTAAAGTACAAGAAGAAGGGAAAATGAAAAATATTAAAACGTAATTGATTGCAAAAAGGACTCTTAACTTTAATTATGGTTTTTTATAGTTTTACAGATTCTGCCTTTAAAAGATATGTATAGAAATTACAAATATTTTTGTTTTCAAATACAGGCTGTTTCAAATTCGCTTCTCACTACAGGGATCTCAGAAACCGTAATAGATACAGCTTTGGTTAAATTGGGGCAAAGTTGCGTAATAATGTGGCCAATAATATGCCGTTAAGAAATCGAAAATATCTGTTGTAGTTATGGACACTTTTTGTGCTTTATAAAATGACGTTAAAATTTTCCTCGTGTGACGTTTCGTTTTTCCGCTGACGTCATCAACTCATTTTTTTTAAATACGGCACTGTATTTTTTTATTGTTTTAAGTGGCATTTTTCATGTTCTATAAAATGCCGTTTAAATTTTTTCCATACGACGTTTCGTTTTTGTGTAATCATCGGATCATTTTTTGAATACCTACGGCACTGGATTTTTTTTTACAATTTTATCAGAATTTTGTTTCATTGTAAAGCCCATCATCAGTATTGACGATTTCATAAGTGTTTATTTTATAAAATTATTTAAAGAAATTAATTCCATTGTTTTTATTATTACTACTAACAATAAATAATAGGTTAGTTTGATTTATTATAAAAGGAAAATTATAATTATTAAAGTTTGCCAAAATGTGTGGATATGAGGAAGCGAGGAAAAATACTGATGAAAATGTAAAAAAAATCCACGGCCGTATTAAAAAAATGATCTGAGGATGATTACTCCAGAACGAAACGTCGTATGGAAAAAATGTAAACGCCATTTTCTAGAACACAAAAAATGCTACTTAAAACGACAAAAAAAGATACAGGGTCGTATTTAAAAAAATGGAGTTGATGACGTCAGCGGAAAAACGAAACGTCACATGAGGAAAATTTTAACGTCATTTTATAAAGCACAAAAAGTGTCCACGACAAAGTGCTTTTAGTTTTTCAATATCTTGAAAAATAAGAGCAGAAAAAAATAAAAACGAAAAGGCAAAAATTTGGTTTTTTCAAAAAATCTCCAGAACTACAAAAGATATTTTCGATTTCTAAACGGCTTATTATTGGCCGCCATATTACGCAACTTTGCCCCAATTTAACCAAAGCTGTATATCTTATCGTTTCTGAGATCCCTGTAGTGAGAAGCGAATTTGAAACAGCCTGTATATTCACAAAATTTTGTATCTTTTTTGGGCAATTTTAGTCAAAACTAACTACCCCAAAAGATACAGAAATATGCGCTTTCAAATTTTATTCTATAAGCATAACAAATTGAATAGGTACCTATGCCAAAAAAATTAAAGTACAGGAACAAAGGAATAGTATTAAAGAGAAATTTTTTGATAATTTTCCAAATTCACCCTTTAAAATATTTCGTGTTTCTCTTGATAGAAATGCCAAATACTTTCACTTTCTACGAATTCTTCATCCCGTTTGGACAAGTGTTGCCTGTGATTTTATCTTAAATAATAATTAATTAAATAACTAACTACTGGGCGCATTGAGCCGTCCCTGTGTTCGCCGTTTTTTCGTAATTCTTTCGCTTGTTGCTTCAGCTTGAAAAATTTGATTGATTGTATTGTTATGTACCTTTATACTTTTTTAAAATTTAATTTAATCCTCCTTTTTCTAAATCTTTTGGATGAGCATGTATTATACACACCAAAGAAAAAATACAAAATTAACCAAAACTAAAATTCATATATCATCAAACATCATTTGTACAAATATACATCACATTTTATAAATATTGTTGTTGGTCTAGGTACAATTTTGTAGTACATTATTCTAATTACCTACGGTGTGAAAAATGTTTTTATTAAGAAAAATATTTTGAGTTATGCCTAATATTTTTCTTATATTTCCAGTCTACCCCCAGAAACAACAATACGCCTACGCAAGCTATCCTGTGCCTGCACCCCAAACCTACACAGGGCCGTACTACACGACCGGCTCAGCTTATGGCCCATACAACTATTGACGATAATAACTTGACGACGAAATGATTTTAGTCTTCCCAATTTTGTACAACGAATAAAGCTCAAAGAAAATTGAATGAAAAATAAATTATTGTACATATATTCTATTTTAATTCAACGAAGGATCAGCTGAGTAGTGTAAAAAACTTTTTAGATGACAATTTATTTTTTTCTACTTAATTAGATAAGAATACTCAGGGACAAATCGTTTTGTCAATGAGTGTCTCAGCGTGAGTAATTTTTTACCTTTTTCATTATAATTTACTGTTAATGAGCGTATGCTAATTAAATACTTTCAATTAATTAAACATCAAAATATATTTTATTAATTGAAAGCTTTTTATTTATGGCTGATTTTGTATTGTATACTTAGTCATTTTTTATGACTGTTTTTTTTTTGTTAAATATAATAGGAAATAAGATATGAAACAAATTAAATTTATTTATACTATAGCTTTTATATTTTCTGTAATTTTAAAATAAGTGTACTGTATTTTAGTCTGCTGACGAAACATATGTTTATTTTTGCATATTACCATTCGAATTAAATTGCATTTAATTCAGAAACCAGTTTACTTGTTTTAATTGGCATAAATCTGGTATGAACGACTTAAAATGCATTGTATTTTAGTGTCCAATTAAATAGTTCATTTTTTATAGTTAAAAAAGAAAATAAAACTGTATTTTTTAATTTTTATTTATTTTTACCTATTCCTGGTGTATTAAACTATATCAGACGCTATCCAAGTGTCAGGAAATACAGGGTGTCCCAGTTTATATCGTCAGGATTTCACCAGTCTATAGTTTAGCGAAAATTAAAGGTGGTTTGTCTAATAAACTATGGTCGAATGTTGCTTCCTTTTTGATGTACAGGGCATTAAAGAAAATAAATTATTTTAAATAATTTGCTATAAATCAATAACAAAAAAACTTAGTCTTCTGAAATTTTGCATAGATCTTTTTTTTTGTATTCTCCTATTAATAGTGGTTGCAATTATTTTATTTAGAACACAGAGGCGTGCGTACGGGTTTCTGCAAAAACATTTTATTGAATAAAACGTACACTACTGGTTTTTTTTGCAGCACCAATATGCAGAGTATTTTCCATTCAATCTAGAAACTTTTTTGTATCTTACAATTTCTTGATAACTTAACTTTTTTTTTTATTTATTAAAGAGTTTCTTCCAAATTAGATTTCCGAAAAAAGCATCAGTACAAAGTTGTAGAGAAAAATATTTTCTACAACTTTTAATATTTTTTTAATATTGTCAATATTTAAAAAGATATTCAACAAATAAGTTGCAAATTTTAGGAAAATTTTTCTCTAGTTAGGTACTACTTACTACTACTACTACTTATTACTACTCTTTCCCCAAAGTTTTCAACTTATTTGTTGAATAACATTTTAAATATCGACAATATCAAAAAAAGTTTAAAAGAAAAGTTGTAGGAAATATTTTTCTTTACAACTTTGTACTGACTCTTTTTTTCGAAAATTTAATAGCAAAAAAGTTATTCAATAAACAAAAAAATCCAACCATTAGTTGAGGGCTGGTGAAGGAAGGGCGGGGTCTACGAATACATAAACTCAGTTTTAAGCTTTCAGGGGACCCTCTAGAAGATTCTACAAAAATTGGCTGTAGGGTAAAAAAAGTCTATTTGAAGCCTTTTTTCTCCCTTATTTACTGTACTATTAGGTTATTTTGAGTTAAGTTATCAAAAAATTATAAGATACGAAAAAGTTTCTAAATTGAATGGAAAATGCTCTCTGCATATTGGTGCTGTAAAAAAAACAGTGGCGTACGTTTTATTCAATAAAATGCTTTTGAAGAAACCCGTACGCACGCCTCTGTGTTCTAAATAAAATAATTGCAACCACTGTTAATAAGAGAATACAAAAAAAAGATCTATGCAAAATTTCAGAAGGCTAACTTTTTTTGTTATTGATTTATAGCAAATTATTTAAAATAATTTATTTTCCTTAATGGCCTGTACGTCAAAAAGGAAGCAATATTCGACCATAGTTTATTAGACAAACCACCTTTAATTTTCGCTAAACTATCGACTGGTAAAATCCTGACGATATAAACTGGGAACCCTGTATACAGGGTGGCGATTTATTGAGGTAACATTCCGCAAAAAAATGGGTAATTTCCCCCACATATTTTGTTATTTTCCCCGATCAGCTTTGCATTAGATCGCTCCACGTTAATTAGTCTATTTGTCAGATTATTGTCCAGAATTTTTAAAGTAATAGTCGAATATAGTACATCAATTATTTTATTTGTAATTATCATATTGGAACATAAATTGGAAGTTTACATCTACAGGAATCTTACACAATCATTGCATTACATAATTAATATAATAATTACACAAATAGGCATGAGTATTATTTTCAGCTAATACATAAATATCTAAATTAAATAATAAATAAATAAAAGCAATTAATTCAGTCTACATTAATTTCAGCTTTAACTGGAACAAATTCAGCTACATCCGCTTTAACTCCCTCCTTCTCGTCTTCGTCGTCCTCCTCCTCCTCTAAATCTATATGCATTTCGTCTTCACTATCATCATCATCATCCTCCTCCTCGTCTTCATCCATCGGCTCATTCTTCACCTTTTCCCCTTTGGAATCCTCTGGATCCCGGGCATACTCATTCACAACATTATCGTTGTTGTGCTCAGCAGTAAAATGCTCCAACAACAAATCCCGACTAGAGAAACTTTCATCGCAAAAATCACAATCGTTTTCACCTGCATCACCTCCAATAGTAGCAGTTCGATGTCGTCCCATCATCATGTGCTTTTCAAACGACTTTTTGTGCTTGAAGCGTTTTGAGCAGACGCTACATTCGAACGGTTTCTCACTGGAATGCTTAATCATGTGGTATTTCAAGTATTGTTTAACGCGAAACTTTGCCAGGCAGATTTCGCATTGGAATTTCTCTTCGGTGGCATGGGAAAATTTGTGTACGTATAAACGGCGATTTGTTTTGAATTTTTTGGGACATTGGTCACAGTGGAATGAGCGTATGTTGGTATGCGTTGCTTTGTGATTTTTTAAGCTGCTTTTGGTTGAGTAGCATTTTCCACAAGTGTCACATTTGTGGTTCCTGGCGCCTGTATGCGTAACCGAGTGGATTTCCAGATTATACCTGGAGCTAAAGACTTTATTACAATGCGAGCATTTGAAGCACTTATCATGGATCTTAATGTGATTCTTCAACAAACTCGCATTAATAAATTCTTTTTCACAAATGCGACACTTCTGCTTTGTTCCATCTTCCTTATGTTGCAACCGAATGTGCTCACTAAGATTCTTAGCCTTGTCGAAGGACTTGTTGCAGAATTGGCAGCTGACTGGTTTACCCAAATTATGAGACTTAATGTGTTTGGTGTACATGGCTCTGTCATAGAAGACCTCCTTGCATTCTTCACAGTGATTTGGAATGTGGGCTCGTTTTATATGGCGTTTTAGACGATAGAGAATGTCGAAAATTTTGCCGCAGTATTCACAGGGAAATTGCAATTCGGTGTGGGTGTTTAGATGAGTTTGTAAGTGGCGGTCGCTGGCGAAGCGCTTATTGCAGACGCCGCAAGTTATTTCGGTTTTTGTGCCGTGTTGCTCCATGTGCCTGCGGAAGTTTGGCAGGATCTGGCAGTCCTCGTTGCAGATCTAAGGAAATTAAGGAATATCTTTGTCATGATTATCATGGCAGTTAGTTTAGATAATTCTTGCAAGAATGGAAGTAAAACAAATTTCCGATCTATTCTACAGGGTGGCTGAAATTCCGTTTCCAGCATGGGGATCTCGCTTATTATAATAGATAGACCTTAGGTTTAAATTTGCAAAGTTGCTAAATTTAATGCTCAGTAATAATCCTAAGACAAATTTGAATAATCTTGAACGGTCTTCTGAAAAAGTAAAATAAACTGAAAATTACAATTTTTGAAAATCGTCCATAACTTTTTTATTTCTGAACATTTTTCAAATCTGTAAAAACATTCTCAAAGCAACATTTTATGCTCTATCGATCACTGATCGTCGTTTCTTTAAACATCGATTCGTTTTTGTTTTTTGAACGCCTACCTACTTCAGTTTTTCTTATGGGCGCACTTTCTACTTTTCACATCATCGGATAGTACATTTTTTCCAAATTCATCATGTGCTACACATGGTATTCAGATTTAATTTTAATTGTAAAAATTTTAAAAATGTATCCAATACAGCAATCATCTCAAATCAAGCAGCCCAAACTCGCTTAGTTTATTGTTACCATGGTAATTTATAAACAATTTCAAAATTTAAGAAATTTGAGGTCTGGCACAAGTGACAAATTGCAATAATTATTATTAATCATAATCTGTGAACTAAAATTATGTTTTCGAATAATGAAAAGACTGATATTATGCGTGTATCTTTTATTCATAACATAAAAACTCTCTTTTAAAAACACAGTGTTACGCCGAAACTTATTCTGAATGAAGACAACAATCTTCGAGATTATTTTCTACACTGGACAACAATTTATTGGAATTTGGAGCCTTTAAGAAATCTAAACAAATATGAAAGCCAAATAACATATGACAATAAGCAATATGCTATATCAAATTAAATTTAAAGTAGATGTTCAAATAAATGCCCGTCTTCTCTAATACACAACCGTAAACGCTTCCGTACTCCACTGTCTAAACTTCGCGCTATCGTTCTACGTGGAATATTACGCATCACTCCCAAAACGGCATTCCTCAGTTCTTCGACATTGTTATAAGTGTTTTTAAAAATTTTATTTTTGGCGTATCCCCAAAGAAAAAAATCTAAGGGGTTCAGGTCAGGTGATCTGGCTGGTCAATGGACGTGTCCATGGGTTCCGATCCATTGTTCAGGGAAAAGTTCATTAAGGCGTTCTCTAATAATCTGCGCATTATGCGCTGGAGCCCCATCCTGATGCCACCATATTTGCCGTAGTTGATTCAGTGGGACATTCTCCAAATATTCCATCAAATCTTGGTTTATAAAGTTAATGTAACGTTGAGCGGTTAGATCCTTTCGAAAATATGAGGACCAATAACCCTTTCCCCCCATAAACCTACCCAGACATTGATACCAAATCGGTGGTGTGGTCTTGCTTCTCTATAGGTACGGGGATTTTCTCTGGCCCAATAATGTTCATTATGACGATTGAACATGCCCAAGTTGGTGAATGAACATTCATCCGTCCAAATAATATTTTTCAGAAAATCCTCGTTACGTTGGTATTTATCAAGAAGCCACTCGCAAAACTGGAGTCTATGAACTTCGTCTCCGGGTCTCAATGTCTGTGTCACATGGATTTTAAATGGTTTAAATCCTTCCTCCTTTAGAACTGTTTGAATCTGATATCGAGGTAATTCCAAATTATGACTCAGTTCTCTTGTCGAGATACCAGGATTCTCGTTCACCTAAATGGTTGAAATTGCATAATTCTATCAAAGCCAGTGTTTAGATATTTACCGCGGCTAAAATATTTTCTTTGTTTTCTACTGTAATTCGGCTTCCATATTTTGTTTTGGGTTTTTCAAAGGCCCCAAATTCCATTAAATTGTTGTCCAGTGTAGAAAATAATCTAGAAGATGGTTGTCTTCTTTCAGGATATGTTTCTGCGTATCGTTAATATAGAGTTTCTATGTGATGAATAATAAATACGCATCATATCACGCTTTTCATTATTCGAAAACATAATTTAATTTAATTCGCGGGAAATAACTAATTATTATTGTAATTTGTCACTTGTGACATCTATGCTTGTGACAAACCTCAAGTTTTAAAATTTGAAATTGTTTATAAATTACCATGGTAACAACAGAAACTAAACGAGTTTAGGCTGCTTGATTTGAGATGATTGCTGTATTGGACACATTTTTTAAATTTTAACAATTAAAATTAAATCTGAATACCATGTGTAGTACATCAATGAATTTGGAAAAAAATATACTATCCAATGATGTGTAAAGTAGAAAGTACGTCCATAAGAAAAACCGAAGTTGGCGTTTAAAAAACAAAAACGAATCGATGTTTAAAGAAACGACGATCACTGATCGATAGAGCATAAAAAGTTGCTTTGAGAATGTTTTTACAGATTTAAAAAATGTTCAGAAATAAAAAAGTTATGGGCGATTTTAAAAAATTATAATTTTCAGTTTTTTTCACTTTTTCAGAAGACCGTTCAAAATAATTCAAATTTGTCTTAGGATTATTACTGAGCACTAAATTTAGCAACTTTGCCAAATTTAAACCTATGGTCTATCTATTATAATAAGCGAGATCCCCATGCTGGAAACGGAATTTCAGCCACCCTGTATATGGTCCACTTTAAAAATTTGTAGTCTTATACAGGATTAAGTTAACAGATTTTCAGAAAGAATACAGTTTTGCAACGCTTAATAATGTTGCCTTAATTAAGAAAAAAATCACCTATATTATGGAAAATAATATTTTTGGGCTTACGGTAAGAAAACTAAAATTTCTCATTAATCTTCTACATAGCTCACAATTTTTATGTAGGAAATAAATCGTTACCTTGCAAATAAACTCCTTGATTTTCTCCTGATGGACAATCATATGGCTCCTTAACGATCCCAAGTACCTGAACGGCTTATCACACTTCTCACATTTGTACCGCATCTCCGTACTGTGGCACTTCTGATGGAGCTTCAACTGATGCTTCGAGCTGAACCCTTTGCCACACTCGTCGCATTTATACGGTCTCAAACCCAAATGTGCATTGACATGAATTTCCAATTTTCCAAGACTTTGACAGACCATATTACAGTGCTTACAACGGCGCTTCTCCGTGTAGTGCTGCTTCTTGTGTAGCTTGTACTCGGGAAAAGTTTGGAAAACTTCACTGCACATTTGGCATGTGTATGCCGTTGTGTTGTTTTCCATAAGAGTTTTACCGCTGTTTGCTCTTTCGTCCTCTTTGTTGTACTCTTCGAAATCTTTATCTAGTTGTGCTTGGGACACTTCGCAGTTTTCTTCGTTTTCCACGTCGATTTCAGGCTTGATGAGATGCTCCTCATTTTGTATTGTTGGATAGTTTTCAGGAACATCTGCGGGTTGCTCTTGTTTGATATCCTCTACTAAAGGTGTTTCTTTCTCTAGTTTTATTGGTTTTGCAACGTTTACGACGTCGGTTTCAACGCTCATCGTCGCTAATTGCCAACAACCCTAAAATGTTTTGTAAACAATAACGAAAATATGTCAAATACTTCGTTCATTACAATATAATGTACCTACTTGGTTAATTTTTTGATTCCTTACAACATGTTGTATTTGATAATATTTATTTTGAGCCCAATCATCCAAACAGTAGTTTTAAATTGAAAAAATAAGGGCGACGAACAGCCCTGTCCACTTTGGACACATTCAGGACATTGGCAAATATGGCGGAGATCAGTGGCCTAATTTCATTTTAAAATATTACATTTTGTGTTAACACGAAACTTTTACTAAAACACAGGCAAAAAATATCTTGTTAATATTTATAATATCTCCCATATTGTTATTTTCACAGCTAGTTGAAAAATCTTTTAGGTTATATTAGCATAATATGCAAAGCCAAAATTACTCCGAAGTAATACAAATCATGTAATAAACTTACATTTAAACTAAAAATATAAATAAATAAACTGAAGCTGTTGTTAAATAATATTACTTACAGAAAATTTGAAATGTTTTGCTAATTACAAAAATACATATTTTAAAATTTAGTCATTTAAAATTCACATACTGGCGCCATCTACTGGTGTTACAAGTTAGGTGTATTACAATAATGCAGGTGCCTGTAAGACAAATTTTAATTAAAAAATACGAAAATATCAAAACTTGTTTATTTACAATCGTATTTCATTATTAATGCAATAGGATATATTGATTAATAATATATATTTGGTTGCATAAGTTCAAGGAAGAAATTTTATTCTATTATCTAAAACAGTCAAATTAGACCTACAAAAAGCAAATTATATAGTTTTGGTCTTACGTGATCTGGAATGAAGTCACGCAAAGTATCATTTTTACAAAAGTAAGTAAAATAATCGGGTAATTCTCAAATTTAAGTAGTCGATATTGCAGAACTCTACTAAACCCTAAAATGGGTTTTAAAGTTTCTTTTAAGTTTATGCCTATGTTTACAATACAAAAACGTAAAATATTTACATTTTGTTATATTTTATTCAAGCAAAACGAAGTGGTCAGTAAGTAAAATTAAAAATATTTTTTAATATTATTACAGTTTTCTGTAAACGTGGTTATTGTAGGTATTAAATAACCAACAAATTAAATTTATTTATTAATCAAATTTTCACAATGTGTTCGTGACCCTTCCAAATTCTCAATTACAACATCCTTTATTATTGGTTTTGGTTTAACTATTTTGGTATGTTTTTTGATTTAATTTTAATTTTTTTTTAACCTAATATTTTACTCAAAAAGTGATAAGAAAGTCGAAAGTACAAATTTTTAATACTCATAATTATTCATGTGATATGATTCAACTGCAAATTCGCCTTTTAATTTACATACAATTATCATAAATGCGTTTAGTGAATATGTTGGTTCCTCTATTAAATAAATCTAGGTTATGTCAATGTCATTTAAATAAAACTAGAACTCTCCTGATGAGTACCAGTAATACTTTATCATCAGATGTTCCCATAAAAGATCATACGTAAGATAAGTTTATGCTATAATTACCAAAAAAATTTTAAAGTTGTTGCTTTGTTTTAAGTGCTACCAAGTCACCATTTGTTATGGATTCTACTTCAACAAATTTTTCCCTATTTCGGGGTAGTGTGGACAGATTTAATGGCATTACTGTGCACTCAGAAAAGGAACCCTGCAATGCCGTGGAATTACCAAAACGTTTGGAAGGTTTGTTGATATCCAAACATTGATCTACTTACCTACAACATTAATTTTTGTAGATTCCTTGGCGGAGTGGAAACAAAACGGAAAACGAGGGATTTGGTTTAAAGTACATTTGAGCCATGCTGATTGGGTTCCAATTCTAGCAAAGGTTTTATCCTACATTATTTCGTTTTATCGTATTAAATAATAAAAATTTTTAGAACGGTTTCAAATTTCATCATACCAAAGACGACGCTGTGATGATGCTTTTGTGGCTGCCCGAAGAAGATTGCAATGTACCTCTTTATGCTCATACTTTAGTAGGAGTTGGAGCTGTAGTGGTTAATGATAAATCCCAAGTGTTAGTTGTTAGTGAAAAGTACTACGATTGGCCGCATTGGAAACTTCCTGGAGGGTATGTGGAACCAGGTACGAGAAAATTAAGTAACCAAACACTGCTTTTTTAATATACGCTTTGCTGTTTAGGTGAAAATATCATTGACGCAGCTATCCGTGAAGTTCAAGAAGAAACCAACATTTCCACCGAATTTGATTCGGTTTTATCCTTTCGGCATTCCCACCGTGGTATGTTTGGATGTTCAGATATATACATGGTGATAAGCTTAAAACCGCTGTCGCAAGACATAACAATATGCGAAAGGGAAATTGCCAAATCACAGTGGATGGATATAGAAGAATACCTTAACCATCCTCAGGTTCACGAATTGAATCGATTCGTGGTTCAGAAGTTCCTAGAATATAATAAACACAACATTAAAGTAGACTGCTTTCATGGTATCCATGAGATTTTGAAAAAACCGTACAATGTGTATTATGTTATGAAGAAGGAGAAGGATGGTGAAGGAAGTAGCAATAAAGTTGAGGATGCGAAGGGTGTTAAATAAATTGTCTTCAGTAGCTATGTGGAAGTTAGTTAAAAATTGTAAAGTATTTAAGTAAAATTGTATATAAATGAACACTTTTATACTGTAGATATTTAAAAAAATTTGATTAAAGTTATATTTACTAAATTCTCAGTCTGTTTCCTACATTATTCTGGTTTATCCAGGGACTAGAGACTAGACTCTTACGCGTGCGGTCTGTAGATGGCGATGTTATTTTTGAATCTGCAGAAGACTTGTAGATAATATTCTCTGTTAAAATCTAAATAGGTGATTCGTAATAATTGCGCTTAAGAGTTAACTGCTAAAAGTTGTGTTTTTTAGAAAGCGCACCTGCCTATAACTTTCTTCTTAGTTAAAAGATTTAAAATTTGAATGAGAATACTTAGAAAGATCTCAAGACAGTGGAACGTGGAAGGAAAACAAACAGAAATACAAAAAAATTATGTCGAAGATATCGAGAAACTACTACAAAAATAGAAATATCATGTAACTAGAATACGGATTTAGTTTTGACCTTTGGAAAGTTCTAAAACCGTAGCCAACAGTCATAGCAAATTACTTTAATTATTATTTTATATCGGACGAGGTCGATCGGATCTCTTTGTATCAATTCGGAATCGATTCAGCAATATTGCGTTATCCAGAAAGCAGAAAAAGTCTCCGAAAAAAAGTCAGGGTAATAATTTTATCATAAGACTTCAGGTATATTCGGATCTTTTCGGTAGAACTTTTTTACAAAATACATAAGTATGTTCAAAATTTAATTCTAAACTAATGTTATTGAAAAATAAAAAGAATTGCATTTTCAAGATAATCTTAAAAAACCTAAAAATATCAAATATCCTCAGCTACAAATTAGCTCTTTCTATTTTTTTCAATAAAGATCGCCGTTCTCAAGATATTTTCAAGAAACTGTTTTTCGCGACATTTGACCTCGGGGCAATCAAATTGAATCAAATCAAAAATATTGTTAGTGATGTAGCTCCGCTGAAAATGAATGAATAAAAAAGTGACCATGTGAAATATCTATTTGAACCCTACTCTAAATCTTGGAGTTGTTAAAAAAATTTTTTGCACCCTCGAAAATCAGGAGTGCTAAATACCTTTTTGTAATCTCACGTAAATTTGCATCTAAGGGTATGTTTAAGGAATCCCATCGTGTTTATCGCAAAAGTCATTGCATGTTGCAAATAACCATGTTTAACTTTAAACATTGTCATCAAATTAACTAAGCGCTAGCGCGAAAACCATTGCGATTTCGGCAAAAAATTACGAGACGTTTTTTGTGGGGAATTTTATACTCTACAAATGTTATAATAGGTCTTCTTGGCATGACTGCAAATCTTACGGAGATATTCGCAGAAATCTCTATATGTGCAGATTAACTACCAAGTAAAATATCTGATGTGTCCAACACATGATTTTCTTATACGGATAGTACCACAATTACTTTTCCTAAAGAAATTAAGTTAAATTTCTTGTAAAAATCCTGTTGGTGCTAGATGTAAAAGCTTTAATGTGGCACCCACAATTTTGTTCAAACTCTTAACTATGAAATTAGAATCAAATCCGATAAGTCGTTTTTGAGTTATCCTGGATACAGACAGACAGACACACAGACAGACATCATGGCGAAAATGGTCAAGATGGATTCAGGGGCCCTCAAAACGTGTAAATCCATCAAAATCTTGATGTCGAAAAAAATCACGATTACTATACCTACTTTCTTATTACTTCGTATAAGAAAGTAAAAATTATGCTCGAGTCGCACACATGTTCAATATTTTATGATGCGAGAACTTGTCAAACTAATTTTAGTACTGTCAATTTTATTAAAAAACAGAAACAACAATTGAAATTCATTATTTATATTTTCATGGAAATAGAAGGTATTTTAGTTTATTCCAAGCCTCCAAGGGGAGTTTGAGATGTTGCCAAACTTCAAATTTAGGTATTTTATTAAATTTTAACATTTTCAATTTCTTTGTGTTAGAGGTTTTGTGAAAAAAATTGAACAAATCATATTGCATTTTTCCAGAGATTATAGTAGCATGAATTATTCACTCACTTTTATCTTGGTTATTAAAATAATTGGCTTGTAACTTGGATGAGGGAAACTCTATAATTCGGAAACTAACCATCAGATTTAATTTTTCTTTGCTAATTATCCTTAGTTTTAATGTGCTCTATAACGCCCTGTATTCGGAGTGCGCCAATCACTGATCACCCTGTATATGTTTTAAATTTTATATTGGAGATATTTGAATTGATTTAACTATAACAAAGTTGTAAAATGAGAATTACCTACTTCGTATAATAGAAATATATAGAAAGTAAAAATGTAGAATAGATACCTACAGGGTGTTCGTTAGGAAGAAATAAACCTGTCACTCTGATAATTGTAATATTAAAAACTTAAAATATTGGTCATTATTTAGGTATAGGATAGGGAATGCTTAATGAGGAAAAAAGAAAAAGAGAATTTAATTGTCTTCAAGATAGCATAGAAATACCTATACAAGGGGGTTCTATATTTGATAAAATAAAGTTACCAAATCCATCAATCTAAAAATTTACACTCAAGTTTACAATACCCTTCATCAGATAATTTTATTTTAAGTAAGGTAACGGCGGGTAACATTGACACATTTTCAAATATCTCGCCTAGGGCCTGAGTGTTCAAGAAGAACGCGATTTTAGCGTTTCTAAAAATTCATTTATGATACCACCCTCTAGTCAGAACAGCTGAAAATTGGGTTGGGTTGGTGCATAAGGTTTCTGTAAGTCCTTCAATACGTACTTTCGAAAAAGTTGTTTTTGCGCGGAAACGAAACTTTGTGTGTATACGATATTTATTAATATTTTATATTTTTTTATGCAATAAGGTAGGTTGTTTTTCATCAATATTGATGAGGTAATAGAAATTGTTGATGAAGAATTGAAGATCGCGAGGTAATCGTGACATTTTTAAGAAGGAAGAAAAAGTGTTTTGTTTATCCGAACGTGAGAGATGGGGCAAGAATCTTGCTTAAAGATGTTGCAAGGGTTCTTCCAACTATTCGTCGGGGCAAGCATATATTCAATATTGACTTCACCTGTTTAATTAAATACAGAAAGTCACCTATTGCTTTTTAGTGACGGATTATTTTGCTCATTTAAATTTTATGTTCCTATTGTGTTAAAAAAAAAAAGTTAAAAAGAACTTTTTTTATTAAAAATTAATAAAAAAAAAAAAATTAAAAATTGTGTGCAAACGTATTATTTTATGTCAATGATACCCTACGCTTAATAAACATTGACTTATAATGCAGTTTATAGAGGTTGTCAATATTATCCGACCTGAGGGTAACATTGACACATTGTTACAGACTTTTTTTTAAAAAAATTGTAATATTGAAAATTGCAATTCACTCTCGAAACTGAAACCCAATACACATACACAACATATTGCTTTAACTAAAACCAGATTTGCAAATTTCTAGTTATGATTATAAGTGAGAAAAAAAAATTTGTGAAGATGTGTCAATGTTACCCGGTTTTACCTTACCTATTTTAAAATATTCCAGGGATCTTCCCTCATTTAGGTACTAGTACATATTTAGTTTCTCTAAGCTGAAAAATTACTACTGGAATACGGAAAACTAGAATATCGTTAACTTTAAGAAAGTAAGACTTTATTAACTTTTTATCTAAAATCTAAAAGTAAATGTAGAATCCAAAAATGTAATAATATATAAAGTGTTCCATTTCAAACAACAAAGTTATAGTACGTATATAGTTTTGGTATAGCCGAAAAGTAATTATAGAGTTCCCAATATTTTTATTAAAGAGATCGATTGGTAATCTGGACATGAGCCAATTTACAGAATTAAGTTATATTTAGATTTATCGTCTATACTAACAACTCGTGACACATCCTGTATATATTTCATTGTTTGTTATAATAAAACTGAACAAAGCAATTTTTATCGGATTTTTGTATAGATATTAGTCATCAAATCATAATATTTCGTTCGAATATCACAGGGAATGAGTAATTGTAAGATAAGCATTTGTTTATCGATTATTATTTATAAATACCTATGTACGTATGTGATTCCCCGGCTATCGTCGTAATGATAAGGGTCGGATTTAGGTACAGGTAAAGGGGCATCACGACAATGGCACGACTCAAAATATAACATGGAAAATTAAAATGCTCGTTACAAAATTAAAAGTAGTATTATAAGTACCTAATAATATAAAACAGTTTTTAAATTTTGTTATTTTGTTAATTATTTATGAGTGGCATATTGTTCCACCCCAAAGGCCGGACCTTATTATTACCATAAGTATAAAAACAAAAACAGCTTGCTTGCACTCTTGCTGCTTACAATCACATTCTACATCCAGCTTAGAGTTTGCAGTTTCAGTTCAATAACAATTTTAATCGCTAACAAGAAAAAGTTCAACTTATGACATTTAAAATGTGTTTTCAAAAACATGATGTTGTGAATAGTTTGTGCAATATTGTAAAAGAAGAGTTTGATAAGACTGGAGTTGAAGGGTTCTGTATGTATGCCAGTATCAGCACATACGAAATTTTGAAATCTATGAATATAGAATCCACAATTAAATGTGGTCACATATGTTATGAAAACAATATACCGATTTTACATTTCTGTGTTGAATACAAAGGAAGGTTGTACGATCCAGGTTTTGGCAACGGGAAGCTTAGGGGGAAATTTTCTACCTCAGCATACGAAAATGGTATTCTACATCCACAAGATCTAATATTGATGGAAACTTATAAGCAGTATATAGTAAGTGGATCATTAAAAGTATTATGGGAAGCAGAGCCAATTTACGCAATTGTTCATTGGAAAATTACGGAACGAACAAAAGACTTGGCTAAAAAACAGAATATACCATTTTCATCATAAAAGTATTATGTGTTTTAAATGTACTTCACCATGTTAAACATTCTGTAGAATTAAAATATACTTACCTAATAAAATATTAACCGTTTTTCCTTGCAAATTTTCGCTACTTTTTTCTCCACCATTTTAGAATAGTTTAGTTCAACATACACTCTTGTTTGATATTTTTTGTTTTCGATACCTATAGTCTATAGTGTATAGTAGAATGGGAAATATTTATTGACAAAAAAGTATACTTATCTCGTTACAAAACAGCAAAATTTAAACTGAAATATTAATAACAGTTACTATTAAATGTTAAATTTAATTAAAATTTTGATTAGTAAATCAGAATCGTTATAAATTTTGTGTATTTTCATATTCTTAAATACTTAATCCTTATTTTTCTTGATTTATTTCTTTCAATTATTATTTATACACAGGCTGTTTCAAATTCGCTTCTCACTACAGGGATCTCAGAAACGGTAAGAGATACAGCTTTGGTTAAATTGGGGCAAAGTTGCATAATAATGTGGCCAATAATAAGCCGTTAAGAAATCGAAAATATCTTTTGTAGTTCTGAAGATTTTCTAAAAAAACCAAATTTTTGCCTTTTCGTTTTTATTTTTTTCTGCTCTTATTTTTCAAGATATCGAAAAACCAAAAACACTTGCCATGGAAACTTTTTGTGCTATATAAAATGACGTTAAAATTTTCCTCATGCGACGTTTCGTTTTTCCGCTGACGTCATCAACTCTATTTTTTTAAATACGGCCCTGTTTTTTTTTTCATCGTTTTAAGTAGCATTTTTTATGCTCTATGAAATGGCGTTTAAATTTTTTTCATACGACGTTTCGTTCTTGTGTAATCATCGGATCATTTTTTGAATGCCTACGGCACTGGATTATTTTTACAATTTCATCAGTATTTTTTTTCATTGTACAGCCCATCATCAGTATTGACGATTTCATAAGTGTTTATTTTATAAAATTATTTAAAAAAATTACTTTCACTGTTCTTATTATTACTACTAACAATAAATAATAGGTTAGTTTGATTTATTATAAAAGAAAATTTATTATTATTAAAGTTTACCAAAATGTGTGGATATGAAGAAGTGAGGAAAAATACTGATGAAATTGTAAAAAAAATCCAGGACCGTATTTAAAAAATGATCTGAAGATGATTGCACAAGAACGAAACGTCGTATGGAAAAAATGTAAACGCCATTTTCAAGAACACAAAAAATGCTACTTAAAACGACAAAAAAAGATACAGGGCCGTATTTAAAAAAATGGAGTTGATGACGTCAGCGGAAAAACGAAACGTCACATGAGGAAAATTTTAACGTCATTTTATAAAGCACAAAAAGTGTCCACGACAAAGTGCTTTTAGTTTTTCGATATCTTGAAAAATAAGAGCAGAAAAAAATAAAAACGAAAAGGCAAAAATTTGGTTTTTTCAAAAAATCTCCAGAACTACAAAAGATATTTTCGATCTCTAAACGGCTTATTATTGGCCACCATATTACGCAACTTTGCCCCAATTTAACCAAAGCTGTATCTCTTACTGTTTCTGAGATCCCTGTAGTGAGAAGCGAATTTGAAACAGGTTGTATAAGCACTGAAAATGTATAGGTTTCAATTTACAATGTTTATATTATAATCGAATAGCAGAGGTATTATTTTCGTTAATTAAGAGGTGAGGGTTGAGTGGATTCCTCGCACATGCAAATTATTTATTTTTCGACTTTATAATTTTTGGTTTAAAAACTACAAGGTCAAAATGAAATTAAATTGTAGAGGGTGGAGCATTTTCGATGTGATTATAATATAAGAAATAAGACGGAGAAGGAAGTAGCAGTAAAGTTGAGGATACACGAAGAGTGTTAAATAAATGGTTTTCAGTTACTAAAAAATTGTAAAGTATAAATGAACACTTTCATACTGTAGATATTATAAATTATGATTAAAGTTATATTTCCAAAATTGTCTGCCTCTTTCCTACATTATTCTGCTTTATCCAGGGACTAGACTCTTACGCATGCGGTCTGTAGATGGCGATGTTATGCTTGAATCTGCAGTAGAACTATTGTTAAACTCTGTTAAAATCTAAATAGATGATTCATAATATAATTAAAAATTAGCTGCTAAAAACTATTTTTTGCAATGATGAAAACACGAAGGATAGAAAAAGGAATTCAGGGGCCCTCAAATTGAGCGTGTTCTCGATAAAAATGTATTAAGCTCCCATATTTTTCACGCGTTCTATGCATTCCCGAATTTTCGAACATAAACTTGGGACCACATACTAAATTATGAGATGAGATTAGATTAGATTGATTAGCTACATGAATTTTTAGGTATTTTTAAATTTCTGAATCGGGCTGCGTTTCAGTAAAAACTGCAAAATATATACATATGAATAAATAGCGTAATAAAAATTTAATGTTAATTAAAGATAATAAAAATATTTGATGTGTCCAGTAGGTACGGTCGGCGCCAACCAAATTTGAACGAATTTCTGTTACCAGGGCAATTTGTTGCGATTTTTACTAGATTAAAAACGGCTTTCGCCAGTGGTGTATTACTACAGTAAATATCTGATGTGCCCAACACATGACTTTCTTATACGGATAGTATCACAGTAATTACTTTTCCTAAAGACATTAAGTTAAATTTCTTGTAAAAATTTTGAGGGTTTCCAGCAATTTTCAAATAGTCTCTGTCGCACTTATTGCAATACGCATAAATCTGTCCTTGTCCCACTCATTACTACCAGATTTTAGGACAAATAAATAACAGAATACTTATCAAAATTCCACAGTGCGAAAAATGCTTGATATCTTTGAATTTGCTGTAGCTAAACTTTGAAGATTTATAAAATACTTCTCAGTTTTGGTCAACGTTTCACTCAAACAAACTGTACAGTGCACAATAATCCTTCTCATCAAAATATTTCGATCTTTTGCCTTTGACAATTGTTTGACTAACAATCTCTTCTTCTTCTTCGTACTTGGATTGCAAAGCAATGTCAAGTTTTTGGTGTTTGGCGATATAGCCACTCTCACCAGGATTGGATTAATTGGATTAATTGGTTTTCATTTTTTAAATTTTTATAACTTTATTCGAGCTCTTCGTGTGTTTAATGCAAATAGAATCTTTAGTATAAAAACAAATAGATTTCTGTAATGTGAACAACAGCCACTCAGAGATAGATGGCAACACTATATAAATATATAAATAATTTATAATTATTAAAAAACGGCGCAAAATAAAACACTTTTGTTACTTTGTCGACACGTCTAAAAATTGAAAGAGCATTCACAAAAAATTTGGCGTCGATATCATTAATGTAGATTTGCATGCATAATACAATTTCACGACTTTATTGTATATATTAGAAAAAATTTTAATCGAGTTGCCATGATATCCAAAACATAAAACCGTAGCCGTTGTAGCCGTCGATCTTTTCAAATAGTAATGCTACAATCGATTTCCTCAACGGTATAGATTTCTGTATGTAAACAACATGTACTTTGTAAATCAGAGATAGATGGCGCCACTATATAAATAAAATTTTTTGACGGAATTTCAAAAAAAGTTTCAAACAAAATTTGTTCAAAATTTAATTCTAAATCAATGTTAAAGAATAAAAAAATGTCGTAAATTGTTTATTTTTCAAGATATTCCTAAAAAACCTAAAAATGTCTTCAGGTAAGTACCACTTGTGTTGGTGCTAGATGAAAAAGATTTAATGTGGCACCCACAATTTTGTTCAAACTCTTAAATATGAAATTTAAATCAAATCCGTTAAGTCGTTTTTGAGTTATCGTGGATACAGACAGACACACAGACAGACACACAGACACACAGACAGACATCATGGCGAAAATGGTCAAAATGGATTCAGGGGCCCTCAAAACGTGTAAATCCATCAAAATCTCGAAGTCGAAAAAAATCACGATTACAATACTTCCTTATACTACGTATAAGAAAGTAAAAATATAAGCAAGCACTATTTTATATAATAATTCTTCAATTTTATTTTTCTTTGAAGTTCATTTTAATAATTTTTTTAGCAGAGTGTCGATATACTCTTCGTCTTCCACTATTACAGGACTGGAATGTCTTCTCATCATAAAATACAACGGTGTTCCAAAATTCCTCATCAATGTTCAAATAATGATTTGCAAATTGTACTCTTCTCTGTTTGTGTTCAGCAGATAAGAATATTGTGCGTGCGGCAACGCCGTTCTTTAAATGAGACTCTTTGAGACGTCTCTGTGCTGTCCTAGGAGATCCTGGAATGTGTGTTTCTTCTCTAGCTCTTATAGCGCTGTCAAAAGGATTCTGGTTAAGATATTCACTTAACGCATTGTCTTCAACCCCATTAGAGATCCTTCCGATACCCTGTCTCGCTGGCCTTTGAAATCTCAGTTCTTCTTGCCATCTTTTCCGAACTTAAAATATGCAGTCTTTAGACACGTTTAAATCAGCTGCCACTTCACTTAACGTCCAGTTTTCTTCTAACTTGGCTATGGCTCTTGCTTTTTCGGCTTCTGTTAAATGTCGTGGTATTTTTCTCGGCAAATTTATGGAATTTTTTGATGACAGATTAATTTTTGGAATGTGCCAAATTATTACAGTACGCCTATGAAGTTACAATAGAAAAATTAACCGTTTAAATTTGGCTGGCGTCGATAGTACAGTTGGCGACACGGAATAGTTTCCAGGCATTTTTTTCCATTGTAAATTAAAACATGATCATAGGCTCGATAATTGTTTAGTGACATTATTAGCAGTCATACTTGTGTCACAATATTTTATGTAAAGTATTTAAGTAAATCGCCTAGAAAATTTCTTACTGATGCTCAAAAAGACGCAATTGTGGCACGGCACATCTAGAAGATAGTTGGTCAAGTAGATAAGTAAATGTATAATTTAATGAGATCTTCTCCTGTCTCCACCACTGTCGTTAAAAGAAATTTTGATTTAAAAAATTTAATTGTAACATAAAGACTTCCATACCTTCGGACGTCATCTGGAAAAAGTCGCTAGCAAACCAATGCGGACTTTCTGGACATGCATGGTTGGAAAAACGTGGGGACTAAAACTAAATATCTGATGTGCCCAACACATGACTTTCTTATACTTACGGATAGCATCACAATAATTACTTTTCCTAAAGAAATTAAGTTAAATTTCTTGTAAAAATTTTGAAGGTTTCCAGCAATTTTCAAATAGTCTCTGTCGCACTTATTGCAATACGCATAAATCTGTCCTTGTCCCACTCATTATAACCGAATTTTACGACAAAAATTAATTTTATTTGTTTTGAAATTTTTTTGACGGAATTTCAAAAAAAAGTTCAAAACAAAATTTGTTCAAAATTTAATTCTAAATCAATAAAAAAATCTCGTATTTTGTATATTTTTCAAGATATTCCTAAAAAACCTAAAAATGTCTTCAGGTAAGTACCACGTGTGTTGGTGCTAGATGAAAAAGATTTAATGTGGCACCCATAATTTTGTTCAAACTCTTAAATATAAAATTTGAATCAAATCCGATAAGTCGTTTTTGAGTTATCATGGATACAGACAGCCATCATGGCGAAAATGGTCAAAATGGATTCAAGGCCCTCAAAACGTATGAATCCATCAAAATCTCGAAGTCGAAAGAAATCACGATTACTAAAAATGGTTCTTTTTGGCTTTACACCAAAGTAGTGATAGGTCCTATCCACCGTTCCCTATGGATCTGGTCTGGTGGCATAAAGCCAATACCAAAGGTGTTAGAAACAGACTAAGCAACTTGCAGAGACTAGCATATCTGGGAATAACGGGGCCAATGTCTACAACTCCTACCCCAGCCACGGAGACGCTGTTGAAGTTGAATCTACCTCCATTACACCTAGTAGTGAGATCAGAGGCACTAATGGCAGCATATACGCTGAGGATCAATGGTCTCGGGAACACCCGCGTCAAGGGGTACGAAACCTCAACGAGATGGAAAAGTACCTACTACAATGCTTAGCATGCCGTTATTGGGTAGAATCAGCACTGTTCTTGACTTCCGTAGATCTTTTAGTCTGATTATACCTGAAAGGGGGGAAGTAAGAGGAGTGAAGGCACTGAAAAACTATAAAGAATCAAAAACAACGCGAAGTTCATCTGCAGGAATATATGAGAAAAGCACCTCACTACTTTAGAGGTGAATTATGATCCTATGTGTAGGATGTGTGGTGAAGAGGATGAAACGTCTCACCACATCATATGCCAATACAAATAGCTTTAGCAGCAAAATGCACTGGCACTTCGGGGTACCGTATACTGAACGCTGAACCCGAAGAGTTAATGGTTGCACCCTTGGACTGTGTTCTCAAATTCATGGGGAGTAGAGGACTGATGGGGTAAAAACCTGGTGGTGTACAATAAGCTTCGAGCTTCAGTGCAGTGGGAATAGTACGACATCCCCTAATACCGCAATAATAATAAGAAATACTCGCAGTAATCGCGATTTTTTGCGAAAATAGTCAAAATGGATTCAGGGGCTCTCAAAATCGCATAAATCCATCAAAATCTCGAAGTCAAAAAAAATCACGATTAATATCATACATTTCTTATTAAGAGTACTTCGTATAAGAAAGAAAAAATGTAGAGAATTTAATTCACAATGTATATAGAATAGAAATATCCAGGGTGTTCGTTACGAATAAATAAACCTTTCACACTTTAGTAATTGTAGTATTTAAGAGATATATAAAAATATCAAATATTGTTAACTTCAAGAAAGCAAGACCTTATTAACTTTTTATCTAAAAGTAATGTAAAATCCAAAAATGTAATAATAATATACAGGGTCCGTCAAAACCCTGGCATTCTTCTATAAATTCGTTAGGTTTGGAAATAGAAAAAAATTTTAAAGACAAAAGTTGTCAGAAATTTACTGCTCCATAACCTAAAATTATTTCCATTTACACAGGGTGTTTAATTACGGCTGGACAGCTACTTACTTCGTTATTTTAAATGGAACACCCTGTATATTAATAGATTTTCAGTTTCTACACGTAATTTTAGATGAAAAAGTGTGAAGGTTTCATATTTTTAAAATGAACGGTTTTCGAGATATTTACAATTTTAAAAAAGAATTCACAAAATTCGAGATTTCAAAAAACGCGTTTATTTTAGTTATACTTTGTAGTTTTTAAAAAATTATTTCGGAGTTTTAAAAAGTAAGGTCTAGGGAATATTGTGATATAAAAATCTGAAATTTATAGTATACAGGGTGTTTGCAATTGACCGTCAGTTTCCATTGATTTCAAATAACGAAAACTATATTTTTTCAAATGAAACCCCCTGTATATTTCTGACGTAGGTTGTAGAGATTTAAATTCTCTACCTTTTTTATAAAGTAATCCCTATACCTAAACGTAATATTTTAGGAGATATTTCAAATATTTTATATCGTATGAGAAATTCTATTCTATTTATTGAATTTAGATTGCCATGGAAATAAAAAATGCTATATTCTGTCATTTTAAGGTTGTAGAAAACTACTCGTATACTCCGTTTGCTGAACAAAATGCCAAAAATGTTTTTTTCAATACTGCTTTTCTATTTAATGCAGAGAGTAGAGAAGAGAAAATGTCGACATTTCTCAAGTCAGCTGAGTAGACTTGAGAAGATAGTTTAAGTACTTAATTTATGCCAAAAGTAAATCTTAATCTTAAAATTATAAAAAAAGATAAATAATAAAAATTTGGATGGCTGGAATTAATCATCAATTTTCAGAAACAAGAAAAGGAACCATTTCATAAAATCATAACAAAATTAAATAAATACAATAAAAAAATTTACAACTGGAAGTCAATTAAGCAAGTGTTCAAAGTGACGTCCGTTCTCCTGAAGACACACACCGATTCGACGTTTAAAAGAATCTTGAGTTTTTAGAAGCACTTGTGGAGTTATCGTTCTGACCTAAAGGCTGTAGTAATTCTTATTATCTTCATATTATTTGCAATTGTTGGAGGTTCCTGATACACTAGTTCTTTAATATAGCCCTATAAAAAAATCTATAGATCTAAGGTAGGGGGACCTGGCCGGCTAACGTGTGGGTCCTCCTCTCCCTAAAAGCATTTTTTATTTCCATGGCAATCTAAATTCAATAAATAGAATAGAATTTCTCATACGATATAAATTATTTGAAATATCTCCTAAAATATTAAGTTTAGGTATAGGGAATACTTGATAAAAAAGGTAGAGAATTTAAATCTCTACAACCTTGGTCAGAAATATACAGGGGGTTCCATTTGAAAAAATAGAGTTTTCGTTGTTTGAAATCAATGGAAACTGACGGTCAATTGCAAACACCCTGTATACTATAAATTTCAGATTTTTATATCACAATATTCCCTAGACCTTACTTTTTAGAACTCCGAAATAATTTTTAAAAAACTACAAAGTATAACTAAAATAAACGCGTTTTTTGAAATCTCTAATTTTGTGAATTTTTTTTTAAAAGTGTAAATATCTCGAAAACCGTTCATTTTAAAAATATGAAACCTTCACACTTTTTCATCTAAAATTACGTGTACAAACTGAAAATCTATTAATATACAGGGTGTTCCATTTAAAATAACGAAGTAAGTAGCTGTCCACCCGTAATTAAACACCCTGTATAAATGGAAATAATTTTAGGTTATGGAGCAGTAAATTTCTGACAACTTTTGTCTTTAAAATTTTTTTCTATTTACAAACCTAACGAATTTATAGAAGAATGCCAGGGTTTTGACGGACCCTGTATAGAGCGTTTCATTATTTTAATTAAAATAACAAAGTTAGTAGGTATCTATTTTCGGTATCGCAGAAAGTACTATACACAGTCTCCAATATTATTTTCACTAAAGAGATCGCTTGGTAAACTGGACATGTGACAATTTACAGAATTAAATTATATTCAATAATAGAGTTATGTCTATACTAACATCTCGTCGTGACATACCCTGTATATATTTCGTTATTTGTTATAATAAAACTGAACAAAGCAATTTTTATCGGATTTTTGTATAGATATTAGTGATATTATATTAGTCATCAAATCATAATATTGCGTTCGTACATCACAAGAAATAATTGTAAGATAAGCATTTGTTTTTCGACTATTATTTATAAAATATCTACCTATATGTGATTCCCCGGCTATCGGCGAAATAGTAAGGGCCGGATTTAGGGACGACTCAATTGGCAAATTAAAATGCTCGTTACAAAATTAAAAGTATTATTATAAGTAGTAATACAAAACACACAGTTTTCGAATTTTGTTTTTTTTATTAAAGTTTAAGTAATGCCAATTTATCAATAAGTATCAAACTATCATATTTACATGGTATATGGCACATTCGTTGGGCACAGTTTAGGCGTTATCGTACATAATTCTTGATACAGTTATGTGCGATTTTAGGTACTTAATAAAAAAGTTATCTCAAGAAAAAAAAAACTGTTAATAATTATTTATGAGTGGCCTATTGTTTCCCCCAAAGATATGATGCGTTAGAAACACTCCAAGGCCCGGCCCTTATTGTTATCATAAAGATAAAAACAGGTTGCAGTCACATTCTACATCCAGTTTAGAGTTTCCAGTTCCAGTTCAATAACAATTTTAATTGCTAACAAGTACGACTTACGACATTTAAAATGTGCTTTCAAAAACATGATTTTGTGAATAGTGTGTGTAATATTGTAAGAGAAGAGTTTGATGAGACTGGAGAGAAAGGGTTCTGTTTGGATGCCAGCGTCAGCACATACGAAACTTTGAAATCTATGGATATAGAGTCCACAATTAAATGTGGTCACATATGTCATGAAAACCATATACCACCATTACCACCCTTTTTACATTTCTGTATTGAATACAAAGGAAGGTTGTACGATCCAGGTTTTAGCAACGAGAAATCTATGGGGAAATTTTCTACCTCAGCATACGAAAATGGAATTGTACATCCATTAGAACTAGGACTGATGAAAAGATATAAGCATTATATGTTAGATGGATCATTGGAAGAATTATGGAAAGCAACGCCAATTTTCGCAACTGTTCATAGCAAGATTATGGAACGAACAAAAGACTTGGCTAAAAAACAGAATATACCATTTTCATCATAAAAGTATTATGTATTTCACCATGTTAAACATTCTGTAGAAATAAAAAGTATAATGAAATATTAACTGTTTTTCCTTGCAAATTTATTTCTACCTACTTCTTTCTCCTTCATTTTAGAACAGTTTATACTGTTTATAGTTTTTAAGCTCTTGCTTGATATTTTTTGTTTTCGATAGGTACCTATAGTCTATAGTGTATAGTAGAATATGAGAAATATTTTTTGACAAACAAATATATCTCGTTATAAAATAGCATAATTTAAACGAAAATATTAATAACAATTCCTATTAAATGTTAAATTTAATTAAAATTTTGATTAGTAAATCAGAATCGTTATAAATTTTGTATATTTTCATATTCTTGTAGTATGTATATTAAAAAACTAGTTTTGTAAAATTTATATTAAGATGCGAGTCCAGGTTTGCAGCACGACTATCGTAGGCAGGAGTGCCTGCAAAGGACGAGTGCTGTTAAGTTTTACAAAACGAGTTTTTTATACTATTTTTTCTAATTTGCATATTAAATACATTTTTTTTTACAAATAAAATCAATTTAGGGAATTTTGTGACAGTTGGTGACACTTTTATTTCAAAGTTGGTAACTTTTAAATTTGAATCAAGTAGATACATAATTGTCATTTTACGCGAAATGAAATCAGAAATTTCCTGCACTCCGCCAGAAATATGTACGGCAAATTACAGAAAATTCCACGGTTAATTTGCTGCCGATAAAATCTCATGATAAATACGAAAAACAATAAAAAACAGTTACGTCAATTTCACACTGATATTTGACATTTCGTTCAATATGTGTTACCAACCGAAAAAAAAGTTTATAGATTTGGGGGGGTTTCGTAATGGATATTAACACACTCAAAACGAGTACTGTAATAGCTTTGTTACGTCATCAAATTAGAAAAACTCATTTTGCACAATTCTACCCGGTGGTGAAAAGCCGCCATCTTGTTTTTAAAGGTTGTTTTAGTTTTTCGCGCATAAATCGCGTATTTTCGGTTTTAGAAGAAAATTTTTCCATGCAATTTTATTGAAAATTGAATTCTCCATAAAATTGCACTGGTAACTTTTGTGCTAATTGCAATTGTTTACAAGTTTGTTATACCTCCAATTTTCCAGGCTGCTGGTGTTTGGTGCATTTTCGAGATAGTCGCACTTTTTCAGACAGTCGCGTTTTTCGAGACAGGTGCACGTAATCGTAAACAAAACTATTTGTGTTAATTTCAAAAAATAATCCCGTGTAACAATATGATGTACCTAACTTGTAAACAATTGCAATTGGCGAAAAAAGTCTATTTTGTAGAGAATTCAATTTACAAATTAATTTAATTGAAACATTTTCTTCTAAAATCGAAAATACGCGATTTATGAGCGAAAAACTAAAACAACCATTAAAAACAAGATGGCGGCTTTTCACCACCGGGCAGAATTGTGCAAAATGTGTTTTCCGGTTCGTATACTTAAACACTTTCGAAAATCGGAAGCCAAATTCGTCTCGGAATTATTTCCCAGTAAAGTCTAGATGTCCTGTACTACTGCCGAGTGACGATATGTGCAATTTCCAGGCGCTGCAGTAAGTAAACAATTGCTCGCCTGAAAAAATTTTTCATATCAAAGTTGTAGGTAATTGTGTGTTTAACATGTTTAACATGAACTTTTTTGCGATTGCGCTGAAGAAAAAAATGATAACCGACCAGAAAAAGTTTTTAACCCCATTTTGTTTCAATTAATCCGTTATCACTCGTTAAATAAGCAAAATATAAAAAAATATCGAGTATACAAATTTGTAGAATTCGTTTTTCTCGTTAAAAATGGTATCAACTGTTTTTTCGATAAAATAAAAAATACGGCTGTTATTGGCGAGATAAGAATTCACCCCTTAATTCAAGATGGCGGAAAAGCTCTAAGAACTCTAAGAAAACCGGGATAAATATGAATACCGGAGCCGGGAGGCTAGTCACAGCCTTTTAAATATAGTAAAAATTATTAGAAATGAAGATAGATAGTTTTCCAAGACAAACTCAACAATAAAACATAATTCTGACCTTTTACTTTGTTTTTTTACATAGAAGCATTTAGCTCTGTTCACACTGGGGCTATGGCCCCAGGACCTCCACCAATTGGGGGGCCACGACCAATTAACATTTTAATGGAAATTTCCTATAAGTATTTTATTATTGTAAAATGAATAATAGGGATGTTGCATTTTTTTTAAATCCCGTTTTTTTCTGTTAGAAATGTAAAACGACTATATTAATAATACTCTACAGCAAAAATAAATTTTTTTACTCAATATTTGTACATAAAAAAACGATTATAAATTGACCGTAATTCAAATATATTATTGCCGCCCGAAAACGCTTTGAGATCGGAGAGTCCTGTGTGACGTCACGAATCTAGTTGACATTGGCATGTCTAGATATTTTTTATGCGTTTGACATTTTTCGAAATAAGCCAAAATGCGGCGTGCTCAAGGACGTATAAAAATAGAGGACAGAAATCACCCATGGTGGGGGTAAGAATTCGTGGGTCAGAAAATGTTGCACGTTCAAATGGACTCAAGCGTACTCGAAAGTTTCTGCGCATGCGTCAACAGCCATTAAAGCACGTGCTTCAAATCTGCATATTTGTTAGTGTTTGTTTTGATTTATGAGTACACGAATTTTGAGAAATTCGGTCGTCTGTGCTGTTTGTGTGGATAAAAAAGTGATGAATGACGCGAGAATTGCTGTCACTGTTACTGCAACTGGCAACGGATTTGAGCCTACACCCATCCGGGAGCTTTCTCTCCTCAATTTTTATACCTTCTTGGGCGTGCTACACTGTGGAACTAGATTCGTGACGTCAGCAGTCTTTTGGGCCGATTCGGGCGTTTCCGGTCAATGCGTGGAAATTTAAAATTTTTCAATATTTTTTATTTATTTACTTGGAAAGTACGGACCTAAAATTTTTTTCAAAAATATTGATAGTGATAATTTGGTAACAGCTTTTCAAAAAAAATTATTTTGAAAATCATGCAAAGTCCCTATTGAGAAATAATTTAAAAATTCAAACCTGCTAAAATTATTTAACATTACATAGGTATAAATAAAGTTTGCATAAAAATTTTACTTAATTAGGCGGAAAATGAATTATATGAATTCCTTTTTTGTGTGTAAATCGCTAGAATTTTCTTACTTAATTCATCCTACATCCTGCATAAGACATATACTGTCGAAATAATTTGTGCAAAATTTATGTTCAGTAGACACGGCCAATAGTTCGTATCGCAAAAAAATTTATTGCCAAATTTTGAGTCTTCTTAAGGCTTTTTCTGGCCGCATTAAAATTTTTTGGGTTGTTGCCGTTTTTTGGAAAAATGACATTTTTTGTAGCCGTGCTGTCGCGAAAATAAGCAAGTACCTTAAGGAAATTTCAGAAATTGGTAATATTACCAAAGACATTGACCAAACTTTGATTCACTGCTCTCTAGTTTCTTTTAGTTATCAAAACAAAAAACAATCTCAAAAGTGATGTGCAGATATGATGTATTTAATCCAAATATTGCAACTATTTAGATCATTAATTAACATCGAACACAGTTAAAAATTTTGTGTTAAAATTAACACATTTCACATGTCCCAGGAGGTCCACTCAAATTTTTGTGTTATTTTTACTGAAACCGAAAATGTTAAAAGATTACAATAATTTTTAGTTAAAATTCAACACAAATATTTTAACACATTATTTTTTTGACATAATAATATTGTAAACTTAACAGTTACTAATGTGTTATATTGACTGATTAATGGTGTGTTATAATAACATAATTACATGTCATTGATTAAATTTAACATAAATAGTTCGTTAAAATGCCACTCATTATTTTTGTTAATTTTACTTATTTAATATGTGCATTTCAGCTGATTGTACACATTTTTTATGTTGTTATTCACTATTATACAGGGTGTCCCTTAAAGATGTTCCGTAAATTTGGATATACATTCTGCGATGAAAAATAAGTATAAAGTTCAGATAAACATGTGGGCTCTGACGCCTCCTAAGGAAGATATTGAACATTTTATGATTGGCATTTATACTGATTATCCTTGGAACAAAGTGTCCCCAATTAACCTCAAAAGTGGATTAGAAGAGGAGCGCCGGTTGTCAAACTTTAAAAATCAATCCAAATTTTTATAACTTGTAGTGTTGTGTAATAAATGCCAATTATAAAATATTCAACATCTTCTTTAGGAGGCGTCGGCACCCATATATTTATTTGAACTTTTATACTTGTTCTTCATTGCAGAATCTATATCTAAATTTACGGAACACCTTTGAGGGACAACCTGTAAAATGTTAACTGACATATAATTTTTGTTAAAATAAAAGGGTAGGGGGTTAATTTACTGTTAAAAATAAAAAAACAGGTAAAAATATCAAATCATTTTATTGTTTGTTAAAATCAACATTCTGTAACTTTTTTCTCAAGTTCATAAACATTGAAATACTTAAGCACACGTAAATTAAATTTATTTAAATTTAAGGAAGAAATACATACTTCTATAACAATATTGTGCCATGTTTCAGATACACATTTAGTTTCTCATTCTCACAGACGACATAAAATAAATAAAAAATTAACAATTTCACTTATCAATAACATAAATAAATACTAAAGCTAATTAAACGTAAGGAGGGATCTTAAATATGTAAATTGATTACAATACAGGTTCAGAAACACACAAACGTCATACAATTTCGACAAAAATAAAAAAGTCTACCAAACGATAACATTTTGGTTACCCAGTTCGTAAACATCTAAACACTTAAAGGATATTTAAATTACTAAAGTTAATTAAACTTAAGGAGGAACGTTTTCTAACAATATATGCAATGTAGGTTTCAGAAACACATTGTTTCCCATTTTTCACAATTGGCATATGTATACATGTCTATAATAAGTGAAGATACAACCTCATAAATATTAGAGAACTTAATGTACCTAATATTTTTGTTATTACTTACCTTGACAATACACAACAATTGCACAAGAATATAATTGATAAAACATACATCCTTCACTTGGTTTAGTTCTAAACTGAAATGTTTAAGTTCTTAACTTGATGCACAGATTAGGGGGTAGTGACGAATAACGAACCAACATTTTAATACAAATAAAAAGTTAAAGTAACACAGAAAAAATACTTGACTAAACGTTTTGTACGAATAACATAAGTAAACATGTAGTTTTATTGAACAACGCATCGAATTACATAGATTTTGTGTTACTTTAACAGAAATCTTTATTCATTTATATGACAGAAATAAAATGTTAAAAGTACCCAAATTACATGTCATTCACATAATTGATTATTCATATTAACACAATTATTTTGTTTAATTTTAACAACTTTTAAATTATGTTAAAAATTAATATAATGTGCCAATTTGTCATTTTAACACATTTGTACTATGTAGTTGTAACCAAAAAAATTTGTGGATTTTGACATAATTTTTTTAACACGAAATTATTTTAACACATAAACACTAAATTTTCAACAGTGAATGAACACATCCAAAATCTTTACCAATTAGTGGTATTGATTATATACAGAGTGTCCCAGGATAGGCACGCAATATTTGTAGGTGTGATGCTTGAATAAATTCTGCATTGTTCTGTATAATTTTCTTGTCCCCAATCCGAGTTAGTTTTCGAACAATCAACTTTTGAATGTTGAAAAGTGTAAATTGAAAAAGTAAAATACTGTTGAATAAAAAGAAGCCAGTCTGCTAAACTATTTGATTATCGAGAAAAAGTTATACATGAAATTTGTAGCTAAGATGATTTGCGATCGAAAGTATCCTGTAATTTTTACTTTCTTATACGAAGTATAAGGAAGTATTGTAATCGTGATTTTTTTCGACTCCGAGATTTTGATGAATTTACACGTTTTGAGAGCCCCTGAATCCATTTTGACCATTTTCGCCATGATGTCTGTCTGTGTGTCTGTGGGTCTGTCTGTGTGTCTGTCTGTATCCACCATAACTCAAAAACGAATTATCGGATTTGATTCAAATTTCATATTTAAGAGTTTGAACAAATTTGTGGGTGCCACATTCAATGTTTTTCATCTAGTACCAAAACAAGTGACAGTTACCTGATGACATTTTTAGGTTTTTTAGGAATATCTTCAAAAATAAACAATTTATGAGATTTTTTTATTCTTTAACATTGATTTAGAATTGAAATTTGAACAAATTTTGTTTGAACTTTTTTTTGAAATTCTGTCAAAAAAATTTCAAAAAACTAGATATTCTTAAAACACTTTATATTTCTCATAGCGCGCGTTGATAGTTGAATCCGATGGTCGAGGTAGACCATGTGTCTCATTATATGGCTGCCAAACGGAAGGTCCCGGGTTCGAATCCCAGAAGGACCGGACCATCAGTTTTTTTTTTATTTTACTGGTTTCTATGGTACCGAAAACAATAATAATGAATAAATAAATGTAATTTCATATCGGGAGATTTTTTTAAGTGAGTAAGTAATAGGTCAAAAATCTAAAATAAAACATATTTTTGTCTTAAAATTCGGTTATAATGAGTGGGACAAGGACAGATTTATGCGTATTGCAATAAGTGCGACAGAGACTATTTGAAAATTGCTGGAAACCTTCAAAATTTTTACAAGAAATTTAACTTAATTTCTTTAGGAAAAATAATTATTGTGATACTATCCGTAAGTATAAGAAAGTCATGTGTTGGGCACATCAGATATTTTTGATAGTGTTAACCCTTAACAAATTATTAGATATGGTTCAAATTTGGAATTTGAAAAAATAAATCATTGTGTTTACATTTCATTTAATTTATTTTGAAAACTAGTGTTGAAAATAGTTAAAAATTTGAGACATGGTGAAAGATTGGTTTATTTTGAATCGAAAAGTTAAAATCCATTTTGAACATAAACGATGCCTACTCGGAAGTAATTATTAAACTTGTTAAAAATATTTTACACCTGCAATGACTCTATATGGAAAAAAACCTGGATTGGAGATAAAAAAATTAAACAAGACAATGCAGAATGTATTCAAGAATCATATTTAAACATATTTCGTGTCTATCCTGGGACATCCTGTATTTAATATACGTATTAATTGTGATTAAAAATGCATTGAAAATGATTAAATTTGGAGGAGGCAGGAGACGGAGGGCCTGCATGGAAGATCTCCCAAAATCGTAATGGAACCTACCTACATAACAACAAAAGTACCTAGGTATTAAAATTTTAGAAATCAAAATTATTTTTACAAAAGGAAGTTGTACTACCTAATACATGAGTTATGATAAATTTGCAGCATTTCATATTCTATTATTTTTGAAAATATGTATGGTGTTACACCGGAATTTTAATTTAAGTGAAATTCAATAATAGGTAATGATTAATTTATCATTTTAGATTTTTTCAAGATTTGTTTCTTCAAGACAGAAAAAATTTAATATGAAAACTTACACATTTTGTCAATTATTCCATAAACTCTCAATTACTTTAACACTACAATTTGTCCTTGCATTTTTATTATCTGATGTGTACTTAATTGAATATAACTATTGGTTTGTGGCTTGTTAAAATTTGGTTAAAAGTTAAATTAACATGCTCGACTAAATATTTGCGAATTTAATGAATCCAATTAACCTACACCATTACAATGTTACACCTGTTCAATATTTGTACAGATAAATATTGACAAAAGTGGACTAATAACATAGTAGAGAGGGCTGCTTACAAAAGCATCCAATAGTATTGGTATAACACAAACAATTCATATTTAGTTGATTAATCGAAATGACCAAACTAAGTGTTCGTTACCATTAGAAATTTATTTGTTATTGCGATTTAATGCAAGTTATTTTTTATATCTTGTTTGTTTTAGTGCAGAGGAAATTTTTGTTTATTTTTTAACTTATCTCTTTTAATATTTAATTTAATATTAAATTAAAGTAGCTATTTGCTCATTATGTAAATATGTAACGTAAAAACTTCTAGCTTATGTAGGAAACTTTTATACGAAATATCAGGCGACTTTTCATATTATGAATGAACACGTGCGCCATTCAGTGATTTTGTAATTCTAATTTATCGATTTACGTCCAGTTCTGACTAAATGGACCTATCAAAATGACTATTAATCTGCGATGGAAAATCATTGAAACCACAATATGACAAATTTATTCAATAAAACGTGCAAACTGAGTTTTGCACATGCACACAATGAAAAATTTTATAGCACCACTATGCACAGAAAAAAAACAACAATAACAATTATCAATACCGCAAATTCTTTTCTACGTAAACTAACTCTTATTTGTGCTTGTGTTCAGACATTGGCATGCAATTTTTATTGAAAAAATATTCGTTTATAATGCGCTTGCACTTAATTTGCCTGCTTTAACTCTCAACATTTTTAATTTAATCTTTATTATTAGTATTAGTAAAGGTATTATAATTGTTGGTTACACGGAGAATAAACTCTTATCACATCGTAAACAAGAACAAAAATATTGCAGTAAAATCTTAAACAGCATTTCCATCTACACCACAGAGCTTCCAATCATGGAACAACAGGTACCCAAAAACTGTTTATTGAAAAATCTGTTAGTGACTGTGTGTTATAATTTTTATTCAACAGGCGAATAGTTACGATAATCCTGCGTTTGTTGACAATGAGATAAATGGAATTAGAAGAAACGGAGCGAAAAGTGATCATGTAAGTAAACTATGTACTTTACATCCAAATACCAATTTATGTATAAGGGACATAAACTTAGAGTTCCTAGTAGCAATTTTATTACCTAAGCGAAATGTTATTGTAACAATCTAACAGAACTTACAATTAGTTGAAGAGCACTCAGGAAAATTAATTGAAATCCAACGACCATACGGTGTAATAAATCCGACTGATCTAAGTTTGATTTATTTTACATTAAATGAACGAATAAAAATAATTCACATTGAAATCTACAACAAAAAGTGTGTGCGTGTTAATAGATAAGAAAGCATTTTCTTAGAAAAACAAATATTTAGCTTTAGCCGTTAATTCGCAAATGTTATTATTGTAAACCGAGTGCAATTAATACACAACATGTAGCTATTGTCCATCTTATAATAACTAAAATATTTTATCTTGAAAATTTTAATCTATACTGCAATTATTTATTTACAAAACAATAAAAATGTTACAAAAGCATATATTAATAATTGATTAATGCAGGTAATTATTATCCAAACAATCCGTCATGAAATTTATTTAGTCGATAGGTTTTTTATTATCGTACTTTATATTCGAAATTTTGGGATTGAATAGAACTAGAATAGTTTTCAAATTATTCGATAAAAACAAATAAAAATGAGTAATTTCAACACTTTATACCTCGAAATTGAGCAGGTTCTTGATATACCTACACTTATTAAGCTCCCATTATTAGATTAGGATAATTACATACGTGAGTACTTGGGTATTTTTAATTTTCGAATCGGACTGCGCTTCAACTGCAAAATGTTTACATATGATTAGATTTTTTTATTCTTTAACATTGATTTAGAATTAAATTCTGAACAAATTTTGTTTAAACTTTTTTTTGAAATTCCGTCAAAAAAATTTCAAAAGAACGAGATAGGTATTCTAAAAATTCTTATACAGGGTGGTCCAGGTTGAACGTCATTAATTTTGAAAGGTGATAGAGCATCATGAAAAAAGTAGACTTTTATTAAAAAACTTTGCTCAAAAATGTTTTATAACAAAGATACAGGGTGTCAAAGTTTAAAATAAAAACTCGTTTTCTTAACATAACTTCTAAACCACTTGAACGATTTCCATTAAATTTCACACACAGAGTAATGTAAGTACATTGCAAGATAATAATGGGATTCATTTATAAAAAAATCTCCAGTAGCGTAGATACTGGGGGGCCATTCCACTTTTCCCTCCAATTTTTGACGCCACTGGATATATTCCGAGGAAAATACAATTTTTGGATTGTCTGTTTAATTTAGAGAAAATAATTACTCTCTACAAATTTTAATTTAAGGTTTAATTTTTGGGATATTTGAGTTTGAAGGTTTGGAAACACAACATCAAATGTGCTGAATTAAAGAAAATTTCGGTTAGGTCTGAAAAATCCGGAAAATTGCCATCAAGTCTTGGCAGCGATTAATTCCGTGGCTAAAAAAGCTCGAAAATGTATCAAAGTTTATTTTGAGAACTTATTCAAAATTTTCTTTAATTCAGCATAGCATTTGATGAAAACAATAATAATAAATAAATGTGATTTTATATTAATAACGTATTGAATGTTGACTGCATGTAATTATTGGCTACCCCTTCAGTATTTTCCAAAGATTAAAACTGTATCATGGTAATGTATATGAAAGTCATGTGTTGGACACATCAGATATGTTTTTTTTTTATTTTACTGGTTTCTATGGTACCGAAAACAATAATAATGAATAAATAAATGAAATTTCATACCGGGAGATTTTTTAAAGTGAGTAATAGGTCAAAAATCTAAAATAAAACACATTTTTGTCGTAAAATTCGATTATAATGACTGGGACAAGGACAGATTTACGCATATTGCAATAAGTGCGACAGAGACTATTTGAAAATTGCTGGAAACCTTCAAAATTTTTACAAGAAATTTAATTTAATTTCTTTAGGAAAAGTAATTATCCGTAAGTATAAGAAAGTCATGTGTTGGGCACATCAGATATTTGTATATATTATCAAATAATATTGCCTTCGTAGGTATATCACATGAACAATGGTAAGCTAACCATTTCTTTTTCGATTATTATTTATAGGTATACATACCGGGACATTTTTTAACTCTGAACATATTCCCTATGTTCAATTTTAAAAAGGCACAGGATCAATGCATTGTGACCAATTATGCAACCATATGTTGATCTCCGTCTCACGGAATCGTTGGGCTAGTTGGCACTGGTTACTCTATGTAGGTGATTCCCCGGCTACTATTATAACGCGCCAAGCAAACCAACATGTATTTAGGTACCAGCAAAGGGG